>LR990197.1:5834711-7055678 GCA_905147375.1 Hylaea fasciaria
TGTGGAGTAAGGACCTGGAGAGCACTTTTTAAAACGTGCAAAACCGCTGGCCTCATGGACCACCGGCTTTGCAAATACAATATAGATAACTAGGCAACCATTGTTCTAGAATTTAGTTGAAATAAAAGAAGATAATTCACTGGTAATTCTGATTATTTTATTGAAGTACAACAAGGGTTTACTTACAATGCTTTCACCTCGAAAATCCGACTCAAAGTGAAGCCGAGCCACTAGTTCTCTTCGTTCGTAGCCGCCATTTTCGTGCCCACCCGTCTGATCCCCCAGTTTTTCAAGTTATCAGTCCAGGTGGCGCTAGTGGCGGCTTTAAACTATTAGTACTAGCTATTTAAACTAGTAATTACTAAGCATAAGGCTTTTAAAAATCATCACTAAGATTATGAAGCTAATCACAGTTCGTACATCAGCGTTACAGCAATCTTAATTTTAATTGGAAACAAACTTACTTTTGAAATGACTTTCGGATGTGGTCGAACTCAGAACTATTTACGTTTGATAATTATTTTAAAGGTTTTAACTGGATACAACGCAAATCAAATTAATCCTAATATTTAACGTTATTAAAAGCTTACAAATTAAATTTGATCAAAAATCAATCTTAAAATAGAGCAATGTCTTTTTGACTTCATGACGGAGATTCCCGAAAGCGCCCGATTCGTCCTCGCGGCGACACGGCCATTCTGAAATGCGACGCGTGCTCAGTGTCGCTCCTGGTGGTTATGATTCTGAAATAGAGAGATAAGTATTTTGAGGCTAGGTACTTCCACAGTAACCTTAACCTATGATTTGGAGTCATAATTTCCTGGCAGTAAACAAACTGCATCACAAATATCCCAGTGATTTTCCATTTTGTATGAAACGACATTGCTTCTTCAGCGTGATATACCTATCTACGATATCTGCCGCTAGTTTGTATTGCAACTGCTCATACCACATGACAACAGTTCATGAAAATAATAATGTGAAGCACAGCTCATTCCACATGACAACAGTACTTTAAATGTTAGATATGTAGTTGTGTGATGTGTAGTTATGTAGGGAAGGATTATATTTGGCCATTGACGGGCCCCCGCGTCCCGCCAATGTGCATCTTTTTATCGAATTATTTTATTGAATTGAATAATGGTCCAGTCATAAGTTAAAGTCATTGTCAAGTCTTTTGGCCATTGACGGTCCCCCATGTACCGTCAATGTGCATCTTTTGTTTGCTATATTGGACTACTCCACGCGCCAATATGCATTAATAATTCGATTTTGAAAGCTATATTGAACTACTTCATGCGTCAATAAGCATTTTATATTTTGCGTACACATAGGTGTGCGTGTGTGTGTGAATTATGACAGACTAGAATGAAAAGTGCTCACCGTGAATATTATAGTAGTGATGATGCACGGATGTAGGTATCTCGTGTTATTCAGTGGCGGTGACGTTACCATCAGTGACGTCAACCGCTTGTAGCGCCGCCGCGGTTTGTGTGTGCGCGGCGCGTGTGATGCCAGATGGACCAGCTTGCTGGTCATCTTGAGGCGACACGGCCGCCTGGGCAACTGCTCCTGGCTGAGGGGCGCGCCGCAGCTGGTCGTGCGCGACTTTGCGGGGCCGCCCATGGTGGCCCACCACCTTCTTGACGAGGTAGCGGTCGTTTTCCAAAACTCTGTGGATTTCGTAAGGCACGCTAAATTTCAAATCGAGAGAGGTCTGGTTCCTGGGATTGTTTTTAATGAGAACAAAATCTCCACGCTGAAAGTTGTGAATCTTCGCTCGTCCCTTGTCGAATCTTATTTTATCTTTTGCAGATAACTCAGTCATTCTCAGTTGTACATGCCGATCCAAAGCATCAAAGTCTATAGACGTGTTATCAAAGTTTACTAACTGCAGTAACTCAGGTGGTACGCAGTTTTGTCGTCGAGTCAGCATCGTAAGTGGGGCAGTACCTGTGATTCTGTGTGTCGTGCAATTAAGGGCAAGTTGTAGACCATCTAGTGCTGTGTGCCATTCTGGAGTTTCATAGTTTTTTATCATGATGAGACCGTTCTTCAGCGTTGCCATGACGCGCTCCACCTGCCCGTTTCCTCTGCTCACACCAGGGGATATGGCATGTATCTCGATACCAAACCTGTCACAGTAGCTTTTATATTCACCAAGAAACTCGCGCCCGCCATCCACGATTATCTGTCTCGGGGCCCCAAAGAGATGAATGACCTGTTTCAAAGCCGCCACAGTACTGTACTGACTCTTATCATTGGTGTGTCGGAGAAGTATATACTTAGTAAACGCGTCTATTGTTACAATTACGTACTCATGTTCTTCTGAAGTGCCGAGTTTGCCAGTGATGTCCATGTGAATAACTTCAAACGGTACTGTTGGCTTGGTGATTGGATGCAACTGTACCTGTGTGGCTCCAGACGTTTGTTTTGAAGTTCTGCATATCACACAGTTATCCACAAACTCTCGGACAACAGATGACATTCTGTCAAAATGGTAGGTCTCCTTAATTTTCTGAAGAGTCTTCTCCCAGCCTGGATGCTTAAGAGCAGTGTGAAAGGTGTTTATGAGGCTCCACTGAAAAGACTTCGGCACTACTACCAGCTTTTGAGAGCCCCGAATTGGGTCACTCTTTTTGTACTTCAACACATTACCTTCGAGGAGGTATCCGGGGATATCATCTCCATTGTGTAGGCTGTCTACAATGGGCCGCAGCTGGTCGTCACGTCGTTGTTCAATGTTGATCCATTCGAGGTTGTTTGTCATGGTATTTACCGTCAATGGATCTGGATTCCGACTGAGAAAGTCTGCGTGCTGCATCCGCTCGCCCTTCCTGTACTCTATTTCGAAGTCAAAATTTTGTAAATATGCCCACCATCTATGTATGCGGGGTAGCAGGTCTTTCTTATGTTTGGAGGCCTTTAAGGCATTGCAATCCGTGATCACTTTGAACTTACGTCCATAAACAAAGTGACGAAAATGCTTGATTGCGCGTACTACTGCCAATGTCTAGTTCGTAACTATGGTACCTACTTTCTGTATCCGTGGTACGCATGCTGAAGTAAGCGATCACGTGTTGTCGGCCGCTGATGACTTGGACGAGAATTGCACCGAATCCGAGACTGCTGGCGTCAGTGTACAGCTCTATAGCCTCTCCTTCTTGGAATATCGTGAGGACGGGTGCAGAGGTAAGGTGATGGATAATCTTTTGACGTGCCTCCTCATGAACATGAGTCCATTGCCACCTAGTGCCTTGTTTAGTTAGATCGTACAGGGGAACCATGGTACGTGCAAAATCAGGAATGAAACGGCGAAAGTAACTCGCGAGCCCATTAAATTGCCGTACCTGTTTAACTGTAGTCGGGACGGGAGCTTTTAGAAGCGCCTCTACTTTCTTGGGACTCGGACGAACCTGACCGTTTTCTACTACATTACCTAGGTACTCAATAGAGCGTTTGAAAAAGCGGCATTTTTCAACATTTATCGAGAAACCCGACGCGCACAATGCAATCAGAATTCGCTCTAAATATGCCAATCCACTAGCAAATTCGCGACACTTACTAATTACATCATCGATGTAAACCTGTGCTACACTGTCATTATTATTATTATCCGCGCCGTTATTTGCACTACCTGCGTTTAGTAAGGGCCCTAGAGCTCGATTTATGCATCTCTGGTACACAGAAGGTGCGTTGCAGAGACCAAAGGGCATCGTGAGATACTCATACAACCCGTCAGGTGTAACAAAGGCTGTTTTCTCAATGCTGTGTTCAGAAATCGGTATCTGATTAAATCCGGAAGCCATATCTAGAGTAGAATAGAATCGCCCGCCCGCCAGCTGGTCAATTTGATCTGCTATCAGCGGAAGCGGAAAATGATCGCGTACAGTGTTGGCATTTAACTCTCGATAATCTACACACATGCGATCGTCTCCGTTTTTCTTTTTTACCAAAATGATCGGACTGGAATATGGCGATTTACTTTCACGGGCAATGTTATTCTCGATTAACTCACTGACGATTTTTTTAATTTTCTCGCGCTCAACCGGGCTTAATCTATATGGCCTTCGCTCAACATATTTGTCTGGGTTCTTCAGTCGAATCTCTAACTCACCAGTATTGACGCGAGACTTAGCAAAACCGCGGGTAAAACAATGCGAGTACTTGTTAAGCAAAATCATTAGTTCGTCAATTTCAGTGGTGTTTGTCAAGTCGTGATTGATATTCTCAAATAAAGGGCTGTTCGAACGCATGTGCATAACGCGGGGCTGAGACAACAAGGTTGCACTATTTTTCGTCACTATAACACTGAGACCGGTCTCGTGAAGCAAGTTTGCGCCAATTAATACATCTGACGTCATTTCGTAATCTGGCAAAACATAGAACAAGATCTCAACATTTATATTGTCAATGACGCAAATTGCAGTGAGGGTACTTGTGGCAACAACGGGAAAAGGACCTATTCCGCGTAAATGTTGAACTACCTGACGTCTATGTCCGGGCAATCTGTTAGCGACTGTCTCACGCATCACCGAGCATTCCGCGCCGCTATCAAATACGGTATCTAGGGTCTTGTCACCGACGCAAATACGCATTGTGTTCAGACTAGAACTATCGCCAAACACCGAATTCACGTTAGAAGCTACACGTTTTTCACGACGATAGCAAGTGTCAAATGTGTGACCTGGTTTTGAGCAAAATGAACAAGTCTTATCACTACTCGGCCTAGACATCGTAGTAGATGACGTTGCAGAACTTTTTTCGGTCGTTAGAACATTTGAATCGTTTCTGTTGCGACAAATATTAAAAGTATGGCCACTCCTTTTACAGAACGTGCAATAGAGGGGGTTTCGGTAATCAACGGTAACCTTGGGGCGTTTCAAGGGCGGTTGGTTGGTATTACTTTGGTTCGGGCGTTTGACGCGAATAGAAGAGGCAACAGATATCAATTCAGGCACTGAGCTAGCTCTGGCATTCATTAATTCAATACGAAGACGTTCGTCACTCACCGTTCCAATCACCGCCTCTACAGCGTCACTGTTGTCGAGCTTATCTTTCGTGACCCGCCTCCACAGCAGCCATGATTGTGACAGAAACCCTGCGATATCTTTGGAAGAATCGTAGGAATGTTCTCTAAACCTGAGTACGTCCCGTGAGTAACGATGCTCTGGTTCGAACGTAGTGACGATGTTTTCTCGAAGCTCCTCCCAGCTTGATGTCGTGACTAACCAATTATCAGCCCATATTTTGGCACGTCCTTTTAGCAAGCTGGCTACTTTCATGCGGATATCATAGTCGGTGAGTTTATACGTACTTTTAGCCGTAGAGATGTGATTACACCACTCGCGAACTCCGACGTTACCGTCCGGGTCGTACGAAGGCAGAAACACGTCGGTAATCTTGATTTTTTCAACCGATTTCTGTTGCGTCAACAACCGGTCGCTCATATGCTGCATCATTGTCATCATATGAGAAAAAAATTCTGGAGGTACTACATTACCAGATTGTGATGTCAGCGGCGGTGGCGTTCCCATCGGGTCCGTAGCAGGTCCACTCGTCGCTGCACGTGGGGTAGATACTGGCGGCGCACCAGGCGCTGCATTATTCGGCTCAGGGGCATCCATCCCTATGATCGGCCTATCGACGCTTTTGTAGGTGTTGATCTGGATAGCCTGAAAATCATTATGAACGGACAGCAAAGGGTGTTTTTATCCCACTTCTGATGTGGAGTAAGGACCTGGAGAGCACTTTTTAAAACGTGCAAAACCGCTGGCCTCATGGACCACCGGCTTTGCAAATACAATATAGATAACTAGGCAACCATTGTTCTAGAATTTAGTTGAAATAAAAGAAGATAATTCACTGGTAATTCTGATTATTTTATTGAAGTACAACAAGGGTTTACTTACAATGCTTTCACCTCGAAAATCCGACTCAAAGTGAAGCCGAGCCACTAGTTCTCTTCGTTCGTAGCCGCCATTTTCGTGCCCACCCGTCTGATCCCCCAGTTTTTCAAGTTATCAGTCCAGGTGGCGCTAGTGGCGGCTTTAAACTATTAGTACTAGCTATTTAAACTAGTAATTACTAAGCATAAGGCTTTTAAAAATCATCACTAAGATTATGAAGCTAATCACAGTTCGTACATCAGCGTTACAGCAATCTTAATTTTAATTGGAAACAAACTTACTTTTGAAATGACTTTCGGATGTGGTCGAACTCAGAACTATTTACGTTTGATAATTATTTTAAAGGTTTTAACTGGATACAACGCAAATCAAATTAATCCTAATATTTAACGTTATTAAAAGCTTACAAATTAAATTTGATCAAAAATCAATCTTAAAATAGAGCAATGTCTTTTTGACTTCATGACGGAGATTCCCGAAAGCGCCCGATTCGTCCTCGCGGCGACATATATTATTACAATTAATATAGGTACCCAAAATAATGAAATGTATTACGTAAAGAAGTCACATAATTATTTTAGGTATCCAGTCAACATAATAATTTATATTTAATATCAAACTATATATGTAGATATTTCACTATATTATCTTAATTGATATTTTTTACTCTCTATGTCTTATCAAAATACGGTACCTACGTGTTATATTCACAGTAAAGGCTGGCGCATACAACCGCTGCAGCACATAAAAAATTGCGTCAAAGAAAATAGAGCGGCTGTAGTGTGTGATAGTTCATATTATAAAATGTACGAAAGTGATGTAGATTGGATGATTTTTGTTTTAGCGATGCCGTGCGGTGGCCTCCAGCCTTAAAAATAGCTATATCAGTAGTAAAGTAGAGTGGTTCGTCAACTCGCGATTGTGGAACTCGCGAGTGCGCGAGTGAGTTGGCAGGTTGGCTTCTGATTTTACCTTTTTTTTGTCATCAGCTCGCTTGATAATGAAAATCTGATATCCTACCTATTTATGTACAGTCAGCTACAAAAACATTAAAATTAATATAAGTAAGTAATCGAATTTTAATAAGCACGTTTCCAATCTCATTATAACCTAAATTGTGAAAAACGTGAGTTTTCAAATGAGCTAAAAACAAAAACTATCAGTTAGTTAGTATACACCTACATTTGAGTCAACGTTTTATTATTTTTTTAATACATAATGATAATTTACTTACGTATATTAATGATAAGGCCAACTTGTTTAATAAGTATTTCAAAGCAAAGTAACACAATACAATATCATAAATTAAGTACTTAAATAATAATTAAAGTAATATTAAATCCATAAATACGCACAAATTGTTGAGTGAGCGCCACAATATGGTTCATAATAAAAGCAGTAGGTATGTATACATTTTTATTAATGTTAATAAAGTTTACGGCAGTAGGTACCTACTCATAGATACATAAGTAATATCACAATCAAACAGGTTGTACCATACACTTGTACTCAATGCGCCTACTCAGCTACAAATCTAAAAGGTTCTAATTTTTTACATTCTCAGAATGAGAATGTCAGTTAGGTATATAAAAACGGCTTTCTCTTAGCTTAGTCTTCCAGATCTAGCATCAGTAATCACTCCCCATAACTCTATTATAAACTCATCTGTAAAACCAAACTCTTGCAGATCACTATTGTCAATTGCTTCTGCCAGTTCCATGGAATTAGTCTTGCCCTCTGAAAGATCCCACATCTGTGATGCTAGCTCTGCATCGTTGATTCCCATGAATGCCTCAAGCAACTCGTTGATCTTGTCGATGCCTGCTTTCGATCTTTCATCGTGCTGAAATCAGATAATTATAATAATTATTATCATAACCATTATGATTGGTCCATTCAAACTTCCCATTAAGAAAAAAAAAATGTGATTACCTACTCAAACAGCTCAATTAGGTTGGAATTTGGAAAATAGAATCGCTTTGGCTATTTTACAATTAAATTAATTACATTCACAGTTAAGTACCTACCTATTGAGAGAACTAAGTTTAAACGAGGAAAAAGGATCACTAAATTATTTCCGTTGGCATTTAGCTATTTCCATGAGTCAACTTTGCATTGTAGCTAAGATACCTACTTGGTGACTCATAAATATAATTATTATAACCCAACGAATTATATTTTCATCCTTTTGGCTGCGTGTGATTTCATACGCGTCAACTATCGTGATGTGACGATAATATTATAGTTTACAGCGAAGTTTTCAGCACTTTCGATAGCCATATCTAACCATACCATAGCTGAGCAGCTTGTACAGCCTGGTTGATGTCCAATAATAATAATACTGTTTTCTGGGATGGATGACTGCCTCATAAAGTAGCAATATTTTTATGTCGATTTCTTATTTAAGTTCTTATGTGTAGTGTCGCAATTTTATTGTTAAACCATTGAAAAGGGCCCGACTTCCCGAGTAAGTAAATGCTATGATTACAGAGATTACATACATAAAACTAAAAAAATATATAAAATAGTGGTTGACCACAATGTTTACTTTTATTATAAACACATGTCATCTAGTCTAGGTATACAAGTTGCACATAAAAAATTTGATAGGAAAGGATATTTACCTCATTTTCTATAGTCGCTTGACCATTGGATTTGAACCTGAGCGTTTCTTTCCCAGAACCGTAATTTGCTTGCTTTTTTCCAGATTTAGCGCCACCACTTTTAGGTCCTATACTTCCAAAACCACTTTTAAGAGGCTCGACGAGTCGTATTATAAAAGTGGTTCCTTTTGGAATTTCTTTTAATATCTTAGCTACTTCATAATGTCTCTTGCCAATCATATTTTCTCCATTCAATTTCTCGATGTGATCTCCGACCTGTAATTTAATAGAATTAACGGGTTTAATGGCGTAATAACTTGTTTCCTTTTTATTTCTCAACAAGGGAAATGAGACAACGTCTCTACACATAGTGAGTAGCATGCAACGACCACGGGATGTTTGTTAGCAGAGTTTAGAACAATAATACTCTATGTAACCGAGTAAGTATTTATTTTATTGAGGACAGGTTGTAACAGTTTTGTTTAACACAATAATACCTATACATGTAACAGTACCAACATGGAAAAATGGATGCAACAAAGAAAAAATACAGTCATTCTATGCCTATATTATCACTATAATGTATTATAATATATTATATACATTATGATAACATAATTATGGAATTGCGTGCGTGGCGTAGATCGGCGTGACACATTCTAGGAAATTTATAATAATTCTTAACAATGGCTACGATTGATAAATAAAGGCTACGATACAAATCTAAGTACATAAAATCATTTACATTACCTCTATGTGTGGTATTCTCGAGACAATTGATCCTTCCTTTATTCTCTTGATAAACGCGTATCCCGCGCCATTGTCTGTGATTGTTAGTCCCAAGGCATCTTCTGTTTTTACTATTTCTATTTCTTTTGGTCGACCTTTCCTATGTGCAAATATAAAGTCTTCTAATCCTATTTGTCCGCCTAGCAGTTTCTTCATGTCCACTTTGTGAGTGTTCAGTGTGCAAAACAGAATCTGAAACCATAGAAATGTACTGTGTACTATACGTTTTTGCCACTTCCAGCATAACACAATTATTCAAGTGTGATAAAAGCATAGAAGTACCTACGTGGTAATTAACTAGAAAGCGGTCAAATTTGTGCACTAACATTAAAATAAAATCGATTTGTTGAATGCTGATTCATAAAATGTATGAATCTGCAAATCGTTATTTTTTTCACTTAGGTATGCATGCAGCATTATGAATGCAGCATTATGACCTATTTATCAACTACATAATTGAAATAGATTCTAAGGTATGGATACATTGAAAGAATAATTAATTTAACAACTTTCTACACCTGCTGTACCTACATAAATACATACATGCACACCTCTTGTATAAGCCCAGTAAAGTATAAACGACGCCTAATAGCAGAACTTTTACAGAAAACATTAACCTAATTATTTTTCTTTCGTGACCAAGAGGCATAGATTTAGTAAGGTTGGTCTCATTCTCATCGAATCTCATCAATTTTCTAGCTAATTGTAGTAGTGATTTATTGGTGATGGTTAGAATATTTTATTAGGTGTCGTAGGTAGGTATAATTAATACGTGCCTACTTAATAACAATTTGTAGGATTTTACATGAAAATCAGAAAATCATTAATAAAAGTCGATTAGTAGGAGATCGGGCTTGCTGCAAACGAGGATTGAGTGAGCACAATAAATCTATCGTATTTTTTTAAATAAAATAGATTTTATGAAAATAATTTAATTAAAATACAATAGATATAATATTTAAAATAATAAATCTATTGTGTTTGTTTTGTAACCTTTTTGTATTAGACTGAACAAAAATACCTTGTATTTTAGGTGTCGGCCGAGTTGCCCCCTACTAAAATAGGTAAAATTGAATAGGGACAACTCGGCCATTCGACCAACATTCTTGTGGCCGAGATGACCTAGCTCATAGTCTGGACATTACTTGTGTGACTTGGTAGGTACTTAACTTAACATAATTTACTGCTTAGCTTGTCGCTGAACAATCACTGGAATTTGACTGATATGAAATTAATTGCTTATCAATAGGTAAGTAGGTAGGTTACCGCGTGTCCACAATATGATAACCGTGTTTGCAATGGAAAATGCTATCGATTGTATTTAGTTGCTGAATTTGTATATATTTTGAAAGTTTATTTGTAAATAAAACTTTATAAGTCAACTGACGTTTATTTGAAAATGTGCCTTAGGCATTAACGAATATATTATATGCTTTATTTTAATAGGCTCTAAAACTACACATAAGGCATTTTTCATTGTGCGGAATACGTAGATCATGTCGTACCTACTACCTAAATATTTTTTTGACCTACGAGTCATAATACCTATTATGTTTGGCACCCGCGCCCAGCACACTTTTCGCTTGTCTCTCTTTCGTGGTACCTATATACGAGTATGTCTCTAGGCACAATACTTATCAGCGATCTATAAAAATCGATGACGCTTAAAAATATTCTTGGAACCTTTGTGAGTAAGACTAGCATAGTTAGCCTAACATTATTAATCATTTGCAAAGAGAGCATTATTTAATGGATATGGTAGATGTACGGGTACCTAAATGTAATTAAAGTAGGTAGGTATATTGCAATAAAATTTGTTTTAGAATAGGTATGAGTAGGCTAGACGGCCGGCATAGGCTAGCCCTACCTAGTTAGGGTTGCTACCGTTTTATTTAGCAGTTAAAGTAGGTACATTTAGTTACTTATTATAGGTAGGAAAAAAATGTTCATAGGTACTTAGTAGGTACCTAGGTAAGTATATCAAAATAAAATTATTTGTCTTTATTAGGTAAGTATAATGTTTGAAAACATATTTTTATTGATTTTTACGGTTTGTATCAAATAAGCATCTTTACTAAACAATTGCACGGCATCTCTACACGACCGTTAACCGTAAAAATACTAGACTTACAAAAAAATCAAATCATGCAAAATAAAGTGTTTTCGTGTACCTAAGTACTGTATTGTTCTCATAAAGTATAGAGTAGGTACAAGTACCTGAAATAAACTAGGTACAATACTTTATTATAAAGCACAGGTGGCAACCCTATACCTAGTAGTTAGGTATAGTACCTACCTACCTAACCTACGAGGTGCAAAGGGAGTAAGGTAGGTAGGTATAAGTATGCGCTTGGCACCGGGATGCCTATATTAGTATCATGCGGGTAGGATGCTATCTATGCTAAAAGGTATGGGCGTTGATCCGGTCCTTGACCCAAGTGTTGTAGGTCATCGCGTAGCACAATACATTACGCAGTCGTTATGGCGGCAGAGCGTATCTGCAGTCACTTGCCTCGTTTGTTTTGTACTCGTATGATACGAGAGCGAGACTGCGCCCCTGCGGCCTGCTGGGCCAATCCACTTCCTTGCTGACCAGCCGTCCGTGCTTCCGCACGCGATGACATTTTTATAAACTTTGCCTATAATATATAATGTTTATGTTTCTATTGGCACAGTAAACATAAACATAAGTACCTTCCCACCTAGGTACTACTTAGCTATAAGTTATTGTTAGGCGTAACTTAAAACGTAATTGGGAATTTTTAGGTAAGTAAGTAGGTAGGTAGGTACCTACTTATAAGTAAGTACAATTTATTTAAGTAACAAGTACCTAATACCTAATATCTTAAATGAAATAAAGTGAATTACAAAAGTAAAAGACGACAAACCTTTCAAACAATAAAGTTTCACCTTACTCAAAACTGACAAACCAAGTTTCGTTGTAGGTAAGTAAGTATACCTAGACCTACCTACATAATAAAAGAAAGACGTAAAACTTAATTATAGCCTACCTACTTACGAAAGAATTGTGTTATCATAATTCTCACGAGCGTAGTCACAAAGTCACAACCTTGGATATTTTCACAGAGCGTGAAATATCATGAAATCCATGCCATTTTCGCCAATGACCTTTCGCGACGGCACGATCGAAGGCTAGGCAATAGGTAGGTAGGTTTGCTATTAGATTATAAAAGTGTATTAGTATATTCATTGTCTAGAGATTTATAAAAGGACTAACTGCGCGCCCCGCCACGTTACCTATAAAAAAAACACGCGCGAGTCGGACTCGCCCATGAAGGGTTCCGTAGTATGCATAATTAGTTTTATCATCCTCTTATTTTAGTGGTTACAGGGGGGGGGGGGGGACGACGACGACGACGACGACGACATTTTGCCACTTTGGAAGTCTCTCGTGCAAACTATTCAGTTTAGAAATAAAAATATTAGGATATACCTTTTTACCTCAATACCATTTTTAAAGACCTATCCATAGATACATCCGCACGTATGGGTTTGATGAAAAAAAATATCAGTTTCAGTTCTAAGTATGGGGACCCCTAAAATGTATTGTTTGTTTTAGAATTTATGTGAAAATCTTAATGCGGTTCACAGATTAAGTACATCTACGTACGTAGGTATGCCAAGTTTCAACAGTATAGCTCTAATAGTTTCGGAAAAACTAGCTGTGACATACGGACGGACGGACTGACGGACGGACGGACGGACGGACGGACAGACAGACAGACAGACATGACGAATCTTTAGGGGTTCCGTTTTTGCCTTTGGCTACGGAACCCTAAAAGTAGCCTAATAGGTAAGTTTTAATCAGCTATCAGCTAGGTGCGTTCCACATTTGCCACTAGGCACATTCCAAATTTCATCAAAATTGGTCCAGCCGTTTGAACGCGAAAAAGACAAATATACAAACACACTTCAGTAGTTCAGTAGTTTCGGTGCATATTCAAAGCAAACAAAAACGAAATTCCGTTACAATTATAAATTAATTCGTGAGATCTATGATTTCATCGTGAACAATGAATAGGTATTATGAACGCTAATTAACCCATTACTACTGAAAATGATTTTCTTTTCTAAGAAATTGCCTAGGTATGTTATCAGTAGGTAGGTACCTATTAGTAGCTAGCTAGGTAGTAATATAATCACAATAATGGATGTTAAATTTAAAACATTGTGTAGGTAGGTACTACAGCTATATTATATATAGGTACTTAGTAGGTACCTACTTATATTTGATACTAGAAGCACCTCGCGGTTTCACCCGCGTTAACTACCTACTATCCCGCGGGAACCATTCATTTTTACGGGATAAAAGGTAGCCTATATGTTACCCGTGGAGGCCGTGGATAGCATAGCTTCCCAACAGTGAAAGAATTTTCCAAATCGGTTCAGTAGTTTCGGAGCCTATTCATTACTTACAACCAAACAAACAAAGTTTTCCTCTTTATAATATTAGTGTACCTAGATTGAAAGAGAACGCATATGTGAACACCACGTAAGTACCTACGCAAATATTTGCTTATTTATAAATACGAGTTGAGTTAGTCATAGCGTATTACCTAGGTACCGCTTCTTTCCTATTCGTTCCTTATCGAAGTTATGGAACATAAAAAATGCGGAAATAGGAGTGGTAGGTAGGTATATGTATAGTGCACCTACCTACTATAGGTACCTACTCAATTAAAATTACAAACAAATAAATGGCTTACATCTTCTGGGGGGAAGTCGTAACATTCTGCAATTTTTTGATACAACTCCTTTACATTAGAAAATCCAGAAATAAGTCCGAGCGGGCTGCCGTGTGCCTGCTGGCAGTGGAACACCAGCTGCGACTTCTGAGAGCCGTTGTTATTGTCAACACCGTTCGCGTGCTGAGCCTCCTCGACTGGAGGCGTCGACGGCACTGGAGGCGGCGCGTATTTCGGCGCTTTCTTCTTGAATAACGACATAGTAAACTGGCACTACGTAACGGTAATAAAGTTTTCCTCCGACGAGAACGTCAGTACGCGCACATTCTCCACTAGTGTACAGTAAAATTTTAATCACCACACGTTCGCTTATCTTGCGAAGACTTTAAAATATATCGTCGCGTCATAGCACGATAAGTTATCGCCCAATGGCGATATCGGTAGAGATATTTAATGTAGGAAATGTTCGTGGATATCGGAGCGACCGAATAGGGGCCGGCGCGCGGAGGCGAGCGGCGGCGACCGACTGGTGACCGCACTGCGAGAACGCCCGCTCCGCCCTTGCCGGTGCACGTCATCACGCATCCATCAGTTCATATCACTCAGTTCAGTGCTATGGCACACCTACCTAATGTGGCAGGCATGCGTTCGGTGCATTCCATATTATGGTTAGTTGGTTACCTAACCAGTAAGATGTCAGGTAAAAACATCTTAGTATACCTACCTAACCACTTTTTTCTCCATCCTCCCTACCTACGAGTACGAAGAGATTAAATACCTACTGTAGAATTGGTACATATACCTACCTGCTATGATAAAAATTACCTGCTTACTTGAGCCTAACATACAATACAAATTATAGCGAAATGGAAAGTTTTCAAAAAAGACATGAGTTCATGGTGTTTTTTTGTGCAACGCCTACACAAAATAACAGAGCAAGGAAGTGTTTACCCAACTACAGCAAAGAAGACGAAGGATTATTAACTTGTGCGTTCAGTGCATAGGAATTTGGACCTACTACGTATATAAATAAGAATAGAAAATGCTGTAAACCACTTGAGGAAATAAATATACACACTATACTAACAACATTTATAACAATTACTTTGAACTTACAATGAAAACTGCATTGGTGCATTCATAATCTATATAAAGTACCTACCTAGGAACAATGAACATGGACTTATCGCTGAAAGCGACCTCTTCCAGTCAACCTTTAACGTAACATTTGTAGTCTATTCCACTTGACATAGTGGATTGGAGTCTTACACGTGGTATTTATTTCCTCTATGCACGACCATTTGGAAATTTTGCACATAGGTACCAACGGATTAGGTACGTGCTAGGACTGCTGGGTAAGTAAAACTCAGTGTGAGTGGGAAATATCTGATCAATGGTGGAACATTCTGTATTATTAAATGCTGTTGACCTTTTCATGACTAAACGACTTAATATTATATCTTGATGTTCGGTAGGATATTATGATTTTAACCCTAGACGAGAACTTTGAACATTTTTTATTAAGATAAATTATTATTGTATAAACGGTGCCAACAACTGGGAAAAACTACAGGAGACAAAGAAACCTATTATGACCAAATCATTTTACAGCTTTTAGCCAGATAACATAAGCAGTAATTCATGTTTTAGTCCAATATTTATTCACTCATGGGTTGCTAAATTTATCTTTGCAATAAAAGATCATAGATTTTTAACTTTTTTTATTTATTTTGCAATAAATCTACGATGAGGCTACAACTTTCTTGGGTGTGGGTTTGCCTTCCTTGAAACCGTTGCGGAAACGCCGCCTCACAATTTTCAGGTGACGCATGCGGCCAGTTCCAGTGGTCTTCCTGCGCTTGGCCTTCACTGACCAGTGGTCTGAAAACAATCAGAATTGCGTGGTTAAGACATATTTCTGAATGAAATCCAGGTAGATAGGTTGCAATATTGATGCTGGGTTCAGATATTCAATTTGAGATTTAAATATCAGTCAAATTTGATGAACCCAAATAGAACATCAAGCTAGACATTCTTTAGATGTTTGACCAGTTAATTTAGGAGTTGTTCAGATAGATTTTGGTAACTTTCCCAATACAATGCTAGCCCCATATTATACATATTTCTTGTCAGTTTTATACATCTGGAGTTCTGAAAAGTGTAGTTTGTATAAAAATAATATTATAATTATTGTGCCTGTACTGACCCATTGCTGGGCAAAAGCCTCCCCCTGCTTAAGCTTGTACAGTAACTATAAAATAGTGTTGGACGTTGTACTGCAAATCAACATAAATCTCACATTCAATGTAAGAAAGGTAAGTCTAATACATATTATTATGTTAAACAAATGAAAAGAAGTGAAGAAACAAAATTATTATATTTATTTATTATAACATTTATTTTTTCTCCTTTATAATTTTTTATGTTTACATAAATAATTTAATCACCTTATACATGACAAGAAAAAATTTTGGGTAACACCGAGAGAGTGTATAATATTATAGACATTTCTATAAAAGGAATAATGAACAACCCTGCAGTTCTTGTTGAGAATATCTAATGTAGTAAACTTTACTTGTATACTACAAAGAAACATTGCAGCACCTTATGTCACAAGTATGTGCAGGATAAAACAAAATACTATCTAATAAAAAACTTCTCCTAGGCGAGAGGTTCAGCTAGGTTTTGATTTTACCCCGCTGGGGCGAGATGGTGAATGCCAACACAACCCCATCTCACCCCACTCCAAGCGAATCGACAGCTCACGGGGGGGGGTTTTAGTGGGTTCAAGTCCTACACACCCCCGTGGCGAAAGGGAAGTGCGAAGGCATTCCCCCCCCCTAAAAAATAAGTTTTGATTTTACCAATACTGGGGCATAAACAAAATTATATTGCAAATTTATATTCCATAAGTATTCTGTCTAGAAAAATAGGTAGGTCATTTGGAAATGCAAGCTGATCAAAATAAGCCTACACACCATCCTATTATCTTCCGATAAGTTTCATTTTCTACCTTCCATCTCTGAGTATACCCATCAGCTTGCGGTCAATTACAATATTGTATTGTCATTGGAAATTGACAGGGATACCTCCCTAACCTACATACAAATAGTGAGCTAAAGAACTGGCTGTTAAAATAAATAGTACTAAAACCCAATTTCAGTAGAATAACAATAATTCTTGCTGGCTCATTGCTTATATTTAGTACTGGTCACCTTTACGGGGTTAATACTGTGCAGTAGCTTCAAGATAAGGAATGTACCTACTGAGACTACTAAGTCAGTAGGTAGGTACTTAGTTAAAACTTGAGGCTTGTATTAAACACAAATTGAGGTTATACCTACTTACTGAAACCATCAAGTTTTACTGGTTATTATAAATTTTGAAGCAGTTACGCCTGGACGTAACTGCATAAAACTTAAATCAATTGAAACAAAGTCAAAGCGGTAACAGTTGATTCATTACAATGGCAATAGCGAATAATAACAACAAGTTTAAAACTTACAAGATCGCAGTTTAGCTGCGGGGTATCCACACTGTGCACATTTTGACTTTTGGATGTGGTAGGAAGATCTTCCACACCTTCGGCAAAGGGTGTGGGTCTTATTTCGACGTTTACCAAAGCTGCTGGTACCCTTCGTCTGGAATAAACATTGTAGGTTATGATCACACAGCGCGATGAAACCCAATAATACACATTATTTTAACTCCTTGAGATATTCTGGACACTATGAATAGAAACGTTACGGGAATTCATTAGGTAAAATGCAAGATTACTTCAGATTCAAATATAATTTAAAGAAATACGCTACCATCTTGTCAGTTTTTGACAATCAAAGAGAAAAGGAATTTAATGACGTGTGTAGGGATGAGAATTTGAGAATAATAACTTATCGATTAAGTATGGCGATTTGTCGTACTGACTATTGTCGATACTGAGCGAAAGATAAAAACGAATCGATTTTATCGATCGTGAATTTGTGAAATATTGGGGAATTTTTACGATCGTTTATTATAAATTTATTAAGTGCCTAACTTTCATTTTTAACTTTTATTAAGTACCTATCTTATATTCGTTAATTTAAATTAGAATGTCTCACGAATGATGGAGCACCACCTAAATAACGTGTAAGTATATTAAATTTATCCGACGTATAAGGGTAACCAGCGATCTTGACATTTTAGAATGTCACACGAATGATTGGAGCTACACCTAAATAACGTGTAGGTACCTATTAAATTTATCCGATTCATACAATGCAGTAAAGTTTTGTCCCATTCGAGTATAGTACGCTATTGCCAAGTCTATTTCTTGATAGAATAAAATTCTACTTCTACTACGTCTATGGTATATAGTGTATGTATGATCTATGATCACCAGGTACCTACTTACTTTTTTTTGATTTAGTTATGGCTTCGCACGGTTTGTGCATATAGCCAGTGTCAAGTACCTATTTTATTATTTTAGTATTTCATAATTTCACATTCAGAAAGTCACAGCAATATAGCAATCGTGGTCAAGTAGTCAAGTCAATTATTTACATCGTACAAGTCACGATTCAGTAAAGTAGTGGATGCTTTACTGAAACTGCCTGGGAGTTTTGGAAAAAATGTGAAGTGACACGTTTTTTTTTAGTTTATATTTTACTATGTTTTTTTGTGAAATTAAGAAATATTTCAATAATAAAATACTTGACACTGGCTATATGCACAAACCGTGCGAAGCCATAACTAATTAACTAGAACAAAAAAAGAATTAAAGTTTTATGTGTTTATTACCTACTTTAATATTATTACTGTTGTCCTTCCCTGTGCTCTCGTTCATTTCATAGCGTAAGATTGCCCCGTCGTAGATAGAACGAAAGTCTGCTTATCTGCAGCTGCTGTGGTGAGTACCTACCTGCTTACAGTGTTTTTCCTAACCAATAAGTACGTCTCAACGCACTACCAGGATTTCAAATCAGAATCTCAAGCTGGCACTACCAGAATTTCTTTGAATAATCAGAAGGTACCTATTTAACTTACCTACTCAGATACTTATTATTGTTAGTAAGCATCACCTATTAGTTTCTTCCTTACCCTTGTGGGATAGTTCTGTTTTGATCTCAGGAGGGCATACACCATACCATTGTGTCGAGTGACAGTGACAACACAGTGCCACTAAATTTAAAGTAGGTACCTAACTATCTACTATATTTTAGAAAACCGCCCGAGACAATGGAACTTCTTAATATAATGAAAAGTTTAACTATAAAACCAACTGAGAGTGAACAGAAGCTATTTAAATCCATAGCAGCCGACATTGATGATGTTCCCACTGAAATAGTTCTGGCTGAGTATACCGATGAAACATTGCTCATTGTTTCTCAATATCAAAAGATTGGGAGTATGTTAATGATACAAAAGGATGAAGTCCATAATCCTTTAGGCACTGACAGCATTTATACCACAAAAGTAATTTTTGGTGCTTCAGCAGAAGAACAGCAAGTGGCAGCGCGGTACCTGGCAGAGGCAATCAAAATCAGAAATAAACTGAGCATATTTATCAACTTAAAGTCTTATGATATAGAGACAGTTAAAGCTTGCAAAGACATCATTCTGGATCTGAAAAGAGAAGACAAGAGCTAAAATATGGAGCTGGTAAATGCAAAAAGATTCAAACCTGTACAAAGATATTATGGTCAACTGGTCATCGGTCCCCCTGGTGCTGGTAAGACTACCTACTGCACAAAAATGACAGATCTCTTGACAAAACTGGGCAGGCAGGTGATTGTGGTTAATTTGGACCCTGCAAATGACTCAATGGCTTATAAACCTGATATTGATATAAGGAAATTGGTTGTCTTAGAAGAAGTCATGCAACAGTATAATCTCGGTCCTAATGGTGCCCTGCTGTACTGTATGGAATATTTAGAAAAGAATATTGATTGGCTTTTGGGACAAATAAAAGGAGATAATAACACAAATTTTATATTTGATTTGCCTGGGCAGGTGGAACTATACTGCCACCATCAGAGTTTGACTAAAATTTTCGCTCATCTGGCAAATCTCAATATGCAGCTGTGTGTTGTGCACTTAGTTGATTCTCATCACTGTTCCGATGCTGGAAAATTCATATCAGCTCTGATGTTATCTTTAAGTGCGATGTTGAAGATTGGTCTACCACACATAAACCTTCTTACGAAGGCAGATTTATTGAAAGATCATATGGACAAGTTGCCATTTGGAATAGATTTTTATTCTGAAGTGTTAGATTTAAATTACTTATTGGACTGTTTGGATTCTGACAACTTTACTGCTAAGTATAAGAAATTGAATAGCGCTTTTATATCCATAATAGAAAATTACAGTTTGGTTTCATTCCAACTAGTGAATATGTTCAAAGAAAAGAGCCTAATAAATGTAAAAAACTTAGTGGATAAAACAAATGGATATGTTTTTAAGGCTGAGGAAGGTAGACATATAAATAGTATGTTGGCCTGTGCTATGGGTGTCGGAGATCCAGTTGACATTGATGCAGACTGTGAATAAATAAGATTTATAGAAAACTTTGCATTTTACTTCGTTCCAACCTTACAATGCTTAGCTTATTTTGTTGTACAAAACACTATTACAGAGTAATACATATATACAACACTACATAATTTAGCCTAATATGAATATGAATCAGTTGAAAGTTAGTGGTAATCAACCTACAGTGCAAGTATAATTAGTAGGTATTGAATTAGTTGTAAATCAATGTTCCATTGTATATTTCTGTATTTGCCCATATTTCGGAGTTTCCCCACACTTTCCGAAATACAGGCTCCTGTGGGAGATAGATGGTGAAAGGGATCTCTTTGTGTCGTATTCTACTCTGATACCATAGATCATACACTATTATATAGTACTTCTTGAATAAAATAGGGAAACCATAGGTATATTGCGACTGCAGCTGGAAAATATTATATTTTCCCCCAGCTGTTTCTATTAGGGACGCAACCGATGACGGCGACAAGTGGAAATCTACAAACCATTTTAAGAGCCTTCTGTGCCAGATTTATTAACTAAATTTTGTTTCATTCATTACAGATGTCCAAAAGTAAAAAGGAAGTTTATGACAAGCTTGTAGAAACCGAAATGGTGATTGATCAACTTCTCGATGAAAAGAATAAACACCTACATGTCCATCTCTTACATCAGTACAATGATATCAAAGATGCAACACAAATTGTCATAAATCATATAGCTAACATAGAAGGGACCACTATTACCAAAATACACAAGCGGTTAAACCTTGATTCTTGAAATAAAACAACAATTTATAATGGAACGTTTTATTTGAAGACAAATACAACTCGTTAGAATTTAAATTCATCCAATATTTTTGTGTTCAACTAAACATGTATGAACAATTAAAAATGTTTATAATGCAGGTCTACATAGGTGTTTAAGTTATAAGTGTTTTCAAAAAGCCTAAGTTCCACGTTTGCTACTTCAATTACAAAAAATGTTATGTAGTACACTATGACAAATATTCTAAATATTTTGATTACCATAAGTTGATAATATTAAATGACCATTGTCAGCAAACGAGTTTATAAAATGACATAGTAAAAGGTATCGTATTGTTGAATAATCTAAAACTATAGCGAATAATGGATTTTAAACGAGAAAAATAAAATCTACTTCTTTCTTGAAATCTAGGTTTTAAAATACCTATAAACGTTTAATAGCATGAAATGTGGCGAATTAACAAAGGCTAGTTATTCGCTGAATCGAGAAGTTTTACAATATTCTCGCTAAAGATGCCTTTAAAATGATTATGTAATCTCTCTATACAGTGAGAGTTTAGCACCTCCCAGGCCGAGAAAGACATTTTAGCATGCTTTTTATGGTTGCTACACAAAATTCTTAAAAATCAATCAAAATACAATTGAAGTTAAAATTCTAAACGCTAATATTGTATTCATTTAAATAAGCAAGCAATAATATATGTTTAAATGTATAATATAAAAGTGCTAGTCGCGTGACACGACAGCTCGCGAATACTTAGCAATGCTGACGTATGGCATCCATTGGGAGCCAGACGCGCGGTTGCTGCGGGCAAGGTGCCCTCGACACGTGGTGACACGGTACAGTCTGATGCATTCAACTTTCATTTGCAATAACTCACTTGGAACAGCGTTGTGGCTGCTGTGTTCGTGTGCATGGCACTCGAGTTCTGATCATGTTTTGATTTCAAAAAATCACATAACACGTTATTATAGCAACATATCCCTTGTATGTGCTGGCCAGGGTACAAGCATTCAAAATTGTATAGTCTTCATTTAGTTCCATTCTCGGTCAGTGTCGGCCGCTAAATTGTTCTGAATGTTCGTTCATGTATTCAAATGGAATGTAACTTATGCAGATAACTAGTTACAGCCCTTGACACCGACCGAGTCTCAAGACTTTGTCTTAAATATCCTTGTTAGTCATTCCAGCTAAATTTAAGTATAACAATATAACAAATTTACAAAAATACATATAAAGTGAACAACATTCGCAGGCTTGACTTTCCGAAAATGCATATAAATAAATATTATTAAATATATTAAACCACTAACAAACCTAGTTTTTTTTTCTATAGAAATAATACCCTATTGGCGAGGAAGGTCAAGACACGAATGTTAGTTCAGTTTCAATAAACGTTTATCGTTAGACTTAAATCTATTAGTTTCAGACTCGTTTCAGGCAGTCCCCTTAATTTCAAAGCACCAACAATCATTCAATAAATGCAAGTCCTATTCTAATAACATTCTTCATTATCACGGTATTAGGTCAACTTAGGGTTGGACTCCACATTTCGCCCGGATTATCATTTGACTGACGAATGAAATTGTCCACACTTGACGTACCGCGGCGCGTTACGGTTACTTCGTGGAGTTGTGTAGGTCTACAGAACGTTATGACGTCACACGTTTTCTGCAAGGAATTCAAGTGGCATAGCGAATACGGGCCCTGGGAGGCTATACCGGAGGAAGCTACGGCATCGCGGTAGTGTGCGTTGGCAACTGTTTAGCGCCGATCGCGCTCGAACGTTAGCTGAGGTGAAAGTCGGGTCCAACCCTTATGAAGAGCTAAGATATTTCAACAATATACATATTTATCACTGCCATAGGACGAACCCAGCACCCCACAATATACTCAGTAAAACTGGCTCATAACAGCGAGACATGTGGATCGAATTCTAGAATTGCGCCAGCGCTTGCTTCGTACCATCGTTATAAACATTCTCACACACGCATCAACACGCCTAAACATCTAACGCATCAAGAAATCCCAAAAACAAGTCTGAAAACGATTTGGTTTAATCTATGTAACCAAAATACGACGATGGTTTAATAAACCAATATCCTAATAGTAATCACTTGATGGTGACAATTTTATTGCTAATATAATTACATATTAATAAGGGCCTAATATGTGACTCCGGATTACATAGGCTAAACCATCTTAAAAATAAAACAATGATTTGGTAAATTGTAAATATATACTATGTGTAAATAAATAATAATGACTCAGTACATCATAATGCTCACAAAACATATTAGATACCGAGTCATTCACGTTAAAAACCATGACTTAACAATCAACAGGTCAATTTAGCAATATATATTTAAATTAGGTATCACTTGTCAGATAAACCGCAGCTATTGGCTCCTTATCCAACTAAGATATTGTGCTACTTCAACAAACTATAACCGTTTGGTTATGTTGCATTCTCTATTGACAGAGATAACTCTTATTATTCAGTAGCATATTACAAAATAACCAGAGAGGCATGTTTTTGTCTTGTTTGATTTATTGAAGCTTAAAAATTAGCCTCAACAAAGTCACTTGTCTTCATCATATTATTATCAATTGAACACAACCTGTGTCAATTATAGTAATACAAAATCAGTCTCACATTAGGGAAGTCTTTTAGATCTTCAGGCACGTATACTAATGAACGCTCATTACCTTGCTTACAAGTACAATATAATGCAACCTCAAAAATACGTGCTAAATAGTAACAATCCGATGTTTATATTAGTTCCCAAGAGGTTTGTGTAATTCCAATGGTAGTATCATAGTTCTGTATGAGTGCTTGAGATGGTCACATAACCTTGGAAGGTTTGATTAAATTTGTAAATTATTTTTTATTATGTTTGCTTTTCGTTCTTTTCTTATGCATGCAAGCTGTGTGACCATCACTAGCAACCTTTATAATCCGTGTTAAAAAAAATGGTAAGCTTTCCTTCCAAATAACATGAAAACAAACACCAACAAATTATACATAAAAATTAAACATGAGAAACTAACTACATGGAAACCCTACTAAAATAAACGTGAAATTACCTTCGTGCACTAACATTTAATTGGAAACAGGCGCATCACCTTGTCCAATATGTTCTGTTTCAGAATTGTGGCTTTGCTCCGCCACCTAAAAGGAATTATAAAAGTAAAATATAGCTAAATGATAAATAATGTAAAAGGAAAGCTTGTCCGTAATATCCTATTTGTGTCGTGTCGGATAAGTTGTGGTTTATTCGGCAGTAACCTTGTTTTGAGGGCCGTTAGCCTCCAACGCTTGGGCGACGTCGGATTTAGGAGCGGAACCCTTCCTCTTGCCTTTACCCACATTCTTCTTTGAGTTTTTAGTTGATTTGGTTTTCTGAGGTTGCATACCTACGAAAATCGAAAATAATAAAGATAAACATGTTTTTAGTACAACATAAACATAAAAATATTATTTGAAGAGCATTATATTATACCTTCAGCTTCGTTCTCGGGCGCAATATTTTCGTCATGCGGGCTTGCCTCCTCAGCATGAGATGCAAGCTCATCAGGCCTCACGGTTTTACTGGATCAAAAGAAAACTATATTAACCATTCATCTATATTTAGGCCTGGGCATTTTGCGCCGGGATTCTTAATGCTAACTATACTGTAGTCTATTGCTTTCTGTCTGGCATTTAACTTACGATACATAGACTACACACCTTTTCAAAACGTAGCTTCTATTGGATCCCATTTATAATTTGAAAGCGAAAACGGTTACGTAAAATAATCGTTATAACGACAATATCATATAATACAATCAGAGTGAAGTAGAGTTCTCGATACGGTGATCATTTTCTTACCCATTGACGGTGAGGGTAGCCGGCTTGGCGGACTGCGCGTCATCGTCCCTGCGCGAGCGGCGCGGAGCGCGGGACGCCCCCACGCCGCGCCCACGCCCCCGCCCGCCGCGCGCGCCACGCCCTCCGCCCCCGCGCCACGCGCCGCGCCCTCCGTAAGAGTTACGCGTCGGCGGCGTGTACCCCACGTAGTTCACCGGTTGCTGGTTTGACAGGACGATATTATTGTTTGTGTGCGAGAGATTCAATATCAAGTTTAGGTACATATTTATAACATTGTCGATTATTCAAGATCTTCGTCACTGACTCGGCTGTGATCCTTGGCTTGTATAATTACCTGCGGGTATCGTTGCGGGCGCGTGGGGTAGCTGCCGCCGCCCCACTGCCCCACCACCACCCCGGCTATCTCGAGCCGCGCCCCGCGCCCCCGGCCCCGCCCCCAGCCGCCCAGCGCCCCGCCCACCACGCCCGCCACCAGCGGCAGCGGCGGCATCGCGAACTCCACCTCCAGCCCTTCGAGAATCGCCTTGCGCATTCGTTCCACCTGGATATAACACGGATCAGGAAACTACTCGCCTGTATAGGCGAATACTTTCCTCTGACTATTATCGATACTACCGCGGTCGTATTTAAGCTAATGGTAGTTGAAAAAGATTGTCGGTCGTAAATTGAGTGTCGTACAACAATTATTATTATTCGTGATGGGAAAAATAAAGGCCACAATCACATCTTTTACAAACATATAATATGTAGGCTACCATTGGACCACTCTCTCCCCGGTTTTAAGTGACGATGTGGTCGAAGATAGCAAGCGTCGCTGCTCAGCTTAGAATGAGAGCAGACGCACGAACAAGTGATTCGACTAAAGCAGGTTGCGGTGCGTACCTTGACGACGGTGTCGAGATGGTTGTCGCACAGCATGGCGAGGTGCTTGCAGTGAGCGGCGCGCTGCAGGTTCCGCTGCAGCAGCTTGCCGTCGAAGTAGAGCCAGGGCGCCGCCACCAGCCACGGCACGGGCGCTCCGCACGCGTCGTTGGCCAGCAGCGCCGCCTCCGCGCCCGCCATCACCAGCGCCCCCAGCTGCACGCCGCGACAGCTGATCGAGTTCACCTGCACACATATACATACGTTGTTCATCGCACTTTTATGCCACAATGACTGATTTTGATCACCTTTTGTAGATGCTGTAGCGGGGTATACTTTTTGTCTTGGAATGTTTTATATCAGTCATGTGTAAAATGTCCTAGCGTCGGTCCATTACTGCATGTCGATTGTCGACTAAGCTGTGCAATTCAAGTTCTTAATGATTAATTCATATCATGTAACAAGTTACAACGCCGATCAGTCACATGCACGGATGTATTCTATATGCAGTCAAGTTTCAAGGCTCTTTGTAACTGGCTCTATTTTTGCAGTAACTATGTAATTCGTGCCTAAAGTAGATAGAGTTAATTTTGATGAAACTATCAATGATTATTGTCGTTTAATTACTGTTTTTCGTAAACTGTCATTCTTTAAAAATACAGTATAAAGACCCATATTCAAATTATCATATTTTATATTTGGATTATCTTCATACTAGTTTGATCAATGGTACTACATTAAATGGTTGGTTTTCAGAAATATAATGTTAATAAATACACAAAAACTCACATTATGATCAGCCAATTGAGCCAGCTTGAATGGAAATTTCATAAATTAATTATTGAAATTTTCACATAATTTAGTTCTCTTGAATATTGTTGACATACCAAATTACAAAAGTATATACTCTTCAAGCAGACATTTCTTGCGAGTAAGTATGTACTTACGTTCATTTCTTGCAAGTGGAGAGCATTCATGAGATCATTGGAAAAAGCAGTTGCCAAAAATGCATCCAACTCCTGGCGACGGAGAATTTGTATCTGTGATGTCATAATAAACCTATGGAAATAAAGAAACAGATTAAATTCGCGCCCTTACGCTTTCACCTGTGGGTCAATTACATAACTCTTTGTTAGAATACATTAATTATAACATACCAGTAAACCTTTTTTTTGTATTTCTTATCAGGCTACCGATTATTAGAAACAAATTTAACTTCATTCTCACCTGAGCACACTGGCTAATATGAGCAGATGTTGCGGTACATAAGACGTGTTCAACATTAGAGGCGTGTCAGATCTCATGCACGATAAGAAGGCTCTCATTCGGCGGCACTTGTCATCCTGAGCAGTTCTGTAACAATGTTTTAGTTATGTAAATGTTATCACACAAGATGAGAAAGAGAACAACAAAGAAAATTGGCTTTGAGGACAAAATACAGAGTGCCAATCGTTCTTGACAACCTTTATGTGTTGACCGTGTAAATATCCCATACCTAAAAGTATGAATTTCTTCAAGGCATCAGCTGAAGCAAACTTTTGCAGATATACAAGTCCTAACTCCTAACCCTACATACTTTTTCAGCCTGACAGACCTGGTAGTGCAGTTCTCCATGGAAAACTTTCAGCTAGACCTAATCCACAAGGTTTTTTTAGTAAGATCAATAGAAAATAAGCCGTGGGCTCACCCGAACCAAAGCCTTTGCACTGTGGGCACGGGCCAGTCGAGCATCACCCCTGGCACCATCTCCGCCGACTTGCCCGGGTTCAAACGGGAGTAGATCCACTCCGACACCTGTACAATGGCTGAGCGCTCCACCACAGATGAGGTGCTGGCCGTACCCTCCTCTGGAATATTACATTGGATTATGACAACTTGGTTGAGATCTGACGGCTCGTTTGGCGTAGTGGCTCAGCAATCGGACTGCTGCGGGTTCGATTCCCGCCTGGGACAAATATTTGTGCGATCCACAAATATTTGTTTCTGGTCCTCGGTGTGATGTGTATGTGAAAATATATGTCTGTAAGCGGTACCCACGATACAGGAGCAATCCCAGTGTTACGTTCCAACCTACGTTTTAAAAAAAAGAAAAAAAAGAAAAAAAAGATAGGTGTAGAGTAGTGTATCTCAAAGCCTTGAACACAAGATGTTTTGGCTAGTTTGCCAGCCTCTTTTGCGTGAGCGACGAAAATTTGTGGTTTCAGTTTTTGGCATTACAGGGCATGGACTTGTGTGGACCACAGCTATTTGGTCAAAGTCCATAGTCCAAAATCAGAAACGGCCAAGTATTTGTGGGACCATTTGTGACCTCATAATTATTCACAAGTTATCTTAGTGAAATAGATGAAAACGCACCTTTAGCTTTCTGCGCCATGAAGCGATGATGATGCATGTTGTACAATATAGCATATACATTCTGCCTGATGGGTCTGAAGAAGTGGTGCACCGAGGGTATCTCCCTGTGGTTGTCGTCCTCCATGACCACGGAGAGCGTGACCTGGCGGTGCGACAGGATGGACAGCATCTGCGGATGCATGAGGCCGCGGGCGTGCCGCTCGGCGCACGTGCGGAGCACCTCCGCCGGCGCGGGCGGGCAGGCGTCGTCGGCGAGGGCGCTGGCCAGCTTCGACGACTGACGACCCTTCATTCAAACATAGTCTTAGTACTGGAAACATACTACTGGAACTTGTTTATTGGTCCTGTCATTACTCTTCTTTCTTATCAGTTCTTCAAGACGTCTGACTGTAGCAGATGTTATAGATGATAGATGGCTAGAAAATATGGTGGTATTCTCCCGAAATAAACTTCATAATTATCAAGTTATTAAAACATTTTATGGTACGATTTTTGCTACTCGCAATAATATGTACATACAACACTCCCGTGTTTTCAAAATAATTATTACAGATATCATACACGCGAGCCGATGTTAGCACACGAGTAAATCAAACGTGAACCTATTTCAATATTCTTATGACCTAAGACACCAAATCACAATAGATGTTAAAGTTCACACCTCTTTGGAAGTTGACAGCTGCTGTTGTTTTTCGTTTTTGTCTACTGGACTGAGTTGCTGTTTAGGCGCGGTGGCATCGCCCGAGTCTAGAGACAACCCCGCCATTCCGTGATGGACGTCGCTGAAGTTCTCGTCAACACTAAAATCGGCATTCATAGACGCGTTCGCTGTTGCCAATTTGTAATCTTCCAAGCCTTTTTGCTGTAATTGCAATTCAACTATCTGAAGTGCTTTGTGAAATCGAAGGACCAAAAGTAAACAAATCATAAAGGGGGCGTCCATAAATTACGTGAGGTGTTTAAGGGGGGGAGGGGGTCGAGTCAAATCTCATCTAATCTTACGTTGGAGAGAGGGGGTGTCTCGGCAAATATCACGCAATTTTTTTTCTGATTGAAACAAAACAAAATTATACTATTTTGGTCCATTTAATCCAGATTGTACATGCTTAAGATTTAATCTTAAGCGTAATCGTAATACGATTAAGATCATGTACTAATTCGTTCGAAAGAAAATAATTTCATTCATACTTCGACGTTATACATTTACTGACTGTCAAACCACCATATTTGTTTTTTTCTTTTTACAATAACAATCCAACGCGTTTACGTAAGAAACTCACATTTTGAAAAATCTCACGTGAGATTGGGGGATGGGGGAGGGGGTTGAATAAAATCTCACGACATCTCACCAGGAGGGGAGGGAGGGGCAGAAAATTAAAAAAAACACCTCACGTAATTTATGGACGCCCCCAAAGGTGAATGTTAGGAAATTGACAGAAAAGGATCAAATCATAATGAAAACTTTGGGGACCACTCCGCACTTAGATGCAACATCAATTTTGTGTTTAGTCATTCATGCATGTAAAAGAGTTCGAATAGATGCCAATGGTGTTAATGACGATGCAAAAGGCGTGGATGACCATAGCGATTAGAGCTGTTTTAGTAAGATATAAACCTCATGTTCAGATGATTCTGTTGCTAGCTTCGTAGTGTCCATGTCTACAGCAGTAGTAGGAGGGCTGGATTGAGTTTGTTCTGACTTCTGACCCTTTCTGTTGCTTTTTGGGCGGCGTCCTGATATAAAACAAATGAATTAGTATTCCTCACCTAACGGAAACAGGAGTGAATGAAGAAACCAACCTTCACTACATTCTATATTCTCATCAAAAGTCTTTAAAGATTGTGTAATAAGTATGTGTCAATAAGTGTACTAGGCACTCAAAGGCCAAAACGTTTATGATACTTACCAGAAGCCGTTCTATATTTGAGGAAACCATCTTTAGTACCGTTTAAATAATACTGTACGGCTTGTTTCAATTTGGCAGCTCGGAGATCATTCATGTCACCAAATACTTCGATGCAAGCCGCGTCCACATCAGACGACGGCAGATCTTTGACGAATTGACAAATTGTCTTCACCACAGTCTCGGGAGGTATTGGTGTCTGTAACATAGAGTTACTCTTTTAATATAATGTCTGGGTCACAGAAGCGCATAAATAAATCATGTGTTCTGACTTACAGTCAGAGAGTCGAATGTGTTCCCATTGTTAGGCTGCAATGAAACCAAAATTCCCATTGTTTTTTTTTATTTTGATGATAAGTCCTGAGCCGTGAGCACACAAGAAAAGCAACTAGCGAGTCTACTTGCAGGACAATAACTAGGCGAGGTGGTAAATGAAGTAAAGCTTATAGGGGTAAGCTGTGGCGCACCCATCTGCATCGGCAACCTACCATCTTGCTTTCTCTTGCTACTTGGACATGAGACATATAGCGCCGATGCGGATAAATGCGAACTTTTATGGCAGGGACAGATTATCATTCAAAAAACCTATAGCATCCAACAAACAATAACATTTTGTCTTGTTTTGGTCCTTGAAATTTCACATACATACCTACATAGTGGAAATAAATAGTATGTAAATCAGTCACAGCAAAACACACTAGCTATTGCAGGTTTATAGAATGTTATTATTTTATGAATAAAAGAGGTAGTCTGGTATTTAATGACCTCAAACAGGGAAGGTCAGGATAGACTTCCAGCAATTTGCTGTACAATATAGCAATATACAATATACCAAACAATTTAGTAGAATTGAAGTAAGAATATTAGGTAGGTAGGTATGAGGTTGGCAATAGACTATTTGGTGCTAGGTGAAAGCAGAAATAAAAGCAATACTGGTGGAACAGTACAATAGATGAATATAGTCTTAGTTGTTCTGCTGGATGAGTAATTGTTCAACATACTCATACTGTAGCTGTTACTGTGGTGCATGAGAATCTATGCTTTGTATGTACCTTCTTTTGATGTATTCCCAGACGCTTGTAGAAATCAATGAGGCTCTGTTCAGAGAGTATGTTTCCTCCGAGCAAGGCTGCTGCGAGACACAGTCTGTCTTGAGGCACGTCCAATATGTTTGGCAGTTCGTGGACCATATACTCTTTCGTCTCCAAAGATGACTGAAGAAAGGAAAGTGTTTGAATTTTGTGTAATATAGATATATCACTTAAGTTACAATTTAAGTAATTTTGGTATGGCATCACATACTAACTGTGCCCCACATGTTACCTGCTGTTTTCAGAATAAAAAGTAGCCTACGTGTTTTCATATTTCCAGGGTGTTAGCTACCACCTTACTAAATTTCATCAATTTTGGTCCAGCCATATGAGCGTAAAGAAGTAACTAACATACAAACACACTCACACACTTTCACCTTCATAATAATATTAGTAGAATCTATAAAGTGGAAATATACATACCCGGTATGTCAGTTTCAACTGTGCTGAACTGAAGTATCTTGGTGGTTGAAAGACTAAGTATTCCCCGGAACACCCCACCAGGCCTGCGTATGTCTTCTCACGGCACAGGCCTACTACCTCCTGCCAGTGATCATCAGAAGATACCATCTAAAACAAACAAAACACATTATAATATTATATCTACCTACAATCAATAACATTACATATTTTAGAGAAGATGTTTTGCCTGTACATATTTATATAATATTTATAACCACCAACACTGATGAAACCATAAATTAAGTTAACATCAAAGAAATAAAAAATAAAATTAATTTATTGACTGCCTTCTTCCTTCTCTAATCCTTTTTTAGTTTAGATACATACATTATAGAGAGGATAAGTGATATTTATATGAATAATATAAAGTCATGTTAGTTACACCATTAATAACTCAAAAATGGCTGTAGTAAATTTCATGAGCTTTGCTTTGTTGGATTAGTCTCCACTCCACATATCAAAATAAAAATTTAAAACATGAGAAAAATTCATGAAAAATGGAGATATTTTATGATTATTAATTTTCTCATACATTATGGGAATGGCTAGACAGTTGACAGGTCAACATTGCTCGGGACAGCTAGTTAGTAAATAATGAGAAGTACTCACAATAGGTATATTAAGGTATCTCAGAGCAGTCCTAAGGCAGGAATGTAGTCCAGTTGGTGGTACCCACCACACTTTGGGAGGTGGGGTGCCCTTTGATACAATATGACGCAACACCTGTGATAAATAGTTATTATAATATGTAAATAGTTAATAGTAGTAAGTATTACTGTGATAGTGGTAGTTTAATTATGTTGACAAAGAAGATAGTTGCGTTTAATACATTAGCTAGAAAGAACTACTATTTAAAAATCACTACAAAAGAGATGGCCGAAAGACCATGGTTTAACAAGGCCAAACTCTATGGTTATCATGTGTTAAATTGATTTTGTTCACAGGATGTTTTGTTGTTGTTAGAATGTAGCGACCTTCATGCTGGTTAAGGTTGACATCAAACTTACAGAATTAACTCTCTGTCTATACGCAGTCTGGGTTTGCATCCAATGCTGGGGCAATGCCGGTGGTGTGGGGTGAGACCCATTGAAGCAGACACAGAGGGCTACCTGGTGCTCAGCAAGTGCCTGAGCTAGTGTGGTGAGGAACTGAACGCACCGCGCCCATTGTCCACCGCAGGCCCAATCTGTTTATAATTATGATTATAATATTGTATCAAAACATGAATTACTAATTCATAATGTTTTTTATTCAATAATTGACTTCAATTATATTATAAGACAATTCATATCATGAGTGTTTACCTGAAAAGAATCCTCCATAGAGGCGATCTAAACACCCTTCTGCGTCAAGAACCAGCCGGAACCCTCCAGGGTGATTTCTAGCAATGCGAAACAAATCAACCCCAATACCCTCATTTTCTAAACATGTTTGTATATCTTGAATACCCATGTTTCAGCAGTTCTTTTAGTAGTACAAACAATCACTTTCGTAGCGATAAATAAATTATTGTTCTGAAACAGAAAATACACAGGACGTAAATAACAGGCATAGGTATCTATCTAACGCATCCACACACACAGGTACAGGTACCGACACAATACGAAAGAGTAGGTAGGTAGGTGCCAAGGTGTTTATCTATTCCAAATTGTACAAATATATTGGTATTGTCTTGATGCCATTGAAAACTGGTATAAAAACTAAATATCAAAATCATACGAATAAACCAAAAAATATTGACAACCTGCACGATATACTTAATTTGCCGGCCCGGTACGTAGAAGTTAGCCGTGGGCAAAATTATTATACCTTAGCATCACCAGGTCATAAAACTTCTAAAAAACGAATATTCACAATCACATGAGTGGGAATTTAGCAAAAATCATTACGAACCTTTAGAAAACCATGCCAGAAGAAATTAATAAAGCCGTGAGATGAAAATGGAAGCCATTTGTAAAATTTTTATTAGTTTTCTTTTTTTATTTGGCATTAGTCTGTCTCGGACTGTCAGTATTTTGATACAGGTAATTTGCGTGCGACCAATATTGCAACATTTTCATCATGCCATCCGATCCGATAGATTTCTGCCTTTACTCTGACTGATCAAACCGTTTTTAAATTTATTAGGTACCTGTGGTCGGACCCGGATTGTCAATGTCAAGGAGTGACGTTCACAATTTCACATCACAGTCGTTGGGAGTTTTGGCGGGAATCCAATGGTGAGACGTTGGTTTTGTCTTTATTTAAATTCTCAAACTTGTCTTTCTTCTGTGTAATATTGGTGAGGGTAGTTGAATGATAAATAAACTCAAAAAACGTGTCATTTCGCATTTTTTCCAAAACTCCCAGGAAGTTTCAGTAGGTATGTAAATAATTGACTTGACTACTTAACCACGAGGATTGCTGTAATGCTGTGACTTTCCTATTGTGAAATTATGAAATACAAAATAAAATACTTCATGCTGGCTAAATGCACAAACCGTGCGAGGTCATAACTAAAACTTAAGAAAAAAATAATTATATTCGTACATCTTTTGTATTATTTTTTTATTTTGGTTTCGCATTTTTTGCGCATTACGCCAGCTGCACGTTATTTTTTCAAGTTATACATATTTTTACCATCGATAAATATTTTTGCAATAGGAAAGTTATTGCAATCCTCGTGGTCAAATAGTCAAGTCAATTTGTTTGAGCAATTTATATATTATCAAAGTCACGAATGATCACGATTCAGTAAAGTGGTGGATGATTTACTGAAACTATTTGGATCTTTTGGGAAAAATGCGTAATGATATGATTTTTGGGTTTGTATTGTATCATCATTTGCCCACACTCGTGTACGTTAATCACTCGAAATAACACAAAGTTTGAGGAAAAAAACAAACACACATCATTATTATATTAATTACATTTAAACGGGTCGAATTGGCGCAAAAACTATAATAATATCTTAATTTTGTCATACCTACTTCGATGTTTTGGCCGAGTTACATTGACCAATGTAATTCGGCCAAAATTCTCCAGTGTTCTCGTGACCACTCACGAGTCACCATCCGGAGTGGCAGGTGTTGTTTCCAACTACCCGCGTTTACGACACAACAATATCCGAAGGCACACTCGAACATTTAAATCGCGCCGTAGGCGTAGGTACACACTTGCTAACAACCGGATTCCATGAACCAGACAACCTTATCCCGGCGCTTCTTGATTTCAATCGCTTCACGAACAATAACTACGATAGAAAAATGACGATCAGTGGAAAGCAAACGCTCGGCTAGTGTCTAACTTATTCACCTGACGGTTCGTTACTGCTGCGATGTGCTCCTTCAGTCTTTCCGCGATAGTTCACTTTGTCTGTCCGATGTAGGAGCTGTAATCAACCTATGTTTTCTATTTGAATAACTTCTAAAATCAACAACGTCTCACTTTCGGATTCCCGCCAAAATCCATCCAAGTGGGTAGATATGTTATTTTTTGTTTTAGTTATGTCTTCGCACGGTTTGTTCAAGCCAGCGTCAAGTAATAAGATATTTCGGTATTTTTTATTTTAGCCATAAGGCCGAGGGCTCGCTTTTATTTCATTTAGATAAAACCATCCCTTTTCAGGCAAATAAATTGCCTGCCGCTACACTGGCAGCACTGGCTCATTTTGTCAATGTCAATTGTCATAATTCAGTATTTTCTTTCAGTCAGTCAGTATCAGTCTGTCAGTAGAGGTGTAAAAGTAACGAAACAAAGCGTACCCGTATGTATTCGTTACTTTAACAATGAGTACCCGTTACTATCGTATCGGTACTCGTTACTTCCGTATGATACCTCATAACATGCTATGATGCTTAGAGAGTCGTATCAAATCTAGTCGCATTTCGTACGCGTGCGGTATGATGTCGCGGCGTCACATAATTCGTGATTTGTAGGAAACTTACAGGTAAAAAACTTGGAAGACGAATTTCCAAATTATTACTTTAGGTACCTACATAATAAACAAACATCTTTATTTGTATCGCATGCGTAAAACAAACTATCAGCACACGTGTACGGTGTATCCATACGACGCATACGAAACATGCGAGTAACGAGATGGATTAGCGACTAACGTTTCGGTACTCGTTACTAGATGGCGTACCCGTTACTCAGTACCGAATACATACGGTTTGCTACAGCTCTATCTGTCAGTAGAGTTCAGTTTCAGTTCAGATGTGTGGGTGCGCTGCACTGTAAGATATAAATATTACACTGTGGTATATTTCAACAAGGGCGTTGTAATTTAGAGAAATCCTGAGAATAACCAAACTATCAAGAATGTGTACATTTTGTGTCTGTTGTTGCCAATAAATATTACTGGTTGCCTAAGAAAATACCCTAACAACACGTATAAAATGTTATAGTAGGCTGCGTCTCTGCGCTTGTCACTGTTCTCGCGTCTTGAATTGATTTTGTAGATAACTCTTCAGGATTAAGTTATGCCGGAGCAAAGCAATGATTATCGTGTTGTAGTATTTGGGGCGGGTGGCGTGGGCAAAAGTTCTCTTGTGTTGAGATTCGTGAAAGGTACTTTCCGGGAATCTTACATACCAACTATTGAGGACACATACAGGCAGGTAAGATAACCTGAATTTGTTTGATAAATTTAAATTTATGAGGTTGTCTGAAATAGATTTTATAGGTCAGTGCTAACAGTAGGTACATGCTAATATTAAGAGTAGGCCAATGTAAATGTCATTACCCTCTAACTAAAAGCCATTACAATTTAAAAAAATACTGTCAAGCTATTTGTTGTCAAGTAGATATCCTTCATGTTTTGTTGTGGGAAGTATGTAGGTATCTAGTGTTTGATCATATCTTGGAATCAAGAGAGACAAACAGAGTTATCATCACTTTAATAATATGAGCTGGATAATGCAGCACATAATACTATAGTAACTTGGAACCTTGAGCTCCTTGAATATTTGCCAAGACCCTGAAAAATAATTTTGGGGATTTGCCAATTTACCCGTAGATAAGTCCTTCAAAGCAGAATAACTTCCTATAATATTATTGAAGTATAATATCTGGCATTTCAGCTTACATTGAAAGTGTTTCTGTCTATCATAAAAACAATTAGGTACCTACCAAGTTCAGTAAGTAAAAACTAAATCAATACAAGTCTGGTATTCAGTAGGTGCTTATGTTCTCATTTCATCTTAAAAGTACCTATCTATCTAACTTACCCTACAATGATTATTTCCATTTAGGTGATAAGCAGTAACAAGACAATATGTACACTGCAAATAACCGATACAACAGGATCACACCAGTTTCCAGCCATGCAACGATTGTCAATAAGTAAGGTAAGCAATTGTCTTAAATATTTACTGGTACAGTAGCACCAAATACATTCCCAAATTAGAAAATTTTTAAATACATGCATAAGTACATATTAAAAAAAAAACAAACTTAATATTTGCACTTTTTTAAATAAACTATCTGCTAAGTAGTGTTGCAACATTACTGTGTTCCCGTTTGAAGGGCACTGTTTCCTGTGAAAATAATGGCTCAATAAATTAAAAAAGAATAAAAGACGATGAAGATACTAGCCTTTTAGCATATTCCCTGACTTTTTAATAGGTCACCTGATTGAATAATTATTTTCAGGGGCATGCCTTTATCCTAGTCTACTCGGTAAGCAGTAGACAGTCTCTTGAGGAGCTGAAGCCAATATGGCAGACAATAAAAGAGATAAAGGGCACAGAGCTGCCCAGCATTCCTGTAATGTTGGCAGGGAACAAGTGTGACGAGAGTCCAGAGATCCGTGAGGTGTCAGCATCTGAAGGACAGGCACAAGCTCAAGCTTGGGGTGTGTCCTTTATGGAAACTTCTGCCAAAACCAACCATAATGTTACTCAGCTATTTCAGGTTTGTTTCTAAAAACTTTTTTTACATAGAAATTCAGTTCACGTTTTAGTAGTGCTGAAGTTTGGCAGATGCATTGTAAAAATGGTTGCCTTTAAGTGAATATGCCTTGACTGGTCACAGTCACAGATGTATTTGCACACAAACTCATCTGCGGCAGATATTTCAATGAAATATTCCACTGAATTAGATATTCTACTGAACATTCGGTGCAATTGTGCTGTTTCACATCACTTGATAAACATTTAACATGAACCGTTTACATTTCAGGAGCTACTAAACATGGAAAAGAACAGGAATGTGTCCCTACAGGTAGATGGCAAAGGAAAGAAAAAGAAAGACAAAGTTGTGAAAGAAGCCGGCGAAGGTGGCTCGGGTGGTGGCCGAGAGAAATGCCTCGTAATGTAAATACGGTAACCATTCTGCATCTCCATCTCCATTAGGAGTAAACCCACCTATATATTTACAAATTTACAATAATTCGTAGTCATTTGATTCTAGTCAATCATGTCCTGATCGAGATAAGCATGGACTTAGTATAAGTATTATATCGCATTTAAAAAGCAAAGTAGTTATAGTATCGTAATGCCTTTTAATAATATTAATTTCTATTGTGATGGAGCTTAGAATTCATCTAATACATATTTTGCTAATAGTAAGTTATTGATAATATAATTTAATGATGACTGATGTGAAATAAAAAAAAACAATTGTTAGTGGTGAAAATACAACGAAACGAAGTCTTTAGGACTTACTGTTAAGTATGATGATGTTAAACAATAGTTGAATAACGTAATATGTGATAAGTTATTTCCAAACATTCCTCAATAATTATTTTCAGATGCGAGTAAAATAAACTGGTTTGATTTATTTATTATTATTTCAAGCTATCAGCTAATTAACAGCTAACAAATAATGAGACTCAAAAGTCTTGAACCTGTATTCATAGTAATTTGAAAAGTCTAGTATTCCTATTAAAACAGGAATTAGTGAATAGTACCTATTATGTCTAATGAATGTGAATGCAGATTAAAAGCAGGTATGCCATAGTGGGAAATGAATTTGGTGCCAAATGTTAACATTTTCTTTTACAAATTTATTAAAATAATAGTGTCTTCAAAGAAAGTTTAGAATTAATGACCAATCTTGGATCCCTTGGTAAAATTACTAAAATTAGTTTTGAAATACTATTTCAGGCGTGGAAATATAATGAGGCGGCTCTGTATGAGGGGCCATATTCATTCAAAGAGGGGAACCCTCTAGGTCTCTTAACTCTAGCCAAACTATTGCACATGAGCCCTATCATTGCTAAACTTATGTTCCATCTTTTGCTATCGGTTATCGTGTAGTTGCATATAATTTTTCTGACAAGTCTTTATTTTTGATCAGGAAGACAAACTTTTCACCTGTATTGGCTGTATGAGGCTGAAATCGATAGGTATGTTGGATAAATAGGTGAAACTTGTGTGACAATACATTATCGCGCATTTTAGGATTTCTCGCGATGGCATTACCAATTTTAATCAAATATAACAATCGAATGTAGGTACCATTTTTAAATTGATCTATTTAATATTAAAATTGTTAATCCATTATTCTTACTTAAATATTAGTGTAGCTAATGTATAATGCACTTTATTTGAATATCATTCACTTACATATCCAATTAGATTTTCCCAATTAATGAAGTTTTATCTAGTTGATTCACCATGTCAGTAAAGGTTAAAAGTTAAAAGAATATTATAATTTATCATTTTATTATTGTATGATCACGTTGTGCCAGGCAATTTACGGTTTATACAGGAGTCATAGTAATAGGAATCCAGTAAATACAGTAGGTACCTACCTACTCATCAGAAAGTAGGCAGAGACTCATATACGAAAGTCATTATGTCTATCTTCACATGAAACGTACATACCTATATACGAGGGTGAATCAAAAAATTCTTGGAATCAATATTAAAAAATGCAAAGATTTAAATAATAATATTTTATTTTTCTACATAATCTCCCTCCAATGCAATGCATTTAGAATAACGCGTTTCTAACTTCCTTATTCCTTGTGAAAAAAAATTATTTTCTTGACTCTCGAAAAAGTCCTCTACGGCAGCTATAACCGCGTCATTATCGTGAAATTTTGTTCCACGAATTTCCTCTTTTAATTTTGGAAATAAGTGAAAATCACTTGGGGCTAAGTCCGGAGAATATGGTGGGTGGTCAAGGAGATTGAAGCCAGCACAGCGGATTGCGTTGAGCGCAACTTCCGATCGATGAGCAGGAGCGTTATCTTGAAGGAACAACACGCCCAACGACAGTTTTCCACGACGTTTTTCTTTAATCGCTTCACGCACTTTCGGGATTAAATTTGCATAATAGGGTCCAGTAATCGTCTGGCCTTTTGGCATGTAATCAATAAAAAGGATTCCTTTACTATCCCAGAACACAGAGGCCATAACTTTGCCAGCGGTAGGAGCAACTCGAAATTTCTTAATGGATGGAGAGGATGGTCGTTTCCAAGACATGCTTTGTCTTTTAGTTTCAGGATCAAAATGGTGGACCCACGTTTCATCCATGGTGACAAGACGACGGCAAAAATTATCCGAATCACGCTGGAACATTTCGAGATTACGCTTGGAAATTTCCAAACGTCGCTTTTTGTTTTCGTCGGTTAACATTCGTGGCACCCATCTTGCAGACACTTTTTTGAACCCCAGTGAATCAATTAAAATGGATTGAACGCTACCAAAAGATATCTTTAGGATCTCAGCTATATGTTTTATAGTCATTCTTCTGTCTTCCAAAACCAGATTCTCAACCTTTTTGACATTTTCTTCTGTAACGGAGGTTGAAGGCCGCCTAGAACGCGGGTCATCTTTACAGCTTGATCTACCTCTTTTAAATTCAGCCACCCAGTACGCAACCGTAGAATAGGGTACAGCATCACCCCCTAATGTCTGCTGAATGTCCAAAAAAATTTCCTTCGTAGACATTTTTTTCAAACTGAGATATTTTATCACCGCACGTAACTCACTTTTATCCATAATTTTGACTTTTTAGCAACTCGTTGCACAAAAAAATTTATTACATGCGAACGAACTGACAAAAACAAGTGACAGTCTGCATAAATATAGTGTGATAGACACTCTTTAATTTGAATATCGAACTTGATCCAAAAAGGTTTCATATATATGCACTTCTAAGAACTTTTTGATTCACCCTCGTATTGTTATTATTTACTTGCTTTATTATTGACGTTTTATACCTATTTCCTCATGGGTAGGTAGTGTACGTACAAACCATAATATTATTTGTACCAATTGTACCAGCATTCTTTGAAGCAATAGGTAGATCAGAATATAGGTATTCAGATTATAAATAAAATTGTAAAGTGATAAAATAGGTGCAAAGTTATGTTATGCGTTCTAGGGTAGTTTAGACAGGTTGAGAAGTATAAAAGTTTTGCGTAATATAACTTTCATTATTCAGTTCATACATTTATGACTAAGAAATAAGGATTAAATTAGTTATTTCCCCAAGTTCAAGCGACGCACGAGTGGCAAAGGGTGTAGCTGTAGGTAATCAATTAACTTATTTATATATATTCCTATGTAAAATAAAGTATACCTTAATCACATGCACGAAATTGTCGAGTTCTTGTTTATCTATATTGCACTGTTTTTGCTTATTGGCAGAATCGTATTGTATATTATGAGATAGTGATTGTTAAATGCTGATTGATATAGCTGGACCAAAGTTGTTTCATGTTGATTGATGTAAGTTTACAGTAGGATTTTATTTACCTGATAATAATGGTTGTCAATTCTATTTGGCGTTCGCCTGATTTCGAACTCACCGACATTTCTTCATTTCCGCTGCCCACTTCTATACCTATTAAGAATGTCGCTATGTAAACGCTCTACATGATTTGGGAAGATTGTGTATATAGGTAGGTACCCTACCTACCTGTTAACTAGGTAAAGAATTGATTAGGCACACAACTATGTAGGGTTATTCTATGATTTTTGAAGTCTGTTGCGCATACTTTGGTAAGTACATTTACTCTCATGTTTTAGGAAACCTTTTCCCCCCTAGTCGTATCTTTGATACCTGCGTATGAAAGCGCATCTATATCTTAAATTACCTTATGCGGTCGTCCGTATATCATTAGAATAAATTCCATTTAAGATACGATAAATAATATTGCTTTGGACGATAAAATTGTAGTCTGCCTCTCATTCTAATCTCAATGTGTGATACAGGGTGTAAACATTACCTTTATCATAACTAAAATTATGTGGTTGGCGACACGCGACGACGTCTTGCTGGCACTTTTGCTGTAATTGCTAAAAAGTAAGCACGTTATTGGGTAATGTATAAAAATAATAACAAGAATGGCTCAACCATCAATACTGAGTGATCGTGTAATTGAATGAAATTCATGGTTATTTTTACACCCTGTATAATTATTCTAGAATCTATCTTTATATGATCGAAGTACCTACCTACTACCTACCTAGTCATTGCTTCTAGCGCTATTTTTATTCGATCTAATCTAACTTTTGAACTGTGAACAATGAACATCAACACACTCGGCAATAATTTAGGAAATAAGCAGGGGCGTAGCTACCGCCGTATTTGCCGTATCAATTATACGGGGCCCCCGGGCCACGGGGGCCCCCAAAGTGTGTAAGGAAAAAGAATAAAAACTTTCTAATTTATTTTATTTTACAAATGACAAAATTCTATAAAGCAATTCCTTTTTTTCCCGCCTTAAGCGTGCGTTCAACAGTTGGCAACACTACATCGTTATGGCGGGCTGCGGGACTTCCCCGTTTTACTTACTTCATCTTCAACTCAGCGGGGAATCCCCGGGAATCCTTCATCGATATCGCGATGTACGTGTAGGTACGTTGTTGTACTTTGCATTGGATGTTTACCTCCATATAAGGGCCTCCAAAAAAATTTTTATACGGGGCCCCGACAAGGCACGCTACGCCACTGGAAATAAGTCATAGCGGATCCAACATTGTATCTACTAAAACTAATTGTGTGTGGTGTAGGCCAATATGTGGTGTAACGTGATTTTTGACACAGTGGGAATATGCATGCTACTCCGTAAGAAGTTCAACAAGCATCGGTTGTGATTGTGCGATAGCTTAGAATTATTATTACTTACTTATTGGTAGAGAACATACAAGTATCACCTACCTACTTTAAAATAAAAATTCGTAGTAGTTGATAGTAGGTACTTATGCTTTTTTCTTACACCCGATATCAAGATTACCAAGTAGCATGTTAATTCCAGTGTAGACCTAAACACTAGAACTAGTGTAGGTTCGTCCATTGACCAGTAATCGGATTAGAGCTAGTAGCATTTAGGACATTCGATTTGCCTTTTTATAAAACTACTTTTAAATATTTTGCACCGGACTTCTCAATATTATTAAGTATGTTAATATTTCCCGTTATCCTTATATTAATCACGTTTGTTCGTTCACATCTACATATTTGCTGGTTGTAAGAAGGCATCAAGTGGGAGTTAACTTTGCACCTCGTGAATTCCAATGTAGAGTAAAACGGAGAGATGCTATGTACTGTACAACGTACACAAATGTACGTAACCGAGTGTGAGTTTTCGCTACAAGTTACGCGCACGCGTACACGTTAATGTGCTTTGTATGAAGATAAGAACCTAATAATGTAGGTACTTGTACAACACCTCTAGTGAGCATCACTATGCTACTATCGCGTCGCTACTGGCGGCGCTTTTTATTTTGTTTCATAAACGCGCCGCTAGGAGCGCTGTAAAAATCCTCATATTATTATAAAGTGCGAGTAGGTGTACCGTGCTCGTTGTGGTGCGCATGCTGCGCGTAATACTTGTAATGAATAACTCAAAACTCGCCCTAATCGGTCATGTTGAGTTGAAAGTTGATGTTCTAGTTGCATTGTACATAAAATAAAATTGTTGAATGATATTTATATACTGAGGTTGCGGAGTGCGGACGTTCGTTGACCAATATAGCAAAATCAATTTAAGCACATTTTGAATCGAAAATAGAATTTGCTTCACCTTTAAGTCCCGTTTGTAGCCTATCGTTTTTTTGACGAAATATTTCGCTTTGTCGAATGAACTGAATGTTTCCATTTATTATATTTACTTATTAATTTTTAATTGATCTTGTGACACTTCTCACTAAAGCATCACGAAAGTAAACATTAAAGTATAAACTGGTTTATTATTTCAGTACCTAGTGTAGATGAGCTAGGAACCTACTAGGAGCTTGACGTAACGGCATTCAACCCCTGTTTAGTGTAGGTATTTAAAAGAAAACCATGAATAAAAATACATGCATTTATTTTAAAAAAATATCACAGTTAAACCTAATGCAGCTTAGCTTTATGGCTCATTAAAATTGATAGATTAGACAAAAACGTTGTCTTGTTTTACCACGCATCACCACTACCACCTTGAACCTTATTTCTTCTTCTTGGTACATTCTCGAAGGTCAAGGCGTTGGTTTCAAAGGACGAGTGTATATTTGGCAACCGCCCTGTACTAGCTGATCGGCGTATAGTTGGCGCACGCACGGTACCAGCCGAACTGGCTGGCAACATAGGGGTACCGTCATTCCTATTACTGGGTGCATTATTAGATAGAGCTTTTGTGCATAAATCCAGGATCTTATCTACCGTAGCTTGGCTTATTCTATCAGTATTATGACCTGTAGGCTCTTCCTGAGACGTGCGATGCGAAAAAAGCGTTCGCCTTCGTTGTCTTATACTGATTCCAAATAATCCGAATCCGAAGCCCATGTGAAATGGAATATTCAAGAGCCAATTAAATATTATCATAATTAAGAAAAATATCAACAAAATGTGGATGAAGACCATTAATATTGTGTACATCATCTGATCGAATGGAAACCACAGTCCATCTGGAACAGAAAAGATCAAGCATTAAACTCTCCCATCATCGGAATCCATACCTTAATATTACTATTACAATACTAAATATTTGGTAGGGGTTATGGGAGCCAATTTTTGGAGAGTGAATTATATATTTATGATATAAATTACGCGTCACGTGTTTGTCCGCAATGGACTCTTAATCTAAACTACTTAACCGATTTTAACCAAATTTGCACACCATGAGCAGTTTGATCCAACTTAAAAGATAGGATGGCTTACATCTCAATTTATAGTCGCAATAACAAAAAGCCTAGCCACAGCAACGCGCGGCCGTGCCGTGTCTGCTAGTATATTAGAAATTACAAGATTTTTTCTCGGTAAAATGGATACTGCTAAACAAATACCTACATAACAATAAAAATCCATTTAGCTGTTTCAGTGCTAAGAGGTAAACGCATTAACACACTCTTAGGCAATGTAATACAAATACAAATAATACAAATACAAATGTAATAAAACAGTAAATGATGCAACATGACTTCAGAAAAATGTTATCCACCAATCCGGATTGGGGGTGGTGGATTTGGCTTAATGTTCCACATGACAGTGATGGGAGACCTTGCTCAGCAGTGGGCAGATAGGGGTTTATGATGATGATGATGATGGTGATGAAACAACGCAACAGACCTGTGATCCTGTGAACGATGACATCTACTGTGCCACTAATGGCAACAACAGGTTCTGCTAACATTGTTGTTACCATCCTGATGACAATCTTCAATGGGTTTAAGTATTTCATAAATATGAGAGGGTCAGGTGGTGGCACTTCACATGTAGACTTCCAGAATAACCATTTGCACCGGTCGACAGCTGATAGGAACTTATTGAGCTCATTTTGTTCGGCTTCCTGTGAAAATAATGTCCATAGGTAAATATTAAATTTTTGGTTTAAGTATCTCGAAAATTTTTAGGCAGTTGTTACAAGTAATTTTGTGATATGCTCATCTTTAATCAAATTGAATGGTTTGGTCCAAATAGAGAGTATTTCTCTCTCTCTAAATACAGTTAAGATGGGTAGTATAATGCATTACCTTATATGAAATGACAACTTCATAAGAATATAGTAGGATGAACACAATTATAATGACATGCTTGTGTGACATGTGTATCCACAGCCAGAAGAGTGTTCCAGCAGCAGCTAAGCAGGCTAGTGTCCATGTGATATACATCTGAAATATACAAAGTCAGATTTTATTTTAGACCACACATAGAGGAATTTTGTGATCAAGGGATTTTGAAAATATACAGGTCCACTTCGATAGCTATTTCACAGGTAGGTTCATGTGGTGTTTTTGAACACATATAACTGTATTTTTACACTCTTTTATTCAACTTGCAATGTTTGCTAGTAAGCTGAGTATCTGTGAAATAATATTAGGACTGTGTAGATTGACTACTTAAACACCATGGCCAAATTAGGACCAGACCAACTGGCATACCTGATTATGTCCGGTTTTGAATTTTACAATTACAATAATTCAGGACTTTATCTAAAAATACACTTACTAAATTAAAATTACCTTATATTCTGATAAATATGATTGAACATAGTCGCTCCAAGCCATTACAATTTTGTCTGTCAAAGATGGCTTGTAAATGGACTCTTGGACATAACCTATGGTCCTTCGTAGCATATCTTCAGACAGAGAAGTGTCGGACTTCAAGCACCCTTCGAGTGTCTCCCACTGTTTTGGTCCATATTTCATTTGTAGTGAAATGTCGACACTACCGTCTTCATTTTGCTGCAATAGGTAGAACAAAGTACCTAGTTTATTAGTTGTATCCACTAAATGTTTCCCATTTCTCACGCGTGCAATAAAGCTCCACGAATGATAAAGACGAGACCAGTAACATCATTATCTCTGATGGTGATGTAGGTAGGTACTGTTTCATGCAACAATTTGATCAAATAGTACCTACCTTCTACCAACATACCTGTGTTTGTCCACCTTTGAGAATGATGGCAAGCGTTCGCCTGAAGAACCATTCACCTATTCCCAATCTATTTTCCGCTTGAACCTTCGTTTTTACCGGCATTCGTATGTCTGGAGGGATGTCGTATTCGTCAATCTTTTGCAGTGGCTTTATATCATCGTGCCAAGGATCCGGTCCTGACTGGCTGTCGATTTCCGTAACGTAGATTGATGATACAAATACGCTAACCACTAAAACTGAAAACATTGTAGAGGTACCTCCTAGCCTCATATGTCGGTAATCTCGTATGATACTTGTATCCTCTGTGTTTGTATGTAGGTATCTAATAAATGTATGTATGTAATCACCCGGTGCATGCGGCGTGCAATATTTATATTTATTACCTCTGCCAGCTGCAAAGAGAATACAAACGTTACGCGCCAGCTGTGCTAGCAAAATGTCCTGAAAATGTCATTTCATGTCATCCAAGACATTCAATCCAACCGCGTCATGTCAAACTTTGTTTTTTGTTTTAGTTGTGACTTCGCACGGTTTGTGCATTTAGCCAGTGTCAAGTATTTTTAATTAAAGTGGTGGATGCTTTTACTGAACCTTCCAGGGAGTTTTGAAAAAAATGCGAAGTGTTACGCATTTTGGGTTTATATTATTTGCCCACACTCGTGCACGTTACCGAACACTCAATGACTAATATGCCACCAATATTACACAATAACACTTGAAGAAACACAAGTTTCAGAATAAAATACGAAACCAACGCCTCCCTTTCGGATCACTCCTTCAAAAAAGAAGCCAAAACGCTGGGTGTGTTTTGGCTCAACCAAGTCACTTGCAGGAGTTCTGACGGGAATCCGAAAGTGAGACGTTGTTGGTTGTTATTGGTGGAATAATAATTAGGTACTATTGAGTGTTCGTTAACGTGTGGATGAAAACCTAAAAAATGTGTCATTTCGCATTTTTTACGAAACTCCCAGGAAGTTTTAGTAAAGCGTCCACCACTTTACTGAATCGTGACTTTGACTAAGTAAATAATCGGCTTAAATACTTGACCACGAGAATTGCTTTAATGCTATGACTTTTCTAATGTGAAATTAAGAAAACACTTGACGCTGGCTAAAAACCTTGCGAAGCCATAACTGAAACATAAAACAGTCACTTGCTTTGATGACAGTTCAATGCTGACATTGCTGTACTGTACCTGTCAATTGTGCCAGCCCAGCTGACGTTAGACATCGATAGCTTTGATTTCCGATTGTTATCGATATTTTGGCAAAAGCTATCGATTTCTATCGATACCTAAAATGCTTTATTATCGTGTACCTAAATACTCCAACTTTGCCTAATTTCAAAGTACAGTTCTGATAATTTAAATAGGTATAATACGAGAGATACGTGTCGAATTGTTATCCTCCTTTATTGAAGTCGGTAATAGTAGATAGGTAATGTTGCAATTGGTAGGTAATAAGTAGAAGTAGTAAGCAAAGTTGGTGAAAAATAGTACATTGATGTTAGAATTAATTTTCGATAGTATCTATAGTAAAAAACTATCGATAGACTAGACTATCGATGTTTAACGTACACTACCTACAGCTAGTCAGCTACAGCTATCTAGCCTCCCATATTATTATTATTAAGAGTAAAGTAATATATACGGGCTATAGCTTAGGCTTACGAGTTACGAGCTTACAGCTGCTCAGTACTCTTCCTTCAATCTTCATTTAGATTTTAATTGATTCGTATTATCTCAGGCTCTGGCTGGATCAAATTCTAAATGATTATTTGAATATATCAAAACTTTCTGGGCATTAAACACATTTATAAAATATGTCCTCCATCGACTTCGACCCGGCTATTAAACTTTGCCTCAAGCATTTACATTCAAGCGCTCCCGACTCCACGGAGCTGTTGCGGTTAACTCTGGACGACCACATTCGTCAGACATACGGAAGTGCCAAGACTCTCGCCAATGTGCTGCCCAAGAAGTATCTCAACGAGGAGAAGATGGAGTCTTCAAGGTCTAAGCATAAAGAGAAGTCCAGTAAGACTGTGCCGGTTCCACAGCAAAGCCCGCAGCAGATACAGATCCCTGAGCGTGACACGGATGATATGGACGGAGAGCTGGCGTTCGATCTACTGGAGGAGGATTTGACTTGTGCTGTGTGCCGGCAGATAGCAGTGCAGGCCGGCAACCGCTTAGTGGAGTGTGATGCATGTCACGCTTTATATCATCAGGTACTTAATCATTAACTTTAAATTAATATGCGCTTTTTCCCATGACTTTGTCTGTGCAGACTACATACATAATGTGGCGATAAGTATCATGTTCTCCAAGGTATAATCTATCTCTATAACAAATTTGATTAAGATTGGCTCAGCCGTTTAAGTGTGAAAAGGTAGCAAACAAACAAAGAGCTACTTTCACATTTTTAATACTAGTTTGCATACACACAATGGTGCTCTAGACATTGGTGTTTTTGTCTTCTTGACTTGATAAGATTGATTACCTGTGAAAGAAAGCCAAGTACTGAGAAGCAAACACTAATGATAAACAACACTAACCCAACAAACTATGGGCAAACTCCTAAACACTACTATTTTCAAAGTTATTATGATAAATTTTATTATTGGCGTCATCCTCCTCACATAGTAACTAGAATAATATCATGAAATACCTACCTGAACAGAATTATGTCAATAATTTATCTACCATCTTACTTTTATTGTTTTCAGGATTGTCATAAGCCGGTGATCAGTGACAATGACATGAGCTCTGGCTGGCAATGCGCATCCTGTCTTCAGTCTCAAGGTTTCACTACCGGCTACTCGAGCAAGGTGTCATCTTCCTCAAAATCTCCATCTCACATCTCCGGATCCACTACTCCTGTGAAGATGTCTTCAAGCAGCTCTGCATCTTCATCACCATCTAAAGTTATCACACCCAATATCAATATTATAGCTGCTGATAAAAGATTGCAAATCATGAAGAAGAAGGCTGCTAAGCAACACGAGAAAGGAAGAAAAAGTTCCAAGTAACTTCTGTGTACTTCGATGTAGCGGTTATCTTAATTATTTATGGTAGACTATTTACTGAATGCCTATTATTATGAATTTTTTACTTGGGTACACTTTCAACGTCATGTAAAAATGCATGATACTTATAAATAAAGTATATCAATGCATTATATTGAGCCTTTGTTTGACTCATTCCTTCTATCAGTTGTCATAAAATTGTGGAGTGGATTGCGATGATGATCATCCAGTTCAGAAGTGCCTCCAACATTCCAGGATGTTATCAGACCGAGGTGTCGTGCTGGGGGATAGCTGTCCGAGTGTTCCTTGTCGGAAGTTTCACATATTAATACCCTCGAGCGGCGGGAACTGCCTGCCCGCTATATGGCGTTTTACCTATTGTGCTATTGTGACGGTTGACAGTCGCAACAGTGTGATGCGTGCTATTATCCACAGCTAGGCAGCATGTTGCCCGTATTTGTGTGCCGATGGGTTTGACGAGATTTATGTGACGAGGATGAATTTGTTAGTTCATTCAAAGTCCACATGGATGACAATTTTCTTAGCCACCAGTGCCACCAGGACTCAGGACGGATATTTCCAGTCATATAATATTATCTAGTCCCGTTTAAGGATGAAGGGCAGGGAGCTGGCAGCCGCGCCGGTCGTTAGTACCTACACATCACAATAGAAAATTACTCCATAGTCCATAGGGCAGTCACCCATTTGTGGATATAGCTTTATTTACCAGCACTAGCTAGAAGCTGAGGATCAGAGGATAGGGATTGGTAGCTAATATATATTCCTACTTCCTAACGATCGTATTGAGTTCAGTCCAAGTTCTCAGAAGTGATGCCCTTATACTTACTTGCTTATGTAGGTAGTATACCTTACTTCGTTTATTCTCAAATCCGGAACTACGCGTCAACATAAATAATGTTTGGGGATCACGACTAGGTACACGTTACGTAGATGTAGTCTACACAAAATTAAGATCCATAGGTAGGTACTTGTACTACAACATTGTGACGTTTGCACATGGTAGGTAGGTACTATAAGTAATATAAGTAAGTATAACGGCATCGTAAAGGTTTGGTAGGATCCTCACAACAGACCCTTCCATCAATACTTAGTCTTTTCTGCTAAGACACAGGCCAGCCAGGCCTTCACTCAGGGCGAGAATATAAACCGCCACGGTAGTAGTCGGTAGCCGCGGGCTGACATAAAAATCTTGATCATGCTAATATTACCATTTTCCTTTTTATGTTTCTCAGAGACACTTGTAATCTTTTTTTTTATTTACATATCATACACTAATCAAGGTACTAAACGGTGGTAGTCTAGTGAGCGCACGTCTGCCTACCAAAGCAGGAGGTCGCGAGTTCAAATCCTAGTGCGGGCACATACCAATGTGTTTCTCGCTTTTCGGTGAAGGAGAACATCATGAAGAAACCAACATGCCCATAAATTATTTCGTAGGTATCCACCAATCTGGACCGGGTCCCCGTTGTGGATTATGTCCAGCAGTACAGGCTAAATTATTATAATTATTATGTAAGTAGGTTATAGGCACCTAAGTAGTATTATGCCTAAGTATCTACCGTTCTGTGCGACGAGTTTCCATAGAAGAACTCTAATTAAATTGAAAGAAATGGGTTAGGAACGTATAGCTTCCAACGTGAGCAAAAAAGAGTCGAATAACGTCAAGTAAATTGAATTTTGCACATAGCAAATGTATACTGTTCAAATGAAACACAATAACAGAGGATCATTTTCCGATGTTTTCACAAGCTTGTAACCAATCCTGAAAGACGCCCCTTCCCATTGGCCGATCCCGGCGTGGGCGGACCGGGATACACAGACTCCCGGCCGAGTCTGTGCTGCTACATACTTTCTAACATGACATTTGTTTCCAAGATAATGTGGTACAAGTTCGTGTATAACAGAATCCACATCTGTTACGCCTCTTGTGATTTATCTATCTTCTTTCAACAGTCGGCATCCATAACGGATTGCTTTCAGTCTTGAGTGATAACTTGCGGCCTGAAAGTTAGGCTAATTTACGGGAGTGCGATGGAATACTTACGATTCGAGTGAGTTCTCACATAATCAGTTGTGCTTGCTAGTGAAACAATTTTCATTAGGCCGGTGCCTGTAAAATTATAAAGGTGAGATTTAGTTTTCCCCTTTTAAAATGTGCTATGCTTAAATTATATTGGATAGGTATATAATTAATATGAATAATACCTTGAATATATTACACCACTAAATACCTAATACTGATAGGTATTATCAGAAATATGCATATAGTGCATATTTCTTAATAATATACCTATTCAGTGACGGGTTTACATTGTTGACTGATTTTGCTCGCTTTGCGTCATATCAGGAAAACTGTAGGTAAATCTTAAATTTACCATGTTTATCAAATATTAAAAAAATCCTTTCCTCTTTTGTTCAATCAGACTTCCGAATAACAAAATCTGCTAAAGAAACGGTATCTATACAATAAAATGAACAGCGGCAGAGCGCGAGTGCCTAAATGCGCACGGTGCCGGAACCATGGTCTGATCTCCAGCCTTCGAGGACATAAGAAAGCCTGTGCTTACCGACACTGCCAGTGCCCGAAATGCGGACTCATCAAGGAAAGGCAGCGCATCATGGCCGCTCAGGTACCTATCATAATATGTGTAGCATTGGATGAATAATTGGAGGTACCTACTTATACCTAATGATTTTTAAATTATAGCGAGGGCCTTACCTATTTATCATAAATATAAATCTGGTCAGCGCCACCAAAGTTTTCTGTAAGTATACCTAAGTCTAAGTAATTAGACTAAACTCACGCAACGCTGTAATTTTAATCGTTGCAATTATTATGTTATTATGTATACCTACCTTCTTTGAAATTTGATTAGAACTTGCAAGTAATTTACAAAGTGTGTGTGCGTCACATGAAAGTTTAATGAACTGGAAAATTAAAAATGTTTCGTAGCTTTTCAGGCTCGCCGAGGGTTATATTCACTAATCTAGGTAGTAGTAACTAGGTATCTATTAAATACGAGTAGTAGTCCAATATACGCCCAAATGGTAGTATATTATAAGCGTAGATGTCAGATAGTTCAGTTGTGCAATAAACCAGGCAGGTAGGTTAGGTACCTACCTAATGAAGTCACGTAAGATTAGTAAGGAAAAAAAGTCCAATTAATTAGACAATAAATCTGAAAAAATAGCTTTAAATTGGATTCCAACGCAGGTGCGAAGCTTTTAACCATCAAACACCAACGAGGAAACACCGATACCTTACTTAGTACAGAAATAACCACCAATTCGGTGGCGTTAATGCGTTTTAATGTACTGAAATCGAGAGCAGCTAATGCTGCCTAAGTTTGTTTAAACAAGTGGCACGTGTTTACACGGAGACGCCGGATGAGCCATCGATCGGTTGACTCAGTAATGCATCGCTGTCGATGTGCCGAACGCCCGACCCGCCATGCGCCTTGCATCTGATCTATATAGAATAAAATAGGAAACACTTTATTGTAAATCCAAATTAAACAATAGAACAGAAAAAAATGGTAAACACGAGTAGTACAATAGGCGGTCTTATCGATTAAAGCGATTTCTACCAGACAACCTTTGGATGGGCAAATAATTTTTTTGATAGTGTGGGTTTTATGATTTTATAAAACATTCTTACTAAATTATTATTTATTTTAATGTTCCTACATTTAGGTAAGTACATTGAAATAGAGTTCCGAACACATTTCATACAAATCCTTCTAGCGAATAATATTATTGGTACTTAAACTTATGTATGCGAAAGTATGTTGTTCTTCTTACGTTATCAGGGGTAGGATAATTTTCATGCCTGAAATTTGTTCGTGGAAATAATAATATCATTATGTGTGAACAAAAATATCCTACCTACCTACTAAGTACCTTCAAATTATACGAACGTTGCTAGCTCCTTTACGGCTAAGATTAGAACATTCGCGTTTACATAGAAAATCTATAGTGAATTGCTTCTATATATTATATGATTGGGTTTACTTTCGTAGCACATAACTAATTAACTGCCGTGCCCTATAATTAGTTAGTGTCCTATTATTTTGTGTGTCCCAGCGCACCTACTTGAGTAATGCGATACCGCGTATTCCACGCGAGTCCAGCAGTAATTTGATTTCACAAGATTGAGTTTTGTTTAGTTTTCCAATGAAGCCACCGGCCCTAGGGCTGCGGATCGTGGCGGGCTTCCCCAGGGGTGACCGCTCACTGCAAACACAAACATTGTCTGTTTGTCATTGATTTTACGCTAAATTAATTTTCTCTCTTCATACGATTGTGTCATGTGTTTGGAATATCTGAGCAGATTGTGTATATGCCTTTCGGTAATATTATGGAAGGGAAAGTGAGATAAATTATTTACCATTTGTTTGTAGCTACTAGTATACACATAAAAAGTCTAAGCAACATGCATGCATAACATGGACCCAGGAACAATGGGATAAAATTATGTTTTCCGATGAGTCGCGATTCGGGTTTAGGCCTGATACAAGAAGGGTGCGAGTGTACCGTCGGCCCGGAAATACTGAAAGGCTCAGGTGCGTTCAGGAAGTGCATCCATACAGCGGCTCAACAGTTATGGTATGGGCGGGTATTATGAAGAACAGGCGAACAAGCTCGTTTTTGTAAATGGAAACATGAACGCTTAAAAATTACGTTGAGGATATTCTCAGACCTTATGTCCATCCATTTGCACAAACCTTTGGCTCCGATGCGCGTCCACATACAGCTCGGCGAACCTGAAAAGAACCAGAAATTAGTACATGTTGCTTAGACTTTTTTATGTGTGTATATCAAACAAAATACATACCTACTTACTTTCAAGTTAACAGCTCTCAATTAAGGAAGAAATGATGGAAAATGTAATTAATTAAGAGGTGGAACTAAGCATGAGCTGAGCTCATCACTAGCCGAAACCAATACTTAGATAGGATGATAACATCATCGTCACAGGATCCCTCTACTCGTTTACACTAGAATAACTAAATGAGCCAGTTCAAATGATTCTGTTTTCTATTTGGAGACTTAACTTTTGTACCAAGATTCTACACTTATTACATTAAGGTCGCCCTTAAGCGGCAGCAAGCAGCCGAAGACAAGATAGCCCTCCACCTGGCGTCTGTAGAGAGTGGCACGGCTCTGGAGGCGCTGCCCCCCGGCCGCATATACGGCATGCGGGTGACGCAGCCCTGCAGCCCGGGGCCCGAGCCGGACTCTGCCGCGGACGATCAGACGGTAAGTTCAAAGTTACAATAGAAAGAAAACTACTTTCAACTCTTTATGACACTAGCAATAAGGACGAAATATCCCGTAATTATGAAATAGCACATGCACTCATCTTCGTGCCAGCTTCCGCGTCCGTGTTAATTTCGGAGCCGGCGTCTGAATAAGCATTGGTATCAGCAACTACTACGGTGTCGGCATTTGTGTCGTAATCGCCGTTTGCATTGACGTGGACTAACTTAGTGCTAGATATTAATTCATATAATATTTCAACCTTATATTATAAGTCTCACTTGTTTAACGCCACTGTATCTTCGTCAACAGCCGATCCACATCGACAGTGAGACGAGCGACTCCATGCCCGATTGCTGCAGTGTATCTCCAGATTCTGCCGGTGCTACCTCAGCATCTATATTACGGTAAAAATACTTAACTTTCCTCTCCTAAAATATGATGTATACCAAATTAATTATTAGAACTAACATTTTCCTGTACCGTTCCAACAGCGTCGGACCAGAAGTGAGTCCTGAAGACGGCACTGTCAGCACGGCTGGTCTCGAAATGCTTCGCAAGCTGTTCCCCGGCAAGAAACGCTCCGTGCTCGAGCTGGTGCTCCGTCGCTGCAATCACGACTTGCTCCGAGCCGTGGAACACTTCAATGCTACACATGTAAGTGTGTCCTTCATTATGTATAAATAAGCGCTATTATAATAATTAATATTAACAGTTTGTAAGTAGTTACTGATAAGAGGTAATTTTATATTAGTACAGTTATCCATACCCCAGCTTTTGAAGTCCGAGATCCGGACATTAAAATGACGCCTTTCCATTGTCCATTGTTGACAGGATCCAAGAGACAAGCTAGCTGGCAGTAGCACGACCGGACCAAGCTTCGAATCCTCAGTGTCCAGCTCGGAAGAGGTGGAATCCCGCTGGTCCGCTTTCAGACCAGTGGGACCGCGCGCCCCCTTTCTCCCTGCACTAGTGATGGGACGAGTGTGCGGCTCCGACTGGCTGGTCCCACTGCCTACTCTACCTGCACTATCCACTCCTCTCTTCGCGCTTCAACATCACGCCCCTCCACCTCAGTGCAACCCTTGCGCGCCAGATTGCCGACAGTGTAATAATCACCACTAAAATCTTATGTAGATGCTAAAAGTAGTGACTTACTATATCTTGTGTTCGTAAGCACTTATAGTTTTGGCGCCCATAGCGCGGTGCAACAAATTAGAGTACCTACCTAATGTAGGCGCATATGCGAGGGCCCCCTCAGATGCTTCTGTCAAGTATTATGCTAATACCTAAGTATGTCGTGTTAACACCAAAGATTGTTTATACAGCTTTTTAATATGTAAGCGTATTATGGTTATTATTGATGTTAATAAATGCATTTAACTTGAGAATGCGCACTTTGTTTCACCAACTTACGTAGGTATATAACAGCATTTATAATGCTTAGGTAATAATATATTTTTAGGCAGGCACCATCGCAGCCTATATTATGTATCCTGTCTATATTTTGGTTCAAGGAAGGCTACACGTCATTTATTTATTTATCCACATGCCAAGAAGATATTCTTACTAATACAATCACTAAGATAAACAGGAGGGATTTGACGGACCCTATTTGCCCCCGGCTATTAACTTTGACGATCACAAATCTGTGACATTCCTCCAGCTTCTAATATAAATTAAGAGGATCCGCTCTATTACCGCCGACCTAATGTTTAGTGCAAATAATACGAGACAGTACCTCGCTTCCGAGTTATATCTAAAATTTGTATGATATATGTAGATACATTTGGTGTTTGTTTTTCAAATGTTTTTTTTTTGCTTGATACCTAGTTTCATTAAAATTATTTTGAAGCGATTTATTGTGATACGAATATATTACATGAATAGGTAGGTATACTTACTACTAGATTATATTTAGGTAGGTACTACTGCTATTTTGGCTACTACTACTATATTGAGGTACCTAAATTAAACATTTTTATTATATTCTGCTATACCTACCTAGATATTTCACAAAATAAAAGGACATTGCTCAAAGGTCGGTCAGTAACAATGTTCTAATTTCCATTCAATTAATATTCGGCTGGCGACGGTAACCTTCCGTCCATATTATATATTCATTAGAGACTAGTACTGGAGAGTTTTAAAACGTTAATATGTTGTATCTGAGCTTAGTTTTAATATTTATATTCCTGAATATACTTTTAGACGTGAATTACTTCATAAGAACACTATTCACTGTGCTACGGGGTCGGATATTTCAACAGAGGCGTAGTTTAAGTGACGTTACTACAATATACGGTGAGTTCGCTTGAATATTTACATATTTACATTTAATATAGGTAAGTACCTATTGATACAATCAACTACTGCTAAGTAGTCATGATGCTTTGACCTTCGATGGATTTTTTATAAGTTTTCACACTATTCGTATTTGCTAACACGAGCTATAGGTACTATTCGATTCATACCACCACTGTGTCATAAAATTAAATCTAAAATCCCTGGAGTATCAACATGCAGAAAAAAACTATTTCCAAGATTCAAGTGTTTTACCATGCATGGATTCTATTAATATAATTTATAATTTGATTATACTCGTAACTCCGTATAATAATGTCTGTGAAAAATAATAATATGTTTCCCATACATTAAGGATATAATAGTCCTATCTAACAGCATAGGTTTCACTAACATTAACAAAACTACAAAAACACAAACTAACATTAGGTTTAGTAAGTTGAGCAGATTATTATGGCCGATACTTTAATAATAGTGTTAAATAATGCCATACTTTTAAAGATAACTTTTGTCATAGGCATAGGCACATACCAAGACTGCGATGTAAAGCTGAAGTCGGTACGTGAAGCAAGACTGATCCGGGAGCTGGACATGGCTCGATACCACTTTTACGAGCTGACGGGCATCTACCGGCGGAGTATGGAGCACAACATAAAGTCCTTGCAGGGATGCACCTTAACTTTAACCATGAAGCCGGTGCCTATATTTGCACCTTATAAGATTAGCACGAAGGTAAATAAAACCTACCAGCGTCTGTTGCGTCTTGACCGACGCATAAAATAACAAACACGACATTAATTAATATGAGCTGTTAATACATAGTTATAAGATTAAATTTATAATTATATTACGAGTAATGTTAACCCATTGTGAATGTAAAATAGCTGTATAGTGAAGTTTGTAACTACACACATCAAAAAAGTCTAAGCAACATGTACTAATTTCCGGTTCTTTTCTGGTTCGCCGAGCTGTATGTGGACGTGCATTGTCATGCATTAACCTAAAATCGGAGCCAAAGGTTTGTGCGAATGGATGGACATAAGGTCTGAGAATATCCTCAACGTAATTTTCAGCGTTCATGTTTCCATTTACAAAAACGAGCTCAGTTCGCCTGTTCTTCATAATACCCGCCAATACCATAACTGTTGAGCCGCTGTATGGATGAACTTCCTGAACGCACCTGAGCCTTTCAGTATTTCCGGGCCGACGGTACACTCGCACCCTTCTTGTATCAGGCCTAAACCCGAATCGCGACTCATCGGAAAACATAATTTATTTTTATCCCGTTGTTCCTGGGTCCATGTTATGCATGCATGTTGCTTAGACTTTTTTGATGTGTTTACTTAGGTGTATTGTTTTACAGTGCCCAGCTAATCCAACCATCAATGGGGTCATAAGAATAAGTAAAAAAACCTCTATTTTCCTTTTATTTAGCTAGTGTACTGGGACGATCGCACACTCTTCTTAGAACACGAAGTAGTCACTCTACGCGACGGCAAAAGACGGTGCTTCCTTCTCTCCAGACAGCATGCCCTCGGAAAACATGGACAGTCAACTGAAGCACTTCTCAAAGACCTGCCTGGCTCAGAAACAAGACCTGCTTGCCCAGAGTACATAGAAAAGTGCTTGGAGTGTATGAAAGTATCCAGTTCCAAATTGAAATAAAAAATGTTTGAGTTACAGTTATAGCAGCGCGTTGATGTCTTTTGTACCAGCTTTTACTACACGAGTGTAATAAGTATATTATTATGCTTAATTATTTTAACGTGGGTTGTTGTATACATTAAAAAAATTAACGTTCAGGTTTATCAGTGAAGAGCAAGCAAACATACATATTTTTATTTCGATATGTTTTTACAAGACCTCGTTACATTCATGAATTTTCCAAAACTGCACCAGCTAACAAACATCTTCTAAAAGTTAAGAACCCATAGATCACAATAATAGCTTACCGACTGTAAACACAGTTTTAATGAAAGCGCGATCCTATAATACAGAAAAATGAGTAGAAACCAAATTACACTTCAGTATTTGGATTTGGCTTGAAATAAATAATAATATACTTAAAACTTTGTTCGACACTACTAATAATAATGAAATGGGTTATTTACTTACTACTAACTTCATTCTATTACTACAGATAGTCAACAATTCAATACATTATATTTATATGAGCGAGCATACATCATACCTACCTACCATCGTTGTGGCTACGCTATGGCTACGGCACAATGCAATTTGTTTATATCTCTTTCTAAAATCGAAAGTTGGAAAAGGAAAGATAATGAATATATCAGTAAGGTGTCTACGTTGCGCACAGGCAGGTGCACAAAACTCATAGTTGTTGGAAGCCGGAAACATGTTGCAGGTGTTTGGTTCCAAAAAGTGCTAAGAGACGCGGAGAATAGTACTAACACTGACCAACCCACTACTTTAATGAAGTTAGTTTAGTTAGTACAACTGAGGAGTTTAGTAAAGTTGGTGGTCTCTAGCAGGTTTATATTTGAAATATAAATTAGTGTTAAAATGTTTTGCATTATAGCCACAGTGATTGCACTGGCATACATTTTCTGGGACGTGAACTACTTTCTACGGATAGCTTTCACGATTGGAATCGGAAGATTTTTCCAGAAGAAGTGCGGAGTTAATGATACGACGACTATTTACGGTAAATATCTAATAACCAAAATCGTATTTTTTAAACCATGATCAGCATTTTGTAGAAAATAATATACTTAATGACTTTATTCTAAACAAACAGTTTGTTGTACTATAATAATTTTGTTGGTGGTTCTGTGGTTTCTGTCTAATATACCGTTGTTTGTTGAATAAGGTAGTGCCGGCCGGGCCTCCGGTGTCAGTTTGTCGGCCCGGTCAAAGGTCTTTGACATGACTATTCATGGAATACTCACATTTAACTATCACTTTTGCACCTAATTGGAATATAACAATTATCAGAGTATAAAGCTCTGAGCTTATAGATTGTGTTAAGTATATAATCTGAGGTAGGCTAAGGTATGGTAACAGTAGGCTGAAATCGAGAGAAATATACTTAGGGTGGAAGTCATTGATACTTACAATATAAAAAGTTATCATGCGCTGATACTATCATACTCATAATATCAGACGCTTATGCATTCATTTCTAAGACAGAATAAATTTATTATGATTTAGTACAGCCAAAGAGCAAGTATTTTGTACCCGTCCCTGTGGGAGGTAGGTACGCGTTAGAACTTAGCATAGAAGTTGTCAATGATATTCGTTATTTACGATTATTTCCACACTACGAATGTTATTTCGAATACAATTGCCATTATACTCGTAAATTTATGTACTTTGTATTTTTATCGTGTACATATATTTTCTTATTTGATGTACCAATAAAGCATTTAGGTATACCTATTACTTATATTCCAATATTAGCTTAATATTCTACACATGACCATTCCAGGTTTCTGCACAACCCAAGATGTGGACATCTTCCTCCGTCACATGAATAACGCCCGTTATGTGCGAGAACTTGACTTTGCCAGGTTCCACTTTTACGATAGAACTGGCATCTATGACAACATCAAGGCAGTCGACGGACATGCCCTGCAAGGGGCTTCCAGCATCCGGTATAGGAGGACTATACCGATATTCACAGCGTACAAAGTTGAGACAAAGGTAAGAATAGAGTTGAACTCTTCAAACATCCCTTTGAGGATTTGGAAATTAACTTCCTTCCTTTAAAAGCCAATATTGTACGAAACTAGGAAAATAAATCGATGGTTAGGTGTAATAAAGCTGTAAATAACAAAAGTCTGTATATTGAAGATATATTAAAAATAAATAGAAAATACTGAACTTTTGCTAAACTAGAATTATAATAGTACCTATTTAAAAAAATGGTGTCTGTGTGTTCACGAACCTAAATAATCTTATTATTATAAAGCGATTGCAATGCTGTTTTCAATGTCTCGGTAGCTTAAAATCTACTGGACATTACACCTACAAGTAGAAACCGTTTATTGATAATAAACATTTGGTAGTGAAATGAGATGAAATGAAAAGAATTGAGGCGGCGGTATCGTCGACGCGCGGCGACGTGATGGCGGATGGCGTCGCGGGCCCGTCGGCGGCGGAACGCCGCTAAAGTCTACCGAGGTTTTGTGGAGAATCTTCATAAATAGATATAAAATATAATACCACCGGGGAAGAAGTCGCTAGCTATTTATAAAGCAAACTTAATTTTCCGCCGGCCGCCGCCGCACCCGAACGCTGACTTTCAATATTGACTTTTCATAATTAAACAATATTCAAATCTTAACCTCTTAACTTTATCTTTATCTTTTAAATTTAAAAAGCTAGATTGCCTCTAGACTGTAGACATTATAAAATATATACAGATATATACTTACCTATATTATGTGCAGACACACTAAATGTTATTGGTACATACTCGTATTTGCCAATGTGCGACGTATCATTTGGAAACACTATACTTCTACCACAGCCTATCTAGCCATTATACTGTGCAATGTGCACATAGAGGAAATAAATACTGACACTGTGCTTCTGCTTCTACCGTGGTTTTTTATTTATTTATTGTTTGATATGTACCTCAGCGTTATATTAATGTAACTGTAGCCTACCAATTACAAAAACTTTATTAGGCAAAGTAACAATACAATTGTTCTGTGCTCAAAAAACCTTGGAGTATTTCACTTACAACATTTCACGTATTTACAGCTGGCATACTGGGAAGACAAGACGCTCTTCATAGAGCAGAAGTTCATCACGCTCAACGACGGCTTCGTCCGAGCCATCGTGCTTTCCCGACAGAACCTCATCAACGTCGACGCTGACAGGCTGTTCAAAGGCATCCCCGGGGCGGACCAGAAGCCTGAATGCCCCGAGGAGATCAAACACTGGCTGCAGGCTATAGAGATCTCTAGCGCGAGGCTCAGGAAGAAGGAGTAACGTGCTGTGGCTCATTGTTATAAGCTTGATGTTATTACCTTGATGTTATATTTATTTTTTGTATTTAAATGGGTTCGGATTTGTGAATATAATTAAGAATAAATAGGAAGTTTCGAAACATCTGGAGCTATATAATTTGTCATAAAACAGTCAAAAATACTCAAGAACGAGGAGGCTAAAGTATACAAATAGGTTTACTCACAAGTATGGATATTACAAATTGGTTACAATGTCCATGGTGAGACTCGGATCATAGTAGGTATACCTACTGACGCCTGTAGAATTATTATGTTGATACAATGGTAGGTAAGTACTGGCGAATATTGTCATGATTACAATGTTCTTCATACTCTTTACACGAACTTTTTAAAACAAACTGTAAAAGGTTGGACTAAAAAGTAAAAGCAAAACAAAATTAAATAAGTATCGTGTTTCACCAGCACAGCACTCTGGCGCTTGTCACTGCCTCGTGTACTGTTACTGTTTACACAACCTGCACATTATGGACACGACTTTAGGGAATTATGGCTCAGCCCTGTCCAAAGAATTTTGAACTGATTCATGAAAGCATACAGATTATAATGCAGTGGCAACGCTTACTGTGATCTCGGTTGTGCGACAGTTGTGGTGAATTTTAATGTTGCTCCCTAAAACGAGCTAATGCTTCGGATCCAGAAAGCTAATTAATACTTTCATGTAAGGAAATAAGATTCATAATATTTAAACACGTTTTAATGTGATGTATACCTACTAATAAAATTTGCTCGCCTACAGATACATCATTTTTATTTACTAGTAAGTATTTCTGAAACTTATTATTTTTAACCTTTTATGGTCGGTTATACAAACAGAACTAGATAAAAAAAATCAAGCCTAATGCAAAATTTAAATTTTCCATTGTAGTCGCAAAATTGCGTTTGAATAAAAAAATAGTGACGCTTACTACTACCACAGCTACTACGACAGAATCATAACGTCACTCAATTAAAAAAATAGAATGAGACAAAGAAATCATCTTGTCTTATATTACATGCGATCCAGACGCTAAAAAATAATAACGATTGATTATTACTTATTAATTATAGATGACTGCTACCCAATCATTTTGCAAATAATACCTTGTACTTAAGCGTCAAGCAAAGTGGGACACACGTTCTGTGTCATGTTCTAGTGGAAATGAATATCTTTGTTTTTGTAAGCTCTTTAATTAGTCGTTTGTGGCGAGGAAGTCGGCTCCCGAATCCTCGACCACACACCGTCAAGCCGGCACCGTTTGTGTGAAGACCGACCCGTCTTGATCATATTTTTAATCTCTGACTATGAAGCTATCCCGTCAGACGTTCTGTCAACTGTCAAGCCATTCGCAAAATGTATGAGAAGCTTTTATTTCTAAAGTATGAAGTAAAAATTACATCAATATACTACCCAAAAAAATTATTTGCTTTAATTCCGCCAAAAACGTGTCGTCTGACATTCCACAACAACGCTTTTGTCAGGAATATAAATGTCGCAATTTACTATATAAACTTTAAAAATAACAAGATTAGATTGTGAAACAGTTATATTATTTTAATTAATGTATGTTTATGATAATAAAAAGGTACCTCAAGGATGAAATAAACGGTTTTAAAATATGAATTAAACTGTTACAACTTATTTTTATGAGTAAAACTAACTCGCACCAAAATCAGTCCAATCGAGTACCAAGTTCACTCCGTCAGCAACAGTAGGTAGGTGGCGCTAACCGCGTGTGTCTTGTCGCGTAACAAAAACAAAATATCCATTAGCTTTAGTGGATTCCATTCCAGGCAACTATTCAAAACATCAAATGATTTTTTCACTTGATGTTTATTTATTAAGCGTAATTTCTCACACTGCTTCATGTAGGTAAGATATTTATGAGCATAGTCACCGAACAGCCAATAATGGCGTTTCGTATTATCTAACCAATAAATTTTCTTTGAAACGGACGGGTAATAGCGGCAAACAAAAACAATGGCTGTAATTTTATGAAATGTCTTTTAGAATTCTATATTAGATGATAAACTGTGTGTTTTGATCGTGGTTCCGTGGGTATAGGGGTTTTTTACGATATACCTAATAGTCACATTTATTTTAATTAACATCATTGTCATCATTTCATCAGAAAGCCAATTCCTGTAATTTAATATGTTCAAAAACTTGTTTCGATTAACTTATAATCCCATTAAAGTCTAAAATGGCATTCTCGTAACTTGAAAAGTGACATATTTTGACGTTCGCTTGATGTGATTATATATCGAAATGATAATTATCGAAATGTGACCGAACACTAAAACGGCATTCTACAAACAAAAATGAGTTGAAGGCACTGGAAGTTGACTAAATTTGGTATTTCCGTATTTGAATAAACGTCAAATATGAGATTATAAGTTGACTTTGAGTTGACTGAAATGACATTGAGACAAAGTTACAATTATCAGGAGAGCTGACGTACCATATTAGTAACAATATTTTTTTGTATACCTACAAATAAAGGCTAGCATTTATCTACCGTCTCATCTGATCTGGTCTCACGATCACCTTAGACCACATCGTCCCGTAAGGAACGATGTGGTCGAAGTCGAAGACGAAGTGGTAAAGTTGATCAGTCTAGAATGGGGCTAGCACTCAAGGACCACTGCCGGAGCATCCCCATACTGCCAACAGATTTTCTACTTGAAGTTAGCCAGACAGGCACTTTAGTAAGTACACTTCGATTCACGAAAGATGACGACGGCGCAGAAGGCATATTTTAGGTCCCTTTGGAGGTGCGAGGTGAGGCGTGGGCGGAATGCGTCAAGACCGGAGCAGACACAAATTATTTAACCAACATTAAACATTATTTTGTCTTAAGTCTTTTCTTCATGAGTGTACGTGCGCAAACGGCCGGCCATTTGTAGTCATCTTTCGTGAATCGTACTGTACCTTTACCACAAAGGTTTTTAACGATGTTTTCCTACGTTATTCATTTAATTAATTAGCATTTATAATTATAATTATTCACAAAATAACCTAAAAACAAGACTACTAGCCCTTTTAATATAAAAGGTACAAATGAAAAACATTGCCCTGAAAGGCAACGTAGATGCAACAAACAATAACAAAAAACTTATGACTGGTTCTCAAAACACAAATACGGTACCCAAAAACAATGTCGAACTGTTTAAAACAAATGTATAAAGTAAGCCGTATCGAGAAATTAATGTTTGTAGCATTCCAATGTTGGTCGCAAGTAAACTTCATGCAGTATGTCATTGTATCATTTAATTTCACCGTCGCTGGGTGCGCCAGCATTAAGTATACTGCTGCAGTCTATAATCAATCAGTACTTTACCCAGTCGTACTGCTTAACTATTGTTGCAGAGGAACCCATCGATTTAATTATTAATTCTACTTTTACATACATTACCCCCAATGAAACAATTGATGTACTAAAGGATCAGTTACTGGAAGTATCGGAAAAAGGATGTTCAGATTACATAGTCAATATGAGAGACGCAGGATTGTTCATGAACGCATTTGACATCGTCAGTAAATCAGGAAATATTCGAAGAAGCGATAGAAAAATAATATTTTTACCACACCCTGTGCCTAAAGATGATAACAGCGAAAATAAGTCACTTGATTTATTTTCTATGAGATCAACGAATTTCGTGGCGAATATACTGATGATTTTACCTCATAAAAAACTTGACTCAGATTGTGATAAATACGTAATGATTACTCACAAATTCGGAAGTCCAAATAATGGAATGGACCAGCCACTATACCTTGATGAATGGGATTCCTGTACAAGGATGTTCAAAACAAATTCTAATTTGTTTCCCCATGATATGAATAATTTAAATGGGAAAATCGTAAAAGTGGCTTGTATTACTTATAAACCCTATGTTTTTTTAGATTTAGATCCAGCATTAGCACCGTTAGGTAGAGATGGTTTGGAGATAAGAATAGTTGATGAATTTTGTAGGTAAGATAACTTTAAGTACCTCCGCCTATACTTTACAATATTTTCAAAGTTCTATCTTCTAGTTTCATCTTTTGTTTAGATGGGTAAATTGCACTGTTGAGATAGTAAACGAAGATAAAGATCAATGGGGAGAAATTTTTGAGAATGGAACTGGAATTGGTATAATAGGAAGTGTTGTAGAAGATCGTGCTGATTTCGGAATCGGTTCGTATATAGTTACCCATGATTTTCTCTATTTTGTTTTGTAGAATTATTTCTTATAACTAATTTTTATTTCAGCTGCTCTATATTCGTGGTACGACGAATTTTTGTCCTTAGATTTCTCAGCAGTGTGTATAAGGGCTGCCGTCACATGTCTGGCACCATCTCCAAGGTTTGCATATAAAATATGTTGTGTTCATGAAAATTTTGAGGCAGTAGGTATTGGTTTTGCTTCTAAATCATTAACTTTTCTAAATCATTAACAGACTTCTCGCAAGTTGGCAAATGCCGCTGATGCCGTTTACAATGAACATGTGGTATGCTGTTCTTACCACGTTTCTATTTGCGTCAATTGGTGTTATCATTGCGAAGGGATGTTCTTCTGATGAGGCTTTCCTAATTGTTTTTGGGGTGATGATTTCGCAGGTAAATATGTCAGTTATTACGTTTATAGGATAGCTTAATATGCTTCATTGTTAAGCAATCATATTGTTATGGAAATCCATAATGGATCTATGTAGTATACTTACAATAAAGTAATTGAGAACTGAACATAAGCGCTAAATCAATGAAAAATAATAATCAAATTTGTGTAGCATCGTAGATGCTCTTTATACTCGTACTTCGTAATTTCACAAATTTCAGTCACGGAATAACGCCGAGTCGAATTGGCGTGTTCGCATCGTGACTGGCTGGCTTATGGTGACAGGCTTGATCATCGTCAGTGCTTACGGAGGAGGCCTAGCTTCGACCTTCACCGTTCCCGTGTATGAAACCTCTATTGACACAGTGCAGGATTTGGTAAACAGAAAAATGGAATGGGGAGCCACGCATGACGCCTGGATATTTTCCCTTACTATGTCAACTGAGGTAAACCTGTTTATTTATTTTTATTAACTAGGTGCCTATACAACTATTCAAAGTTGGCTCAAATAAATTGCATTGCAATGTAAATTTTTCAGCCATTGGTAAAAGAGTTGGTGAGTCAATTTCATGTTTATCCAGCAGAGGAATTGAAAAAGAAAAGCTTTACAAGAAGCATGGCATTTACTTTGGAAAAGCTACCAGCAGGTTAGTGAGTGATGCTAGTGGAACCTACTTGTCAATACCTGCCTACTACCTACTACCTACCTACCTACTACCTACCTACCTACTACCTACCTACCTACCTACCTACCTACCTACCTACCTACCTACCTACCTACCTACTACCTACCTACCTACCTACTACCTACCTACCTACCTACTACCTACCTACTACCTACCTACCTACTACCTACCTACCTACTACCTACCTACCTACTACCTACCTACCTACTACCTACCTACCTACTACCTACCTACTACCTACCTACTACCTACCTACCTACTTACCTACTACCGACCTACCTACCACCTACCTACCTACCTACTACCTACCTACTTACCTACCTACTTACCTACCTACTTACCTACTACCTACCTACTTACCTACTACCGACCTACCTACTACCTATCTACTTATATCGAGCTAGTAAACTAATATCATATTATGGTAGATTGGACCTACTGGATATCAGTGATGAAACCTTCTTAGAGAGTACCTAGTGAACCTACTGTACCCATTCCTTGGCGAAAACATTGGTATAGTAACTGCTGCCTATGGCATACTATAGAGGAAATAAATACTTTGGTATAGCATAGAACTTGACTTTTTAACCGACTTCCAAAAAGGAGGAGGTTCTCAATTCGAGTGTTTGTTTTTTTTATACTGCAGGTCTTATAGAGTCACACACAATAAGTCCGCAAGTAGCTGCTATTTCATGTAAAAGATGGTAGAATGTGGGGCTTTAGAGTACCTATGTGAGTTTATTTACATAAACGCACTTTTGGTTGCAATTTGGTTGGCAGGTTACTTTGCTATTGGAGACTACATAACAAAATCGTCGTTGCGTGACCTGACACTGATGTTGGAGGACTTCTACTATGGAGAGTGTGTGGTGATGATGCGGAAGAGTTCACCATATACGGAGAAAATAAGTGCCTTGATTGGGAGACTACATCAGTCTGGAATTTTGCTCGCTTGGGAAACACAGGTCTGAGTATTTTATACATATCTATCTGACTTTAAGCTGGTACCTACTCGCTACCTGCCTGGTTCGGAGGGAATTGAACAACTCTGAAAAATATATAATGATAAACGTAATTCGTTAACATATTCCTAAGAATGTCGAAGCTGCGTGAAAATATTTTTTCCACCACCCAAATTAGTGCCTAGGTTTTAGTTGTAATAATAAGGTATAACTATATATTATATTATTATATAGTTTAAACATTTATTTCAAAAGGAAAATTAGTTAATGTAATTAAAATAAAAAATTGAAACTTGCTAAACCTAAAACAATCTAAATAATTATTATAACATTATTTTGTTTAATTTACTTGTTGCCATCAGTATGTATATAAAAGTTATAAGCATAGGCTTGTTGATTTAAAATTCCTTCTTTCATTTGTTTTTAACCGACTTCAAAAAAAGGAGGAGGTTCTCAATTCGAGTGTATTATTTTTAATTTTTTATTGTTTGATACCTCATAACTTTCGACTGGGTGAACCGATTTTGATTAAGTATATTTTTTTTATTTGAAAGGATGTACGTCCCATGTGGTCCCATATAAATATTATCAAAATCTTCTCAACAGTTTGGTTTTTAATTCACAATAACCGGAAATACTATAGTATTTCTATTGAAGTCTGTTCTTTTTTGTTAAAATTTTACTTGTAAATTGTAGGTTGCTTTAAAACTTTTGGATTATGAAGTGCAGCAAGAAGTTAAACTATCGCGAGCCAGAAACGATGTTGCGGATATTCAGCCGTTGGATTTACGCGATGTCGTGGTGCGTATAATATAATGCTAGGCAGAGGTAGCTATGTAGTTATATATTTTCGATAATTACCTTTTTATTATTTCAGGGTATCTTCATACTGTATGCCATTGGAATTGGACTTTCAATGTTAATGTTATTAGTAGAGCTATATTTTTCAAGATTAAGTGTTAGATTTTAGTTTCATGTCATTGTTGCAATTTATCATAATAATTATGAAAGGAATCGTATTTTTGTAGCTAAGTCACCATTACTTAACCCTAATAGGTACCTTATTAGAACTCCTTGTATCTAGGGAATCGGTTATTATGAAATCTAGATTAAATCTCACCTCTTCTATGATGATAAAGTTTAAGAACTTCTATGAATGTATAATATTATAAAAATGTTCTAAAAATACCCCACTTGACTATTACATACTTATTATACATACTATTATACATAGTGTACAATATACCTAGGGTCAGGTGGAGTGATTATAAGACACCCGACATTGTAGGTAAAAATAAGACATTAAATAAATCTAAGAAAAAGCTTACATTTTAAATCCATTTTCAGGTATAATAAGAATCAGGTTTATTTTATAAAATCAGTTTTTTTAATGACCGTAACTTACAGTTTTATTTAGTTATACCAATTAAAAACGCCATATTTTATGAATTATTTTCCGTATTATTTTTTCCCGCTGTCTCATGAAAACCCAATCAGTTTAAAATTATATAACTAAGCTGTTTTTTGTATAATTTTTTCCCGCTGTATCTCATTACAACCCAGTTAGTTCAATATCTAGTATTAAGCTATTTTGTTTTTACACTACGGTGTCTTATATATTTACCCCAAAGTAGCGTAAAAAATTAAATACACATTTTATCATTTTGTGTTACAAATATGGGTATGTACAGCAAATCTGGTAACAATTTATTGTAGGAAATTTGGGAGTACAAACTACAATTGATTGAAAGATAGTTATAAATAACTTTATCACCACTAAAACTTAAAAGTTTACTTTTTGTCTTATATTTACCCCACCTGACCCTATACATACATGTGTGAATATTATACAGGTCAGTGCAAACACTCAGACTCAATAAAAAATAGGTAGAATCAGTGGTTCATACACAAACAATTTCCCGCGACAAACTAGCGTAGCGTTTGTATTCTCTTTGGCGACAAATCGGGAATCGACCACGGGAACCTTATTACCTACAACGATTTTGAAGGCAAGTTAGCTCTATCGTCGATCGTTACGTTATTTTCCATTTCAACCACATGAAACCTCAGAACAATAAAAAAAAGCTTGTTTTTATTCCTAGGGTGTTACAGCGGTCAAATCTTTGTTTTAAATACAAATGTTTGCTTTTTGTATTTGGTAAAGAAACTACTATCTCACTTTTATAATCTGCGACGAATCAAGCTTGGTTCAGTTATTTCGGCGTCAAGCTAAAACTCAATCACGTCAAGCTTCTATCAAGTTTGCACTTGACGGATGTGACGCATTTCATGACCTATACTAGAGATGGGCGTCAAACGGCTCGAAATCTTTATCGATTCAAGTTTAATCGATAAAAAAATCTCGAACAGTTTGAAGCCATGACCGACGAGTCGCGTCGTGGAGGTCTGTGTAACACATTTCATGCTGTAACTGTATAAACGATACGTCGGCGTCGCGGCGCGTAAATAATAAGTTGTCTGTATAGTTGACCGGAATGACGTCCATCATCGGAAGACTGGCCTGCATGTCTCATTATTTTTAAAATATAGGTAATATTCATTGTTGTTGTTGATGGAATCAACTGATATTACTTTGCGGGTATTAAAAAACAAAAAGTAGAAAGTAACATAGGTTGGTAATTTATATAAGTAGGTAATTATCATCTAGATACTAAAGCGAGATAGAAAGAAAATTGGTTAAATCGCGGAAGACGTTATTCGCGGTTGTGAACGGTAGCATTATAGTTATTCGCAGTCTGTTCACCGCAGTAACGAAATAAAGTCGTTAGAATAACCTCATTTGCTTCAATTTGAGACAAATAAAGCAATTATTTTTTATGACTATTTAATTGATATAATAATATATCAATTAAATATGTGTATATAATAAGTTGCTTCCGAATCGATTATAAATAAGGGAATCTCCTCTCTAAAGTGTGGGCGACGTAACTTGTGTGATTGTGTGTGTAAACGAATTGAAAGGGGAAGGCTGTCGCTTGTGTGCGTGGTCCATTGACGTACGAACGGACTTACGAAGCGTAGCCGAGTTAGCGGCGCGCGCGGGCGGGAAAATCGATCGATAATTTTGTGGAGAGCGACGTGTTTCGTGTAGAGTGTTGTGCTAGTCAAACATGCTAAGATAAATCAGTATTTATTTCAATAAATATGGCTGGCTATTTATTATTGTGCCTTGTGTTAGTATCCACTGCCTCAGCGGAGTTCACATGGAGGCATCACAATAATGAAGAACTACCCTTGATATTGGAAGAAGTGCACCAAAAATGTCCGAAAATAACGCGAGTGTACACTTTGAGTGAACCATCCGTTCGAAATGTACCTTTATATGTTATTGAGTTTTCCGATAACCCTGGTTTTCATCAGCCATGTAAGTATTAAGCAATAATATTTTTTATATAAGTAAGAACAAAATCTAAAATTCAGTAAACAAAATTTATTATTTCCGCTTGTTTATTCTTACCAGACAAACCCGAAGTGAAGTATATCGGCAATATCCACGGAAATGAAGTTCTTGGCCGGGAGTTGCTTCTGGGCTTGGCTTATTATTTGTGTGACCAATATTTGGGCCACAATCGCAACATACGCAACCTGATCCATAGCACCAGAATTCATTTACTTCCCTCGATGAACCCTGACGGATGGCAGAGTTCTACCGATCACGTAAGAAAACATATAATTCTGCGTTATGTACATGTAGGTATGCACGTTCCAATAAAATATGTGGTTTAATATTTTTTCCTCTCATAGGGTAGTCTTGATTTTTTGATTGGGCGTACTAACAACCATTCCGTGGATCTCAATAGAAACTTCCCTGATCTGGATGCTATCACATTCGAGTTCGAACGGCAAGGGATCAATCATAACAACCATTTGCTGAAGGATTTGACTAGGCTCGCTGCACCGGTAAGCACAAATGTATCAATTTCTTATGAAATATACCTATATCTAGCAGCCATACCGTGATTGGAGCTTTTGATTTTTTTTTTCGATTTGGTAATTTATTTCTAGTTGGAACCGGAGACCAGGGCTGTGATGCGATGGATCATGTCAATACCATTCGTGCTTAGTGCGGCGATGCACGGGGGAGACCTTGTCGCCAACTACCCTTACGACGAGAGCAGGAGCGGCGCCCCTGTCTCCGAGTACTCTGCCAGCCCTGATGATGATACTTTCAGGTAAACCTTGGGTCTTTAAGAAGTTTAACGTATACCGTCGGTTCACATTTACAAAACGATAAGTGGAAGTGGAAATATGCAAGCAACAAGGCATTATTAAATTTTCAATGATTATTCTAATGTCTTGGAGATCTCATCGATATTATACAAGCACAATACACGCTTTTTATTTGAAACGTCAATAACAATAGTTATAAAAAACGTGTGCCTACGCTTCCGTGAGAAGAATCATCTGTTTCTATGTATACATTCTCGCTATGAAAATAGACATGGAACATAATAAAACTAAAAGCACATAACATCTCAAAACCGTTTCAAATCACAATAACAAAAACTCGATTGTTCTTAAAACCCTGTTGCAGAAGAAATTTACATTAGAGTACATTAATATTAGCGAGGAAAATAAGTCTTGTTTTCTCTGCGCATGTCGCAGCAGTATGGACGAATAAAGCTGAACGAAGTTTCAAATTGTGAGGCATTTTTTAGGGAGTTAGCTATGGTCTACGCGTCATCTCACGCCGACATGGCTTCGGCAAGTCGTCCAGGATGTCACACCACGAGCTCTGACGAGTCCGCCATGTATAACTTTGGGAAACAAGGAGGAGTCACCAACGGTGCAGCTTGGTACAGCTTGAAAGGAGGTAATATCAATCTACATTACCTGTATAAATTGACAATTTTGTTAATGGGATCAGTTGACCGACTCAAATATTGATTAGGTCAACTGATCCCGCGGACACAGTTTGGAGCGGGTTCAGTTGACGTAAGAGCCCTATTATCAGTCTATGCTTGTTAACGTCTTACTGTTAATTGTTTTATGATAGGTATGATATTTTGTTCCTAACCTACACAACACACGTTTACAAATTTAAGTGGTGTCCTCGAATTCGTTTCGACGTTCATCTTTTGCTTGGGCCGAAAAACAACTTACCTTTTCGTGAAACAGAATACCGAAATATAATTGAAACATATTAACGACAATTTTACCTACCAACCCTACCTTAATTATTGTTACCTAGATATAAACTTAGAGTTACTTCGACCTAATAAAAGCGTGTTAAAATACTGGCCGGCGTGAAAATAGCACTCATTAGCATTCTTGACCTCAGATGACATAATACTACATTAGAGCCACTGATAATTCAAAAGAAAAAAAATAAGGTTCTTGACAAAGCAAGGCCGTTCAGATGATTCGGTTTTAGGCAAAGAGTTACCAACAGGATGTTCATAACATATTCGTTAACAGAATGTGCATTGCGAGTTGCGACCCAGATTCCTAAACTTATTATAGATCGAGTTTCGAAACCCGGTGGCAGATGGTCGATTCATCTTAGTGCTGTTTGATTTTTATTGGTATTTATGAATATTGAAATAACTAACCATAAACAACTCGTCAGCCTTGCTAAATTGATGGATACTGACCTACTATCATGACATTATCTGATTCTACATCTATATTCATTGAATGATATGTCCTTCAAGTAAAAAAAAGTCAAAGCTACTGCGTAAGAAGCTGCAAGTAAAGTATGTACTTACCTAATTATACATGATTGCTCTCTTACTACTTAGCATTGTTGACAGTATTACCTATTGTTTGTTCTTTCCTTTTACTATTCAGCTGTGTTCAATAGGAAGTGCTTAAATCAGGAAGAATAACAATTGACTACTGCGTACACTGACATTTAAGTTGTGTTGGCCATGAAACGTGGCCTGGTTTTGCATTACAAGAGTTCGTTTGGTTTCTGACTATTACTAACTATCTCAACAATACTTTACCTGTAAATCGTCCTAACCCAGGAGATTCGATTCTCACCTAACATATTTTATGTTAGACTACACTACCCACAAATACCGACCAAACGATGCTGTCTGAGGACAAATAAATGAATATCTCACTTAGTAACAAACGACCTAATAAGCCACGGCTTAATAAACGAGTTTGAACTGAACATTCCCCACAAAATTGTAACAAGTTAATGGGCGTGTCCTCTTAATAGCGTAATGTTCTCATCCTGTTCATTTTCACACTTAAGACACTTATATTTACGACAGAGTCAATCCCGTTTAGTTGGTCGGGTTGGTGGCGGATGTGTAGACCTAATATTATCTAATATAAATAAAGATGAACTTTCATCTTGATCATCAAAATTATTGCACTGCGCGTCATCATCATCAAAATCCACGAGTTTGCTTCTACATACCTCCGGCTTATTCCATTACAGGAATGCAGGACTTCAACTATCTGGCAACAAACGCCTTCGAAATTACCCTCGAGTTGGGTTGTGAGAAGTATCCATCAGAGAAGAACCTGGCCAAAGAATGGGAGCGAAATAAAGAGGCTCTAATAGCGTACATATGGCAAGCGCACATCGGAATCAAGGGGACTGTGTGCGATGAGAATAACTACCTAGAGAATGCGATTATATCGGTGGTCAATATTACTGGGAACGTGCCGAGGCCAATTCGTCACGATGTCACCACTGCAGGTTCGTTGGCAACCCTATCGGAGTTTGTGTTAAGTTATGTAGTAGATGCGATAAGGAATAGTGTCTCTATAGTGATATTTTATGACATTCATTGCGCATGGACACCCAATCGTAAATACTGATTTGCAATAGTTTGTTTTAAATGCATATTTTCTTTTCACGTTTCCTACACAATCCGGAAATTAAAACTTTATGACTTTTTTAAAATAGAGGAATATCGAAATAGATTTAGTAATTATTGAATTAGCTAACATTAATTTGATATATTGATAGAACATGTGTGCGTGAAATGAGCTATTAAAACCGGCTTTGCAGATTCCCGCATTATATCAGCGTAGGTGCTAAGTATTATTTTAAAACAAGTTTCTTATCAGCTTATTATAACAAAATATAAGTATTTTCAACTATAAGTGACCCAGACAACATTCATCGGAACCGCGAAATAGTTTTACTGAATCCCTTTTAATGAATACCAATATCAATCTCATCCATAACTAAACAATTTTGTTCAATCGATTTAATTTCGTATACATTTCTAAAGCCCATCAAATTGATTTAGTAAGTAGGAAATCGCGTCAGTTCTGTATGTAACAAATTGTTATGTTACGAAGTAAATGAGTTTGAGTTATAGGTCCCTTATCAATGCTTTGTTTGTAAATATACCTAGTATTGTCCAGCGCATGGAATTAGAAGTTGTTTGCATTCAGCTTTGTAACTTGAGCATGTTGGTCGGTAGCAAAGTGTTTCCTCACAACTTGTCTTGGGTCATGCGAGTCAATTAGTATGCGTCGTTTGTCTGTAGATGCAATGAGCGTTTGATACACATACCTACCTCGATTCAAGCCGCTGTTTATTTTAGTTTATCGTAACAAAAGGGTCTTAGTTTTATAAAGATGGTCACTAGCATCAGTGATATCATTAGAGGAAACAGAGTTGTGAATATCTGGAACTCAAAACAAACATTAATACTTACATGTTAATTGCCTAGTTTTCAATGATCAAACTAAAGATACTAGATAGTTACTAAATGGAAAGTATCGTATGTATTATGAAAAAAAAAATACAAAACAAAACTTGTGTAGTATCTAAAAATATGATGAAGAAGCTAAAATTTCAGTTTGCGTAACAAAAACTTGCATGTCCTACAGAAGGTCATAATAATAAAGATTAATTTCTAAGTAGTTTAAACGAATAGGTTATCCAATGTCTCATACACTCTGCTACCTAATGATGATATTGTTATGATTATAATTGATATCTCTTGTTTTTGTTAGGTCCGTATGGTGATTTTTACCGGCTGCTGACCCCAGGGCACTACGAAGTAACCGCGACCTTCCCTGGATACTTCTCTGCTTCCCGAGTGGTAACTGTTCCTTCACACCAGACGTCAGCTGTCGTTGTCAACTTTAGGCTGGAGGTAAGTTCAAATGTGTAATTTTCTAAGAGTTTTGAAAAGTTTTAAATATTGAAAGAATGTGGCAAACTAACAAGTAAGGGAATTGTAAAATACATGCTGTGGAGCTGTGGAGTAGGTAGTATGGGAGGTGTGTCTGTTTGGTAAGTATAGTATAATCTCAATGTGATGCGATCTTGCATACATTTTACTGGTAATATTTTGTGTCAATACATAGCTATGCATATTTATAGGCAAGTTCGGTCTTTCCTTTGACGTCATTTTCCTTTGCGTAACACAAGTATCTACGTAACTGAAACCTGAAAGCTCTGACGCACATGGCTACGAGTGCCGGTGCTCATTTTGTTTTATCAGTGATAAGGAATCTAATAAAGGAATTTAATAGTCCATCTAAGCTTGAAATGATTTTTTTAGTCAGATTTTTTTTTAGCTTTTGTGTTTTAACCAATTTTTGATCACACAATCCATATAATTTAACTTTCTACTAATATTATAAAGGTGAAAGTTTGTGTGTTTGTATCTTACTTCTTCACGCTCAAAAGGCTGGACAATTTTTGACGATATTTGGTATGGAGGTAGCTAACGCCCTGTATTAACACAAAGATTAATTTTTATTCCAAAAGCAGCGTGTAACACCGCGGCGTGCAGCTTCTGTCGGGACAGCAACAGTTGTTTATGAAATATTTGTCTTGTCAGCTGTCTCTGAATCAAATAACTGTGTGGGTCAGACGAACGGATTGAATTCATTACAAATGTTCATTCTTGTAACTACGGACAGAGCCCTAAAAGGAACCAGTTTACGATCATAAAAACACTAATAACACGATTGTTTCGAACGCCTAGATTTATCGGGAAGTAAAAGCACAATTTATCGAGTCAACGTTTTTCTTGTTTGAAAGGTTGAAATCAAGGTTGTTAGTAATTTTTTACCTGATTGTATCCTATAGGTAAAAAGATCACTTGAAGAGTTGAAAGTAAATGTAGAAGTTATAATAAATTACGTAGGAAGCCTACGCAGGTTTGCCTACGTAATTATACGGCATTGACCTTTAGGTCTGGTGGCTAGACGTACCTATTATTATTTTTGGTCCATATCCAATATAACTATATCATAAGAAACACTTGAATTATAGACACTGGCTCGGAGTCAGATTTCTTATATAAAATCTATAATTCTGGCAGATAGTCTGAATAAGACTGTCTGCCAGAATTATAGATTTTTCCCTATTGTTTTGTCTGTTAGATTACTCAATTATTATTTAGGTATATTTATAGAACCGTGCATTATCTGAAATGTGTTATGGAGACGAGACCATACAAAGCGATGTACAGTATTGTACAGGACCTCTATTCGTTAACCAGATTAACATAGTCCTTATTGTTATTTGCAGCACTCTTCAAACTGGTTCGACGACAACACCCGTTTCGGTTTTGACTCACTCAGCACATCCCAACAACCCCGCATTTACAAACGTTCTATCTTCGACAAGGTTACGGCAACCATGCTCTCCATGAATGACATCTCCCATTAATATATCCGTGTTAAGGAAGTCTAGGCTAGTAAAGGACTTGGTAAGTATTTTTAGATTATCTATTAAGGAATCTTGAGTTACCATTCCGGATGCTTTAAATGTGAAAGTCTGTCCTCCTCATTATCTCCCTTATATTGATTATTTTATGTATAAGTACTATAGATGGGTTATTATTATGTACAAATTCTTCATTTACTTACAATAAGTCTATAAACTTTTTTGAAATTATGCGTACTTTAATCAGTTATATGTTTGCACCTATAAACATCATAAAATATAAAACATCAAACTTCATAATTTAATCATAGTTTATTCGTATTCTATGACATAGTATGAAGAAAAAACAAAATGATGCCTTGCTAACACCCTTCAGACTATCATAACTAATAAAACAAATGTATCTTCAGTTCAGTGCACATTTTCTGTCATTTGACGAAATTAACTAGGTTATAGCCGGTGGGCTAGGGGGTTCTGGGCCTTCGTGAGGAGTGTGAGGGAATTTAAACGGCGGAAAACGGAAGAACACACGTTTATTATCGAAATAGGTAAAACAAGCAACTTGAACAGAATTATAATTAGGTACAGAAAAACGCAAACTTAGGTCACTGAAGGTGCTAGTGAATGGACTTAGGACTTTATACTCGTATATCTAATCGGCGCGGAGCCCTACGATTCCGCTTGGGATATCTGAAATCGCAGCGCGGCGCACAGGAGACGGTAACGGACTGCCGCGATGCGTTCGCGCTTGTTGGGCTCGTGCCCTCATTGGCTGCCGCGCCAAGTTGACGTGATTCGTCACTTGCATGCGTTACAATAATCTGCGCATTCGCACCAATGGGTGCGCCGGATTGCTTGGTAGCACTTTGACGTGATTCGTCACTACTGTCACTGGGTGCAGAGGGTTGCCAGGCTACATACTCCCCCTCTAGATCACGATTACGCCCTCGATCGTGGTCTAGCCCTAGAACAGGTTCTCCTAAAGAACGTTGTAAACGCGGACGGCCTCGCTTCTTCTTAGGAGCGAGCGGTTGAGCACATTCATCTTCACGTGCTCGAAACGACGTTAACTCAGTAGCGTGGAACTTGCCCAATATATCCTCTGGTTTATTAACGCTTGCGATGAGATACGTTGTTGGACTCACCTTCTTCTTCACAATGTATGGTCCATCCCTTTTAGGGAAAAACTTCGCTGTCTTAGCTTTGCTAGCGTCACTTAGCTGACGTAAAGCCAGTAAAACTTTATCACCCTCTTCATACACTTGTCCCACTCTTCTAGATTTATCGCCATGTGATTTCCTCTTGTCTTGCTGTTTCTCAACTCTATCACGCACCTCACTTAACGAGTTCAAGAACTTGGTCAAGTAGGGTGTAATTTGTGGTACAAAATTATCCTTACTCAGAACAGCCTTTGGGTCATTAAACACATCTAATGGTGATCTCATTTCACGGGCAAATGTCAGGTACGCCGGAGTAGCACCGGTCGTTTCACATACTGCGCTGTTCATGCTGAAACGTACGATAGGCAACTGTTTAGGCCATGAAGGGTGATCCATACCAACCAGCCAAGCTAATTGGGTCTTCATATCCCGGTTTTTTCTTTCTGCAGGATTAGCTTCAGGGTGGTAGTAAGGTATCAAGTCCTGCGTTATACCCAATATGTACATGCACTTCTGCATAACTGCTGATACAAATTGTGGACCCGAATCTGAGATTACTCTACGTGGCAAACCGAAACGAAGAAAATACTCCTCTATAAGTACTTTCGCACAAGCCGCTGAGGTTGCTTCTTTCAGAGCATAGATTTCTATCCATCTTGTAGCGGTGTCTTCTACTAACAGGATCCACTTCTCGCCATTTTCACCTTCCGGCAGTGGTCCAAAAAGGTCAATTGCTAAGACCTCATTGCGCTGGTTGAGAATCGGCGTTTGAATGAGACCTGGTGGCTTCTCATTCGTGGCTTTGTATCGCTGACACGTCGCACACGATCTAACATACTCTGTGACCATTCTTCTCATTCCAGGGAAGAAATAATTTTGCGCGATTTTATAGTAGGTCCTTTCAATTCCAGGATGACCTGCTACAGGCGCGTCGTGACATTCACGTAAAATTTCATCACGCAGGCTCGCAGGTATTACTAACTGCGGTGATTCGTTGTCTGTATCGGGGTTATACCGGTAAAGAACTCCACGTTCTATGATGTACCCGCGTTCAGTCCAACGACGAGTCGCCACTTCTTCTGTATCTTCTATCTCCTTAATGATTTTATTGATATCAGGGTCCGCCTGCTGTTCTGCCCGCAACTCGGTGAGATCTCGTGTTGGTAGATCTACAATTACTGAACAAATACCACATGATTCTCGAGATTCTTCTGTGCAGACAGGGCGACTGAGGCTATCTGCTACCACATTTAATCTACCCGGAGTATATTCAAAGTGAATATCGTAGGCCTGCAATCTTAGTGCCCAACGCACTAAGCGACCTGACGGCGACTTCAAAGATAAGAGCCACTTTAACGGCTGGTGGTCACTTCCTATGACCACGGGGTGACCATCTATGTACCCCCGAAAACGATCTACAGCCCATATGACTGCCAGAGCCTCTCGCTCTGTGGTTGAATAGTTTCGCTCAGCCGCTGTCAACAGTCGGCTAGCAAACTCAATTGGCCTCTCTTCATTTTTCTCACCTTGAAGCAATACTGCACCTAGTGCGTAGTTGCTCGCATCCGTGCGCAGGATGAACGGCTTGGAGTAGTCCGCTTGTATGAGAATCGGTGCTGAAGTTAGAAGTTTCTTTAAGTCGTTGAACGCATCAACCTGGTGTGACCCCCACACCCATGATTGATTTTTCCTAGTTAACCTGGTCAGCGGCTCAGCGACTTTCGAAAACCCTGGAATAAATTTTCTGAACCACGAACATGTTTGAATGAACGTCCTGAGATGCTTCAATGACGACGGTGGCTCCATATCCAGAATAGCACGGATCTTATCCTCATCAGCTGACACTCCTGCCTGAGAGATCACATGACCTAAATATTTTACTGACTCTCTACCAAAAACACATTTTTCTCGATTCGCACGCAATTTGAATTTTGTGAGCTGCTCAAAGACGACTTGCAGGTCTTCCAGGTGCTTCTGGAACCCTCCCTGAGTGATGATTAAAATATCATCCATGTACCCTAGTACAGTCATGTCTTTAAATGCTGAACTAGATCGCATCCTATCTATCAATCGCTGAAAAGTGGCCGGTCCGTTCTTCAATCCGAACGGCATTCTTTTAAAACGGAACGTACCAAACGGAGTGACGAACGCAGTCTTGTCTCTGTCCTCTTCCTGGACAGCTACCTGCCAGTATCCTGAACGGAGATCGATTGTAGACATGTGACACTGACCTTGCTTAGTTGATTGTAGCAGCTCATCAATGCGGGGCATTGGATAGGCGTCAGTCTTCGTGATCGAATTTAATTTTCGATAGTCGACGCAAAAGCGAAAGCTGCCATCTCGTTTTGGTATCAACAAAGCCGGAGCACCCCAGGCTGACTCGCACTCTTCAACTATACCTTCCTCCAACATCTTGTTGAGCTCCTGTTGCATAATTTCCTTCTTTGCATGTGTCAGGCGATAGGGCGGCGTCGCAACCGGCGCATGGTTCCCTGTGTCAATGTGATGCACAACGTATGGTGTAGGCTCCCCAATCGGATCGAACAAGTCGCTAAAATCCGTCAGTAATTGGGCAAGCTCATCACGCTCCTGTTCCTGCAAGCATGTCCCCTCATCGTCACGTAAAATATTCATCGTTGCGTATGACTTTCGACGAGGTGACTCTGGTTCAAAAAGAAGTTGGTATTTCTGTTCCCTACTTTCAGAAAAATACCACGAACTATGTTTAAAGTCGATAACTAAACCAGCTTTCTTTATAAAATCGATACCTAAAAGCGATTCGTTATCTTGCGCGTCGGGGAAAAGAATAAATTCGGTAGGCACAATTTTATGAAAAAGGTTCACTTGAACTTCCGCAATAAGTACTTCCATTACGCGTGTGCAACCATCCGCTAATCGGATGTTACGAGTGCATCGCTTTAGGGGGTGACCTTCCTCTACCAGAACTCTATGGAGTGAGTGACCTGCAATGCAACCCTTCGCACCCGTATCCAATAACGCAGTTCCATTTTTCCCCAATATCCCTATTTGTAACAAGGGTCGACTATTCACGAACTCCCCCTGGATCCGACCCTGTGGGCGCGCTACACTTTCATTACAATTGTTATTATCACTTACATCACTATCAAAACAATTCGTGTGTACATCACTACCAAAGCGCTTTGTGTGTACCCCACCATCAAAACAATTTGTGTGTACATCACCATCAAAACACTTTGTGTGTACCCCACCATTAAAACAATTTGGGTGTACATCACCATCAAAACACTTTGTGTGTACCCCACCATCAGAATAATTATTTGTGTGTACATCACTATCAAAACACTTTGTGTGTACCCCACCAATAAAACAATTTGGGTGTACATCACCATCAAAACACTTTGTGTGTACCCCACCATCAGAATAATTATTTGGGTGTACATCACTATCAAAACACTTTGTGTGTACCCCACCATTAAAACAATTTGGGTGTACATCACCATCAAAACACTTTGTGTGTACCCCACCATCAGAATTATTATTTGTGAGTACATCACTATCCAACAAATTCGTGTGCACATCCCTATTAACACAAATTGTGTGCACATCACTATTACATGAGCCATCCCCATTCATAGCGCTAATAGAACTTAATTCTACACATGTAGGTACATCATGTGAAAACGAACAAGCCCGCTCCTTGTCTAAGATAATAATTTCTCCACTATTATTATCACAGCTGTCGCTGTGGGCGACCGGAGATGGCTTACCCGTACAGCACTTTCGGATATGACTGTTACTTATAGAAACCGGATAAAAATCACACACATTTTTCCCATTATCGTAGTCATTGTTTACATGAGATACATTCTGTTTATTTTCACCCTTATTGTCTTTACGGTCGTGACCAGAATGTTCAACACGGACACAAGATTTTACTTTCGTCGGTTTGGTAACACAGTAACGTTTAACAGAGTCCCTCGCAATGGTACTTGCGAGGTTACCTGACTGTCCTTCACATTGCGCGGGCGGCGGCGGCGGTGACGATGACCTCGCTGCGCCCGGAGTGACTGTTGCGGCGCTATAGCGCTCGCTCGTTGAGCGGCGGCGCGCACCCAGTGATAACGACTGGGGCGGCCGCGGCGGCGGCTCGCTCGCGTCGGGCGGCGAACATGACTCGGGCTCGCGCGGCGAGCGCGACACGTGCGAGCCGGCGGGCGCTGTTATCAGGCCGGTAGGCTCACGTTCGCGCGACCCGGGAACATTTGAACGCGATACCGATCCACTGTCCACTGAATAAAATGCATTTTGTGCATTTACTTTGCACTTTTCACATTTAGATTTTATTACGTTGGGTGCTCCACACCCGTAACACTGAATGTTTTTAGGAACGACTTTTACACTATGATTATTATCGTTATCACTAGACGCACTGTTTAACTTTCTACAGTTTTGTTTGTCATGCCCCCACTTCTTGCAATATGTGCAGGAAACTCGACGACTGTCCTTGTCGCGATTTGATGCCGATGCGGACGGCGGCGGCGCGGCTGCGCCGGCGGTGCCGACGGAACGCATACTGGCCGGCGGGTTCGACGTACTAGCGCTCCCGGCGGCTCTGCTTGTCGGTAGCGGTGGCGGCTTCTTATCGCCGTCGTGTAGCAACTCTTCAATCGCTCTGGCACGTCGCAACAAATTGTCGAATGTACACACTGAGTCCCGCTCTATGCGCTTTCTAATTCTGCGATCTAATAGGCCGAATACCAGGTCGAGCTGAATTTTCTCACTTACTTCGTCCTTGGGCAGTTTAGATAATAGTGCACGACATTGTGATATAAACAAGTCTGTCGGCTCAGCGCCTTGTGCGCGTGAAAACAAATCTAGGTATATACGAAACGGTGGCCGGCGTTCTCCATATGCACTTTTCAATTTATTTACTGCCTCTGCCCATGAAGTAGTGCTGTCTTTTACTCCTTGCCACCAAATCGCAGCAGCGTCTGTTAGTAACATGGAGAATCCTTTCACCGCGTTCTCGTCTGAGATTTGTAGGCAGTTTTTATATACGTCGACCGCGTCAATGAACCCTTCCACGTCCGCGGGATTTCCACTAAACCGCGCGGTACACTTCGTCAGGTTAGCGGCCGGCGCAGGCGTCGTCATCGATACTTCGACCGCTGGCGTTGAAGTTCGAACCTCGCGCATCATCCGTGCGAAAATCTCCGCCTGGCTTTCTTGCAAGCTCTGCATGAGATTCGCGAATTGTTCAGATCCCATAGTGATCATGGGCTCGTCTGCACGAGTCCCATCATCATCCTCCTCTTCTGGTGAACCTTGCGCTCTTGTTCGTCGCATTGTCGCGTCGTATCAACCGTTTCGCTGTTGCAATTTTCGTCGTGGCGCGCGCGTGCAAAATGGCGTCCGTCCACGGAATTGAAAAATAAAAAAAAATCTCCCGCACACTTCAGCGGAAGGCTCCTACTGCTGGGCGCCAATATAGCCGGTGGGCTAGGGGGTTCTGGGCCTTCGTGAGGAGTGTGAGGGAATTTAAACGGCGGAAAACGGAAGAACACACGTTTATTATCGAAATAGGTAAAACAAGCAACTTGAACAGAATTATAATTAGGTACAGAAAAACGCAAACTTAGGTCACTGAAGGTGCTAGTGAATGGACTTAGGACTTTATACTCGTATATCTAATCGGCGCGGAGCCCTACGATTCCGCTTGGGATATCTGAAATCGCAGCGCGGCGCACAGGAGACGGTAACGGACTGCCGCGATGCGTTCGCGCTTGTTGGGCTCGTGCCCTCATTGGCTGCCGCGCCAAGTTGACGTGATTCGTCACTTGCATGCGTTACAATAATCTGCGCATTCGCACCAATGGGTGCGCCGGATTGCTTGGTAGCACTTTGACGTGATTCGTCACTACTGTCACTGGGTGCAGAGGGTTGCCAGGCTACAAGGTAGGCAATTATAAAATTTTACCTATTGCTGCACTATTACACTACCCCAAAATATTCCTCCTTTTCAAGTCAAGTAAGTACCTATCGTCACGTTGTTTGTCTGCGATGGACACCTAAACTACTTAACCGATTTTAATCAAATTTGCACACCGTGTGCAGTTTGATCTAACTTGAAAGATAGGATAACTTTCATCTCAATTTATAGTACTTAGCAATAACAAAAACCTCAGCCACAGCAACGCGTGGCCGTGTCTGCTAGTAATATAATAAAAATGATAATGCAATTGTGTGGTAGCCGGATGTTAGATTATATTGTACTCAATTTCGTTATATATTATGTCTCACTGATTGACCATCTTTATAATTATTATGTATGCGATTGTGGTTGATAATGCAAATTCACACAGGAAATGCAAAATGATAAGTGCCATAGCTCGTACCAGTATACCTACTTATGAACAGGTACCTACTGCTGCTTCTTCCACAGTGTTAGAGACAAGTTGTAAAACAATTGTAGATTTTATGCTTATTGTTATATAAAATAGTAAATATTATAAAAATATATCTTTCTAGTCTAATGTTTGAGAATGTCTTTTATGTAATTTAATAAACACAAATGTATATTAATTAAGTACCTATTATAGATAGTCTTGTAATGTAGAGCAATTTTAATTCAAAATTATGTAGTTAGTAATTAAAAATGTTTAGCATGTGTATTATATTTACCTACGCCTATTATACGGAGTTTCAAGTAGAAAATAAATTATTTTTATGATAATTATTGATACCTTTTTGACTTTTCTACAGAAAACGGTGGTTCTTCAGGTAAAATTGGGCGTCTTGCCACTTTAAGGTTAACTTCAACATAAAATAAACGTATTTACTTAGAACACATTGTATTCCGATATAATTACAAAAATTCCTATATTCTTTCTTATAATATAATATTTGATAAGATATCTGTATTCCGACTTAATTAGAGGAATATCTACTCATATAATAATATAAACGATACGATATATAACATTTGTAATACAGTGTTTAACACTTCAATAAAATAATAGTTTGTGTGCACACTGATGCTTTTTTTCCACCCTCGTATTCCAGTCCCGCATATTAGTATATAATTATAATTATATATTTTTTTATAATTTTCAATTACCTTTCATTATAAGCATAGTAGAAGTTTTTGCTATGCCATACTGTAGTGTAGTGTAGCCTAAGACTTTTTTACCTGGTGATCGTTCGTTAATTGGACTTAATTCATAACTTGGACGGCGATTTCAAGCTTCAAGTCTGGGTTATAAGCAAAACATGGTCATAGTATGTGTTAAGTCGTTTATTCGTATACACACAGACACAATTACAGTCCTAGGTTTGGTATACTTATACTAATATTATATACTATTTCTTCACATTACGACTTCTCGTTCTTTCAACGTTGTATGTACACTCTTGAAGTCTTGTTTAATTTGAGCACTCACAGCACCATAATGTTATATACTTACTATGTGATGTGGTTCGTGTTCGAATTAGTTCCTTAACAAATTCTTATATAGGACCAATTTAATTACTACTAGGTCACAGAGATGATGTGGTACATTTATTTATATAATTTTAAATTACAGTATATCATAGTCATATCAGTATATCATAATATTATTTTAGTAGGATACCTATATCTAATATTTATGTGCCGTAATCCATATTTTCTTGAATAAGGGAATACTTGCATGAATTTGAATTGCACCTACATCATGAAAAAAAGTAATATCGTGCAAAATTAATAATATCCCATCATCAATATAATTATTGTATGATAGCCTGAGTAAGTAATAGTATCTTACAAATATACCTTATAATTAGGTAAGTATAATTATATAATCATTTGATTTTTAGGTCTTATGTAGCCAATCTACCTACACAAAATAGTTTTTCCAAATCAAAGCCAAATAGTAGTATACTATAGCCGAGCGTCTTCTTAGAAGTAATTTTTAAGTTTTCTCATAAATATAATCCAACTCGTAGGTAAATGCTTAACTAATGAGACAATTTGGACGGATTCGTTGCTCAAAATAGGCCCTACGCACATGAAGTCAAAAATGCCTGAAAATAACCAATTACAGCTGCAATGCATCTCTCCAAGGCAACAAATCCATTTGTGGATGTAATATTTGACGTTGCAAGAAAATGTAACAAAACTACAGTCGATTTGTTACAAATACTTAAACAGAGCTATACTATTATGCATTACATGCATGCCTCAATACATTTTGCCTTGATATGCGCAGGGCCTTCAATATTTGACAGGTAAACAAATATTGAAATTATTTATTGTCTAAAGGTTCGTAAATACAAGGTACATGAAAAATTATAATGGCACGAAGTGATTATAGAATTTACACACTGTTTTATTCTTTAAAGGTAACGTTACTATAACTTATAAGTACATTAATGTGGGTCTAAACTCTAAAGTCAATAAAGTATATATACACATCAAAAAAGTCTAAGCAACATGCCTGCATAACACTAAGAACAATGGGATACAATTATGTTTTCCGATGAGTCGCGATTCGGGTTTAGGCCTGATACAAGAAGGGTGCGAGTGTACCGTCGGCCCGGAAATACTGAAAGGCTCAGGTGCGTTCAGGAAGTTCATCCATACAGCGGCTCAACAGTTATGGTATGGACGGGTATTATGAAGAACAGACAAACTGAGCTCGTTTTTGTAAATGGATACATGAACGCTGAAAATTACGTTGAGGATATTCTCAGATCTTATGTCCATCCATTTGCACAAACCTTTGGCTCCGATTTTACGTTAATGCATGACAATGCGCGTCCACATACAGCTCAACGAACCAGAAAAGTTGCTTAGACTTTTTTGATGTGTGTACTTTACTACTATAGAATGGTAGTTATAATGCCACCTATGCCAAAACTCATCAACAAGATACAATAGGGTTGCGTTTATGGAAAGGGGCCTTTTCATTTAAAGGGATCTAACCCTTAGTATTACCACATACAGTTGGTACTCTAATTCGCCAGGTTTCCAAGTCAGGTAGTCATGAGTTGGAGTTGTTTCTAACGGTTCTGTTCTGTAGCATTAGATTATGACTACACTGACGCTATAAGCTGTAATCATGAAAAATTACAAACTGCGCGGGTGAATCTCTCTACCTCTATTATTGTACCTACCTTAATCGTTACTTAAACTTCAATTAGGTAGACTGCTGATTCAATAAGTTTGCAACTCTTGTATCGTTAAAAAAATTAGTAGGTATATACATTTTCCTGCATTTGTATATTAGTTTAGTTATTTATATGCGCGTAAACTATAGATTCATACTATAATCCATAATTCAACAGAAGCCCGGCCCATTTCACCAACAATAAGGTGACACTTGAATAACTAAATTAAAATTGTCATCACAGGATATCCAGCATATTTGTTTACCTGAAAACCAATTAGAACATTTGTTAATGTTTGATTTCTATAAGTTGTTTTTTACCAGGGCAAGTGATTTTAACTAATTACTACAAAATAGAACTACTACATAGAACCTACAAGCCTTCAATGGCTTCCAGGACGCCTGTACTGTTCTGTCGGCATTGCCCCGTTGAATTTCATTACTAATTCAAAGGGCCAAATAGATGCCAGCATTTTGGTCAGTAGTCACGTGCCGTCGCATCCACCTGACACGCATAGACGATTTGTTTTTAGAAAGTATGAATCCTTAGATGAAGTCCCGAGGATAAAGCACTAAAATATAAATATTTCATGTTCCGATGTCCTTACACTTAGACGTGAAGATTCTCGATTGCGACCGCAGGACATCAAATTGATTAAATCATAACTCGCTTCATGGCCTCCGCACGGATCATGCCGCTGTTTGTATACGATAGTGTATACTTAGACAATATTGATTGAATACCTAATACCAATATCACACACACCGATACACAATATAATAGTGCAGTTGGCGGTGAGTAAAGATGAATGGCACAAAGGAATTAAGGAACTGATGCAAACTTCTACAGGCTGAAGAGAAAGATGATGATGATGTTGAATATGTACTTATACTCAGTAAGATACCTGATTAATGTCTATTCCGATGCATGCCCGAGTGTCGACTGCCCGGCCGGGACTGCACTATCGCGTAGTGGTCACTGTTGTCCGAAACTGACCTGTTGATAACATTTCGCCATCATTAACGGTTTGGGTGTAAATCTCACATCGTTAGTGTGATTAATAAATCTATAATGACGCCCTAGCTAAATGGCATTGAAGACACACAGTTATCTATTTTAGTCGGTTAAAAACACATATGTTGTTAGGTCAAAAGAATACGTATATATTTTGCTCTTGAATTAGGATTAGTCAAAAAGTGTCGTTGGTGATCGTATTCAGAAGCAGTATCTGGAATTGCCTAATTTGGCAAGCGGAGTGATTTGGTAAGGAGGTCAATACTCATCGTTGGGTAGTCGCAGGCTGAAATGGTGGTGATGATGATTTGATCTTACCTCGCTGAATGAATAGTGGAGGATGGGTACCTGCTTCCGTACTGGCTGCCGTGCCAGCTACGGTATGGATCGTAGTCTTCTACCACTGACGGATCCTTTTCGATTACCTGAAGATGACAGACCATTTTATAGTATTGAAAAGTCTGACTACGTCTTTCTATAACGAGTTTATTTCTCGAAATAATTACATCTCTATGAGACTTTCAAAGTAGGTAAGTATGGTATTATTTTGCTTTGAACCTTGGTATTCGTCGTATTTAATGGGCGTATTTTTTTATTCATAGATTCTGTTGATATCTAACGATAACCGTTACCTGGCAGCATTTATTTATAAAACACAGCTCTATAATTAGCGTGAAAAATCTCCTACAACGTCTCTTGATGTTTGAAATCTAGGATTTTTTTTGAAAAAATCGTTCTTTATAAAAATGTGGCGACTTTGCATACCTTTACATAAAATTTGGAATAAACAATAAAAAATGGTTGGTGAGTTGTGTTAGCACATCAGGTTAATTATCAAAACCATACCATTTCTGGTTGCTACGTCAGTTGACGGAATGGGATTGTACCATCAAAGACGAAGCTGGTTTGAGAGGCGCTTACATCAGTCCTAGCGCAGGAGCAGGTCATCGCCGTGCAGAGGAAGCAGTTCACGAGCAGCATCACCAGGAACATGACGCCGAGAGCGATGGCCAGGTACAGCAGCCACAGCGGCCGCACGGTACCTTCCATGCAAGACAGGGCGGCAACTGAAAATACACATAATATTTCAAGTCCACAGCATTTAGAATCCTATTTGTGAAGTTATTAGAAATGACAATTATTGAATCGAGTCGGTTAAGAACATGCTTCAATGTATGAATTGAATGAATTTCTGTTAGGCGATGTAGTAAGTGTTTTAAGTTTGAGATGGAAGTCATGTTTGTTTGCATACATACTTACGATCAAACACGCTCTTAGCATAGGCTGATATCTTAACGCCAAGCTAAACTGGGACAAAATTACAACATGTACGTATTAAAACAAGTTGGTTATTTATTTGAATTAGACTTAAATAAGTAATGTTAATCACAACTCGGTCTTGTCTATGAAGAATCGGCATAAGTCTAGAAAGCTACCCGTTGCGTCGTTGGGGTCGAGCACGAATATGCCCGTGGATGCCGTGACGGAGGCTTCTTCGTCGCCGGTTTCTGCTTTGCCGTCCTCGGAGCAGTCCGCGGGTATGCAGCTGCTTGCTGGAATAGTTAATTGGCTTGTGTTAATTAACTTCATGAACTCACGAAGCGGTTTTCACCCGTGCCCGCCGCGGTTGCGGGCCCGCAGCCTTTGTAGAATACAAATATTTATGTAAAAAATTAAAGTACATTTCACGACGCGTTTTACGCCCGCGGCGTGTGCGATTGTTTGCGGCTCCCGCTGCACCGGCGGCCATCTTGTACCGGCAGGCGCGGGTCGCGGTCCCGCAGCCGCGGCGGGTTGCACCCGCGCGTTCTGCGGTCGGTTGGCGGGCGATCGCGCGTGGACAGCGGGGGTCTTGCGATTATCAACCGCCAAGTTTGCGAGTCCTTAGCCTAAGGCTAAGGACTCACGAAGCGGTTTTCACCCGTGCCCGCCGCGGTGGCAGAATGGAGTTTTATTTTCAAAACTCACGAGACCGGTGTTTTGTGCGGTTACGCACCCGTCGCGGTTGCGATTATCGCTCGCAAACTTGGCGGTTGATAATCGCAAGACGGGCGGTTAAACGATCAGTTGAGTTCCAGACCGTCATGGACAAACACCAGAAACGAGCTGTTGCGTTAGGCTAAGGACCCACGAAGCGGTTTTCACCCGTGCCCGCCGCGGTGGCGGAATGGAGTTTTATTTTCAAAACTCACGAGACCGGTGTTTTGTGCGGTTACGCACCCGTCGCGGTTGCGATTATCGCTCGCAAACTTGGCGGTTGATAATCGCAAGACGGGCGGTTAAACGATCAGTTGAGTTCCAGACCGTCATGGACAAACACCAGAAACGAGCTGTTGCGTTATACTTCCTTCACAGAAGAATTAAAAAAAGAAGGCCTAAAAGGTTCTGGATACATCCACTGATTGCGGAAAGAGATCGTTATGGATTATTTGTTACTCTTATTAATGACTTAAAGAAGCCGCCCCCCCCGCTTTCCGCTGTCCACGCGCGGTCGCCCGCCAACCGACCGCAGAACGCGAGGGTGCAACCCGCCGCGGCTGCGGGACCGCGACCCGCGCCCGCCGGTACAAGATGACCGCCGGTGCAGCGGGACCCGCAAACAATCGCACATGCCGCGGGCGTAAAACGCGTCGTGAAATGTGCTTTAATTTTTTACATAAATATCTGTATTCTACGAAGGCTGCGGGCCCGCAACCGCGGCGGGCACGGGTGAAAACCGCTTCGTGAGAAATTGAAGTATTTATTTCTATGTCTGCACTGCGAATTCTTTCTGTACCTACTATTTAGAGAGGCATGACATAGGGGAGGATGTAATATATAACAAAAGAGAGGTCAATGCTAAAGAAGGGAATGCTATTTCTGATGGTTTGGTACTTACTTCTGCAGATACCGATATCGCACTGGAAGTTGACCTGGGATGAGTCCGGAAATCTGAACATGGATGGTATCGACAACTCAGCAGATCCGCTGGAGGCGCTTACCGCTAGAGACTTATGTGTCACTGGGCATCTGTAAGGTACAAAGGTACGGGTTAGTCTAGTTTGGTCATAGTGTAATATGGTCATACGCAATAACCAGTGCAAATTGGTCACATATGTGTTTTGTTTTTTATTTAGATGGATATAGAGTGCAATTTGGTCACACGTCAATTTGTTTGTTAATTTTGAGTGCATTTTGGTCACACCTATAATGAGTTAGCACTAGGTATGAGTAAGCACTATCTAACAAAAGAGTTATGTTGCGAGAAAGAAAAAAAATCATCCGGACATATAGGTTCGCTTCATACTGAGATAAAGATCAGACTATTAGAGGATCAATCGTCTTAGATTAGATGTAGGTAACTGAACATAAGAATTTACCAGACTTTACCAGACTTAATAAAACTGTTACCCTCTGTTGTCAATAAGCTCAACAGTGTTATTCCGCATGTTGAAAGCGAAGCAGTTCTTCATTCTGATTCCGTGTGTTCCTGAAAGTATCAAATACGATTTGAATAGTTAATTATAAAAAAAACAGTGCCTTTTAATCATATCTTATATCTTTAAATGAGCAATTCTTGTATATATATAATATATAATTGGAATCTCGGAATCGGCTCCAACGATTTTCATGAAATTCAGTATATAGGAGGTTTCGGGGGCGATAAATCGATCTAGCTAGGAATCATTTTTAGAAAATGTCATTTTATTCGTGTTTTTTTATGATTTTTTCTTTAAATAACCAGCTCATATCTTTTTTATTATTCTATCGGTATGATCGAAAAATATTATACATATTTCATCATTTTATTAGTAATTCGTACTTAAATATAATTACCAAAAAACACAATTTATAAAAAAATTATACCGAGCAAAGCTCGGTCATCCAGATATTTATGAATGCATCGAGCAATCGCTCGTACAAAAATAAGTACTATTTTTCTCGGACTTCATTAACGGTGGCTTTATTATTTAAAATAACGAATTTAAACTTGTTTCATTTACAGCCTTAAATAGGTAATATCTTATAATTAACTTTCCTTTCATTACACCAGCCCATCTCATGACTCTTTGTTTGACACACAGATACAAACAAAAGAAGCAGATAAAACTGTAGGTAGGTACCTACCCTTTAAATAGCACACGCACTATCAAATAATAACAAACTATTTCACGAGTTATACGACGTTCGTCACCTACGTAGGAAATTAGGGAGATACTATTAAATTTGCTAGTACGTGATCATTGTTAAAAAGAAATATTTGTAGCGCTTACCATCAGCTTTGCTCAATTCAGCCCTTAGCGTGTAGGGTAATCCGAAGGCAGCATTCAACACCTTTCGCCCTTGGTCGTTCAACATTCGCAATGATACAAGAGAAGTTTCGTTTCTGTAAAAACAAAATACATAACACTATACATTATTAGGTAATATACCTATATTTGCGCTGAAAAAGCTTCCGAACAAGATAAAATATGGGTTATCGGTCCCGCGAGAGAGATTTCTGTACAAAATAGATCTGCAAAGGAAAGGTATTTTTTAGATTTATATAATTCTTTGGACACATTTAATGTTACGATGGGACAAAGTGTACCCAAGGTGTGCCTCCTGAACATACTTCTATTCTACGACAGAATTTCAGTCTTGAACTGAACAACTGAATTTAAACACAGGGCTGTATATTTCGGCGATTGTTTTAACGTCGGCGTGATGCGTTAGGCATGGAGTTTTTATCTGTAATAATAGGTGACATTATATTTATGTAGATGCAAATACGCAAAGTGTACCTAGTTGGCCTTGGTGTGATTTGACTCCAATGTAGGCCATCAAAGCCCCGGTTGTTGCATTAGTGCATATGTACCTACAGGTTTGTAAATGACTAGTTTTTATTACCGTGCGTTTCGGAAACCGGCTTTGCCGCAGGTGATGACGAAGATCTTGTCGTCAGCCAGCTCCAGGGTTCGGTGCACGCGCACGGCCAGGGGAAGAGATCTCTCTTCTGTTCGCTAAACCCAAGAACATACAATTTACTAGGAGACACGGCCACGCGTTGTTGTGGCTTAAGTTTTTGTGAATGCGACTATAAATTGAGATGTAAGCTATCCTATCTTTTAAGTTAGATCAAACCGCACACGGTGTGCAAATTTGATTAAAACCGGTTAAGTAGTTTAGGAGTCCATCGCGGACAAAAACGTGACGCGTAATTTATATATATTAAGATTACTTGAATCAGTAAACCAAGACTCCGGTAAAGAGATCCCAATAGTCTACAAAACTATTTCAGCAAAACTGCTGATCAGCTATTCAAAACAGAATCAGAACTTACGTTATTCCAAAACACTCCGCAGTAGTCAGGCGAGCCCTGGGGAGCGATCAGGTTAATGTCGTAGGTCAGGGACTCCGTGCCATTACCCAGCGCCATACAAGCTGGTGTTCTGAAAAAGAATATGAAAACAGGTTTGCTTTGCCGGAATATCACTGGAAATACTGGTTATACTGGTCAAAACGTCGGCATATAACAACACAAAAACCGCCGTATTTTTCATTAGGGTCTTAGGGCTATGTAACTGCAAATTTTAAAAATATCTTTATAGTTTCTGAAACCTATAGTCACAAAAGCAAATTAATTCTTGAATTATAGTAATAAAAAAAATCTCAATCAACAGGACTCGATGTATACTCGTATGTAATCAAGTATAAGTAATTGGAGATAGCTACAAAATATTTGGCACCAGCAGGGAGCCTCTCTTTCTAGGCGTATCTTAAAACCAGGTAAGAAAATATTCAAACGCCACCATGAAACCATCTATAATGCAGGCCCTCTGACCTTTATGCCTTATGGAATAAATACCTGAATTCTCTGGCATGTACGACACCACTGAACGGCTGGTTGAAGTTGATTTTGATGGACATCACTCCGGTTTTACATATCGCAGTCACTACCGGCGCGAAATCACCAGTTCCATCGGTATTCTGAAATAAAATAGAACAAGAGATATAATGTGACCATCTTTAGCTTTTTGCAGTATTGTCAACAATCATAATGGGCCATAATTCATCACCTGCAATTTGTTCGGTTTACTCATAAGGAACGTATACATGGACTTCCTGTACTGTCGTTATAAAGTTTTCCTTGTGCGGTAACAGCACGTCTCGGTATGCACCCACATTATGCACGTTGCCTATTATACTGAATAATTTAATGGATCTACGAATACATCTACTCGGTGTTGTATTGTAGTTTAGGCGCCAGTCTGGGCTAATAAACTGGGTACAGTATAGAATATTGGCTCTTTGTGATGGTCCTCGAAGTTCCTGAATTCTTAAAACCAGACAATTCTAGTGGTGTTAGGATCTACATTAATACGCGTTCGTGATGAGTTAAGAAATCACTGATAAATAATATTAATAGTTTGTAGAGTAATTGGAATATATACGAATAAACGTACATTTGAATAAAACTGAATGACCAAAATAAGGGAAACAAAAGTACTACAAGATTATGGGCAATTTGACCGTCCGGCGGCGGCTCGCGGTCCAAAGCTGCGCCGCGGGGCAGCGAGGACTCACGGACTACACGACCTAAGATAGATTCTACCACACTACCTATATCTGCGGACACAGACGTTCACACTTAGCATAGCCTAATAATAGTATTTTTTTACGCTGTGCTCTTATTTTATTAGTAGGTACGTTAAGGTACTGCATAAGTAGCGTCATCAGCATATCTTTGAGCGTAACGTTTTGGTGATTTGAAACAGGTACCTACCTAAGTAAACTTGACGATACCAAATATCAAATATTGTAAAATGTAGGCGTGTCGTCACATGGTGTAAGTATTAAACAATTTGGCCATAATTATACTATATGACGGCAATGCATTGTCTCGTAAATGGAGAAACACGTCACAGAGCATAAACCATCCGTCCTGCCTGCCTCTAAATTTGCGTATGGATTAAATAAAGCTGTGGATATGATGGTAAAACGATTTTGTAATCTTTAAGGGTAACCATTGACACTAGACGAATACGCCTACATGTCCGTGTCCTTAATGGCATATCTTCGGGTATTGTTTAAAAAAATGCTGTAATATTATATATTGTTTAGTTTATGTATAAACAAAAGCATTTTCAGCACTTTCAATATCGATCTGGTGGATGGACCCTAATCTATACACTGTGCTAACTAACACCGTTATAGCATCGACAATAGAGTACGTTAAATACCTATGAATTATTTTGAAAGACTTATTTGAATGTGTCACAGCACAAGCACATTAGTCAAGGTTTAACAAGTTATTGGTAGGTACATGAACGATCGCACAGTTCTGTCATTTGTAAAAACAATATTTGTTGAAGGTCAAACACTTTTGAATGGTACTACTTGTCGGTCAAGTAAATGAGATAAATAGCCGTGAAGTCTTGTGTTACATTTTACTTTTCAGAATAAATACGCATATTTGAATAAGACTGCGTTCACGTTAAGTATGTAAATTAACATAGATCTAGATGGAACTATCTTGAACAAAACAATTAAATTAGCTTAGCCTACTTGTCTCTTCATTTCGTGACGTGCTTAGATCAAGTATATACTTCTAAGTTCCTTTGGAAAAGTAATGATATAAATTTCAGAACATACATGGTGAGTACACTTAAAACTTGTGTTTCATTTTACAGTTTTTAGATTAGCTTCACGGGGAATTTACCATATTTAATCATCTCTGCGTACAATTACTGTGATGGTAAAAACATCTCAGCTACAGCCTACAACAACGCATGAAATTTCAATTTGAATCGCAATTCCTACGTTAACGTAAGAATCAGAAATAAGAATGTATCCCGCAATTAGTTTTACGTAATTTTCCACGAATATGAGTCTAGTCTCAGTAAAATGAAGCCGACAGTTCCTCTACTTTAGGTAATCCTCTTGCGCGGCTTGGTGCTATAATTTCAAGGTTTGTAGGGCTGGCCATTGTAAGCGTTTTTGTGGTGGTCAAACTTCTGAAAACCGTGACTTGATTTAATTTTCAACTGTTAACAAAACAACATCTACACAGATAAAAATAACTTCTGCCGCTGAACGAGCAATTTGACGGCCTCTCCACAGGACAAAACTAATAATGATAATAATTCAGCCTGTAACTGTGCCACTGCTGGGCAAAGGCCTCACCTCACTTTCGTGAGGAAGGCTAAAACTAATATACCTATATAATGAGTAATATACCCACTTTTCTTATGAATGCATTATTGTTGAACAAAAGCTGTTACTGTGTGCCTGACATATGAAAATGTTGATCTTTCAAGCCATAACTTTAACTGGCTTCATTGGCATCGAATATGCCTACTTAGTTATATTACAATTACAAGTAACGAATTCGCACGTTTATGTAAACATGCATACAAAATACTCCGTAAGTGTAATATTTTAATTTACTTATTACGTAGACAACCTTGATTTCTATTCACATGCAAAGGTAAGGGATTGAGGAAACGCGAGACCAATTTGTCAATCACTCCGCGGCTTCAGCGCTTGAGGTGATTACAGAGAGCTAGAATATGAAACGCGGTCTTTGTAATCCTCAATTGGATAATTTCAGACATGTGTAATTTTCCAAACATTATTATCTGAGTAAGCACCTATTATTTTCGTTAATGGCAAAATATGTTCATTTATGGGAATACTTTATCTACAATATTAAATCACCATCATCATCATCACCTTCAAAATTATACAAACCAGGCACTTAATCGAAACATAAATTTAAAAACTGCTTCGTTTAAATCCGATAGCTCTTGAGGGGTGAAAAAGCGAGAGAAAGGAGTCGTCTGGTATCACAATTTGCCACACAGCCTCTGAGATGGCTTAACGAAACGACTGCTATCAATCGATAATATCGCAGACGAGCTCCGATTTTACCAGGGTGGGGTGTGTGTACAAAATGGTCACCATCCGAGTGGATGCTACACTGAGAAAATTCAAATCTCGAGACTATACCTACCCTACATAACACTAAATGCAAAGACTTTCAACAGGAATTTAAGAGTAGGTACAGCTTGCACTAAAATCAGGCAGTGTTCACTGCAATCGATCGTAAAACAGTGTGCTCGGCATAGTCTGCAATTGTCAATGTGGATACTGCCCTCTGGCGAGGTCATCGTACGACTGACCGGCGACGACTGGGAGGTTTCTTCACGGCGTCTCTTCAAAGTTGGAGGAACAATACAACGTTTGTGAGCCGCTTTTCTATTCAGTATCGTGTGTGCCGGTTTATTTTTGTGTTAATGACTGCACTGTAAAGTTATGGTATTGTTGTATTAGGATACAATTAGGTAGGTACGTTAACAAATGACAGCAAGAGATTTTTACTAGATATTGTAGTGCAGATTCTATGTGACGATACACCATTGACTTTAATTCTGAAGTAGGACTGAGGTTAAAATTATTGATTGTATTAAAGTAACTACTTATACAGTACAGTGATAAAGGAAAAAATAAGAGACGTACATACAATGAAACTCACTTCGATGCATAGATATGGGGACCAATAGAACCCGTTACAACCACAATAGCATTCGAAATCTCGAAGGTCACAATGCCTATGCAATGCAGCTACAAGTAGGCAGTAGACGTTACGAAACCGAATATCTGTGGTTCCATTTAGAAACATGTTATTTCCTACAAACTTGACACAACGTTTTGAAGTGGTAGACTAAGATGACTCAAAGTTAGCAAGGCTGCTAACTTAACTGTTAAAGACGATCATATTAGTTGTAGTTATAAGATGCCATCAACGGCCTCACTGTAATATTCGTAACGGTACTTCAGAGTAAACGCCAAATTCTAATCACTGTACTTATACCTTAATTGTAACATTAGTCTATTTCTCATAGAGTGGATGTTAATCAACAAATTGAGCGAATTACACGGGCATGATACGAAAATTGATAACATAATATTGTGATTTTAGTGGAGGCGCGCTGGCTGTGTGGAACGGTATCGCGGGCCGCTTGCTGCAAATTGATGGGTTTAGATAATGGATATAATGGCATCGCATGACCGGATTATTTTTCATAGGTTCGATACGAATAATAAAGTTATCCGATTCATTTCAAGTCTATGTATATGTGTTTTTGTATCAAAGATGAATGTTATCGGACATACTTTGACAAATGTGGTGTCAGTCAATTTAACCGTCTTCACTGCAACGCAAGAGACTCCGTCATGGGGTTTTAGTAGTATTTTTGTTGCCTTTTAGTTTTGAGCCTTAGAAAAATAACACATTCCAAGTTTTGAGCTAATATAGCACGGCATGTAGAGCTTTAGGTATCAAGTAAACTTGCCTTTCTAATCTACATAAAAGCCAGTGGATGCTCTAAAGTCATTAACCGTATCCTTCACCCGTATAGATTATGTTTACGTAATTATGCCGACCGGAAAATGGAATGTTCTGTTCCGCTGATTCAAGTTTAGAGGTTGATTTAATCTGGAATTGTTTTAATAACTAGCAAGTATGATGATAATGAATGATTTATTCGCTAACCCCATTATGTTGTGAAACAACTGGTTTGGCCCTATACGTATGTTCCGTTCGAGTAACTTTTAAAACTTTACCTAGTTGTTGTAACTGATATAAGCGTTATATAATGTGGACCTTAGTGAGTTCATTCCCATATAAATCGGTTTGATGCAATGAGTGAGCAGACCGGTTTCGGCGGCCCCGATATTTCTGCCGACGCGAAGACGTCATCATCACTACTGTGGGCGCGCTATATGCTTAGTTTAAATAATAGCTTTATTATATTTTAAGGACTTGCGAAAGGAGAAAGGCTTTATTTATAAGTTGCTAAACGCAAATTACTTTATGATTCCATTTTCAGGGAACGTTTTTGATATACTCGTAATGTACTTATAGTTATACATTTCCAACTGCAGTATATTTCTCGTCCAAGTAATTCCAAGTTGAAACTGCTTGATAGATAAAACAGTTTAAGCTGAAAACCCCAAAAACTCTACAATATCGCAGCCTAAGTAGGGGCCGCCAAGGACTATAACAATCTTGAGCTATTCAAGCATTTAGCACTTCATAGCGGTAAGTTTCTATCAATTTGTGACTTCCCACGGAAACGTTGCTGCATTGTTGGCCCAACGCATTTGGCGAGTGGGAAGTGGTCAATGATGATTACGGACACCGGCAGATCAGCGTAAATAATGACAAGTCATTTGTCTGTCGTGACCCGCCCATGCACCACCCAGGAATCGGTAAATTGCGTTGTTATTGCGGTACCGACAGTCGCAATTTAAACATCCTTACAATCTTTCTAGTAGACGTTTGTATTATTTGCTAACTAGCTGTTGCCCGCGACTTCGTTCGCGCGGACGATTTTTTTTTACCAAATTCCAAATAACTAAAAATTTACCATGACCTCGGTTCGAAATCAACATCCGATATCCGACATCAAATGCATACGACATCCACCATTTTCCATCAAAATTACCATTTTGTACCAAAATGTACAATTTTCTACCATAACCTACCATTTATACCAAAATATACAATTATAACCAATATCTATAATTTTAATTCTAAATCTACTATTTTCTATCAAAGCTACCATTCCTTCCAAAATTCCTACTATATGCTATCCAAATTTAAGGGGTTGAATATTAAGATACGATAACACACGTGTTTAATTAAATCTTTTCTATAAGTATATTATATATAAAAGCCAAAACTGACTGACTGACTGACTGACTGACGATCAACGCACAGCTCAAACCACTGAGTCTAGAACCATGAAACTTTGCACAAATACTCCTTATGTGACGTAGGCGAGCAATAAGAAAGGATTTTTGAAAATTCAACCCCTAAAGGGGTGAAAAGGGGTTGCAAAGTTTGTATGGAGCAACGTGTTTTCTTGGTCTGATCAACTTCAAACTTGGCATTTACATTCTTTAAAACGTTTAATTGAACACGTGTTTCATAGTTTTTAAATATCCAACCCCTAAAGGGGTAAAAAGGGGTTGCATAATATTTTTCATCAGATTTAGTTCGACATTGAAATTGTACACAAATATTTCTTAAGTGACGTAAGTGTGCGCTAAGAAAGGATTTTTGAAAATTCAACCCCTAAGGGGGTGAAAAGGGGTTGCAAAGTTTGTATGGAGCAACGTGTTTTCTTGGTCTGATCAACTTCAAACTTGGCAGTTATATTCTTCAAAAGATTTATTAAATACTTTCATGTTTTTTTTATTCAACCCCTAAAATGATAAAGAGGGGTTGCAAAATATTATTCATCAGATTTATTTCGATACTGAAATTTTGCACACATATTCGTTATGTGACGTAGGCGAGCAATAAGAAAGGATTTTTGAAAATTCAACCCCTAAAGGGGTGAAAAGGGGTTACAAAGTTTGTATGGAGCAAAGTGTTTTCTTGGTACAATCAACTTCAAACTTGGCATTTATATTCTTTAAAAGATTTAGTTAAACAAGTGTTTCATTGTTTTCTTATATTCAACCCCTAAGGTGATAAAAAGGGGTTGCAAAATATTTTCATCAGATTTTGCTTATAATTGAAATTTTGCACATTTATTCCATAAGTGACGTAGGTGCGTATTCAGATTTTTGAAAACTCAACCCCTAAGGGGGTGAAAAGGGGTTGTAAAGATTGTGTGTAACAACGTGTTTTCTTTGTCTGATCAGCTTCAAACATGGCATTTTTATTATTTAAAAGATTTAATTAAACACGTGTGTTATCGTATCTTAATATTCAATCCCCTTAAATTTGGATAGCATATAGTAGGAATTTTGGAAGGAATGGTAGCTTTGATAGAAAATAGTAGATTTAGAATTAAAATTATAGATATTGGTTATAATTGTATATTTTGGTATAAATGGTAGGTTATGGTAGAAAATTGTACATTTTGGTACAAAATGGTAATTTTGATGGAAAATGGTGGATGTCGTATGCATTTGATGTCGGATATCGGATGTTGATTTCGAACCGAGGTCATGGTAAATTTTTAGTTATTTGGAATTTGGTAAAAAAAAATCGTCCGCGCGAACGAAGTCGCGGGCAACAGCTAGTTAAATAATAAAAATGCCATGTTTGAAGCTGATCAGACAAAGAAAACACGTTGTTACACACAATCTTTACAACCCCTTTTCACCCCCTTAGGGGTTGAGTTTTCAAAAATCTTATTACGCACCTACGTCACTTATGGAATAAATGTGCAAAATTTCAATTATAAGCAAAATCTGATGAAAATATTTTGCAACCCCTTTTTATCACCTTAGGGGTTGAATATAAGAAAACAATGAAACACTTGTTTAACTAAATCTTTTAAAGAATATAAATGCCAAGTTTGAAGTTGATTGTACCAAGAAAACACTTTGCTCCATACAAACTTTGTAACCCCTTTTCACCCCTTTAGGGGTTGAATTTTCAAAAATCCTTTCTTATTGCTCGCCTACGTCACATAACGAATATTTGTGCAAAATTTCAGTATCGAACTAAATCTGATGAATAATATTTTGCAACCCCTCTTTATCATTTTAGGGGTTGAATAAAAAAAAACATGAAAGTATTTAATAAATCTTTTGAAGAATATAACTGCCAAGTTTGAAGTTGATCAGACCAAGAAAACACGTTGCTCCATACAAACTTTGCAACCCCTTTTCACCCCCTTAGGGGTTGAATTTTCAAAAATCCTTTCATAGCGCACACTTACGTCACTTAAGAAATATTTGTGTACAATTTCAATGTCGAACTAAATCGGATGAAAAATATTATGCAACCCCTTTTTACCCCTTTAGGGGTTGGATATTTAAAAACTATGAAACACGTGTTCAATTAAATGTTTTAAAGAATATAAATTCCAAGTTTGAAGTTGATCAGACCAAGAAAACACGTTGCTCCATACAAACTTTGTAACCCCTTTTCACCCCTTTAGGGGTTGAATTTTCAAAAATCCTTTCTTATTGCTCGCCTACGTCACATAAGGAATATTTGTGCAAAATTTCACGGTTGTAGGCCCAGTGGTTTCGGCTGTGCGTTGATCGATCAGTCAGTCAGTCAGTCAGTCAGTTCTTGCTTTTATATATATAGATAGATATAGATATAGAAGATCCTTTTACATTCAGTGGCTATGTGCCTGAAGTGAACATACGAGTATGTAGAATTCGACAAGGCTTTTGAAACCATGTCGCCTGTCGGCCCAAGACAATGTGTTACGGACACGCTTGTAAATCAGATAAGTCGGCTCTAACAAAACGAGTCCAGCATAGCATTTCCATACCTCGTATGACGTAAGCCCCGATCGTGACTAAATATATGTAAACTATAAATACATCATTATTTTACACGAAATATGCTAACTAAGTTTGACTTTCTGACCAATTTTGTTAACAATAAAGTTCGATAACAAGTCGCAAGGTTTGTTTGGTGAAACTAAAGGTTGCGTCTGGTACTTATGTCATACCTATTAAATTGGGGAAATTGTACATCCTCCTAGCTTACTAAAATTATAAATGTGAAAGCTTACCGTATTTGTTACCACTCGCAGCGCTCATAATATACTGGACAAGTTAGAAATATATAGATACTGAGTTTGGAATAACACACAAATGATTCTTCGAATTATCATCATTGTCACCCACAAATTGTCATCATAGACAATTCGAGTAAAACCGCTAAACGCAGGTAGTTTTTTAAAAGATAAATATTAGATCACCGGATAACTAATAAAGTGAATTGAATAAATATTTTTATAGATTCTAAAATTTTTATTGGGAGATGTTTGAGACTATTCGTCTGTTAGAAATGTACATGCACCTAAGACAAAGCGAAGTGCTAGTAGTTTATAAGGACGAATATGGTCAGTGAACAAGGGTTACCGAAGCAACGGACAGGCGGACACTTCCGTGAGTGTCGTTATCCAAGCACGATCGGCCCACGGGGCAATCAGAGCGTTGCTTGCATGCAATGCGCAATGCGCATACGCAGCGCTCGACTTAGGCTAAACATGGCTAGGCTGTTATTTTCACCTGATAATTACAAGAATAATATGGGAACCTCAAATAATTCGTCTTCGTACCTATGGTGGACCCTATCGACGACGCGACGTTTCAATTATTGTGTCCTGAGATTGGATATTTTGGTTGAAACAGAACATCAATACATTTTCTTATAAAATATACTAAGTCATATGATAGCCCTATGTGGTTAAACATATTGCAATAACTATTGCGTTAAACAATCTTTATGCCAATTAGGTACTTATTCCATACCAATATAAATTAACATCATAATAAAACTACAGGTAATAATAGTGTATAAGTTATGCTTAAGTGATAATGAGATAACTTAAAATGAAACGGATGATGAATTAAACAAGGTAATGAAGGAGGAAGATGCGACCTCGTTCATGGCTGGAGGCCTCGTGCGCCCGCGCAGGCCAAATCACTTAGCTGCATCGAACCACTCCGCTGCCTTCATCACGCGAACTTAATGCCTTTACAACTGCTAACGAATATGTCATTACTGACACATTACTTTCTCCCATGATAAGTGCAAGAGTATTTTGTGGATGGTGGGAAACCATACAACCGGCTGACCTTTTCAAGTTATTGTGCTGAACACACGTGATATATAACGTTGTATATAATCTATCACCAAGATAGTATATAGATAGATTTGAAGTAAACATATAAAATATGATTCAAGATACCTTTTGAAGGGCGTTCAAGATTAAACAGTTTTTTTTGTTTTGACTTTGTACAATTTACTTTGTGTAAACCTCTATAACAAATTAGTATATACTAGTAGGTGCTATCGTATATTATATACGACAGCACCTACTATATATTATAATCTATTGTTATAATCATTTCCTATAGCGCGAGTGTAGGTGTAGACTTAGTTGTCGTTTCCTTTGAAACAAGGCAACAAACAAACATTTGTCATTCTTTACTATGTTTAAAATATAATAAGTATACACCATACTTGTATCCTTTAATCTGTGCACGAACCCATGGAAAAGAAAAGTAAGGATACTAGTATAATCCTCTATACTTATGCATTTCAAGCATAGATAGGTATATATTACAAGTGACAATCAGTACTTTGTGGAAAAATATATGATCATAAATAAATTATTTTCTCTATTCTCGTTATCATTAATTTTACATTTGTCTTTGATGTACTTGTGTAATTATTTGGTCGACATTAAATAAGACATTTTTATTTTATTCTATGTTATTCTAGACAAGGCTTATGAAACACGTATTCCGTATGTACAGAAAGCTGGTAAGCCTAAATGTTCAATATGTCATACACTGAACGATTCCGTTATCTATTGATCTAACTATATAATATACATCTTATACCAATAGTTATATGAAAGGTTGTAAATATTATATACACATAATGTAATTAAATATACGTCGTTCTTCCATGGAAATCGCCTTGAGTGTCACATAAGTATTCAATGCACGAGTCATGTTGGACTTCGCGTATCTTTGCGTACCTTTTGTACCGCGATGTGATGTCATGTCATAATTCCGTGGAGTTATTAGGCTGCGAGTGCATTTCATATTTATAACAGCAGTGATTGCTTCTAGAATCTTGATATGAGGCATAGAACACATGAAATGTATTTAATGGTCACTTGGATCATGGTCTTGTTTTGATCTTATACTAAGTAAATGTTTGGCATGGCTGAATTATGAAATCTAAAACTGAGATTGTGTTAAGCAATTGCTCGACGTAGTTTTGTCAAGCTAAACAAAGTACGGGTCGTTCACAGTTTCACAGTTCCAATCATGATAGCAACACAAGCTTAAGTAAAGAATCTAAGAATAGTCCACTGTGATAAATAATTTATACTCGTATAGGGCCTACTCGTGCAAGTGGCACCAACTGCGAGCATGTATTTACATAAATAAACACCATGTTTTTGCGGCGTACCAATTTGAGACGAGAAACTAATCAGACCGGACAATGAATCCAGTTTTTTAAGTAGAGAGACGCCATAGTAAAAATTAAATGATATTCTTGGACTGGACGTGACCTTCAGAGGAAGAGAATAAAAACCGATCCCATTCAAATACAATGCGTTGCGTGTTACATTAGCACTCGCTGTTGCATCACGAATATATTACGTACTCTTATTCAACTTTTGTTGTCTAATGTTTGTAGTTAAGTCTCGAGAAGGAGATTTATGCGCAATTTCGACTACATTACAGAAAATAAAAGCATGACTTATGATTTTATACGACACACTTTAATTGTCATTTGGCAGCTTTATTAAATGATCTATCCTATCACACAACAAAGTAAAAGGTGTAGTCAAGACGTAGATAAAAATGAACAGAGAGTGTCAGTTATGCAACTAAAAGGCCATCCCATTGATTCTAAGCTTACTGACCTGTGGACTGGATTGGTATGGTAGTACGGAAGTTTTTATCTCCCTTCTGGTAAAGAATTCAGCTCGGATTTAGTTTGGAGATTTCCTTCTCACTGCTTCTGCTATTACAGTAGCCCATCTCTCCGAAATTGGTGGTTAAAGTAATAATAAACTGCATGAAATTGAAGTATTGATGAGCATAGTAAGCCATGTGGTATATGTATAATACGAATTGGAATGTGTATGTATTTCAATATTCAGGAGTAGAAACTTTTGCAGGTAAACATTTTATAGGTAGGTACATATTTTTATTTACACATTGAATATTTTTGTAAATGTGATTCATTATTGGAACAGCAGTGTATGTAATTGTATAAGCGACATGAGTGACTCAGAATGAATATATTGTAGGTTGTGTGATTGAGTCACAGTTGTTTCTGTGAATGAATGAACATGTAAGCGTTTTAGTACCTATTCAAGAAATTGCACTCTAGAGCTGGACATGAATATGAACGTAGTCGTATATGGAATATTTTTTCTAATTATCATAGCCGGAGCTATTTTCATTCAAGATAACAGTCGATTGGTCTTGAAAGGCACAGTCACACGTATACGAACATTAATGTAGTTATTATTATTCAGAAAACTAATTCCCTAAAATAGTAACTTTAGCAAAATTTTGTTTATAAAGGAGGGTGCTGGATAGTAAAAGAGTTTTATTGGAAGTTAATAAAATGTTGTCAAGTTTTTTATTCGATGAAAGAAAAGTAATGTTTTATACAAAAAAACTAGCGAAATTAAATTTCTATTAAAATATTCCCCAATTAAATCCAATTCCTGTAGAAACGACCTGGTTCCTTACAATGAAGCATTCCTTTGTATTACCTGAGTACATATATAGCATATCAGTATTGTGTTTCAATTTTATTAAACTGGCTACTTAATGGGATGCGTAGGCGCATTATAACCTTGCGCCTGCGCCGCCACCGCACCTAACTCAGCGTTGGCAACTTGGCATTGGCACTACGAATGTTTTGTGCCTTATAAGGCTCAAATTGGGAGCAAGTCGGTTCAGCTTGCTCTTACCTGATAGATGGTGCCTTTGAGCTATATTCCAATTTACTTTTACAAAGCGTATTTGACAGTGACATATATTCATGACGTGGTCTAAGTTTTTGTAACACTTGTATCGCTGACTGTACAAATATACAATAGCGGTCGATTTACAAACTAAAATAGTACGTAAAATGTAGCCATTTACAGCCATTATAATTTATTTTAATAGTTGGATCGAAGGGCGGTCCATAAAAGGACAACAGGACTGCAAAACAATGGCGGAGCGAAGGTGTATAAATTGAAACTCTTATTTATTCAGCTGTGCAGTTGATCAACCTTCCTCAAACTCATTTACATAAAATCTTCATACAATATTCGAAATGGATTATTCAAATAAAATACCGATCGTTTGAGTAAGTACCTACCTACGGTAAATAGTGGGTCTGATTGAACAGATGAGTTCACATCCAATCCAACCCATAGTAGTGTGAATTCTTTTATGCATCGGGAACTAGGCTAAGCTGAGTTACGCGGCCGTACATAACATTAATGTATTACATAGGTACATACTATTATAATACGTAAGACGGTGTAATTTTATGAACATCAAGCTATTTTAACGGTGATTAATTACCTATACGCTACAATTAACTAGACTGAATTATACGTATATTTTGTCGGCAGCTGTATCTTTATATTTGGACATCCAAATTACATTGAATAATCTGACTTATTCATCGAAATTTCGTCATATTCACAGTAAATTCACCGTACTACGAGTATTACCATAAAATAGGATTTTGTACTAAGATAATTATTCCGTAGCAGTATAATTATTAGCATCGGTAACAGCAGTATACTCGTAACAACTTGTTTTGGCGCCACGGACTAGGTAAAGATACTACGTATTTTGACGGTCAGCGGTGTTGATTCTTTTTATTTATATTTTTAACTGGTATGAGTGCAGGCTTGTAAACTATTTTTAACTAAACTATAAATACATTCTGCACGTAGACGTAGAGGTCTGAAATACAACTTTACCACGGCGTTACATCAGAAACTTAGGAAAAGATAAAGAAACCTACGCAGTAAAAATCTCAATGTCAAATAAATTTACAACACGGTAGAGAACTATTTTGTAAATTCTAGTAAAAGCAATATATGTCAAAATTTTGAGTCATAAAACAATACAGCCCACAGCCCTGTCCATCCGCATCAACGAGGTGAAGGTATCCGATGACGAAACTGATTAGCAAGAAAGACAACAAACGCAAAAGGATAGACAACAAAACTTGGGGGTTTTATGTAGTCTAGAAGATAAAGGTTACCTGAGCATGCGCTGACGCTAGCAGCGTGACGAGGAGGCACCACAGCGGAGACATTGTCCTTGATTCTTTGGTTGTCACAATAAGCACTTGTCAGTAAGTTTGACAGTTGTTTAGCGCGGGTTGTCAGCGCGGCATGGCGGCGGACCGGTCGTGGCGCGAGACGGAGCAACACTGCTCGAACGACCATACCAACTTTACTTTCCGTGAGAGCCCGCGTTCACACCGATACCACTGAATACCACTAATACTCGCACTATCACTTAATCATTACCATGGTGATCTGTCTGCACGCTCCGCTAACTCTATAATATATTTAGTATAGCAATTTGCTGAGTAGGTACCTATCATATTTTCCCCTGATACGTTGATATTGTTAAAGCTATATAATGTTTTTCAGTTGTGTAATTTGTAGTTACATATACTAGTTATTATGTAGTTGTACTGTTGAGTAAAATTCAGATAAAAGAAAGCTCCTGTTGGCGTAATAACCTGGATGATCCAGAGATACCTGGATCCTACAAGAAAAGCCTAACAGATAATTTCCATATGGGCCTCTGATTTTAACACCAGAAATTGAATTATATTTAGTACTTAATAATAATATGTCAGCAGTTTATTGAGTTAGAAGAAGCCAGGGTTAGGCGTCGATTTGTGGAGAAAATATTTACACTCATCTGTTCAACACTGGTTTAAATATTTTGTGGTAACACAGTAAGTGTTTATAAAATTGACCCCAGTGTGGTCGCAGTTCAACAGCTACGCAATGGAGGCTGGCGGCCGCAGGCGGCGGTGGCGCGGCGGTGGTACGCGGTTACGCCACACGCGCACAAGCCCACCTGTCCCGCGCCGCACACACACGTGCACCCGCAGGTACGCCGATCCTGCCGACAATTCTTCTGCTAAACTTTTATCCTTTTTCTGATCGCAGAATGGAGCGATAGACCAACAAAGCTCTCGCAAAAATATGCTCTGTCGGAGATTTTCGGATTTAAAGGTACTTACTGTGTCAGACGATCAGTAGGTATTCATATTATCTAAAATATTATTATTAATATGTAGTATAGTCATATGCAAACCTATGACTTAGAGTCAAGCAGTCCAAAAACTTGTTGCAGTGGTGGTGGCTAATTCAAGGTAGTCACAAATTTCGTACAGCCCTTAACCACATAAAACATTACTAAATAGTCACTTCGTAGCCTTAACGCTGCCATCTCATCTACTACCGCTTTGGTTTATTTGTATTTTAATTAATAGAACGATTACCTGCACAAATACTTAGTAGCTATAAATAAATGGGAGTAACTTTAGAAGGTTGAATACTAAAACAATTACGTTTATATGATTTGAAAAACGTAGTGCAAAAGACATCAACGCGTTCTTTTTTGTATGCATTTCGGTGATGTTGTTTTAAAACCTTATAGTTAGCATAAATATTACATAAACTTATTTAATTGAAAACGACTTACACAATTTAATTAAAGCTAGTAAAATATTTTAAATAGAATTGTGCATCACCTATGTACTCCTACTTTTCCTGCCTCCGATTAGATTGGAACTTACAAGAACCTGTGAACTCGTAAGTATGGAAGTCTATACTCGTTAACTTTAGAAGTACTGTAGTAACGCCATCTGGCTATCAGGCTTGTAAACCAGATGACAGCGACAGTTTATAGTTGGCGCCACTGTCGGTCGCGCCGCCCTTTGCCGCCCAAAATCAATACCGCGGCGGGCGCGCGCCGCTCTCACCATTTCACATCAGTGTTTCAGGAGGCATCCCCCTTACTGCCCATTTTCCTATCCCGATAACGTGCAATCAGTGCCCGAAAAGCAGTTTCTTCTTTCCACCAAATCCAGCCCAACAAGTAAGTTCTTATTTTTAACTATCTCGTTGGACACTGAAATTCATTCATGAAAACCGTACAGGACCATAAAGATACATAATTCAAGTATTGCATAGTGGGTTAGCTTAGGTAGGTATATAGGGCGGGGAATGACCTCGTTGGCCAGATTTGACTTTTAAACGGCATCGAAAATGATGGCTCGATTGCAATATAAAAGGACCTGCAAAGTGAACCAATTCTTAGCTGGGCGTAGGTATATCATCTAAAGTTGATTACTCCTAATATGACTTAGCTTAAAAGCACGTGCTATTTTAATGTAACATAAAAATAAATAAATTTAAAGCAAGCAGACTGTGCACTTAGGCTTATTATATTAAAATTGCTGCTACTCTATTGATTTTGTTTGTAAATTAACAATGGGGGAGATAAAAGTCTTTTTATTAGCAGTCGTACCAAAATCTACGAACCTACGTAATAAAGTATTACAAGGTACGTCTTTATCACATCCTGAGATAGTTACTAGTGGTTATTTTACATTATTTTTTTTTACTATGTGTATGAATCGATATACTTACCTAAAACCACATAAAACACAGAGTAAATTTACTAATATACAAAAGATCGACTCACGAATATTTGTCACAAAAGAAAGGGTTCCAAATGTCTGAAAGGAAATTCTTATCTCGAAACTCATGATGATATTTTAAGGGTATGTTATAAAAACAGGCACGCGAAGGGGTGGCAGATGTGTAAGCAATTTCCTGGAAAATCAGTGACTACATGCGAATATTATATTACATTAATAAAACCAAGGAAACAACAGGAAGTCGTTTCTTTTGTAGTAGTTTTGCCTTTTGTCGTATATAATAATTATATACGATATCGAATACATTCCGCCAGCTATTTGTTATATAGAATATTTTATTTCGGTTATTGAATAAACCATCGTATAGAGTTTTTGAGCGTCTGTACTTATATAGAATATCCTGCTTATCGATTAGGCGCAAAGTTATAAGAAAAGGGTCAGGTACACATACACACGCCGGTCAGCGTGACCCAAGAGGATACCCACACGAAAAAACTAAAAGTTCCTTTATTAGATCTCAAGGGTCAATTTTTAAAGACCCATGGTCTTTATCTATACCCACTGTATAATATACTATAATTATATAATATTATAAAGAGGAAATATTTGTTTGTTTGTTGGCATTGAATAGGCTCCGAAACGACTGAACCGATTTGAAAAATTCTTTCACTGTTAAGAAGGGAAGCTACACTATCCCCGGGTGACATAGGCTACATTACGAGTATATCCCGTAAGTAAAAATTAACAGTTCCCGCGAGATAGTACTTAAGGCGGGTGAAACCGCGAAGCGCTTATAGCAAATAATAAAAGTAACACCAAAGGGTAAAACTTGATCCTGGACTACATTACATGGGTGCAATGTATTATAATCCTTTTTTTTTCAAAACGTCTTGGTCTTACCTGTTTCAACTGACATTTTTATTGTAGTCACGCATCGCATAAATCAAGCGGTGGTAACCTAGTGGACGAACGTCCGCCTTCGAAAACGGAGGTGGCGAGTTCAATTCCCAGTGCGGGACGTACCAATGTGTTTCTTGTTAAACATAATAATATTACGTAATTATCACTCGCTTTTCGGTGAAGGAAAACATTGTGAGGAAACCAAAATGCCCCATAATTATTTCGGAGATAATTTATCGGTTAATAAATATTTGAAAATACGTTGTAATAAATACATGTACCTCATATAGGTTTTATAATAATTCCACTCTAATGTGTAATGCATACATAATGAACTCTAGAGTATAACACCTTTACCATTGGATCTTTACTTTCTGCTACTATTTACTAATAATAATATTCAAACGACTTTTCATTCAAACATCGTTTACCACGGCCTTTAGTATACAATAAGCCGCAAATAAATCAGTTTGATATCTCATTTCAAGTCTCACGTTTGTAATTCAATTATTTTTTAATAAAGGACAGCGTCTGCTGTTATTCAGGATATTGGCCCGTCCGACCGTCAGTGTTTAGCGAACAATTATCCAGTGTCCGATCGGGCCATAACGTTTTATTACTTCGGGCGTCCTGCGGAACCCCAAAGGGGCGCCGCCTAATAGATGTCGTTAACCCTATGAAAATCACATGAGCATTGAGAATACTTATACACTTGTAAACATATTGCCGGTACACTTTTAGTACTTTGAATACTTTTTACACTGATGTCAAATAATAGTAAAATGGACTAGCGTTTTATTAACTAACTAAGTACGATAAAACTAACTTATACATTAGAGCAGACACAATGGCTTTTGGGTAGCCCGGTACCAGTTGGCAGACATGCTGGCGCCATCCAATACCCAAATACAATAGAAATAAAAAAGTCGTAGGTACTTATGACTTGCACAAAAAATAGAATCATGGTCATGACTCTCATGACTTAGGCTTTCTAGTAGGACCATGAATTTTTGTTTCTGGTGCAACCGCGTTTGTTTTCATTGAACAACCTTTATTCTGACCACTATTTCACTTGCGGTTGATGATGGTGTACTCTTGTCTAGTAGTAGCCTATTCATTGGCAACTTGAAGACTCGCCGAAGGTTTTGACTGCTGAAACTAAGAATCCAGCTTGTAGCGCCACTCCTTGGTGCGGTACGCATAATACGAGTATACGAGCATAATATGAACTATAGGTGGCTTTTATCTGTTCCGTTGTGTTAATTAATGTGATGTGCAACTACTCGTAGTATGTTTACATAAGTTCTAGTTCAATAATATCTGCCAAATTACCACGCTAGTTATATATTTAGGTACATAATACAAAATAATATAATAAATAGTACCAACCAATACATTTTATTAGTACTACAGCAAAACCAAAGAGAATGTAGTAGATCTACAGGCAACGAGTAAATGCTATTACGATTTAGATTAAATTGTATGTAAAGGTAGATTGATTCGCCCCAACAAAATTAAGTAGGTACGACCAAAATCAATCTCCTGAGTTTAGCGAAACGTAAATACTCGTAAATTAAAAAGCGAAGACTTTGAAGCTATCTCCTGTTTTCATTGTCATGCGGGGATATTTTAGTTTGATTGAAGTTTTGCTTGGCCACTGGCGCAGTAATCTAGTTGTCATAATAAAGGCATGTTATTGGGTAGTCTACGTTCAATTACGTTTAATCGATTTACAATTACTTATGTTTTTAATAGAGTCGGTGTTATAATTTCCCTGGATTTATGGATATAGTAGAGTAAAAACTTTATAAGTTCAGCGAGTTCCTCGCATTGATTCACACGGATTCCGTGGGGGATTACACGCGAGCATCCCATTACTTAGTACTATCTTTTGTTCTACATATAGTTGGTTGCACGAACACCGATGAGGTGATTTCGTGTTTGCATGGAATACCTCTAGATTTCAGGGACATTTCATTATTATTATTTCGTGACTCGTGGAATATTTATATTTGTAACTATTATTTTAACTCTAATATTGGGGGCATTTTAGTGTCTGCATTATTTCGATCAGTAGGTATCGTACAAATACCTATTTAAAAAGTTTTGATACCTATGTAGTTCCGTTTCCTCAAATTTTACGTCTACCGGCATAGAAATTATACCGTTTGGGAATACAAATTTCTTAATGATTCCAAACTCTTCGCAAAGGCACTTTGCGATGAATAAGGGACTTTCGGTAACTAGTTCAGTTACTTTGAGGTAGATAGGTACCTACTCATAGTTTCTATTTACGGTTAATTTACCCTTATGAATGATTAAGTAGTAAATATTCTTGATCCAGTAACTGAACTGAAGATTAATGATAAGATTATTTAAGTGCTATTCACGCTCTGCAGTTCAATGCACTCCTCACATGCCATATAAAGGTGGGGAAAGTGGCAACGTTCTTCCCCTGGGGTAGATCTTTGCATAATAGCAGGCAATGCTGACAGGCTTGTATTGTAGCCAAGTAGAAGTATCGGTAATAGGCGACAATTTGTCAATAATCTTCGCATAATCTCGAGTAATAATTTAAGCCTAATATAAGTTTAATCTAATCACCACATATTAATAAGTATATATCTAAGTAATCGTATTTTTAATATCTTCTTCAGCAACATGGTTTGATATTCAAATCATCAGTTCGGTTTTGACTTTGCGCTTGTAACTTCTAGAAAAATGTCAGTGTTCTACTACCTTATATCGTGTACCCAGTGTCCATGGGCGTTTCATCTATATTATATCGACCCCGATAAGTAGTGTCCGTCGGCGTTAGCTCGAAGCAGTAGTTCTGAAACCAGCAGTCGCCCCTAGGGATCGATCCTTGCGTAATTCCTCAATTCCTCGCGTCACAGGGTTGGCTGCCAGCCAGGAGGTAGTTAACGGTCGCTATTTCTCCACTTTATGATTTGTGTCGCTTCCCGCGCTAAAACATCTCTATTATTGCGTGGGAAAAACACTGGTTATGGATTTGTTATGCGAAATTACCGTGTTTTATTGCGTAAAACATGCCTCTAACTGACAGTCAACATAACTGAGTTAAAGATCATCATGATTTTATATTATTGATGATTAATGATTTGGGTTTGTGTAGAAGACTTTTTTGTACTATCTACTATCTTTACACTGGTATCTACACGTTGTTGCTTGCAACATCAGATTCCAACATGTCTCAAACATTTCTGTGTCATTTTCTAATCATTATAGAAATAGATACCAGACACAGTGGCTACAAAATATTCATTCTACACAACGTCACAACCGAGTAAAAATAATTTAAAGCCGCTTTTCAGGGTCATTCCATATGAGTAGGTAGGTACCCTTAATTCTCGTCGGTTTAGTACCTACTTCTTACCCTTTTGAAAGCCTTCCTAAATTATTAGTGGGTTGTTATATTATTTATAAAACCCAGTTCGCTATTTTTGACATATTCCCTTTTCCTGGACTTTTCTCAACGATACGTTTGACATAAGTGAATACTCACGTAAATTATTTTATTATAGAACAATTTTATTGAATAGAAAGTCATCAGCCGCTGTTCCGAAGTACTTGTTCACTCAAGTCCAACCTTACGTAGCGGTCCATCCAAAGTGGGGTCGGTGTCAATACGCCACCCCAGCCTCTAGCTTTGTATGTAAAGTGTTCTTTGTTATTATATAGGGTTAAGGGCATTGCGGGAAAGTAGAAACGTGCGAATGGTAGTGAATAGACCAAAGGTCTGTTAAGCCCAGAAAGGTTGCGTAATAGCGCTTGAAGGTGGTACAACACCCGTGGCGAAGAGATGTTACTTCAAATATCTGGCAACGAGCCAGATCAGTAACTCGTGACAAATACTCGTACCTATGTAAGTTGAATCAATCAAAAGCAACGAATGAGAAACTTTGCTGTTAGGTATGTTGCACCAGAAGGAAGACGTTTTATGTTGCATTCCACCTAGAGCACTGGTTATACTTTCTACCATCAGCTACGTATATTTCCTACTGCATTATATCCATTTTTAAATTGATTTTTATGTATGACACATTCAATATTATTATGATGTTTCATGTGGGTAACTATTAAATATCATACCAATATCAAAGTATCATTGTATCCTATTTTAGTTACTGTTCGTAATTTTATCGATTTGCAACGGCTAGAATACTAAGCGAAAAGGGGCTGATCCAGAAAATCGGATAAAGCAAGTGCCGGTAAATATGTAAATTCGAGTATGACTGGCCAGCGGGACTTCTACAGAAAATATGATGAACGCTCGAATCCTAACTATTTTTACCACAGTCCTATGAATATAAAATAGTCAATATACATATGAAAGCAGCAAAAAGTAGTTAGTAATGTAATCGGAAACGGGAATTTTGTTTCTAGTTTCTAAAGTAATAGAAGAGAACAAAAAGACATTTCAATACGTAGACATCTTAAATTTATTCGAAAAATTGGGTGAATCTTATGAATTGCTTTTCAAACACCAGTATACATTTTATAAACAGCATTTATACATACATATTTATTGTCATATAGTAATTTATCTTTTGTGCGACTAAAACATTTAGTTTATTGTTGAGTTATCTTAGGTTGTTAAATACAAATTAGAAGTTAATTGATGATACGGTACAGCTACCTATACTCTAATATTATAGTAATATGATTTACTAAGTTTGCTATTATATTAAGTTTCGCGGGAACGGACTGAGTCGGGACTCCGAAGACAGTTAAGGGATGCGAAACGTTTTTCTCCGCGGTCTCGCAATAAATGTGCCTGTCACGTTTTTGCTCAATGCCCTCCTGACCGAAATACAAATTTTAATGCGTGAGCCCCATAACGAAAATGGGGACCCATTTCATATAGAACTGCAACCCTGCAAATCTGCACTTTGCAGTCTTCACTGTATAAGAATTGCAGAATGAATTTTATGAATCATTTATTTATAGAGTTTTGGCAAACATATGAATTAGTAACGTTTTTTGAAGGTACTTTTCTTTGCAATTTACAATACGCATTATATAAAGCGTTTTATGCTGAGGACTGCAGATTATTTTAATAAAACTAAAAATCTTCACTCCGCAATTTTCAATCCCTCTTCAACTCTGCCGAATTCCAACTTTTAGTCTGCAAAATGTTTATACTTACATAATACATAAACTCCGTTGAAGAGTTCAAAATACGGAGTGAAGACTTGCAGAGTAACTACATGAAAAGTGCCCTAGATTCTTTTGACACCTAAATAGCCAACTGAATTGATCCCAAGATAATAACGATCTCTGTTGGGGATGATTAGGAAAAGTTCAGAATGACAACAATGTCATGGCTATATTTAACTTACCTGACGAAAGTTTACCGCATGAATGATAATTTGTACAGCCAGCTATGAATGCCAAATCATTTTTATTTCAGATATCGAACTGAAAAAAAATCCTAGCAAAACTACTCTTCTTGTTCCAAAGCGACAACAATAAAGATCGCTATCACATTGAACACAATATGTGTAGATCGAACCACTTTCCTTCGAACGATCCTTCCTATTGTAAACAACTAGTACGGATTGGTTATTTACCAACTTGTTCATCTGCAGGTAGCTACGGAACCCAAGTCGAGCCCATTGCCGCCGTTTGCTACGCCATTGTCGACAACTGCCGCACTTGCGAGTAGATATCCCGAGGTGAGGATTTTCCCCATTTGGATTTACGCTACACTGTTTGTTTAGATGATCCGAGCTTACTGTTATCCTTATTTTACTAGGCTTCGTACAAATATTGTCAGAACACGTCATGCTGAATTACGGATAACATTTATCTACGAAATAAATGTAAAAGCTATTGATACTTAGATATTTGCGTTGGGTAACTTTTGTAACCGTACATTGCGAGTGTTTGAGTGGTATATTCGATTGTTATTGTATATTCATTATGTGCTTTGCTCAAAGACTGTCAGATTGAATAAGATCCCAAATACAAAACTGAGAAATTAATGTAACTGTAACAGTACGAGCGGTGCTATTATATCTATATTTCATCATCAGTAGGTAAGTATAGCTAATTAAACTGTTATGTACCGAAGGAGACGTCAAAATAGAGCGTGCGGGGTGCCCCGGGATCTGTGGCCCACAGGCCGCGACCACATCAACCCTGTCTTTCTCAAGCTTCCGAACTTCCTTCACCAGCAATGTCAATTACTTGAAACGAAGGTATGTCGAAATTTTCAGTTCTCTCTCTCTCTCTCCCTCGTCTATTCTTCTTGTCTGTTATGTTTGCATGTCTGTCTTTCTGCTTATTTGTCGCATAAGACCTATGGTGCCTTAACTGATACAGATATCCATTTGAAGTTCTTAAACTTTCGCGAACAGGAAACATATTAACTAGCTAAAAACGGTCGGCCGTGGTCACGAGAAGTCTTCTCGTGACCACGCGGCCGTGGTGTAACTCGGTCGAAACATCGAGGTATGTCAAAATTATATATTTTGATATTTGTTTGTGCGCGAATTAGACCCGTTTTTAGCTAGTTAAGATATCCATTTTCCTTTTCGATTAATGACTTTATTAGTAGCACAAATATCGATTTGTAACGTTCTACCTGTAGAATGTAGAATTCACTTAATTTTAACGGAGAGTGTTTTAATCCTTTGATCACGTTAATCTGATTTTAGCAGAACTCATCACGCGTTTTGCTCACGACCCGTAGGGTAACAGTCGCGAGCACCTAAAATTAATTGTGACGTAAAAGTAATTTTGAGCTTGTGAGATTTTAAAATAAATTTATGGCACCGTAAAAAAGCCGAGACCGCTTCACCGCGCTTCCACCCTCCGCACCGGAGCCACCCCGTCCCGCCCCGCCGTCCCTCCCGCGCACTCCCTGCCTGACCTCCACCCGCATACGTGTAACACCACTCATCTGCTCAGTGATCCTATACGTGACTCAGGACCGTTGTCATTCGATGGGCTCGTTATGTTGCACCACCGATTGGCAAGCGTGGTTCGAATAGGTAATGCATGGCGCTTGCCTCGATGTCATCGCCGTTGCCCGTGATTCAATGTTGTCGCTTCACAGATTTTATTATTGCATTACCCTTTTTTTTAAACCATATGATTGGTCGATTCTAAATGTTGTTTAATTTTAATTTTTGAAACTTATTTATCATTACAAGAGAAAAAAAAAAGTTTATCAAACTTTAATTTGGAAAGGTCCGATAAACGTATTCAAGATCGCGTATTTGAATACCTTATCTATCCGAGCTTTGATTGCTGTGAAGCTCCGTTTGAGTCGTAAATTGAATCAATTTCTGGAAGCGACGGGTCCTTTCCACGTTTTGAAAGAAGGTAAATTGGTTGGAGTAGTGAGTTGAGTGGCTACATAGTGTGACTTGTCCCTTGCGTGATGCGTGCGTTGCGGCGCGGTGCGTGTGCGGTGGCGGCGCGGTGGCGGTGTGTGGCGGAGTAGCTCAGTGGAGGCGTTGCGCAGATTCAGCTCGGGCGATCTGCAGTCGGAGTGCGATGAAGGCGAGGTGGACCCGTACACCGGCCGCCCGGCCACCACCAGCCAGCCCAAGCCGCAGAGTCAGAGGCCGGCCTCCCAGGGTAAGTCTATTTCGATCGTAATTCACATGAACTTGACTATAAGGATTGAATTTAAAAAATGCTAATCGTTTATGATATAGCGACCGGGGGCAGCATCGGCAGCGGGACCGGCCCCCCGCCAGCACAGTCGGCGTCCACTGCGGCCCCCGCCGCCGGCTCGGCTGGGGGCGGAGACCTGTCGCTGAACCTGCGCGGAGGCTCCCGAGGCACCTCGGCGCCCTCGTCGCCGGCCAAGTCGCGGGAGTCGCTGCTACAGCGTGTGCAGTCGCTCACCGGCGCGGCGCGCGACCAGGGCGCCAATTTGCTTGGTAAGGGGTTTCTTAAGGTTAAAGAAATAGACATTCTACGGTGATCCAATATATCATGTAAGTATGATAGCCAGGGCAACTCTGGTGTTGGTTAATTTATCTCTAGTACAATAGTCGTATTTATTCATTTTTCTGATGCAATGGAACGAGAAGGAGGTTCAGTAATTTTAAAATCTCATCTAAAGTCTATACCTATACGTAAGCGATACAAAGCAGTATGAATTCCTGAATTAGTTGGATGACTGTTTTCGGATCTCTTGCTATTTAAACATTTGGATGGGCCATAAGAGAAGTCTTTTACCAATAGGAAGTGTGACGTCAGTGGCGTCGGTGGGGCGCGGCTACAACCGCGACCGGTGCGTGACGCTCCTGGTCATCGACGACCAGAACACCGACTGGTCCAAGTACTTCCGCGGCAGGCGTCTGCCGGGAGAATGGGACATACGCGTCGAACAAGCCGAGTTCAGAGTAAGTGACAGAGCAACCCATTATGGTAGAGCTTCTTGTGTTTACCGTGTAGTCAAATAGTTAATCAACTTTCTATTAGATCTAAAGGTACTTAACGGTTCCGGGCGGGATTTGTAGCCCCGAACTGTTCGCTCTTAGGCAATGGTCTCCTATAAAATGCTAGGATCTATGGTTGTTGAATTGAATGGTCTTCATAAAATATTTAATGGTCATATTCAATGGGCGTTGATGGAAGTACTAACATTCACCGTTTGTCACCTATATTCGTAATTACTAAACGCATCCTCTAACAATGCACAAGGCAAAACAATCGAAGCCCTAGCAATTACAGCTAGCAGATGTGCCGAGTACCAATACGTAATGAACCTATTGCATAGAGTTAAGCATAATAAAGTAAATACATAGGCACTGATACAACATAGAGTGGTTTAGAGTTTAGTGTTTAAACCTGGGAGCGACCTATTTACGACGCTATTTCATATTTTATGAACATATAATAAACGACTGGTGGCACGACAGTATATCAGTATACCAAGCTACTTAACAAGGGTATAATATAACCATCATAGATTATACGTAGCGAAATAAACCTTTATATCGTATGAATAACTCCCCCATGCACCTATGTATGTAAAAGGCTATGCCAGTGCCACTAAAACCTATGTCACAAGGTCGAGGGAACCTAAAGCATCGTCAATTAATCATGCAGATTAATATGTTTCAAACTACACTTGTTAGGTGGCAACTACTCTAATATTCAGGACCACCTGCCACTTGACAACTCTCAGTTAGTTCTGACTCCGGAGAGATATTAATATTTTGGTAAGCTTAACGCCCTTTACAGTCATGAAATCTTTCCACCCCTCATGAAATGTAAATGATACGATCGCAGTTACCGCTTAGCTAATAGTCGCCGGGGACGCGCAATAAAAGTAAAATAGCCAAATTATATATTATTGGTCTTTTCGAATGGGGTTAGCCTTTTATTGCCTGTGACGGAATATCTGAATGGTGATTGGAATTTGAACAGGAGCTGTCTGTGACTGCTAACGCCGACGGCTCTAACGTTTCGATGGCTGTGTACCGTAGCGGAACTAAGGTTACTCGATGCTTCAAGTAAGTATTTTCTAACAAATCATTTTGAAGTAAAACTTTTGAAGTACAACTTCTTTAGGACCGACTAAGAAGTAACTCAGATTTTTTTTCTGACGAATTGACATGTCAATGTAACCTTTTTTAAATAGCGGAAACTACACAGACAATAGTAAGCGTTACTTCCGTCAACTCTAAAAAAGTTTTTCTTCAATCGCGCGTAAAGATTACACGTTAAGGATTGTTTTAATCACTGTGCATGTAGGTTTTTTGTATAAGTACAGGCATTGATTTTTTGAGCAAACTAATCATTTCTTTCAAATACATGGCGTGCCTACATAGTACTATATTTCCTCGGTACACTTTTTATTCCAACAGAATTTGTGTCAAGTACCTAATAATGTATGTTGATATGTCGTCGTGTAGACCCGACTTCGTGTTGGTGCGACAAAATGTCCGCGACGCCGGCGCTGACCACCGCGCGCTACTTCTGGGCCTCAAGTTCGGTGGCGTTCCGGCCATCAATAGCTTGAACTCTATCTACCACTTCCAGGTACATCGTTAATATTAGTCTTGTATCGTTTATATGTACAGGAACATAATCATTTCATGAACAAATAAGTGGATACGAGGCAGCCCGCTTAAGATATTGTTAGATGAACTATTCTCTCATTCAGTCACAATTGAATGGCTTTAAGAACAGGAAGGAAGGAAATTTCTATCCAATATGAACCAAGAAATTGAGGCTGGATGCTTGAAAGCAATCTGTGATAACAGCGTACCAACGTGAACATTTTATACTGTCATATTTCGAAGCTAGTGAAAAATATATTTCCCTTAGGTAGATAAATGCATTACTTCTGTTAGTTACCATTGCAATATTGTTCAGGATCGGCCTTGGGTGTTCGGCCACTTGCTCCAGCTACAGCGTCGTCTGGGGAGGGAGAACTTCCCCCTTATTGAGCAGACCTACTACCACAACCACACCGACATGGTGAGTACCTAGTTATGTAAGTATAGCATTTCAGGAAACGGGTATTTCACAGATTTGCAATGTTGCTTCAACTTTTACGACAGGCGTTTGAACTCTGACGATTTTAGAAACACCATTACGAGTTATAAATGTGATATTGTGATAGTTAAAATCAATAATTTTAACATTGGAAAAAATACCAATAAAAAGTGTTTTAAGCTTTTATTTTATCCTAAATATCACTATAACATGTTAATTTACAATAATTAACTTACAAATAAATAATACAAAAATAACGCTAAAACTAATTTCGTCTGTAAAGACAAACAACAAATTTTGGACCGTCCGAATGGAAAAACCTCTGAAACATTAATTTGAATTGCTATCTGGTGCCGCTCTTTGAACGAATATTCAATTTTCTTTTCCATGTCGATAATTGAATTTCTAAATCAATCTCGATCGAATTAAGCTAAATTGGACGTCTAATTAAATATTGTTAGTGAAATATTTGGCTAAGTGTGACACAGCTGCATTGGTTTCTTTAATATTATGGGTTAGGGTGAACGTGCGAAATTCGAGTTTGCATTTCCCATGTGAAGACGTGATATAAAAGGTACATTAATTACTGTTTTCATCGTTTATGAATCAAGTCATCGTGCTGTTGAAGTGCTGAGGCTGCAGGCATCTCGTCAGTGCTGGGGCCCTGGAAAAGGAGTCATACCATTAGACCCGTTTATTAAAAAATATGAAATGAAACAACGCCGAATAAAGTACCTATATAGCTTTTTATAAGGACTCTCCCACATTTATGTGGAAACATTACTTTCATACATATACTTAGGAGAGGATATATTATAGATGTGGAAATATCACTTTCATACATGCTTAGCAGAGGATATATTATATTATAGGGCGAATGAGGAAAGTTACTGTGCCACGGTAGGAATTCATCCAAAGGGCACTCATATACCCATAGCACGTTTTGCACCCCAAATGCGAAATCAATAAGCTGAACTTTGGCAAAGCTCAATAAATAATGTCAAGAGAAAGCGCTACGAAGAAAGGGTTCTCCTATCGGCGCGTGCTGTTATATAATAATTTGGATCGATTCCATGCAGGAAACACTATACTCAAGTAAGCTGTTCTCTTAATTATTGTGTAGCATAGCACGAGTACCGCCTCTGTTTTGTCCTCACACATAATGGTACCAAATATTAAGGTAAAGTCTACACAGTAATGTGTTAAAGTTTGTTTAGTCCGTAACGAGCAAAGCTCATGAAAAGGTCTGTTTGGATTATAAACCACGTTGAAGTTTCCCTGGGGAAAAATGTGGTCGCAAGGAACACCTCATAAAATAATTGAACTACCAAATCTTAACTTTAATTGCGAGCTAAGGCACAACGCCGCCAAGGATTTAGGTAAACGAGGCGCAAAGCGACCCTGCGGCGGATTGCAAGATGGTAGTTTAGACAGGGCTGGCCTGAAAATCGTATAAAAGCGAATTGTATGTGTCAAGTTCATTTGTTCTTTGGAATTAGTTGATAAACGGGCAACCTTACATATATTATAACCCGCCCATACCATAACTGTTGAGCCGCTGCATGGATGAACTTCCTGAACGCACCTGAGCCTTTCAGTATTTCCGGGCCGACGGTACACTCGCACTCTTCTTGTATCAGGCCTAAACCCGAATCGCAACTCATCGGAAAACATAATTTGTTCCCCATTGTTCCTGGGTCCATGTTATGCATGCATGTTGCTTAGACTTTTTTGATGTGTATATTTTACCTAGTCCATCGGCAGCGTTGCTCGCGGTCGTGCATGCAGATGCCGTGTCGCTCGTAGCATTCGTCGTAGTTCGACACGCAAGTGTTTCGCGACTTTGTTCGCCGACGATTTACGTGGACCTGAAGATACAATAAAACATTTTAAATTGACCAATACGTTCTTCCGTAATAAACAGTTCTAGGCGACAAAGTAAACAACGTTCCAAGAAGTTGTGTCCATAAAAATAGTTTTATTTACGTCCACATAGCGAGGTTTATCTGTTACGTAATATTAATAAGACGTAAAATGTTCTGATTTCTTGCGACATTCACGGGAATTGTGGTGTTATGGCAATCATAAGCACTAAGTAAATGTTATTAGCAAAATAAATTTTTGGTAAGTAGATGCGATTTTATGGATTTTATTTTTATGGACGTAATTTAGGTGTACCTAAATATAAAATAAAAAATGAAACTTCATTTAGAAGTATACCATTAAAGTGAAAATGATTATACTCATAAACGCACACACTGAAACACTATAATTTCAAGCTAATAGTTTTGCAACCTTGGATACTCTAGTGAATTAGGGCCGAGTAGGTAGTAAATCCATAGTTAAACAATTGTACCTACCTGCTATTAATTTAAATTGGAACTATGAGATTGACTAGGGACCAAATAATCGTCTATTAGCGCTGCTTTTGTCATGTGTTTATATTTACCCATCCAAACAAAACGCACTATTATCTACTAATTATAAACCAAATTATTGTGAGCTAGATTGAGATGAATATCAGTGCCTATTATTATTTTTATATAACAATAGTAAAATAGGTAAATAGTAATAGTTATCTTTAGGAAATATCACACACCTTGTAAATAGTAATAATTATCTTAAGGAATAAATAACACACACCTTGCAAGTGCATCCCTGTTTATAGAGCAGCCTAAATCCTTTTCTCTGGCGCGGCGTCACCTCCCTCCACTTGCTTACGTACGTGCACATGTCGATGTGAGCTTCAAGGTGCACTATTCGACCTGAAAGCATTCACAAAAACCTATCAGCCATTTGATTTCACAGAACTTTGATCCAGTCTTCTGTATTTTAATAGGCAAAGTTTTGGCAGACTGACACGACAGCGCACAGCCTTGATGAAAATAGAAACCAGAACTTTGAATAATAATTTCCTTTCGTGATAATCATCACTCAAAAAGAATGGATTTTCCTAGCTATGAATATAGTGTCGTGTTGCACTTTAATTAATCATTTTGGGATGCATAATATGGCTATCGCATTATTACATACGCGTATAATAAAATAATATACGTAGTGTATTTCTATATGAAGAACAAATACTTAGTAAATGACCATAAACATTGTTTGTTTCTGTGGGCTTATTGAAGTTGTAAATATCGTTACTCATTTGTAAGTCCATTTTATTTGTTAACGTGGGCTCAAATGTTCTCAATAACAAGATTATATTAGTTTCTTGATAATTTTGTTACGGCTTGAAAGCAAGGCCAAAACAACGCATTAAAGCGCGAGTGTTATGGGCAAAACATTTTGATGTTGATCAAATAAATCATTGACGTCCTAATTATGGGATGTAAAACATTTTATATAGAACATACAAAAGCTTACCTGTAATGACATAGGTCTCTCTGGGCTGTAAGGTGACTCCACACAGCGAGTCCTGCGAAGGCGTCAGTAAACGTCCAGATTGCAGCGCAACCTTGGCTTTCGGCGTCGCCTGGAATATTAAAATCCGATATAAACCGATTATTGGTTCTAGGTACATTAACTTTCGACTTATTGTATCATTTTACGGCAGCGGAGGGGGATAAAAAGTTAAAGGCCTCGATCCGAAACCATGCGCTCTTTATTGTATCCTAAAATCTTACGACTACAGTTTAATGGCTCATATCCTGCTCTCGCATCTAAGTCCAACTGTTCTAAATTCCTTGCTATAGCGTTGTTGTTATAGTATAATAAATCATAAATTGCAATGAAATCGCATAATAGTTTCAGGTACTAACTTTGAATGTATTTCGAATTTTCACTTTGTATGCGTCGTAAAATTCTGTTCCGCGAAACGTTTTCTGTACTCTGCCGACGATAACTGAAATCAAAAGGTAAATTTAACAACTATACGTTTCTCAGAAGCATTGCTCATTATAGTGGACAATTATTGTATACTAAACCAGAAAAGCAACATTTGACATAATACAATTGTCTTTTGGCGTTACGGCACAAACAGTTTATATGGATTTAATTAAGTAATTAATTTCATTTCCATATCAATTGTATACCGATTCAATATTTTCCAATGGAAATGGTTAGACATGGAAAATGTAAAAGCCAAATTGAAAGCATTATATAAGTTAAGCTACATAAATGAAACCGTATCTCTACACAGGTTCTCAGGTTCCCACGTACTCGTTTGTTCCACAGTAGCCAGGAAGCAGTAGTCGTGGAAATTTTTACCTAATTTGCACGTGAAAAGGCTCCTTACCAAAATCGCTATTGCAGTAATGCGTCTGCGGATGCTCGAGCGCACACGAGCAGGCCATGGAGACGCGACAGCTCGCCGCCACCACCGCCAACGCTAACCACCTCGTCAGCATGCTCTTTGTAAAAACTGTAACAACCATAATTACGCTATTAGTACCACATAATTATAACTGAATAGTTATTGCGCACGCTAAGAGCTGTTTTTGAATGAGCTGGGTGGAACATCTGATCCAAAACTACGCGTTTGCGTTACGTTTTTTTCGAATGACGTAATGTCTCAATATTTTGAAAACTTGGTGTCTAACTAATTTTATTTGTATTAACAAAACATTTGTTTGGATTGTACCACAAAGTTTAATTTTTGATTTATGTTGTCATGAGAGTTTAGATAAGATCGTAATACAAAGTGTAAACACTTGCATTAGGTACTTCATTCTATTACTTATACTTAGAATAATTCGTTTTCTCGACCAGTTATTTTAACTAGTTATATTATTACAAAATAATATGTAATAAAGTTAATATAACTGTATGGTAGGTACCTATTGGATATAACGATTGACGTTCTGTAAATCTATACCTACTTGGCTGCTCTGAAACGAAATGAAACCCCTTTAATCACAACGCCACATAATAAACTGTAAACTACGCACTTAAAATTAATTAAATTTGCCACTAAAGCTATCAATTTCTACTGCAGACACGTAGAGCCGGCAGCAAGTTACGGGTAATTTATTAGCACCTTCGGGATACCACAAGATGGCGTTGCTGACCTACATATTCTACCAGTAACCTTGTTTTTATTCCGTTTATACATTGTCATCCCTTTAAACAACAGGAGAACTATAACTTTTTATTCGCATTTATTTATTTTTCCCGCTCGGAAGAACGAAACAGCCGCGCCGGGCCCTGAAAGAGCCTTTATTTATACTTTGTATGAGAAATCTTAAGTGTCATCCTGTCAACTAAAGCGTAAAAAGATACTCTTAGCTATTCCTTTGTTAGGTGTTGGCGTTAATCCGATTTACTCGGTTAGTCTCACGACTTTAACGTGTCCTTACTGAGCGAGTGTTTGTGAGATTAACCGAAATGGATCCGTTCAAAAATGCTGTTGGAAAGGATTAGATCTCTCTCGGTCTCCAAAGATTGGATCAAAGTTATAATTCTCACACTAGTCTTGTAAACACGCCACCCACACTTCTTTCTGTGTTCTATTCACAAAATAACACTCATGTTTTTGAGTTCTGCATTCTACTCGTATGTGTATCGATCCCCAGTCCAACGGAAATGAAATGAAAATCCAATGTTGCCCATGTTTCCTGCGATGATCTGTTTTTCTCTCCACAATTTACTGTCGCATCATAAGGTTATTTTTCAAAGTAAACGACATCACTAATCCTAACAGTACAATAGTCATGTGATATTACATTCATGTCACTAAGCAACATTTAAAATAAGATTTGCATAATAATAAGCTTTAGTTAGCAAACAATAACCAAGTCAGGAACGGAGAGTGTAGGAGGAATACGAGATAAGAGGGCACGTAAATGTGTTCATTCATTAACTCGTTCATTATTGTACAGTTAGTGTATTAAGTATTGAGTTATTTAGTATTAAGAATATAGATTTAAATCGGAAGACTTTAAAAAGTTATGTTTTACTGCTATTATACCTATTTGAAGTGGGTTTTGAATAAAAATAATAATTACTGCTAAAAGCTTGACTACAATAGAACATGTAACAAAATAAACTTACAATAGACTTACTCATAGCATGTGTTTTCACAATAATAATTTAATAAATTCAGTTTCCGAGGACATGCCAAAACTACCGGGCGGCGGCAGCTCAATAATAATTAGAAAAAATATACTTTGATAAATTTATGATCTAATATTATGTAAATTCTAGTTCTTATTTTATTTTTTATGTCAGCCAGCATAAAACTACAGGTGGGTTTATGTAGATTGTACAATTTGTACACAATTTTATAGCATCGTGTAATGATATCGTTACTCTGTTGAGATTTTATATTTTACATTGTAAGACTTTATAAGTATATTCATAATGGTTGTACACTCAGACTGTTATTATGTCAGCTGATGCATTATTGTAGTGCTGCAATTATTATAAGTATTATGTCCAATCTATAATATGGGGTGCTGTAGGAGTACAGAATTTGTAATTCCCGAATCTGTGTCGCGCCGGTGCGACGGTGCTGTGTCCAAACAACCCCACTTTTTAAAGCTGACGAAGCTGATAGTGGTTTAAAAAAAATCAATCAGCCTTCTACAATCAATAATTTATTAAAAGACAAGAAGGTTACTCAAAATGAATATGAATATGATGAAAAAGGAGTTACCAAATCAAATAAAACTTACAGGCGGTCCTATTACCCGTGCTTTTGCAAGTCACATCGAGCACTCCGCTCCGCACAAGAACGTCCTTTGGAGTACGTTGGTAAATGCAGTCCGCGCCTTTTGTACCGGCTGCATGACTACATAAAGGAGTACCGGCGGGCGCCGGCGTTACAGCTTATAACTAGAGGTTTTTGGATAAAAACCACGATGCGGAAATTTTATGAGTGCATTCCCATAGTGCCGACCTCGGCGTTGAACGCAGTGTTCCAACAATGGCTCGTTCGTCAGGGTTCGTATATTGACGCTCATAATACTTTTATACCGTACCTACTTACGGGGATTTTAGGTACTTATACATGTTGGTATACGAAGCGACGGGCACGTTCTTTAATACAATCGAATTGTTATATTTGTAGCAAGCGGATTATAAAAGTAAAATGGGTTGAATTGATTACTATTCTCTTATCATTGTAATTATTAACTGAAATCACGTAAAGGTGTGTTTTGAGATCGTCAGCCTTGTGTTTCACGACGCGTAAAGTTTATAACTAATCATAGCTTTATATTACCTTTGCTGATGTCATTGGTTAATTATAATTGTGTTATCATAAATTCAATCTCAACATAATAGCATAAGTGTACCTATACTTACCTACCTACTCCGACTTTTTTAGTTGACACCCAAGTTAACAAGAGCAAAAAATGCAGCTAACGAATCATGAATCAGGTTGAATATGTTTTTAGCAATAGATTCGAGTTAGTACCTACTTATTAGCGGTATGAATACATGCCTAATTGAAACACGTCCCTTCGAACTCTGTCAGGACTTGTTTGTTAAAATAGTCACGTTTCTAACGAAATTTAAAAATGTTTTTGTCGGCATCTATTGGATGACTGCAGTACCTAGTAAGCACGAGTAAATCGAACTAAGTACGAAATAACATGTCCAACCTAACATAGGTTTTTATGAAAGGAATAAAATATCGAATTGCAGGATCGATACTTTCGACTAAGTGTATGGATTACGGCCAAAGCTTTCGAGTGGTGTTTAAAAATCGTAATTTCACGTTGGTAAGCTTACCAACTCGACATTGGGCAAGATTAATGTTATCCCATGACAAGATCTATCGATAGCTGTTGTTTACGTTAGAAATATCCTTATAACTAACAACAACCTCAATGTATTTATAGACAATAAGCATGAAAATAAGTTACTCCACCTAGACTACAAATTGTGTAGTTGAGTATTAGGTACAGGCACCATCAGCACACTGTGGTTTTAGTTCAAGGCGTAAACAAGAATTGCGGTTTGTCATGTCACTTATAGAGTACTAGGCAAATAAGTGTCCGTCGGTGGTCGCTCGGTAAACTAAGGATATATACTAGCTGCAGCAGCTGTAGCCTGTAAGTATTTATTCGACTGTCGCGTCGCGTCGTCGCGCGTCGCGTCGGCGTCGTACCTTACATAACTGGTCCCGAAAAGTATTGGAAATAGTATCCTGGCTGAGGAGCAATACTCAAGTGATAATTAACATCTAGATTTTTCGCGAATTTATACAAATTTGATTTTTAATGTTTAATCTTTTATATTTGGAAAAAAGTCGTTAAAATGTATAATGATACAGCTCTATTACCAAACCCGCTAGCTAGAGCCTCTAGCTGTTTCGGTAATTAGTACCTTTGTAATTAATACGGAGCCCACGCGTAATTGGGTTAGTCATTTACTTCGAGTATCACAACAATTATGTTACATATATAGATAGAGTCATTACTCAAACTCCATAATTAAGTTATCACGAAAACCAACGTATATTATAACAAGCTAGATAACAAGCGTTGTTCACTTGCGCAAGTGTCCTACCATCCATCCTCGATCATTAGTCTCGAGTTACCATCTAACGGCACCGACGGCTGACACTGTCGGTCTGTCAGAAAAACATATGAACCACATAAATCCATAGAACTACCATCCTCCCCACTCGTGGCACATCGATTATTATAGTAAACATGTCAATCAATCTCGATACGCGCGGCGGCGTTCTATTCGTCGATATTTTGTTACCTGCTGATAGTCGTGATCATGTTTATTTATACCTACCTAACTACCTTATTATCTACGTAACATCTCGTCTTCCATAGAAACGTCAATCTATAATTTATCGATACTTATTTATTTGAGTAAGTACATAATACTTAACAAATTTCTCATTATCTTTCCTAATACCTACCTAATTTAACTTAATGGACTAAATGGACTAAATTGAAAAAAACTTAGACTTAGAATTGTATAGGTAACTCCTCCTAATGATACACGTATTTTATGCTTCTAAGCATACGAAGTAATAAATCAGCATACCACTATTAATTAGTTCGCAAAAAATGCGCTATCACAACGGATAAACCCTGAAAAGTATAAATAAAATTTACTTAAGGCTTGAATTTCTACCTATTGTTGCAAAAAAACGCGAGTTTATGTATAAATACTAAATAACCAAGCTGACTGTAATAATGAGAATCAATTTCTGAAGAAAAGAAGTGAGTTAAACCCACCAATTTGGTAAGAGCATTGATTGTAAGTTGTAAGTAATCACATGGCGTTTAAGTAACCATCAGAATGTTTAATGACCTGTGGCACGCTTGGCAGCTAAATTGTATAAAAATCCTCTTCAGCCGGGCTGTCTGTACGTCCGGTCGTTAGTTCCCGAATTCTCGAGGCGGCTTTTTTTTACATATTTATTTTTTTCTTTTCTTTATCAAGGTTACGATATTTTTTGTAGCTTTTTTCCTTAAACTAAAATATTCTGGTGAAATTTCTGAAAGTTTCTGTTTTAGGTTACAGAACTTATACATATAACTATATTTTTAGGTTTCAACTTACACTCCTTGGTAATTTCTCGAATAGAACAGCAATTTCTCCTTAGATATTAAATGATATGAATCACTGATACTGCTCAATAATAATGGGCCATTGAATTGAAAAGGTTAAGTACCTACTAAGTACTAAAAGTTCCCACCTTTCTGCAAATATATTGTTCCCATTGATGAACGACAGAGATTACATCAAAATATACTGGTAATAATATTCAAGTAACAATTTAAATGACTTCATGAGATTTTATGCGTCTTCAACATTGTATAGTTATGCGTCATAAGTAATTCTGAAAGAATGTAGGTACATAATAATTATACTTCATCTGTTTTGCGTGTTGCCGGCTCAACATGTGAATCCATTATGCATTAATATTTATTTCGGATTCTGCAAGATAAATGTAAAAGCCTTACCGACGAAACGTTAATACTTATAAAATGAAGTGCTAAATCTGCGGCGTTGACAGTAATGTAAACGGACATATTTTGTACATTTTTGCAACACTGGCACTAAAAAAATTTACCTATATATTTTCGTATTTTATCTGCAGATTTTGAGATAGTTCCTTATTGTGATTTATCCTTACGAAATTATTGTGTGCATCGCAGTAAGTTCTCTACAAATGGCATAATATGGGACTTAAAAACATAAAAAGCCAAATCCTTGTCGTATGCAAATCCATTAATAGACTGAGACAATTTGTATGGATATTAATAATAAATATTTGGACTTATTTTAAAATCTTGTCTTGTCATTGGTATAAATCGTGAAGTTAACGTAAATGTCAAGGAATCACTTTATTAAGAATTAGAAAAAAGATGAAAGCGTTCCTCTCGCTCGTAACTAATTTTAATGCAATAATTAATACGTGAAAGGATTATGTCTCAACAAATAACGACTACTGAAAGAGCTCATAAAGGCTTGAAGAATTTAAAAAGTTAAAAAGCTATCTTACGACATCCCACACACGATGAGAAACTGGAATCCTGCTCGTATGATCGGTCCGACTCAATCTCAAATAAATTAACGATACCTAATTCTATTGGGCCATGTAATTCGACTCTGTAAACATGTTATTTAATTTAACGGCGACTTTAACTAATAGTTAACTAACGTGTAATTTGATAAAGTGTTCCTATTTGAATCAGTCTCGATTATAAGAAGCTTGTTAAATTGGTAAACACCTACAATCTACGTACCTACTTATACAGTGACGGTGAACCTCAATTATAAGATGCCCTTCAGATAACACTATAAACTAGATGTTATGTTTGCAATTATTGTATCAATTAATGTAACTGTCGTTACATATAAATTGTTAATAATCGTTACAGTTTAATTGAAAGATCAGAAAAGCCAGATACTTAGATATCATTGATTTCCGTAAAGTTTCTGCTTCCTTGTCAGAGCTAGGACAATTATAACTAATAAATAATTTCAAGACTTGTTATCGAGTAGATGTTGCTCTTTTTATTGAGTTATATTTTGATGGTTGGAAAATCGAAGAGAAAGATAGCTGATAGGTTGAGCAATAATGTTATCTTGCTAAGGCAAAACCATATGAATATGGTGTCAAAACAGTTAAAATAATACAGTGATTTTAAAAGCAGAGTTTAATCCTAATATTGTCCGATACAAACAAGTGTTGATGCTCAAGTACCACAAATAGTTACCGAACGAGCCCTTTGGTTTTAATAACCACTTTAATTCATCAAGTTGGTGATTTAAAATCATCGTATATCTCCAATGATTGTACCTGCCATCGTCTGAGGCGCGTTTAAATTGTAATGAACTGTTTGTTTACCAATAAGTGCTTTGTAATTGCAGTGTGGGATGCAGTGTGGTGTTCATTTTTTTTGTAGTTGCTAGCAGTGCCGGTAAAATTTTTGCTCGAGAATTTATTATCATTCAGCGCTGGTTTGACATTGATATTTGATACCTTGACGAATTAAATATGAGTCTGTAAAAATGTTCACCAAGGTTCTCCGATCCTAAGTTTATAACAGCTGCGTGGAAGTAAATTAATAATGAACCTGCTTGTTATAAATATTACTAATATTACTAGTAGGGTCTTAGGCGTTCTCTACACTCTAGCCTAGCTCAAGAAGAGAGTGTTGGCTAACAAGTATATAATTATGGGCGTTTCCTTAATTTTCCTTACCATCATTTTAAAAGTCAGTGGTAATATTCAATCCTTATATATAAATTCCAATGTATAAACGAGCACTAAATTCTCTCTGTGAACTATCTGTAAAACAACTGCAAACGGGTCATGTTGGAAACTCTGATAGTGAGAAATATATTGAAAATCAATAACCCTCGCTCCCAATCCCATTGTACGATTCAGCAAGCGCTTGTGCATGTAAATGAAAGTGTGAGAAAGGAAATGTGCAGTCCCATCCGATCTGGTTATACAACCACAAATAGGTGTACGGAACAAACAAGAAGTCTTAAAATGTATTGTGTGGTAAACAGTAGCACATACTCGTATTTGCGGGAACTTTACATTGGTGTTTAAGTCCGTGTGAGCTTTAATCTAATGTTAAAGAACAAGGGAAAGACATTAAATAGTCAAGATTCAAAATGTAAACTTGAAAAGACTTACTGTAGATTATTGACCGTTTTTTCAAACCAACTATTTAGTTAGATTCTATAAACCAAGTAGCAAAACACCGAATTCCAATTGTATCGATCTGAAGAACTCTGAAGCCAGGAACATATAAGTATATGAAGACTTTGATAAGTTAGTCCCTGCGGTAGGCTTTTCTAATCAAAGTTCTGGGTGGCACTACAATTGTTATAGGCGGCTGTGGCGCTTACAATCAAACGAAGGGCTTGTTAGTGTAGTCTGTAGATGTACTCTCAGACTCCCATAGTCACACCTTTGTCATAAAATTAGGAGATAAATTGTTATGGTAAATATTAACATTGTTAGATATTACATTGAGTTTGTGGAATATAAGCAATGTCGCTGTTTATGCAATGTTTGAGTGCAGCGGCACGTAGAAGGAAAATAAGTGTTTGGTATGTGGCCAACTCACGTAGGTACTTAGGATGTGGGTCGCTCTCCGAATCTCGGCAATGCCCTCCAGTCGGCGCCGGCGCACTGCGTGTATGCTCACTGCTATGTTAATGATAATAGCAGAATAGGAACCACGCACGCGAGTAAACACTAGTCTCTTTTTCATTAAACAAAATGTAATCTAAAAGTTTTCCGCCAACCGTTACAAAGGAACCGTATTCTTCAATCACACAACAATCGTCTATTGAAGCAGATGTTCCGTTTCAATGCTCACCAAATTGTATTGATTTAATTCGCACAGATTTAAGGATGTAATATTTTATTACAGCGCTACAAATATTTACACGACAAGTCGTCCGCGTTCTCAGCTGTTACTGTTTATAATTACTCACGGGTCATTAATAATGCCACTTTATACTAGGTAGGGTTTATCTGCAACTAAACCACATTCTATACCAAAGCCAATACCGGGAAATCTGAGCAAACAACCCAACAACCAGAATAACAGAGAGTGTATTAGGCATTCGTAGTTTCCGCATGATCCCAAGCGGCTCTTCTATTCTCTACGCGGCGTCAGTGAACCGATGACCCCTAACAACGGATTACAACAGCGAACTTGACCGCCCACGCTCTCTATCTTCCACAAACCTTAACTCAGCCCTAGATATAGCATTGCACACGCAGATATTACTATGAAAAGCTCACGCGGCATCTGTTTCTACGATCAATAGGTTGGGCCTAAGCGGCCATCTGCGGCTTCGCATCATGCGTGGCTGTCAAACGCATCCATCGCTCAAGATCAATCATTGTCATTCTTTTCACGGCGCTTACGAGTATATGACTCAATTCGACGCCGTTGTCGCCCGGTGCAGGCAGCTTTCACAATCATTATCCGAAGTAGGTACGTGCGGTTCCTCGATACCGACATCACCCTATCAGCTCTCGTATCTGGCCATTACATCGATTTACGAGAAGAGATCTCATGTTGGCGACACGTAATAAATCTTTTTGCCAATTCTGCTCGATCACAATACCACGCTACCTAAGCGGTATAAATATCTCAAACAATTCACTTTGATCGGTCCTACGGTTATTTCGTAAATTGATACCCTCCACGACGATGCGACGTATCATATTTATATAGAAAGAATTGTGAAGCGACTTCCATTCGTTTTATTGTTACCTAGTTAGATCATCGGACCACCTTTGATGTTTTAATTTTTTATAGCTTTTAAACAATTAACTCCTAGTATGTATTTCATTATGTTATTAGCATTCATATTATATTCATTAATATGATTTACCTTCTGCGGTCGCAGAATGGTAGATTATAAAATACTTAGACTAGTATTTATTACCTCTATGACACTTAGCCATGTTCTAAAAATATGCATGACAATGTTATGATGAGTCACGCACGCGTATTGTTCACATTGTGTTCCTTCAGTGAGGTTACAGGTTCAGAAATTATGATTATCCAGTGACTTTCAGTGGAGCCACCTTTATAAGCAGTTAGAAATGCGGGAGTATCGTGTGAATTGAGCTCGGTTTCGCAAGTGTCGGCGAAAGCAGCCCGCGGCGCCGCCTCGAGGCGCTGCGCAGGCGCACCGTTAATCTCGCGGTGCACTAAAGCTCAAGGTTAACTTTCGCGGCTGGCTGCCATTTCACTGCAGCTCACTGTTGCACTAATGCAACGTTAAATATGATTCCTCAGTTTTATGTTCAGTCAGCTAATATAAAAAAGAAACCTTTATTAAGAAATTTAGCTAAATGACTAGCAAGCCGTTTATTAGTAACCACGAACAACTTAGAGCTACAAATTCGTTAGCATGTTAACATACGATCCTTTATTTGTATTCAACGCGTACGTAATTCTAACATAATTGGGAGTTGTGTTATATTATTCAACTATAAACATGCTAATAGTAGCCGTTGTTAAGAGAAAATGAACGGCAGAGATCCATTGTGCCTTGCTCTTTAGGAGCGGTATAATAATGTACCTAGTAGAGAAATCAGTGTTATTTGTTTGTACATTAATATTGCCTAAGTATGTTTTTATACCCTGACAGTCTGTAAGATTACTTTTTCTGAGTAACAAATAAAGTAATGTAAAAAGTAATGAACGGAACGAGTCCCGCATTACCATAAAGGTCGCGACCGCCTCCAGCCGATAGGTATCGACATGCTAATTTGGTATTATGCGGGAATTTGCCGAATCCAGAACGATCCGCTAAAATGGAAATGTCTCTTTGTTACTATCCCACATCACACACCTACTACATCACGACGAAATAAAGTGTATCCAACAAAAATACACTAAGTACCTATTTATATGTAAATCAAAACTGTAACCCAAATAAAAATACGTTCATCTATTAAATAATATTGGTATTACAGCATTAAAGGAAGTATATTATAAATTTCGTGGAATGTCTTTTATCGCAGCGATAAGAATTACGAAGCTGCGTCATCTCGTAGACTAACTGAATGGACCATGATTCACGCAAAATTATATTTAGCACAGTATTTGTATTTTACTACGAAATACGATACGTCACACGCCCATTGATATGTATTTTTAATTGATAATGACGTCTGATATCATAATTATGTCCTAATAAACGTAGCGTCGTACGATATGTAACGTTGATATTATGAGATATTAATTATTTTAGCACACGCATCGTTTGGATCTGCTGTATACTTTTTTCCAACTGCAATAGTTAGAGCGATACATATCTCTGAATAAAATTATATGAACACGTTTCATGGGATTTTACATTTACGTCCTTTTACTATAATTCAAATAGGCAATATAATTACCATAACAGAGCGGGCATGAACAATGAGAATATTTTTATTTATCTCTTATTATGCTGGATCGGCAAAGAGCCCTGAAACCTTAAGATTAAATAAAAATAAGTCGTGGCCTATCGTGTCTCGGGGTATCGTCGCTTTTTGTTGGTGCCTTCATGTATTATTCACGAGGTCCCTGCCTCACTTGTTCCTGCATTGTCTACGCGTCTGCAATTATGAAATTTATGCGTAAAGCCTTTAGGCGAACGGAATTAATAGCGAGCCTGAGTCACCGCCGCCGTGCCATAATCGAGGCTGTCCACTCGGTCACCTGGATGATGCTGATTTATCGGATACACATCGATGGTGATCGATGTTTCTGAGAAAATGTTCGTACAACTACGAGTATAAGGATAATAAGCGTAAACTGTTTTAAAACTACCACTGTACCTAGCTATTATAAAGTTCATTGAATTAGTTGTAGGAAATCTTTGATGTTTGCTTCTCAATGGTTTCTTTCTATTTTATCCTCAAAAACACTTTCAAGGATAATATTTTTATCCGTTGAGTATCAAAGGAATTATGAATAACGAAACCAGTTTTCTGTTCCACAAAATAAAAATATAGTATCCACGCATATAACATCTTAGATTTAAATAAAACATGTATTTATTAGCCAAAGTATTATTAGCTGTAAGCTAAAGTTCAGGGCTCATGTATAATGATATATTGAAGGGTCTAAAAAGTTTTCTTTTGAAGATCTTTGCTTTAGTTCTCTTGACTCGAAGTTACCGATGTGTGGAGTGAGAGATACGAATCTTTACATGAGATTGAATATATTTTCGGTTACTTTATTTATAAAGGTATTTCTACAATGTGGTTCAATACATTTCATTATTCAGCACAATAGGTACCTATCCTTTCCACACCCAAGACGAAAGGTTGGGTGTGGAAACAGTGTAAACCTTTAACAGGAAAAACTACGAGGGTGAATCAAAAAGTTCTTAGAAGTGCATATATATGAAACCTTTTTGGATCAAGTTCGATATTCAAATTAAAGAGTGTCTATCACACTATATTTATGCAGACTGTCACTTGTTTTTGTCAGTTCGTTCGCATGTAATAAATTTTTTTGTGCAACGAGTTGCTAAAAAGTCAAAATTATGGATAAAAGTGAGTTACGTGCGGTGATAAAATATCTCAGTTTGAAAAAAATGTCTACGAAGGAAATTTTTTTGGACATTCAGCAGACATTAGGGGGTGATGCTGTACCCTATTCTACGGTTGCGTACTGGGTGGCTGAATTTAAAAGAGGTAGATCAAGCTGTAAAGATGACCCGCGTTCTGGGCGGCCTTCAACCTCCGTTACAGAAGAAAATGTCAAAAAGGTTGAGAATCTGGTTTTGGAAGACAGAAGAATGACTATAAAACATATAGCTGAGATCCTAAAGATATCTTTTGGTAGCGTTCAATCCATTTTAATTGATTCACTGGGGTTCAAAAAAGTGTCTGCAAGATGGGTGCCACGAATGTTAACCGACGAAAACAAAAAGCGACGTTTGGAAATTTCCAAGCGTAATCTCGAAATGTTCCAGCGTGATTCGGATAATTTTTGCCGTCGTCTTGTCACCATGGATGAAACGTGGGTCTACCATTTTGATCCTGAAACTAAAAGACAAAGCATGTCTTGGAAACGACCATCCTCTCCATCCATTAAGAAATTTCGAGTTGCTCCTACCGCTGGCAAAGTTATGGCCTCTGTGTTCTGGGATAGTGAAGGAATCCTTTTTATTGATTACATGCCAAAAGGCCAGACGATTACTGGACCCTATTATGCAAATTTAATCCCGAAAGTGCGTGAAGCGATTAAAGAAAAACGTCGTGGAAAACTGTCGTTGGGCGTGTTGTTCCTTCAAGATAACGCTCCTGCTCATCGATCGGAAGTTGCGCTCAACGCAATCCGCTGTGCTGGCTTCAATCTCCTTGACCACCCACCCACCATATTCTCCGGACTTAGCCCCAAGTGATTTTCACTTATTTCCAAAATTAAAAGAGGAAATTCGTGGAACAAAATTTCACGATAATGACGCGGTTATAGCTGCCGTAGAGGACTTTTTCGAGAGTCAAGAAAATAATTTTTTTTCACAAGGAATAAGGAAGTTAGAAACGCGTTATTCTAAATGCATTGCATTGGAGGGAGATTATGTAGAAAAATAAAATATTATTATTTAAATCTTTGCATTTTTTAATATTGATTACAAGAATTTTTTGATTCACCCTCGTATATTTCGTCTAGAAGAAGATTGATTTGAAATGAAAGGCTTACATCATAACTAATTGTAAACTGAATCATCATTGATAAACAAGTGTTATCAACACAAGAGATTGTGTACGAGTGCTATGTCATATGAATTATCTGCGAATTTACAACATAGGACTGTAATACAAGAAATTCGCGGTAATATTTAGGTAGAGCGTGCTTGTAAAGGCTAATGAATCATTCAGGGGTTCATTTGGGCGGTTTGTTCGCTAATCTTGTTACTTTTGTCCTTTTCAACATATTATGCTTCTCGCGTTGCCGGCTTTATGGTCACTGTCAAGATATTGAAGCTTGTAGTTGGCTTTATGTATTTAGATGTTACTTTGGTAAGCAATATTAGCAAAGGAGACATCCTTTTTCAAACTCAAACCATAATCAATTACTGTTTGATTTAATTTATCATACTTTATGTTTTATGATTTTCTTTGTTTACAAGACTTAGCTGTTTGACTTGTAAAAGTGCGATTTTATTGCCTATTTACAATAAATGCTTTGACTTTGACTTTGACTTTAAGCTAATCCAGGGTTTAGGCGAGTATGTCTAGAAGTCGGTATATGTTATGTAATAGGTACCTATGTCGTGATGTTATTTTTTGGAGTTGTAAACAACTGCGTTGGGAGCCGTTTTGTCTGCGCCGTAAATCAAACATTTAACGAACAGAGCTGTCGAGCCAATAAACCATTTTAGGATGTGGTCGGTGGCCAACTGCCTCATATTATCGTCGTCGCCCTGTCGTTAGCAAGAAACTGGGTTAGCTTGTATGCGCATGCAGTGCTTCCAAGATACTGTAGCTATACATGTTATTATATTATAGTCAGAATGGAATCGATGTTGATACAATATTTGGTTACATGCATGGTCCGAAAAATGTACATTCAAATAAACTTTACCTTCTCGTAGATAGGTCAATAAAAATATAGAGAGAAGACTGAGAAAACGCTACTATATTTACCTACCTACTATAGTTTGTTTTCTCAGTTACCACATTTTGGTGTCAATAAATTTCTATATATTTTTAATGTCAAACTATTATAAACAAACACGAGCTGGTAATTATTTAAGCTATTTAACGACTATGTTAGTTATGCTAATTTAATAAAGTAACATGAATCGTTGATCAAATTACTGATTATTTACTATTAATTGGTGTACCTACAAATACGAGTAGCTAATTTGTCCTAATTAACAAGCTGATTTAGTTAATTAAACATACCTATTATGGGTATTAATGGGTCATTAAAGGCTCCAAGAGAAAAACTTTAGTAGTACCAATTATGTATGGACCCGTAAGCAGTTACAAAGCAAGACATATCGAGCCAAACGTGTCCAGAGATTGATTGAAGAGATTCTGAACGACGGTTGACATCTCGCCGCCTTGTCAGTGACTCCAGAAGTGTGAAGACACCGGCTATAGAGTCGATATCGGCTGAGGGCTTTGATAATTTGTCGTCCGACGCAACGACTATTCGACTTTGTATCTCTTGATGCTGATTTCCGCAGTGTCCAATTTTTTTCATCCCCACATCATATCATTGATCAACTTAAACTCTTCCTATATCTGGCTTCAGCGTATTATTAGATTAATAAATCATAAAATGCCACCCACCACAATTTCGCCACTGTCAAGTAATAATAGTTATAAACTATAGGTATGTGTATATGTATAAACTATAGGTAGATATTCTAAGTTTTAAATATTTTTGATCCAAAAAAGTACAAAAACAATTCTCTGATATTATTGATTCACTTCATGCTTTGAGGAATATACTCGTAGTTCCATAAAGACTTAATGTGAACAAGTATAACAGTTGAACGTAATACAATTTTGAAGTTTTGAAGTATCGTTATTATAACATTGTAAGTAAACTACTGATAGAGCAAGCAGTAAAAAATAAAATATAAGTCCAATATTATCGACATTAAAACCATCGCATTTAAAAGGGTCTTCATTGTGCATGCTCGTGAGTGATGACAGCATATGAGCATTGAACCACTAACTGACATGCGTGACAGTAAGACCCTCATTAAAGTCAGTTCCCTTGTGAGCTGGAGTCTGGAGTTTTTTATTTTTTGCAGAGTGCAGAGTTTTGCATTAATGTTGGCTTTACCTGCGTTCTCATTCGGACTTGCAAGTGCATATTTTTCAAGATAGGTTCAGACGGTTAGCGACACCGTAGATATCTGACTGTCGTATCGATAAGTCTGTTACGGACACGAAGACGAAGGCTGGGTACTGCTAAATTTGTATTTAAGCAACATTTAAAATAACTTTTCTCGTAATACGAACGGTACTAAACAACTTTTAATCATGGTACTTAATATATACTTAATTCAAAAATCATGTCAAACGGCGCATTTCAACAGTCAAGACAATAGTCAAAAAGTCGACACGAAAGACTGTACAGTGAGATCGATGGATAAATAAACGAAACATTGCATAATTTCTAAAATTAAAACTGAATGGTTTCCAAATCTGCAAACATAAACAGCGATTTACGACCGTTAGCGGCTCTAAAACCGAGTTTAAGTTATGAAAGAATGCTCAAAACAATCTGGAATACTCGGGCATAAAACCAGGTGGGCTCGAAAATAAAAACAGCGTTCGGCCTTCGCTTATTCATGTTTTATTCTCGAGCCAGTTGCGAAGAAAAGTGAATGCGTCTTGTACAGGATTGACGCGGCCTCACCTGTTCTCAAAAAGCCAATTCTAAGATGTATTGCCCTTTGTTTCTCGGACCCGCCAGCAAGCCACAGGCTTTTATCGCAACTTCGACGACAGCTGCAAATATTTCGATTTCTTTATGTATTGTTATTGGTACTCTATTCAAACGCTAGATTTGGTTACACAAATTGAAGAAACACATTTACGTAAGTATATGTGTGTAGGAAGACAAATGTCGTGGTTTCCGTTTGTCCCTATAGTTGTAGCATTAGCATAGTTTCACCAATTCGCGACGGTTTAGGTACACAGTGTTGCAACACGTGGCTGCTTAGCTGCGTGCTAAACAAACGAGTGCTGCTTTCGACACGGGTGCAGTTAGCGGCCCTTCATATTATGGAGATGTCGCGCGTGTGTCCCGAAGTGTCGCGCCAACACTCTAACGACACACTTCACACGATTTCCACTGCATTCTTTGCTGAACAATTCACCACTGTGCCGATTTTTATTGTTTTCGCGAAGACGGAAATTAAACAAGTTCAATCGCTAAAAATTTCCTCACAATGTGGACTTTCATAGAAACCTATAATCCAACGCTCAGGAAACATAACGAGAGGCAATTACAAAATTCCGAGCGCACTTTATGAGCTGGATCGTTTGCAAACATTTTGACACGCGTCCATTAGGAAAATTTTCATTGCTATTTCCGAATTCACAAACAAACGTTTTAGGAACGTATGACACACTTTTACTGCTTCAATATTTCTAACCCCGTAAACAAATGTTGTGCAATGTAAACAATGAGTCAGGTCGGTCTAGGCGCACGTAGCTTCTGGTCTGGTAGGTACAATCGGTTCCTTACTTTCTCTGTTGCCAAACAGGATATAAGCAGCACGCCATGCGCCACTCATATTGGATGAGAAGTGAAATCATCGCCGACCCCTTCTAGGTGTTTGAGCTGACTGCGAAGGGCACGCATTTACCTCATTATTCAAAGTATTACAATTTTGAAAACCTTGTTTGGGGAAAACGTGGGTCATTCGCAAAATATTTGAGTCATCCTTGAATAATGTAGTATACTCATTTCTATCGCATAAAGTGTGGTTTGAAATAGCATAGTGGGCGATGAAGGTTCACAAGAATAATAAAAATGCGGTCCATGGTTCACCTGTGTGAACAAAGGAGACCAATAATGTCGAGTCATTTCACTCAGTTCCGAGGTGAAATGAGAAATATAAACCATTTAAAGGAGACTGAGGCAGCAGCAGTGACGTAGATACGCATGCCTTATCTGATGTCACTGCTGTGTTCGCGACAGTGCTGTGATCTTACAGCATGGAAAAAACGCATTAGTTGCAGGCGGCGGAAACTATTGCAAAACGAAAGTCGATCCCACCATGTGCTGTTCTGTTTCTCGTTTTTGCCATACGTGCCGTTCTTGGGCTTACTGCCAATACAAACTAGATGGACTATAAGTAATGGCATATTTGCGTCCTAGTTTGCTTAGGTCAGACAATTGGACTCAACCTCGACCCATATCGAGAGTTCGAGACATAACACCTAATTCAGTTAACTATATATAGAGAATCATCATTTGAATATCAATTGAGATCTGATGAATGAGCTGTTGATAAACGAGCACGCATTACAAACAGAATTATGACTCATTTAATCTTATATATGGGTCTTTCTCGTCTTATCTGAACTGTGCGATACAGTTTTTAATTAAATGACATATTGAAAATTAAATGATAAAGATCACCACAATATAACATAAATTTCAAAATATTTATTTATTTTCGAACCTAATCCAGTAAAAAATATAGGTTTCTAATATTGCTTTTGAGTTCCAACTTGTATATGACAACTGGTAATGAAAACAAGGCTGCTTTGTTTTGGAGAGCCAATTGGCATAGCCTTTTTAGACGATTTAGCAAGAAAATTGTAACATTGTTTCTGATCTACTATTTACCTGTTATTGGTCAGCAATTGACTCTTGTAATATACCCAATAGTTATTATTTGAGTCCGTGTACTTGAATAGTGGCCGGGTTGGCATGATTCATAAAAAGTTTGTAGAGTAAGAAGTAACTATGTACCTTCGAGTAGGTACTGTTGGATTCTTCACGGTTTGCAAATTCCAAAAAGTAATCAGGGACTCGTGTTTCATTGCGATATTTTATTATTCCTAGAACAAGCCTACGGCTCGTTACCTATACCTATTGCCTTGTGATGTGAATCACTAATTCAAGTACCAGTTAGACAAAAATGAGCTAATGTTTGTGAGGAAAATAAAAGCAGAAAACAAACGCGAACAATATTTACTTGGAATGCCCAAACAATAAAAATAGTATATAAAATAATAATGAAACGGTTTAAATAATTATGTGACAAACAAGCGTTTCAGCCTACGTGATGGCTGCGGTTAGGGTCACCGTGTATATTGTATTGTAATAATTACCATCGGTAGTAATACTAAAAAAAGCAGAGGCTCTCATTCAGTAAATTTATGTCTGCTTGCACTTGCACACATGGCAGTCAAAGATGATAAAATAATAGATTTATTCCATTCAAATTATACCTTATAGCAATTTATTACCCACTGACAATTGCACTCTTTCTTTTATGAATACAAGGTAGGTTCATAATATAGTGTTCGCTATTAAAGGGCTGATCCACTTTTTTCAGTAACTGGTTAGGATAAAATTGGCGCCTGTTTTAAAAGTCGGTCCAAGGTCGGACTGTTCATGTTTTCGTACAGTTTTGTTTATAATTTAAACGAGCTGACGTTACATCTTAGGAAAGGAGATAGGCGACCATTATTGTGACTTTGATTAGACATTTCATATCGCATACCCTGCTAGGAATCCGTGCCAACTACTCTAAAAATAAGATCGTGTTGCAATATTTGAACAATTGTTACGAAAACCTTTTCGAATTCGTTATCGCACGTACTCTATATCTAATGAAAATAGCTCAATTTATAAATAGCCGTAGACTCTATGTAGAGTAATGAGTAATGATCCATTGATGCACGCTAGTCATAGATCACATGCACGATTGCAGTGCACAATAAAATCTCTTGTTGCTGATAGATCGGCCGTTTGATAATGCATTTCAATTTACAGCTTCGTTGATCACGTCCTCGAACTATTGCAGGTCAATCATTATCCCAGATGATGTGTCCTTTGGCCTGGCAAGTATCTCTTTATAAGACAAATTAAGGTTACGAATATTAAAGCATGTCATCTTTCCTTGAGTAAACAATTTATTACGCGGACCTTACCTTGGCTCAAATGCTAAGGTTTTCATCGTCTTGCGATTTGCATAGTTTTAAACATATCCTATATTTTTGCCGCGACACGGCACCGTCATAATGCAGCTATGTGGCTATCAAACACTGATTAAGGTGGTTTATCTGTGTATCTTATGCACCAGAGTATCAAGAGGTGACACATATTTAATTATGTACTCAGATAGTAGGCACAGATAAAGGTTCTTCTCTTATCAGTGACAGGCGTGCCAAGGTCGCATTAGGAAAAAAAATCTACATTATGTTATAACAAGCTAAACTCAGCACGTATTTTGCTATTTGGGCGGAAATTTATTATTATGGCTTTTCGCATTTGCCACAAACGTTTTAAGGCTTTTTCAGTTTCTTATGTAGATATCTACAGTATTGAGATGTGGTATTCTAAAATCGAGCGTTACAGCAATTTCTTATATGCAGGCGCTTACCACCCCGCGAATAGCCAGCAAGTACCGCCACTAAATTCTATGAATATACAAAATTTGTTTTTTTATGTGACGAGACGGAAAATGTCGTTAGTATGTGTGATATAAATAATAATTAGCTTTGCTTCTACCCACAGCCGAAACTATAGCTTGTAGTTACATAAGTCCTTTTATTAATTTTAACGATAACTTACTTTACCCTTATCAGTGCTAAATGCTGATGATAAATTATGGACAGTATAATGATATCAAAAAATGGCTCTCTTGATCTAAAGTAAAGTTAAAAGCCATGGCGCTATAGTTTTCATTGTATATAGAGCCTATAACAGCTATATCAACACAACACAACATTAGGTAACACCTATGTTATATTTATAGCGAAATATATACTCGTATTATATGTTGACATACCTACCCACTAGTACATTTAGTCACTCAGTATGAAAGTGTTACTGCTATATCGAGTCTAGAAATTTAGTAGGTTCTTTATAATAATAATCTGATGGAGTATTTTTGAATAAACATATTATATTACAGTGAAACCTGGTTAAGTGAGACATCAAGGGACCTGCAGTTATACAGGTGCGATCATTAAATAAAATAACGTGTTATGTATGTAAATTAGTTTTAATAAAAAAATAGTACTTACTTAAAGGTAATCATATAAATGTAATCAACAAATTAAATTCGGCACAAACTTCTTCGCGTGTCTTCCCACTTTCATAAACGGATATTAACTTCAATTTTTCACTTCAGCTTCAGCTTTCGTTTTGCCATTTTTCAAATAAACATCTGTATGATAGTAAAGCGAAACTAAAACTGAAGGTAATTGAAGCTCAAAATTACTTACGTACTTGGAATTACGTGTGGAATTTGTGGGTAGAATAAGAATGAGTAAACAAACAATGTTATCTCAGTTACAGAGGTTTATGCATATACAATTTACTCGCTGTGTCAGTTATAGAGGTAACTATGATGATAAATCGAAAGAACAAACCCCAGATATAGAGGCTTACCTCGTCCCACTAACAGAGGTAATTCAGTGCCAAAGTGTTGGGACCTCAGCATGAGTTCCAGTTATGGAGGTTTCTCACTTATCCAGGTCCCACTTAACCAAGTTTCACTGTATAACAATATCTTATGCGTGTGTAATATTGTCAATCAAATGCTTAGAAACTTAAATCATTTCTGGGATTCTACAAACATAACTTTTTTATGTCTTCTCAGATTGAATTCACAATAGTTATGAGTGGGTGTATGAAAATATGCAATAAATTTTGTATTGGCTCTTGACATATTACTATATTTTATTCTCGAAAAGATTGATGATTCTCGTGAGATAAGTAAGTATCGACTACAGTATAATAGATTAGTCAAGGCTTATTTTAAAAATAAGTTTTTTTTATTTATCTTTCGTTAGTTATTACGATAGTGCCCTTTTACTTACATAAATAAAATCAATGGCATTAAACGCTGAATCGGAAGTGTTGGCAACGAGAGTGGATGCTCTACCAACAGTGCCAAATCCGATTTTTGTTCCTGGTATCTTTGAAATTATCAGATACTAGAAGCACCTCGCGGTTTCACCCGCGTTAACTACTATCCCGCGGGAACCATTAATTTTTACGGGATAAAAGGTAGCCTATGTCACCCGGGGGTAGCATAGCTTCCCAACAGTGAAATAATTTTTCAAATCGGTTTTGTAGTTTCGGAGCCTATTCATTACAGCCAAACAAACAAAGTTTTTCTCTTTATAATATTAGTGTAGATATTATAAAGCAAGTTGTCTAAGTTATAATTTCTACCAATTTAAAGGCAAACATGTGTGTAGACTTGTCACCGCTACTTTATGCGCAACCTGATGCAAAAAATATTCTGCAGCTGTTGCAATTTATGGCCCTTAAAATTATAACAGTTTGCATACATGCTTGGCATAATAAACGAGTGTTTCTCAGGATAAATGGGGCAAGTATTCTGCATCTCAGATGCGCATACGCAATCTGACTCGATTCTAATTATAGCTCAGTGGGAATGTCAAGATACCTGATGCTTACTGAGGTATCAGTCTTCGAGACACCACACATAGCGGATAAGGTGATATTTTTTACTGGATCCTTGTTTGATACAATTAATTTATGTAGATAGGTACCTAACTAAAGGAAAACGTATAAGAAGATCTCATGCGTCCAAGAAAATTTGATGTTTTTCTACGTTAGCGTTCGTGTTAATTTAGATATCAACTTCAACAGACACCTGAAGCTCTAAAAATAATGTTAACGACGTGAAAATGCACTAAAAGAGAAACCAAAGATTTTTTTTAAATTTTAAGATTTATCTTTATTAATAAAACATTTATCACCGACAACAATGCATGAAACCATCTACTTTATAAGGTGCACTATAAATGCACACGCTACTAAAGTTTTATGCGTTTTTGAACAGTTTATTGCAAGTCTTCATCGCATCATCCTCCGATTGGTCTTAATTGAGGCAATGCAGCTTGTTTTTAGAAAGTTTGGCTCGAAGCCAACAGCTGTTCTTTATCAACCTACCCGGATTTTTAGTTCACCATAGAGGTCAGGGTTACTTGGGCAAGTAATGATGTGGGCAAATTCAATTAACTAGTCGCAGTGAAAATTGCGTTCCTAGCCTAATTCGGAGCAGTTCATACGCTCTGTATGAGTATGAGAGCGCCTGCGAGGAATGCACCAATGAAGACGATTGACACCGAAACCAAATCAGTATACCTAAACTAAAATTAAATAAAGTAATAATACACTCTACAATAATTGTCAATATTATTATGTCGTTTACAGAATTCAGTCATGTAGAGTAAAATATCACCATATTCGACCTTCTGCAGCCGGTACACTCGTAAATAAACCTATTTAACTCATAGTACGGTAAATAGTAAATGTGCTCGTTGTGTTTTGCACGATACACTGTCGTCACAGCATGCACAATAGTATCTTTTTAGACGATAGTACGTAAAAAGATTTCATTACTGTCGGTTTATGTTATCGTAAACAGCGGAAGAATTGGGTAGTTCCACGCTCTTCCTTCTGTAACATGGGATAGTAAAATTGACGCGAGCGCGTCTGGCTGTAATCCAACCGACTGCCGACTTATTATTAATGGATGATTAATAGTAGATACCTACCTACAGGCGGCGCAGGCGATTCATCATCGATGCCGTATCTCCCTAGCACACGTCCAAAATTTCCCAGCGCATGAATTTCCTTATAATCTATGGCAATATCTTCAATTGTGATTCACTCTCCGCCAGTATAACTTAGTGCAATGACACGCGATGACGACACCAATAACATTTTACAGCATAGAACTTATCGTCATTATTGTACCTACACGCAACATGCAAATATTTTGAAAATGTATGGATTATAAAGAATTTCGTTTATCTTTAATGGAGCGTGGTTGCACAGTGAGTTTACTTTTCTTATCTGATTAATGTTTCAGTTTAGGTAGATGTTGGTTGAAATTAGTAAACTGAATACTGTAAACATCCTATAGCTCTTCAGCACTTAACCTTGGCAGAGTGGGAAACCTGGATTGTGTTATTCATCACAACGTGTTTGCTCCCAGTTTGTTTACACGAAAATTCAAAGTGAAATTGAGAATCTAGGTGATAGCTCCGACGTTTTATGATCTAATACATTATGTTAGAATAACATCACCGTTCACAAAAACATGCCAATCGATAAATATACCTACCGAGACACGTTTAGCACGGCGTTTAGCATCAGCGTAAATACACATAATGGTTAACGACCAGTTGACCTTGTCATCGTGTGGTAACCTCTATTTATGATTAAAGAAAATGTACAATTTCTATGTACGTTTCTCGTAACTGCCTCCTCTATATAATGATTACGTCATGACGTATAAATGGTAGCGATCACTTCAACTCAATCAACATTCACTCCTGTCTGTAAGTTGTCTAGACTGGGTTGATCTCTGACTGATTACCTCTAAAAATAAGTTAACTTATAAACGTCTGTCATTTGTTTGAAACAACTTTAACTCTTTTACTTAAATTTACCTTTTAAATCTTTTGCCCATCTTGGTAAGTCAATTAAACTCATTCACTCCTACAATAATATTCCGTAAAAAGGTTTGTACCGTCCGTAAAAACTCCAATAACGAATTCCCTCGAAGCCACAAATGAAGTCATTATGACTTTACCAGACTGTAGCGGCACATGTCTTTCCTCTGACTCAAGTTTTGTTACGTGCACGAATCGCTGAACTTCTGTTTGTTAATGAAGCAAAGTAATCGGCTTATATGTGAAGAATTCCTGCCGTTTAATCCTGTGTTTATTTATGTGAGTGCATTAACATTATCGGCTTCCATGACGCCATTCCCGAAATCATCATCGGTCACGTTTATTTTAGGAGCTACGAAACGCAGTGCATTCGATTCGCCATGACTAATACTACGAGTTCCTTCATGGCCCTTACACTACACATCATCCAGGTAAACAATTGCTAGAAATTAATAAAATCTTCTGGAGATTATTTGATTTTTCAAAAGGTTTGCTTTTCATGTACACGATTTTATGCGTTTTTCTATTTATATAGCAATATTTGCAAACTCAACGAAGAAAATTTAAATTAACTAGCCATCCGATATGGCAATAAAGATAGCTAAGCTAGCTGCAGTTCATAAAATAGTCATGCATCAAAGGTAGGTATTATGTTCTTATGAAATGAGTAATTGTTTGAATAAGTTTCAGGATTAAACAAATACATGTACAACATGAGGGAGCTAAGCATATTGCAATAAGACGCAATAAGTTTATCGAATCGCTCATCGACTTGTATGTGAAATTATATGTCTGTAAGCGGTACCCACGATACAGGAGCAATCCTCGTGTGGGGGGGGGGGGGGGGGGTATAAATACGTTAAAAAATTAAATAAATTATGATCTCATATATTATACACTGAAATAATCTATGTTCGTGAAACAAGAATACTGTAAAAAAAGTATTGCTTTCTGTATACATTCTTACCAAAAAGAACAAGTGCCCCAATTTTTATAAAAAGGTGTAACTTAGATGAGTAGGTAGGCTAGGTACTTATTATTGGTTTTACTATAATTCAGTTGGTATATAGCATTACAAGTACTTTAGGAAAAGGAAGTAATGAAAAGGGAGTTATTAAGTCAGTTTATTTATTGTACAGTCAAATAACTTAAATCAATTCAGTGGATCCAACGACGGTTAAATATAAAAGAGCGACAATTGGTGCAGCGAACTGGCCACCTTACATAAGGGACTCGGAACCAGGTCAACGGAATAATGTCACGGAGCTGTAACGGCGATTCGACTAACCATTTGGTATAAACTTTGCAGGGCACTGTGTAAACAAGTTTATTGAAACATCGAGCAAACAGCTTGTAACAATAGATAATGTCTGATGTAAATCCGATCGGATTACGGTTTCCACTGAAGTCGTTCTGATGTTATTGTTTACCTGTGTTCATTTAATTAATTTTCCAGCAATAAAGATACTGACGGTTCAAAGTACATTAATGTGTACCTAAATATACAATGTGTCAAACCAGCTGAATAGCCTACTCTGACGATGATTGTTGTCTCTTTCCATAAATGATTACGCGTTTCCTTCATCGCAGTTTCTACAAACAAACTTATTGTTCTACTGAAATCCTTTTCACTTTGAGAGTTGTATCAACGGACAGACACTGGCGTTTTCATTATAATTTGATTGTAATTACCGCAGGCAGTAACGTTGGCTACAATAACGACTTTTGTTTTGGACGCGTACTTTCATTGGAACGAATTTATTTTGATTACGAAATCCAAAGTCTGGCTGACGGTTTATTATTATACTGATTCCCTTGACGGCTTTACTTGTGCTGCGTCTTCTTTTGGAACTTTTGAAAGCCTTCGAAATTAATTAGCTTCGTGAGTTATTTGACACTTTGATATTCGCACCGATAAAAATATTAAAGCGCGATATAAATGAACTAATTGCTTCGTGATAAATGGTCGGACGTTCGTAAGTTATCGTACAAATCAGAAGAACTTGTAACGAGTGTGCAGTTTCGAATCTTGTGAGAAACGCGCGAGCGCCGCCGCCGCCCCTTAGCAACTTTTTCCTCGTAGATAATAATATTATAATGAAAATAATGAAAAAAACAAATTGAATCGTATTTAATGTAAGTATCATGTATTGACCTACGCCTGTTATTTTTAGCCCTGAGATATGGAATTCCAGAGTACGATATCTGGGTCGATCGATTGTTTACAAAGACATTCCTAGGGCTCCGAATCGTCGGCGCGTAGCGTGATTACATCATGGGAATTCCTGATAATGGCGCTACAACATCCTGTTATTTTTCTGGAATGTATAAATAGTGACACTCCATGCGTGATCTTTTCTTGGTGGACGTCAGTGGGTTCTGGAGTGAGCTTATAGCTTATGGTAGGCATCTCGTATTTACCGTTACGGTCTAGCAGGCGCCAAGCCGGTATATAGTATGCACCGATCATGATTAAGTTTCAATATTGTAATGTCGTAGTTTGAATGGTAACCACTATGGGCTGTAACCACGCTAAAATGATAGAAGTTACTAGATCACATTTGTAACATGTTACTAACAACGGCTTTCCCGAGGACACTGTTAGCGCATGTCATAGTGGTTCTTGACCAAAATAAAGACTCTCGACCTTTGTTTTAATAAAACTGTCATTACGTAGAGTTGCATGTTTGTTATCTCGATCGCAATAAACTCGCCCATGCGGTCGAGTCACCACTTTTAATTTTAGCAGTATTGAAATCTACCGCACGTGATTGGCCTTGATATAGTGATAATGTTTGTTTTTTATAAGAGCAAATAAATCTACAAGCTGAATTATCAATTTGCATATTCCCCGATCCTGAACAGATTTATTGGAATTGATAATGATCGAGTAGGTATTACACGGGCACCGAGTCATCTGGAAGGGATAAAGGATGAGGGATGGTAGGATGAAGTGGAGCGAGGCCGTGAACGCCGCTGTATCTTTTGCCAACGACGACTTTTTAACAAGGCAGCACAACATTTATAGACTAGCATGGATACCACATTATACAATCCTATCCTTCCTAATAATATTATATAAAGGTGAAAGTTTGTGTGTTTGTATGTACTCGTATGTTACTTCTTCAAACACAAACGACTGGACCAATTTAAATGAAATTTGTTATGGAGGTAGATAACACCTTAAATTAACACAGGCTACTTTTTATTCCGAATACGGCGGGTACCATCGTGGGGCGCAACTAGCATTTATATATACTCAAATAGTACATAAAAGAAAGTACACATTTAATATTTTTTATTGCGTATTGACAAAACCACTCTCATAAACCGACATAATTATTTATTATTCAGCATATCAGTCACGTTTCTATTGTGGACCCCGTGAGTGTGAATTATATTACTTTACTAAATAAGTACGCGAACGCGATGTACAAGGTATCCGCGTGTGTAAAGGCCCTGTAGACCTTAGGTTACATATAAATCGTCGGCTCCTGTGGGTGGACGCCATCGTCGATAAACTGAAGATGACCCGCACCCTTCGGGAGACATTATCGCGTGAAACTACCATAAACTGGCGGTCGCTACTTGAGCCCTGCATCTGTCAACTCCTTTCAATTGCGTTGTACCTACTTACTTTACTAACCTAACCTATTCTTAATTTCGTGAAAAAATATCATTAGGTACCTTGTCTTCTAAAATAATAATTAAATGATTGAGTGTTAAAATGGTTCCAAGATGAAATGAGGATATATATTTTCCATTTTCAACTGATTGCACCCAAGTGAATAAATTGGGATAAACCATTTAATCGGCACGCTTTTACGGTACGGTACGCTTTTTTCTAATTTAATATGCATCAATAGATCCCGCTCTATCCATAGGTATGTCGATTTTCTGTCGGTATCTATCAACTCTCCGGCGTGACTTTAGATTTACTTTCTCGGAAGTTTATCAGAGCACGTAGGTACTACATGTACTTTTATATATCTCTAGGTACCTACATCTTTGTTATCAAAGTGTACAATTAATCTTCGTTTCTATAGACCAAAGTACCTACACTGATTCCCCTCGTGCGGCACTCGAGCGCTTTCAATCTGACGAGGCACGTTTTATTGTACTCGCAGAGGAGGTATTAGTGTACGTATGTATGTTAAATATAGCCTCTATTGTCACCTGCGATAGACGGACTCATTGTTTTCATTCCTGCGAGCCATGAAACTTGAGCTTTGCGGCACTTGCGGCTTCAGCAATTACGCAAGCGATCAAAGTTCAATCTACTTCGACTTACTTTATATATTATACCGATTGCTAACAAGTCATTTCAAAGTGACTTATAAACATTTTACGATTATGTTTACAAAAATATTCGTCTATAGTAGCCGCTTTAATTTATTTCCATTCTTCTTGTTTCTTTATGTTCGTGAACTCGATCGATAACTGCCGTGGCTCGCGTTTTAAATTAAGATAACACGTTTATAGGTCTCTAATTCAATTTGTAGAGAATTTTTCTTATCTTTTCCACTTAAAGCTTTTCGAGCGGTGCTTTCACATCGCAACATTGCATAGACTAGAACCGACGGTTCTCGTTCACGATCTGAGCTTGAACTTGGCCCTATGCAGCACGACTCTGGGTCAACTAGGCGGGATCTCGCCAGAGACATTCCTGCTTCACAATTGCACAGCCCAATTAACTAATACTTATAGTGCAATAATCAGTTGCGACGCGGCGGCGGCCGGCGTGGCTGTGAGGGACTACTTGCATCGCTATTTGTGCGCCGTCTATCCTATACTAGATCTGTCGAGATGTTTATGTTCTTGGAAATTAGTATTTATGTAGGACGCAGCTGCGCAAATACATTCAAAAATGTACGAAGGTAATTTTTTATGAACAAAACAAATTCCTTGAATATTTAAACAAAATGTTGTGTCATATTATATTCGTTGAAGTTGGAAACTGTAAATGCTAAATTACATAAATATTTATGTCTCTCTTAACTTGAACTGTTTTATTGCTAAAAGTGTCACCATAATTCAAATTGGCATAGGTAGTTAGGACGTAAACCTAGCCTGCGGCGGCGGGGTGAGATTAATTTCTTCCGCGTTAGGGTCAATATACGGGGTCAGAGTTTGACATCAGCCCTTTCTATCAGGCAAAGTCAACACGACTACAGGCATGACTGTTACTTACTTTTAAATAGTCATGAGAAATTCTGCTTTTACGCTCCATTATGTATGCATCTTTTCAAGTAATCTGGGGCACTGCATGCTTCATCAAATACCTTTCGACTGACTCATAATGTGAATGCTGATGCATAGATAAGAACGTCAGGATCGTCGATAAAACCTAGTTACTATCGATCAAAAATTAAGAACAATTTTGTAGCAATCTCAAAATTGTTCCTCGTTTCTGATCGAATTTAGCCCGTTTAGCGGAACGGGGGCATAACTTGTAGAAGACTTCCGTCAAAACAACAGGAGCGATAGTCTAATTCTACGCAGACTAGTCGAGCAATTCAGCGGGTGGCCATTATGTAATAAAATCAGTTAAATTAATCAGTTGAGTGGGTCCTGCCACCAGGCTCGTAACGACGTACTTCCTTGCTTCGTATTTCTTGATGTATGAACTGTCCTGGATTTAGCACCCAGGCGAGGCGAGTACTGAGGTTGTGACTACGAATACAATTATTAATAAAATAGCCTTATTAATTTATGACCTTACTTATTGATAAATGACTGAAGAGAACCTGCTGATGTTGTCTAAAATTTTCTCCGCAATATAAAATGTATTTATTTATGCGAAAGTCCAAGAGTTATATTAACATAAGTATATACTCGTATTATACAATATTAATAAGTACATTGATAATCGTTATACATACGTACAGTAGTAATAACGTTTATTTGTACAGGGGATTGTACCAGGGTTGCATAAGACACAATGAGGTCTTATTTCTTGTGTCATCCATAATAAATGGTTCAGGTGATTTCTGGACTGTTGGTCCATTTTTCCCCAGTGCATGCGAAAACTGTACGCGCTGAGGAAAAATGGACAAAAAGTCCAAAAACCCCCTGCGCAGGGGACACTGCCTGGGGATTTCTGGAATAAGCCATTTTTTGGGAGTACGCTTGACATGAATAATATTAGTAAGATATTTTTCTAGGAAAAGTGTCATTAGTCTGTAATGTCATGTTTAGCTTGTTCGCTTTGTTTAGTAGCCTGACACGTGAATGCCGTTTTAGATGTCGTGATCCATCTATACAGGGTTATTGGTACCGTTCAATGGGTTGAACTATTGGACAGAAATAGGACGGCATCCACTTCTCACGATTATTAAAATCCTATTCTAGAAATAGGATTCAATAGCAGCAGCAATACCAGTTCGTTGCAGCCACTGGCATTGAAATTAGATTTGTTCAACGCGTCTATTTGTAGAAATCGATGCGATTCCGAATAACTTCATCGATTGAACTAGGATTTTCATCTCGACATGAGTGGATTTAACTTTCGTTTTATTGAATTTAATTCGGTTTCATTTTGTTACTTATATGGCGTATACTTTTCTTTCCATAGGTACCGAGATTGATGTTTATTCATTAATTAAAAAATCCGTCCAAGTGCGAGTCGGACTCGCGCACGAGGGTTCCGTACCATTAAAATGGCAAAAAATCACGATTGTTGTATCGGAGCCCCCTGAGTTATATATTTTTATTTATTAGTATTCGTTGTTATACCGGCGACAGAAATACATCATCTGTGAAAATCTCAACTGTCTAACTATCACGGTTCATGAGATACAGCCTGGTGACAGACGGACACACAGACACAGACATACGGACGGACGGACAGCGCTGTTTTAGCAATAGAGTCCCCTTTTATCATTTCTTTATGATATACCCTAAAAATTGTATTTGTCTACCTTACAAAATTAAAATACAAACATGACATTTCAATTTGTCCATCTTATAAAAAGTATATTTAACTGAATCAAACCTAAGACAAAACTCGCGACAGTAATAGTCAAGCTGGGCATTCATAAGAATCTCATGACATTCTGAAACCGATTTGGAGAAGAAAAGTATTGTATCCAGCTATACATGGAGTTTCGATCCTACATGTCCCAAAGATTTAAATGCACCGGCTTGCAGACGTGACTCCGTGCCAACATTCGAACACAATAATGTAATTTTAGGTACACTATGTGCACTGTTCATTTTCTCAGAATATACATTACCCTAATTTGTGCAAGAAACAACTGCACATGACCTATATTAGACGTGAATCTAATTCAATAACGCTTGAACAATAAATTACCGGTAATTGTTCAAACTGACGTCATTTTGGTCGTTATGCATTACCTATTTACCAATTCGTAATGTACGTAGGTAAAAAACACGACGACGGAAAACTCGAGCAATGTTGGAATTTTGATTGGTAAGTTAAAATTATGTTTGGGTCTTGAAGGGGCAAAGTTCAAGATCGTATATCATCACAAGTCTTACTTGAGTAATGTGAAAACTTATAGCAGGTGTTGCGATGCGAGCCCACCCGTAATAACATGTACGAGATATTAAAAAAATATACTTATGTTCTAAATCTCACCTTTATGTTTATTTAAGTACCTTGATCAACTAACTCTGCGTAAACCTACTTACAAATTAATGTGACCAAGATTTTCTCTTATAAACTGTATAAAATTTCTCAATTCTTATCCTAATGTATTAGTGACGTTAAGCATGTAAATAAATATACAAACAGTTGCACCTGCACTCGTAGACTACAGCGTTTCAGGGACACGAATCCAAGGTAGAGCACATGCACTGCTATCGATGCACTCACTACTAATAGCTGTTCAATGGATATTCAAACAGAATTGGTGTAATGTCAATATTGTCGATGTATCGTGCTATCGTGTATGGTCTCGCGCAACTTCAAGATCGTGGAGTGTGCGACACGCGCTCTCCGTAGCGGACTATCAGTAACTGAACGTTCGGCCGCGCCGGACCAGTTATTATGCGCCCACCGATGCCATCAATAACTCTACCAACACGTGGGTCTGCGTATTCTCATATCACACATGTAGCGAGCCGCGGTTATCGGTGCATCGCCGGTAAAAGCTCATGATTCACCAGAATTAGGTTTCGCGCGTGACATCATATCACCGAGTTATGCTAATGTAAACAGACTGTCGAAAGCCTCATACCTATCCAAACAGCGATTTCAAACACGAACTGACAATGCACAGGTACATCTACCTGCAGGACGTGACGTCTACCTGTATACTGATCATTCTAAATATTTACCTTCACAAGGCAATGTGTGAGAAAGATTACGTGGAAACGCGAAATTCCAAAGATAATGCGGAATTCCCGCTGCGGTTCGCGTTAGCCGGTGTCGAGTGCCGCCGCGGAAATTGTTATGTAAGTTTCACTCGAATTTCACCACAAGAATCTAGACGAGTGGAAACTAAAGGATGCTTCTAAAGTATGTGACAATTTGAGACAAATATAGCTTAAGATACTCGTATGTATAGAGACACAGTGACTTGCCAAGCTTCAATAAAGTTAGTCGGTCGGTGCATCTGGTTCGTGAAGCAACTAATTCTTCAGAACTGATTTTATAGAGGAGATTAAGCTATAAAATAATAATTTATCTTATTCAATGAGATCAGTAGCTTTATTATGAGTCAACCAAATAAAGATTTATATCCCTGCCCCTTGTCCTGCCGCCCACCATACACAGTTCACAGTACGTGATCCAAACATTTACAAAGAATTATTATTACAACAAATCTGGTATTACGTTCCTTACAGATTTGGTTACCAATTTTATGTAAATGGAAGTATATGTTACGAGTTCATCGATGCATGATCAATATTTGAGCATTTTTTTCTGTAGCCGAATACAACTTCACCACAATAATAACATTTAGAATGTAAGGCAAAATAATAGAGAAGTCCTGTTTGGATAAGCATCTCACGACTAGATGTTATAATTACAATTACAAGCTTGCTCAGAGTGAAGCAGATTGTTCTAGTTCTCGGCTGCAATTAATCTAAGATTTCGATTAACTCTCGGTGTTTACTGTGGTTGTTTGCAGGAACTAGTTGTACCTATGTACCTACGCGGGCCCTTATCAATGTGGGTCGAGATGTGTTGTAGCAATGTTTCCTTCTTGCTTGTGTACCTTCGGCAATCCTTTCGACATAATGATGTTACTCATTATCTAGTGCGTTAAATTAATATTTGTGATGTAAATATTTTTGAGCTTATGTTAGAAACATTGAAATAGTAGATTGTTAGGTTCCCACAGAACCCGTTTTGTAGTGCGCTCTACGCTTCTACGATATACGAGTTATGGCATGAAGTCTTTCAAGTGTTTAGAATTTTAGTTTGTAAGTACCTACTGGTAGAGGGCTGCCTATCCCATCTGGTGTTGCGGATGGTGTTGCTGTTTTAAAATATGAGAACATATCATAATAAGTTTGTACGAAGGTGTACCCGCTCATATCATTAAAAATAAAAGGTAAGTACTTAACACAAAATCTAACGTGATTCATTGAGTTATTCTTAGATCTATTGATTTTCAATGATGACGGATTGCCTGTAAAAGCCGAACCCTTCTTCTTACCGAGTGGAGAAAGAGAGTTGCTACATCTTGGCACGATGCCGTCACACGACCATGTTCGCACGAACCAAGGCCATGTCTGTATGAAGGTCCAACCGAATGTCAGAATTTGAAAACAAGCTAATCGCATCAATTGTTTTCATTAGGTTTTTACGTTATCTAAGTACGCTAGATTGGGAAAATCCCGCATCACCAGACTGCCTACAAACTTTACACAGTAGAGCCGTTCCCGAAATACCAGTAACTATAGTAGGTACGTATAGATAATGGAATATGACATAATATAGGAGACCAATGAATATAATAGACTTCTTTATTCCAACCACTTTATCCATATTTTAATTCCAATATCCGCAGCCAATTTTTATGATGTCAACAATCAGGCATGGACAGATCTTCTACTAAGCACTGGTAACTTATATGCGGTTGTATTATTTTGTTTACTACATTACTATACTGATTTATAACATAATAATTACACTTAATTTTTTGTTTTTCTTAAGAAACCCCCATTCTGTTATCACGGGTTCATTTTTTCGAGCAACTAGGCCCAAGCTTACTATACACTAAGTACTACTACTATTATCAGTACTGCTACTTAATTATCACTTGGCAAATACGTAACTTGCGATAACTTTAATTAATTGGAAATTCCTCTTGGATTTGTTATCGAGAATATTTTGCGAATAATAAATTGGTAAATATACACATCAAAAAAGTCTAAGCAACATGCATGCATAACATGGGCCCAGGAACAATGGGATAAAATTATGTTTTCCGATGAGTCGCGATTCGGATTTAGGCCTGATACAAGAAGGGTGCGAATGTACCGTTGGCCCGGAAATACTGAAAGGCTCAGGTGCGTTCAGGATGTTCATCCATACAGTGGCTCAACAGTTATGGTATGGGCGGGTATTATGAAGAACAGGCGAACTGAGCTCGTTTTTATAAATGGAAACATGAACGCTGAAAATTACGTTGAAGATATTCTTAGACCTTATGTCCATCCATTTGCACAAACCTTTGGCTCCGATATTACGTTAATGCATGACAATGCGCGACCACATACAGCTCGGCGAACCAGTGAATACATTTAAATTAGTACATGTTGCTTAGACTTTTTTGATGTGTGTACTAGGTTGGTACAACAATTTCAATGTTTTTAAATGTATAAACCAATACCTAGTCTAAATACTTAGTGTTTCTTTTCCTACTGTAAAATAATTGAAAAATATAAATATAAATATACCCACCATAATATTCCATTTATGAGCAAACTGGCCGATTAACCCCCGGTTTCTAGAACGTTTGTTGGCTTTGACAGTAGATTAAAACTATCGTTGCCTCTATCTGACTATAAACAAATGACAAGGATGGCAATATAATTAATCTGTAGTGAAAGTTGACCGACGTTTCAGAAACTGGGGGTAAGTATCTTAAGCGGTCGCGTGTCTTACATTATTTTAATTCAAAATACTCCCATTGACATTTTATCCCATGTGTTAACGTTGTTTTTATACTTCCTATAATATTATAATATTATTTTGAAATACCTATTTATTAATTTGTAAAATTTAATTTTCCACTTAAATAAACTAATTAAAAATACTTGGTAACTATATCACCAACAGTAATATCCAACAGTTGGTATAATTATAATTATAATATATTATTGAGAATACTTAAAAAAATATGAATATAAAACCAAACACTGACTATAAACCTGCATACTTACCACGTCTTATAAATCATCAATTATTTTTGTCTTGCAAGTGTTATAATTTTAGTAAATTCCTAACAACTGTAGATAAATAAATATACTACCTACCTACCTACCCAATAATAAGCGTTAAGCAAACAAGACAACAAACATGAAGTACCTACATATTTTAATGAAACTTATGAGCATAATTCCACTTGAATGTAACCTCGAATAATTCTATCTTACGTATAGTGTCGAAGTAAACGTAACGTAGCTGTTAAATAGGAATGCTGGCAATTCCTGGTCTAAGTGGATGAGCTCAGACCCCGGATTAAAACAACATAATCATAAAAAATCCTGAGATCTCTTAGACTGGCGCCGCTTCAATATTTGCCTTGTTTAAAAGAGTTGCCAACAGTCAGAGAATTGGCCGTATTTGTGTTAACCTGAGAATAATTAGAGAAAATTGGAAATCATTATAATTCAGGAAATAACTGATTAAACGCTACATTTGTAATACGAATACATTTAAATTGTTTCACTGTATAATTTAAGCTTACAAATAAGTATTTGGTATTTGAATTGCAAAACGCGGATAAAAATACCAGCTTGTTGACGCCTGCAATAATCAAAATATTGTTCACCCTGGGTTCACCAGTAATTCTAATTAATTATGTACCTATATAATATGTTCGAAATGTTCGTGCACTAGAAGATCTGAATTCTCAGGACATAATTCAGCAAGCTGTTGAGTTTTTTTCGATTAGCAACACCACTTATTAACGCCTGTAAGCGCGTGCCCGACTACACGAATCTAAGGTGCATTATAGTGCTAATTATTGCGGACGCAATCTCGTCGATGAACACATTTCTCACCTTGGGTGAGGTTAATAACAGAACCACTTAGCTTAATGTCATGCATGTACCTACCGTCTATTATATTCTTATGCTCTTGCTATGATATTAGCCTAGATACATGAAGTCCTATGCCCATTCGGTACCGTTCAAGAAGGACCCATCACATGGCGCTGATTTATGATGGTATTCATGTAGGACTTTTAGCTGCAAGATAATATCACGCTTCAAAGGCGGCTATTGTAGTGATAAATGACAATTGTCTTGTCCTCTGTGGACAATAAATACACCATCGAGACTCGTGCAATATTATTTCTCGCCTCCTTATGATCATTAAGAACTATTGTCAGCAATAGCACTGATATTTGAATTGAATGCTTCCACAGCCGCTACAAAGTTATCTCCTAGATTGATCTATAGATAACTACCGTTTATAATGATGCGAGTTAAATGGTAGACGTCGTTTAAACCGAACGCCTGAATATTATTTATTTGTGGATAATAAACTTATTCGGAACCGCCAGTGATCCCTATATACCTACTTTGAATGTACAGAAAGTGAATAAGTAATATACGTATACTCATGGTAGAAAAATACTGAGTGTCATGATTTGGTCAGCATTTGACCACCTAATACGTAGGTACTTTATCACACGAGCACTTATTATAAATTTACAACAAATGACGGACGAACCAGAAATGTGTCGTTAAATGACTGTGTTGTAATGTATAAATAGAATTCTAGGTACCTTCTTATGGATGTTAGTACGGTCAGTTATCGCCGAAGTCCAGCCCGCAAACCTTAAGTACATCAAGGAATGGGCGTCGCACGAACGCCGCGCCTTAAATAGTAATATACACAAGAGTTATTTTCTTGCGATGAATGGAATATGCGTCATCGATACGGAGAAGGACGCGTGCTTCGCAGCATACAGCAACACTTGACTCGTGCCGCCCACGAAGACGCCTCCGTGCAGACGTTTCGTGACGTCAGATTGATTGACACGGCATTTAATTATGACACAAGATGAAATACAGACCTTACTCACCTCCTGAGTGGTTGATTCAGTCTCATCGAACGTCTAGAAAGTTATATATTCAACAGACCAATGTAAACTGCGTCGTTTACAAATTATAGTAGCCCTACCGACGTGCAGACTTTACCAACGCTACGCGATTTGCAGTTGTTTGGCTGGCCAAGTTTCCTGACTGTTCGTTTAATAGATTCGATTAAAAAATCGATTTTTAAACATACCTAATCACAAAGACGTTAGGCCCATTTAAAAAAAGTTTTATATTCTGATGAATAAAATAATCTTCACTCATCTCGTATATGCACAGCACCATCTTCACGCTATAAGTATATTCTGTTGATTAATCTGAGATTCTGATAGTATAATTGAAAGGTAAACAAAAAACAAAGGCGAGGAGTATAAACATGAGCTTATTCTATAAAATGGATTGGAGTTTCCCTAGACTTAACTGTTTTGTCTCCGATACAATTTTCACCTGCACTTCATGCAACTAACACGTCATTGTATTGAAGTTCGCACATCGAACATAGCAACCGCCACCTGCGCAATACTTGCCGACACTAGAGCTATCCTATGTATTAAGATATTTTCAGATTTCACATAAGTACATTTCTTAACAAACGTCTTACTTAGCATCGAGTTACCACACAATATGACAAGTTGTCGTACCCACTATCTTTATTATAATCAGATTTGCTTGCGGTACCAAACATGGAAACGCGTTCACGCAAGTATACACCACTGTGGTCTGCTGCACGTAATTGATCAATTAAATAACTAAGGCCCTTCCCATAAAACGCTATTAAAGACATGAATGTAATTTATAAATTCGTCTACCTCCTACTGAATTATTTGCACATCAAGAATATAGGTACTTACTCGAAATATAACTTGTTACTTCAGTATAAAGAGCAAGCGTACTAAATAAAATAATGAGTCCAGAGGTTAAGCACTTATACAGGTGGAGGGATAATTTTATAGTTACTGTCCCGATCAACGTAAATACTAAGCACGTACTTGAGTTGAAATTTATTAAGAATACAGTGGTATATTCCTTGATCTGTGGGATTAAGACATATCTTTATTTAATATCTAAACTACTTTCGACTGTTATGAATGTCTGGAGTAAAATTTATCGACCGATTCTTAGCTTTCACATAATACTCTATAACTTTACTATGGCTGCAAAATAATGTGTATGCATTATTCCATCATATTTAATTGGTCACAAACAATCAGACTAAACGGAACTTTTATGTAATAATAATGCATTAACTTCTAAAGTTTCCATAATATTATTACCACTGAGCTGCTGGTCATTTAAAATGATTTATTGAAGCACTGCCAATTTCTGTCCGACAACCTACACATATTTCAATCGCTAGGTCATTATTGTGATTGTTTGTTAATATATCGCTGATGTGTTCGAGCTTTACCCAAGTTGATGTAGGTAAAAATAACAAATGTTTGTCATGAAGAACGAATTGAAATAAAACAGGAAGCACGGTCTGAGGGAATTGGGAAATGTCCAAAGAGATTATGGCAAACAATAATTTTACAGCTGCACGCACGGCACTCATCTCACGGTCATTTATTTATTAAGAGGCAGTGAAAATATTTTGACTATAATATCGGTTAGAACTTCAAAGTGTATAAAAACTACAGTTAAATTAGAAATCACCTCTAATATAAGTATGTTGCAACTGTTGCCAGCTTTCCTTTTAAGTAATAGTGATGGCGATTGATGAACAATTATTATTTACAATTATAACCACACGGGTGTTCCTTTCGAGCTCCGCGCCATTAAGATCGTATCATGTCTATAAAATTAACCGAACGTACGAGCTACTGACACCACATGTGTTTGAAATAACTTACAAGCCTATGATTACAATGGAACCTTTTTAAATGCCGTAGTTTGGCCACTCGCCTTAATTTTGTGTGTAAAGGTATATTTATAAAAGACAGGGCAAAGCACAAATGTCACCTGAAAAATGGAACAGATAAGGGCAACGTTAGACGTAGGATGCAAAATATTTCATCGGTCAAATCTCTGATTGCAATGAAAATTAATTTCATATTTGAAAGTCTCTTAAATATTGTATCTGGTGGAAATAATGAAGCTCTTTTGAAATTATTCGATAGTTCCATAAAAAAGTGGTGTGTACTGAAAACTTACTATTCAGGATGGGAAGTTTAATTAACTCACATACCAGTCTTATAACAAGTGATACCTATTTTGAGTGAAGTGTCTATAATCTAATAATGTAGGTACCGATGTCTAAAATTAATTTGAGACAATAAAAGCATACACGCACAATAAGAGCCAGGTAAAGTTTTCAGGTGGTTCTAAACTAAAAATCAAAGTAACTTTTACTGATTCATTGTATCTGAGTGAATTTCCCTGTCTGTCTCTCACATTGTTTAGTTTCCAATAACTATGGGACTCGAATTGTCATCAGCGTTCAACAAGAGCATTCCAACATAAATTGAGCCCATTGCTGACTCCCTATTGAGGCATTTCGAGTGGGACGGTGACATAATAGCGCACTCAATTGTTGCAGGTAACTGCTCCGAAGTTCCCGGTGGTGATCAAGATAGGGCACGCGCACAGTGGCGTGGCCAAGGTGAAAGTGGACTCCTTGGCCGACTTCCAGGTACGAACACCTAACGGCTACGCACCTCGATTAGTATGTTAATCTGGCTCGTCTCAAAGCGTATGTTCCGAGTAATAGTTCTCATAACAGGTTGTTATGTTTATACGCGCGGACCTTGTTATTGTTTTGTCTGCAGTTTACATCTTTCTACAAATCATAATATCTGCGATAATTATTGCTTTGGCATAGTACTTAGGTAGGTAACCGCTTTTGCGAATCGGGGAATCTCTCAGGGGTACTAAATTCCATTCTAAAGGTATTATCAAGAAGCTTTTACAGGCTTTTAACATGCCCTAACGACCGCAATTTGGAGACAAACGGGTTGGCGGTTTATCGCAGACAGTACGGAGACAGCGACAGTCGAATAATTAAACGATCACGTAATATCGTTAGATGCTACGTGAACCGAACGCAGACAACACTTTGCCTTGACTTTTAATTGATCTACTTTCTAGTCTGGTACTAGTTAGTTATTAAAGTTCGCTGTTTATTATAGGACATCGCCGGCGTGGTCTCTATGCTGGGAACTTACAGCACAGTAGAGCCGTACATCGACGCTAAATACGACATACATATACAGAAAATCGGCACTAACTACAAAGCGTTCATGTGAGTATCACTAACCTTCGGACGCCTAAACTAAACACAAACAAACAGGTACAGTCGTTGGGATTGAGCTATTTCATCTATGATCTATTCGCGTCGATTATACATCGATCTGTTGTTTGTAACAAAGCTTCTGTTGATTTTCAGGCGCAAATCTATTTCCGGAAACTGGAAAACCAATCAAGGGTCGGCCATGCTCGAAGCTATCGGCATGAATGACAGATACAAGATGTGGATAGATGAGGTACCAAACTCTATTTTTACCGTACTATGTATACTAGATGTACTATTTTATTCAAAAGCACACCTACCTTGATCCTTAAAAGTAAGCACCCTACAGAATCACTTACTTTTAAGGATCAAGGTAGGTGTTCTTTTTACACGATATTTAAATATATATATATAGGTGATAGCGCATTTCACGAACAGATCTCTTTTTTGTTATTTATTTTATTGGGGCTTTGTCGCTTGGCGACCATATCGCCCAATAGGAGGGAAAAGATCATAAACTACAGATCTTATTTTGTACTCGTGAAAAACAGTCAGATAAAATTATCGCAAAAGTTGGCATTCCGCATGGACCGTATCGGCGCGCAACCCTAAAACCTTTTGTAAACACTTCTCCATAAAAGCGTTCCATTAAGAACCATCTCCAAGTGGCAGAATAAAACCAAGAACGTTTCTCCAGGGTAATTATGTACTCCTTGAGGAAAATTCTCCAGAAATTGTAACAATGCTTCGTCCAGTCCAGTCCAGTGCAATGTTTAAGTTCATATTATTATGTTTTAATGGTATAATAACTTGCTTGTTTCATTTTCAGGTGAGCGAGATCTTCGGAGGGCTCGAGGTGTGCGCCCTAGAACTAGTGGTGGGCAAGGACGGCCGAGAGCACATCATCGAGCTTAATGACTCCGCCACATCGTTCATGGGGGATTCGCAAGAGGAGGACCGACGGAACTTGTCCGACCTAGTGCTCCAACGCATGCAGGTGAATAATAATGTCGGCTAACCGCCCCTGGTAGTCTGGTAGAGTACAATGAATTCCACACGGATAATGCTTTTTGTAAGAAAATAAGTATAAGGAAACAATTAGGCGTGCGTCCTCCCAGTGGAAAATGAGGAACATATTGATTTGAGTTTAGCAGACGATTAAAATATGCATGACGACTTGTAATGACGAAGAGAGAACGAAGAAATGAAGTTCCTCTGAGACTGTTATACGGTCAGCGTGGCATCTGCCGCAGATATTTTGTGCAGTACTCTTTCGGAGACAGTATACTTAGTGTCTAAAATGCGTTTCTTTCTTGACGCAAGTTATGAACCGCCCAAATTGCTATCTTCAGGACTGTGTGATTAATAAAACAAAAGGTATTCATTAAAAAAATATAAGTTTTCTAACGTCTCACATCAATTTATTGCAGTCTGTTTGCCGCCCCGGAATAACAAAGGCCACATCCCGGAGCTCTGTATCGGGAAGCTCTGCAGCGGCGTCTCCGACAGAAGAGCGCGCGCCGCCCCCGCCCGGCGCCGGGCCGCCCAGCGCGCCGCCGCCCGCGCCCCTGGCTACTTCAGCCAGCATCGACCGCCCCCTGCCGCCCATCCCGGCCGAGCCCAGCCAGCCGCCGCCGCCGCCGCTCACGCGCCGCGACTCGCAGGGTACGCACACATCACTACAATACACTACAAAACAAACTACAAACACTCCACCCAACCACTAATAATATCGTTGCGAAACTTTGGCCCTTCACTTCCATCTCCGATTTCGTCAAAATGCCTTTTGTTGTTCAATTGTCTGAAAAGCTTATAGCTTTGTGTATCGAACCACTTGGCGTACATAATAAACCTACACTACATAATAGACCTATGTACATATACAACCGAGTTAATCTAGCAAAATCCCACTTCAGTAGAGAACGGAGCGAGAACTTCGAAAAAGAAACCAACTATGATAGAAAAATTTAGCCACCCTCTGAAACTCTACCGAGCTCCTCACTCCACTGCCTCACACAGCTTAGCTGGCCAGCCAGTTAACGATATGCTGACCGTAGAATTTCTAGAAGTTTCTAGCGAACCAATTCCAGCTTGTAAAGTAAGAGTTTTGAAGATTTGTGGCTGGCACAGTGATGTGTGTAGTCAAGCTCAGCATCAAGCTCTCTGCTGCCTCGACAGAGCTCGACGTTGAGCCTGACTATACCGCATTGCACTTATCATCATGCCGCCTACTTGAAGCACCCATCACTTGAAGCTCATTAGAATCACAAGTCGCTTCCTCCTCATCCACATCTCTAGTAAGTGTAGTAGAGTGAGTAGAGTAAGTAAAACTTATATAACCGGCGTTGGTTGACTTCGTGTATAAAACATTTCTTAGGGAAAAAACACCTATATAGCGTTATCTGCCCCAACAATTATGTGAACCCAAGAGAGTAGCGATTTATTTTTAATTCGTAACAATAATATTTGTCAGGAACAAGTCTGTTGTTTATAAATAATCGCTAATTCCCGCATTTCTATTATACCTACCCAACCAATTAACCTAGACGCGTTTCATAATATTCGCATGGGAAAATCCAATATGGATTTATGAAGATGGATAATTATAGCTACCACGTGCATTTAGTCCACAACGTTTTTTTATTATTATATATTAAATAAAGTACGACACAAATACAGAATTCTAACTCCCATTTGAACACCATCTTCACCCGATCGCAGCTATAGCACATCACCAGGGGTTGGCTAATGCACTTTAACATAATATGTACTATATAAATGTATGAAGAACCTCCCTAGCAATGAACAATATTAAACATTAAATAACAATATTTCCTTTCGTTTAAAGCTTCCCAATCGTCCACTATGTCATCGGCCTCCGCAGCCCCGAGCACTGCCAGCAGCGCAGCCCCCGGACCCGCCCAGGGCTCCACCGGCGGGCGCGGGGGCTTCGCCCGCCAAGGCTCTCTAAGCGCTACGCTCACCGAAGACGCTGAAGACACCATGAAGAACCTAAGAAAAACTTTCGCTGGCATCTTTGGAGACATGTAAAACCAAGATACCTATAATTGAGGAAACAGTCCTATTTGATTAATTTCCTATAGCTAGAAGCGTTGTCGCTACTCGCCTGTCTGTTCATAACTTCCACAACTGAAATGAACTATAGTTAGATTCGATGAGATTTACCGTTTGCTTCGAGAAATCAGGACGAGAGCGGTAAGGTTGAAAGAAAATCAGTATAAAACTAAACCACTGACAGAATACACGATAAAAATTATATGTTTATTATAAGGTCGGTATTTCCTCAATTATTATTATGACGCTTATTGGTTGGGATAACTGCAACCCAATTTAAATAAAGCGTATTATGCAAACATTCTCATAAAATAACTTTGAGTTTGGCAATAAAGAACTGTTTTTTATATTTTAAAATGTTAACAGGCAATGATAAAGAGGTCATTGAAATACCTACGAAAACATAAATAAAATAATACCGAGAAGCCTGACCATTTTAAAGATAAGGTTCAACAATGCAAGATAACCTGAAACTTGTTTCTGGGTCTTCATGAGCTGATTTTAAAATCCGCAAGTCTTCTTTAGTAGAATGCGCCCTTGACGAGTGTAAAAGGCAACCGTTAACAAACTTAGCATAGATTAATGTACGATAAATATAGGTTTTTTACAGTAAGTTATAAATATACGAGAATCAACTAAGCTGCATTGTGATCGAACCCGTAAAACGCCCGCCCCAGTGCGGAGCTAGCTAGTAGTCTCTTCACTGACTGTCTGAAATCCCCTTCTACACTCGATGCACCTTCGTAGATTATTTCCCATGGGCTTAAGTGGTCAAAAAAGTCTTACTCATATGCAGCTGGCATCAACATGTACCCATCTACTTGCTTCAAAAGATACGAGCAACAGTATCATTACAAATTCGCAAATAATGCGTATACCTACATATTTTGCACATGCACTTCGTAGTAATAATTAATAATCATCCGATATAGTTAACGCTTGGTTGACCTGATGGCCGATAAATAATGTTTGAGTATACTTGAACATAAAACAGACACTGTCCACTTACGCCTATGATCATTCAAAACACTTCAATCTATGTACTTTATCAAGGGAAACGAATAGATTAGTTAGAAAATGGCAATAACTAATTATGAGTTACGAAATGTTAAAGGAGACAAATCTTCAATTTCCAAATGGATAATTGGAAACGAATTGGAGTATGGTGTGAATATGGATTGACTCCTGAAGGTGAATAATTTGTTCTCTTAGATATAAAATGTTGACAATTTGATAAATGAAAAGAGCAATGCTATTGAAGACAATATTGTTAAACGCAAGATTTGATTCACATTTATATAATAGACCTTTAATAATTTAATTGTATCTTATAGAGATAAGAAAATCCTTTTTGTGCTTGGTTTTTGAGTGTTTGTGCTATCATTTATTTGCATGTTTATATCTATAATAATAATATACGTACATTATTATAATCATCAAACGTGGCACGGTAAATTTCTTATATGAATTTGCAAAGTAATAGTTCGGTTTTAATGGAATGGAGCCCAAGCATGTGTTGGAGTGTGATTGTTAGTCATATCAGGGTTGTTGATATTATCCATCTTTGCAATTTTATGGACCTTTCATTTAATTATTCTTCAGTCTTGATCTCTATATTGAGCTATTTATACCAAATTAGCTTTCTAATTTTAACATATACTTACTCGTAATAACTCTCATACGCTATCAGAAGTAGAAGATTAGTGTGTAGGCAATATTTAATTTAATGAGAGTTAGTAGATCGTTTATGACATTTTACTAAAAATATATAAAAATATTTATAAAACATAATATTAACAATACATATAAATATAACCATTATAATCGATACCCAATTGTTATCGTAGATTTTACAACGAAATAGATAAAACGTTTAAAAATGTAAGTATTACTCGTTACATTAAGACGAAGATTTTGATCAGATGAGCAATGTTAAGTTTGGTAGAGCAATTATACCTAGTTGTTAATTTTACTTTTAGACAATTTTCCTTTTGTTGTCGCGTTGCCGTTGCTACGGTAATGTTACCTTTCCTAAGGTGTATGTTAATGTTATATTCTACTCGTATATGCACCTGTAGGTAGAATTTACACGAATGTTAGAAAATGTATCTAATAGCAGCGCGATAGGAAAGTATAACCTATAAATTAATTAAGTTATTGTAATATGTCTACGAAATGCGCAATTAGCAAGACCTGCTATTTCATTTTGTGTATTTACAAATAGGTAGATAATTAACCTGATTAGGTATGTAATTTTAGTTTAGTTTTGTAGATCTCATAATTTATTATTGGTGTACACAGAATATTGTTATTTTCATAAATGCAACTTCAGTTTACGTTTAAATGTTTGTTACCTATAACCTAATGTTAAGATAATTATAATATTTAACACTCAAATTAATATAAATGCTGTTGTTGTTGTTGCTAACAAGTTATACAATATTATTATATACTCAATATGAAAATGGGATAAATAGCCATCGGTAGTGATTTGTCACGGTAAAAAAATACATTGGAGCCGAGCGTGACCTTTACAAAAGGATTTGGTTCCCTTTGTCTTTTACCGCGGCTTATCTCCTATAGTCTAAGATAATATAAAGGGGCATCGAATGTCACAAAAAGGTTACTGAATGCGAGATTTTCTATATCTCATAGGACTACATTCCATCGGGTCCATAATTTTAATGTTGTGCATATTTTTGTGGCGTTCATGTCGATGTTTCGAATGGAATATTATGTTAATGGAATTTGAATGCATGTTAATCTATATGATATAATAAATACCTCTTTTGGTAAGTTAATACCAAAACTCGTTGCATTTTTATTTAAAATAGATATCATTTATAATATCATTAATACCTATGATATATGATAGCCTAGTGGGCGAACGTGCGCATTCGAAAACGGAGGTGGCGAGTTCAAATCCCAGTGCGGGCACGTACCAATGTGTTTCTTGTTAAAACATAATGTACGTAATTATCACTCGCTTTTCGGTGAAGGAAAACATCGTGAGGAAACCAACATGCCCGAGAATTATTTCGGAGGCATGTTATCCACCAATCCGGACTAGGCCCCCGTGGTGGATTATGGCCTAACCCTCCTCACGATAGTGAGGGGAGGCCTTTGCCCAGCAGTGGGACAGTTACAGGCTGAATTATATTATTATAACTATGATGGTCGGAAACTGAAATCAAATCAAACTAGCGTGGGCAATCAAAATTGGAAGTGTGCATGTATTTGAGCGCAAAATTTAACAACATGCAAGTATAAAAAATATCGAATAATGATTATGAAACATTTAAACATTAAACCAAAAATATTAAACATTTATCATCAAAAACTTCTAAATAGCCTATCGAAAGAAAAAATATCACGACTTGAGATCAAAATATCACACAATAATTATATTATTGAATAGATATATACTAAGATATGATTTTTTGTAATATTCATGTTGCAATAAAACAAACATAATATAACAACTAAACATAATCTAACTTTAAAAGTATTATATGACTAAAATGTAACCAATTTACGCAAACTTGTTTTCGTCACTCCCATCAGGTGAGATCATAGAAAAGCGCTATGCTAGTTTCTTCAAAAAAAAACTAATAGTAAAAGACAAAAATATAAAACTGAGTTAATATCCGACAGGATCCATGCCGGTATTGAGGCTGTAGTTGCGATACATGCCTGCAGAGGCGAGCTTGTTCGTGAAGTCTTGCCCGGCTGGGAAGAACACTGTAGGCACCGAGTAGATGCCTGCAAAATGACACCTGTTAAAATTTGGGTGAGATGAGGTTTGTCAAGTTTTATTATCTTCATACAGCCAGAAAATTGTTTTGTGTTCATAAAGAAAGATGCACATTATATTATGGTTCCAGGTGTTCTTTACGGAACCATAATATTGCATGGTTATTGGAATTCGACAGGCATGCGAAAGTGCATAAAACACTAAATAGGTATAGTAAATAATAACATTATAGTAGAGTTTTAATAGTTTTATTTAATTAAAGCGCAATGACATATTTTAGTAAAACTTAAACTTTGACCACCTATATATATTCTATATAATATATCTAGTTACTTATATATATGAAATCATGATACTTAAAGTAACAAAATAAAACATATTGTTTACTCATTAAATCACAACTTTGGCTCTTGTTGCCCAAGGACTACCAAATGAGTGATAGAAGCACAACCTTAGCTGTATACGTTCTATATACCTTCGCTATATTTGCCAGTTCGTGGTCCCACTCTAGAACCAGTCTACCACTACCACTTAAGCATCCATATCCTCCGAGGTATGTCGGTTAGCTCTTTGTCAGATCATCTCATTTCAGCTTCAATCCTGCAGTTGGGGAAACCCAAAGCATAGCTCATTCCTTAGATCACTGAACTTGTGATCATGGATGAGTCTGACGGGGTGTCCACGTGGAGGCTTTGTGAAATTACCAGGTAGAACTAGTTCAAGATTTTTTTTCTTTAAGCATTGTGTAATCTCAGCATTGCAATAAATCGCAGGTTCACCTTGGCATCACTGTAAGTCCAGACCATACTAGATCTCAAGTGTCCCCAATAACACTAAATGAAATGTGCCTTGAACAATATGATCCCTAACTCATTAGTTTTCTTCATAAATGCAAAATATACGGTTACTTTTACATTTTTAAAAGGCAAACTAAAAGTACAATTCTTCTTTGTATCTTTCCGTATGAAAAATGTTCATTTTCTTTTCAGTTAATAGGCTCAGTAATGTATCCTTAGCCCCGTGTTGAGAGAATAGTTCCGATACATGCCCGCCTCCGCCATGGCGTTGGAGAACCTCTGTGACTTCGGATGAAATATCGATGGAATGGTATGTGGACCTAGAAATGTATTTTTTAGAATATAAAAACTAGTTAGCTACAAACTAATTTGATTATTACATTAATTTCTGCTGGTGGTCGTCCAAATAAATAAATACACAACGAACACTCACAATAAAACATAAAACACACCTTACAAATACCCCAAAAACCAAAAAAATAGACTACCACTACTCTATTGCCCCTAATATACGAGTAATTATATATTCGTAATTTAATACATTGTAGTATATAGCCATCCAATTCCCATCGTATATAATGGGTTGATATATAATTTTACCAAAACAAGTGCCAATGAGATCTCCCACAATAAATAAAGCTGTTAGGAAAATCAATTAATATACATACTTATAATAATATATGAAATTACCTGTAAAAACCTGTATAAAGCACCTGTCCACTTACTTACGAGGATATGAAGTTATTTACATAACTAGTGCACCTGCCTTGAGCCATCACCATCGAAGTAAATATTTCAATGAGCATAATTATATCTAACTATAAGATCTAATTTGTCTAAACACTTTATATTCACTTGCCCTTGTATATTTTAATTTCTTAACAGGTAAATAAAACTGTAAAAATATTGATAGCATTCGTCAATTAAGTACTTAAATGTGATAGAGATTAAAAAATAAGCATTTAATTATGACACTTTACCTGGTGGATACCACCCGTAATCACTGGCAGTTGTTCTATAGAATGGATGTTGTTTCCTGACTTGGCAACCGTAGCCATTGAACCAATCTGCAAAATATGGAGAAATATATCCATCATTAATGTTTTAGTATTCAGCTGCATTTCCCCAATGCTACGCAGCAACTTTCTTTTCAAATTCTATTTCACTAAAATGGCTTCGTGAGGAAACCCACATACATGCCCGAGAATTATTTCTGAGGCATGTTGTCCACCAATCCAGACCGGGCACCTGTGGCCTATATAATCCTGCTCAGAAAAGTGAGGGGAGACCCATATTCTCAGCAATGGGCGGATAGAGGTTAATGATGAGAAAAATGGTTTTGATTTTCTATCCGACTCTTTTGAGGCATAGCTGCGAGTTGAAGTATACAGACATTCCAACTTCTGAACATATTAAGCAAACGTTTACAAAAAACTTATTATATCAACATTAAACAAGAGAACCGAAAAAAAATATCTACATGCCCTCATAAACTTCTGAAAGGAGCCGCTCAAGCAATCCTCCATACAAAAGTGTAGGAGGATCACAGAATTCATAATATTGTAAATTTTGTTCTTTTTTACCTTTCGGTGCACTAATCTACGGATGTATCATGTACCTATATATTATATGTGTTGTATGGGTGTTGGTCATATGTGTGTAGTTCTATTAGTTTTATTTTAACTTAAATACTGCCTTCAAGACGTATGTTTTTTTTTATTTATAAGTTAGAAAGCACCATAATATTTGTTATCGTCTGTTAATACAAGAGAAGAGTCGGATCGTGACTACTATCCTACTATCTATAACATGTTTTTATGCCTCTCTAGGTTATACGTAAAGTTTTTAATTTATTTATCAGTTCTGAAGAAAATTATCGATGATCAAAGAAATGTAATTTGAATATTGAGCAGGTAAGTTGAAGTTAATGAAATTACTTGTTTAGCTCGAGAATAAAATTGTAAAGGAAAAGTACATCTTGTAAGAACTTTTTAAATAAGATAATTAGTTGTTTATAGTATTTTGTAACAACTTGATAGTCAATAAAACTGCCCACTACAATACTGTAAAAAATACAGCATTACAGTTATTGTTAGTTATATATATCAAGCTATAATAATATAGTCAATTATCAAGAGAGTCAAATGTTTGACAGCAGATGCAGCTTTCAGGTAGGCACAAAAAAATGTTATGTTACGTGTGGTTGAATTGCCTGAGTGATCGATATTCAAGATTCGTTCTATCAAGTGTGTGTGTGTGTGTGTATGTGTGTGTATTGTACCTACTAAAATAGTGTAAGATCATGAAAACCCAACCACCATGACTGTAGCAATGAATAAAATATGTAAAACGTCATACGGGCAAGCTGCGGGTAGGCACAAAAACGTATAATTTTAATTTATGTTATTCTTCTTCGTATCCATGACATGAGATGGATAGCAAAAGCTGTCCAGGGTACGTTGGGCATATTTGGAATCATAGCATGTAGTTGTTTTTTAATAACGAAGTAATTTGTAGGAGGTATACGTAACAAATAAGTTCGACATATTTGTAGCGTTACAACTTATGGTCATGCCTGTAACTGTAACGATGAAATAAAAAAAAAATCCTGTGTCCTTTACATGGTATGTTTGCTCTTATCTTAGAACCTAAGTAGTTTTCAATGAATTTTCACCGATAGATAAAACGGGGAGGATTGATTTTGGATCTAATTTAAATAATAATATATTTATCGATTAACGCACAGCACACAATGGAAGCCGAAACCCCAAGATATTATCCTAAAATATCTTCCTCTTCATAATAATGTAATATGACTGTGTGACTGAATGACCTGAGTTCTAATTGATTTATCGTCGTACTCACGAGGGTGTTCGAATCTTTTCGGCAAATTGCAGGCTGTTAAAACATCAGATGTCTTTAGCTCCTCCTTGATTTCTTTTTGTAAAGATTCCTTGTCCGTGCAGGTCGCTGAACAGTAGCCGAACGGAGCATCTGCAGGAGGAGCTTCGAGAACCTTTTCCCCGCTCATGTTCGGACGCAGATGAATGAGGGAGTAACAATAATTAGGGAAAAATTTAACAATATCAAGGGAAGGGGAAAAGGCCTCGCTAGTGATTTTCGAGTTTGATCAAACAATGTGGTGCTATGACAACCTGTGCCAACGTGACAATAACCCATGACAACAGGCCTAATTTTGAGGTTTTATTACAGAAAACAATCCGAATCTATCCATACCCAAAGATTAAAGGATCCATAACTGGGTCACCTTGGTAGGTACTAGGTACCTATCTACATATTATATTGTCCATATTGTCCTATACCTACATTGTTTGATTTATTTTTATCCTTATGTAATAATATATTTTATTATTTAACATTATTTTTATGTAATAATAACTAGTTCCATGACATAGGTACTGAAGGTATAAAACACGGCGAAGTGTCTTCATGATAATTAAGTCACAAATACAATACGAGTAGCTTTATCTACTTGTGTCAGATACTACAAGTACCTAATAACTATATAAGGCTAAGCCTACAGTACTGAAACAAAGCATGAATGAATAAGGGGGCATCAAATATTAAAAACAGAAAGAGGATTGTTTTTTCTAAAATTAAATAAGGAACTCGTTACTGTCACACATACCTACATAGGTAAATTACAGGTTTATTGTATCTAGACGCAGGAAATATTAGTTGTAGTTAAGGCTTCGATCATTGCTCGAAGGGTTAATTAAGGTTAGAAATCCATAGGGACTTCAAGGGACCTTTGTCCAATAAATTACCTAGACTCAAGACATGTATTACAGCTTCTGTGTTTGAGTTACTCAAACACTACACTGAACACCTAACTCAAGGAAGTCCTAAAAGCCCGAAGTTATAACCTGCAAGAGCTTAGTTTGAAGCACATCTATAACGGCACTGAAAACCATACAAAGTTGTTTAAAGTACCTAACGGTGCAATAATTATAATATTGTGATGTCATGATTACAGGTATAAGTAATTGTTTTATTTTTATTAATTTTATTTCTATACGAGCGACTATCGCGTGGCAACACGATGGCCTGTGCATGTGCAAGTGTGCAACCGATCGGAAGAAAAAAGATCCCACTCCCATTTTGAGAAAGCGCGTTTCATTCTAGAGCACAGCTTATTATTTGTACCTACATTTTATGATTTTAGTTTTGGACAACATAAAATACTTTTACCTGAAAAAAAATATACGCTTCCTGCCGGATATTTGGGAACAAACCGCGGGGGCAACTAGTATATAATATTTAAACATAATTTATAATTCATTTCGTCTAAAACGTTAGCGGGACGACCGAATGCTTTTCGTAGTGACTGGCCACAGCAGGCAATAGAAAAAAAATCGTGTTAGTATGAACCCAGTGTGCGCTGTACTTTACTCCATCGGGCATGCATTGGTGTGAATATATTAACCGTTATCAGCGCTATCAGGACGAGTGGGTGACTATCGCGCCCGCCTCCCGCCGAGCGTCGCGCTTAGTCAACTGTGCTCGTCGTTAAAAATGTTCATTTTAAAGTTTTTTTTTTAATATTACATCTAGTTGTGTTATTTGTGTAGTTTTACGGTATTTTTTCAAGGCGTAGCCTAGTTTCAAAAAACAGAATTCACCTCGGAAGAGCTTCTTGAGAATAAAGATATATTGCTTTTAAGTATAATAGTACCAACCTAGGTGCTACTCCTATTTTTGTAGAATGAATACTTACTTTTTGATCAAAGTCAAAATATTGACATCCACTAACTAAAACGATGACATTTTGCCACACAATTTATTGACATGATTAGTTTGTTTATTTACCTACCTGTGATGGGATACTATCGTGTCCTGTGATTTACCAGTTTGTTCACATTTTTGGAGTATGAAATCGAATGTTTCAACCGATTCAACCATGAAAACTATAAGTGTAGAGCAACCAATAAACTTAAAAGTGGTTAGATTTGAATTAGACTTTAGTTCGCTCCTTGAAAAGCCACCACAAGAAAAGAAGATTAAAAAAATCAAAGTACCGAAGATCTCCATCAATAATAAGAAGAAGAATACAATCCCTCTTCCTCCTCTTCTCAAAAATAATCAGGTAACTACTTGAAAGTATAATAAGTTTTATAAAGTATTAATTTTATTACGTACGTATGTAAGTTTTCCTCATAGGTAGGTACTTTCATACACATTTCAAAAGTATACATGTCATTCATAATTAAATTCATATTCATCATCTTTCAGAGTCTGCTTTGGTATACTACTTCACGAGTAGGTACATATTACATTGTACCATTTTCTGAAATTCAGCAAAAAGAGTCATAGAAAATGCATAAGCTTTTTGATGTCAACGCTCCTGTTTTCTCTAACGCTTTTACTTATTCATGTGTCGTTCGATCAGTGGAATTACCCGGTCTTGAACACTTCACAGAAACGTGAAACGAAAGACCTCGTCGAAGAGTTGCTGGACGAACTGTACTCAGAGCAGCGCGAATGGAGTGGGCACAGCACTACTGACTACAGTCGAGGGTATGATGCTACCGTAATAATAATACCTTAAAGTTTTAATTACAATAAAAACAATACAGTTCAACGCAAGATGCAATTATTCAGCAGCATTCTCGGAGTGAGGAGATTAGACAGGGTGAGGGATACCATTTCGTGCTCCAACACTGGAGTAGTGGATGTGGGCAAAAAAGCTGCTAAGCTAAAATGGAGGAGAGCGGGTCACCATAATCCTGCATTCCCACCGGTGGGAAAAGGTCACAACACAGTGGCTGCCTGAAGATGGTCGAAGGCGCTGAAGCTGGCTCCGAAAGCGATGGCAGGACTTTTAGGCAATCCACGAGAGCTGGCTGGACTGAGCGACGGCGCAGGACCGTGACTCCTGGAGGAAAGAATTGGGGGCCTTTGCCCAGCAGTGGGATAGCATAGGACCTATACTGTTCCACTATCCATGCAATACATTATTAAAGAAACGAAAGGGCCATTCTCGGTATAACTTTATTGCTAAATAATAAATTAATGGGACTACTTCTAGAGCCCTACTAATTCATGGTTTCGCGAGAAGAAATAGTGTGATTACGTAGTAATAAGTGACTATTGCGAATAATTTGATGTTTTAGATCAACATTAGTGCCTTCCTTGGCGTCGTCTCATTCAAACTACGAAGAAACAGAGGCAATCGAACGAAGTTATTTGGAATCCTTGGGTAATTAAACATATTATGTTCCACTTTGATTATGACATAATTATAATATCTAAATCTAAAGCAAACGTTACTGGGTACATGATATATTGTTTATGGTATATTGTATATACATGAGAATAATAAGAATAAATGTCTCAGGATGATGAGAGCAATACAGTTTATGCAGTAGATACTGCGTAAGATTTTACAAATCAAAGTTCTGGGTGGCAATTGTTAGAGGCAGATATTGCTCTGACCAGCAGATGACATGCTTGTCTCGTAACCTTCTTAGTACTTCGCATGAAGAAGTTAATAATACGCGAATACTTGGTATTTTCGAGCTTACTAATTGAAACCACTCTGTCGTAAACACCTCTCTATCATGACTGACAGATATCTCCAAACTCCAAGCACAAGCATCGGAAGGGAAAATTCGGCTGCAGCAAGCAGGCGAAAGACTTGCGAAATGCGTAAGGGCTCGCGACCGACTCAGGAGACATCAAAAACGACTATGCGCAGCATTTACCGTCCTCCTTCGACATATAAGTAAGTATACAGCTAGAGCAAACAGCTTGTAAAGTGTACTCTCTATCAATAAGAACTTAATCAGGTTGCGTCATGTTTACTATCTTGTATAGTTGGTAAGATTGCTCGTATTTCTCCGAAGCTACTACATTGTTATAAGTTTTGCCATTCAAGAGATTAAGACAAAACACTGACATCAAAAACGTAGCTTAAAGTTACTAAATATGTGGTTACCCAATATCAACCTGTTATTCTTTTCATTGTGCGTTAGGTCAAATAAAACCACTTACTTATTCTTTCCGTCTTTATCTTTTCGAACAAAAACGACTTCATTCATAGGCAATACGCACATCAAACCCACCGAACACCGTTTCCCTTGTATCTGCTTCCGACACTGACGTACACAGCGGCGCTCAATCGATACGTAACGCACACAGGCATCCTGGCATTGTCCCTTCGCGCATGCTCCTGGCGTCTAGCACGATAATCACCGACGCCAACAGTTTGACAGGCGACTGTTTTCTCTCTCTTCGCCAGCGATGAGACTTGCGACGAAGGCGGAATTCCTATGCAGTACGGTAGTACGGGACTGGAGGCCACGCCGCTCCGTTTCATGAATTTCCCAGTAAACATCGCATCAGCTGGCCGACTAGCAGTCTCAAATGCTCCCTAAATATGGCCCTTAAGTTGTATCATTCTCTACAAGTTTTATTGTTGCCGTCATTTGTTTCGTCTGCCTGTGTAGCGTCCGCGACGTGGAGTAGTTTTGGGAGGATATGTATTCCGCGTGTGGCTGCAGTGACCCTGCATAGAATGAAGCTGTCACGTCGCTAACTCTGTGCTTAGTGCGGTTCTGATGCTATGCGTTAATTGTCAAATGTTTGCTGTTTACAAGACAGATGAGTGCACTCCTAAACTCTTTAAGGAACTTAGCGAGTTCGTCGAAGACCACTGCAGGTATGTTCATATACATTTTAAAGGTTATGTTTTGTGAAATCAAGAAAGCTTTTAATTAAGTTATCGTCTTATTCGTTTTATAGAATCGTAGGTAGGTACTGAAATATTCGTTCGGTCCAAAACTTTTTATTTAACCCCAATCAAACTTATTTGCGTGATCTACCTAAATTATCTTTTTTGTTAACTGAATGTTTATATTAAATTTCTTTGTTGTATGAATTACTTTAGCTGGAATGTCAGAAATTCAGTGAATGACCACCCAAGGTTTGTTATAGAATATTTTACTAATTTGTGAAATAACTATACCTCGCGTTTCTAATTAGGCTGTTATCATATTATGTTACCATCCAATACTGATACGTTCTCGGCATGTAGGTACATATTTTTTAATACAATATGCTATTTTATGTTCTTGTAAGTTTCATTTCATTTATTTCAACAACTTCTAAAGATGTCAAGGACAAACAATTTATAAGTTTTCATTTTTCGCTCTATACCTTGTCACGTATAGACTTTGCTAACACAATTTCAAAGAATCCCACTAAAGTATCTATTACTTTTATTTTCAACCAAAATGTTTAGTTTCCTTTTTCGGAACTTACGAAAACGTTGATTAAATCTATGAGCGTCTCAGTCAGTTGAAAAAACAAAGGGTTTGCCCCACCATGCCATAAACTCCAAAACCGTATTTTTTGGTAGTAAAAAGCGTAGGGACGGCATTGTTCGCAGGTTCAAACCTGCTCCGTAGACCGTAGTCGTATTTTGTTTTTCCAAATATCAAAGTTACCTACCTATTTCTATGATCAAACTTACAATTTTTTAAGGCTGATTGAGTTCGCTGGTGACAGGATACGTCGATACTGGCTTCTGTCTAATAATTGGCTATCGTCGGCAATCCGTTTAGGTGGCGTAAGCGGAGCCCGATTCGGCGTGACACCCAGCGGGGGCGAAGGCCCCGGCGAGGGCGGGTACGCCGAGTGGCACCAGGCGATGCGACTAGTTGCGCGCCTGCCAGCTGGAGTCCCGCATCATTTCCGAAGAAAGGTAATGGGTACAGTTTCTGGGTTGCCACATTAGAAAATTAATTCCAATGTCCTTCTCTACTTTGATGATCAAAAATAGTTTATTCACATCTAGCTGTTACTTCGTAGCCTTAGTAGGTACTTACATGGTGGTCTTAGTTTTAATATCGGTATTAGAAGACCGTTTTACACCTATTCAACCCGGTAGCTTATAATCACTGTGTAGGGTCATTCACTGCGATTATAGTTACGCTTAAAATAGGTATACCTACGTGGTGGTAAATTATGCTCTCTTGGATGTTATATTCCAAAGTCGCCAGTACGAGTTATAATGTGGAGAAAATTATTTCGTGCGGATTGCGCGAGGATTTTGGTACTCTACATCAAATGTAGAGTAAGTCTCAAATATTTCATAGCGAACTGAATTAATGCTTTCGCAATTTCTTGACTTTCGTCTGCGTCCCCTCGTGACTGGTAGTCTCGAGCTAATTTATGATTTCGCTGTGCTTTTCTTTGAGACTTTTTCCGTTACAACATTGACAAGCCATGAGAATTAAGAACTTTTCATTTCTGCTTACAATTGCATTTTTTCTAAACGAATTTTTTGCAGTTCAACGCAACATTGACTCACGCTATTTATTTTTTCTTTGCACACGCAGCTTGGTATTGCACTCCTTATTTTTTTTAAACACTATCATAATTATGATCTAGACGTTTACACAAGAACATTATTGGTTTACTTTTATCTACGTATATTATTAGGTTCAGCACAAAAGCCCCTTTATTGTATGTACATTTTTGTGATGGACATCTGCCAAAAAATGGCTTCCAAAAAGCAACTGTTAAAATATTGGGATGATTTCAGTGGCCTGAATGCCTGAAATGAAACAGTCCTTTTTATTTTTTATGTAGCCATTTCTCATTTGATTGAAGCAAAACATGTTATCTGCCGAGCGCTGTACAAAAACATCGTCTGAGGTTTTGGATTTGGATAGCAGGACTCGTAAGATAATAATTACCCAATTTCAGGACGGTTAAAGTCAGGCATTCTTCTTCTTTTAGCATATTAATGATTTGGCCATGAGCTTGTATTTGTCTTCATATGTGCTTTGCCTCTTCTAACTCGGATGGCTTTTTGCATCCTCTGTGGCGAGTCCATTCAATGCATTGCCTGGTATATCCTCTTTACGAGGATAAGTTAGTTTAGTACCGCTCATGGATCTGTACAAATAACTTGGATCTCATGTAGATAACTTATATCGAATGTTGTTTCTACTCTTACATCCGTTGTGTTTATAACATCTTTAGGTGAACTTAACCACGTTTGGTTTCTTCAGTTTCTTCGTTTTCATTTTAAGTTTTTCATTTTCATTCATTTTCAATTGAATTTTCAGCTATGGCTGACACTAGCAGAGCGTCACCTGACTGCCAGAGGCGTGGATTGGCCGTTAGCAGAACGTGCCTGTTTCAGAGGCACTGCCCTACCAGACGACACAGAACTTGGAGCGCAGATCATCAAAGTAAGTTATATTAATCGCAAGATAGAATGTCAGTTCTCTTTGGATTAAATATAAAGACGGTGTCAAAAGTTAATCTTATAGCTATTTTCTGTAACGGGGTTTGTGATGTTGAAGACAATAAAAGAGTTTGAGCGCCTCTCTGAAGTAAATCTCTTTTAAATCTATTACGTAGGTATTTAGCTTTGCTCGAGATTGTCTGACAGACTGATTTTGTAAGTCTTTATGCATTAATATTAAAAAAAAATTGCCACATCAATAGAAATATCATGAACACTCGAGATCAGCTTTGTTGAGGGATACCTAGACCTACAGTAGCTAGAGCCTAATATCGTGGGGTAGGTACGATTATAATTGCAGATGCATTTTTTTTAAACAATAGTACAGTAAATATAACACGGACCACGCGATACTCAGAGAAAACGAAGAACCAGAAACGAGCTTCAAAAAGCGTTCTACTTGGTGGAACTTATTCTAAGGCATTAAGGACCTGTAGGCAGCGAGCTTCCGTAAAATGGGCGGTTTTTTGTCAAAAAGTTAAGCTGTAATTACAAATATTTATAAGCCAGAAAAAATACAGTGTATAGCCAAGTGTTTCAGTTAGCTAATAAATCAATAATATTGGACTAAAGTTGTCTAGTATCTTGAGAAAAAAATTCACGAGAAAGGACCCGAAAAAAATCTTTCGTCACATAATGCTCAACATTTTCAGCGACAACTATCATATTTTTTGGAACCATAAAAAAGGCAATTTTATTTTCCAATGAAATTTGAATTTTCCAATGAACTGAATCGATTCCGTTCTTCTAAATTAATAAAAACGACGAGAATATGATCAGTTTGAGCGCGTACTAGGCGGCTCAGTACCCGCTACGGCGTTTCAGAGAGAGGACGTATGTCGCTGTTCCTCAAAATTTTCTCGTCGAATTTACTGTTTGTTCTCCAAAAAAATAAAGCAAACAGAATCTCTACATGGTATACAACTGGTTTATTTACTTAGTTACCGTAAATGACTTCCTTCGACGATTACTAAACTTTTATTATAACCTTTATTACTTTGTATTTATTCTCCATTGTGTGTAAAGAATAATGGCTAATATGACTATTCTTGCACCACCTGTAACTGAAATTAGCAGCAAAAACGCGTTTTTAGATTGTTCACTTAAATAAAACTGGGATTTCTTATGATAGTTTGGAGTTAATCAAAGGAGCAGATTATGATTGTATATTAAAATGAAGATGTAGTGAACTTCCGTTTTCCATAATGGCGGATCTGGCGGATGCATATTCTGACGTTTTATTTTTAGCACACTTCCAGTAATCTTTCTGCTCAGCTATGAGCCAGTTTTTTCAATGTTTTTGCTTCGCACGATTTGTGCATTTAGTCACTGTCAAATATTATACTGTAAATTCGAAAGTAACACTGTTTCTCTGTTTGTCTGTTTATTTGTATGTTTGTTTGTTTGTTACTTTTTATGGCTAAACGGCTGGACCGATTTCGATGAAATTAGGTATAGAGAGACAATAAAAATGAAAATGAAATTTGGTAGGTATATGGGAGAAGGAAAGATGAGGACCTGGGGAGATGGGGAGATGGAGAGCAGCACCTGGAGAGATGAGGAGATGGGAGATCGGAGATGGATGAGGGATGGGAGATGAGATATTGGGAGTTGGGGAAAAAAGCGATGAGGAAATAGGAAGATAGAGATATTGACAGAGACGTGACGTGCCCGATTGATTTACAATAGCATACAAAGTTCACGCATATTGTGTTCTTACTATAGCTGGATTCGATTTAAATGCAGACGAAGTCGCGGGAAACAGCTAGTATTCCATATTTTTACAACCTCGTGGTAAAGTAAATTTACAGTCATAGTCACGATTCAGTAAACTTTACTGAAACTAGCTTTTACGCGCGACTTCATCAGCAACTGTTTAGAAAATAAATATTGAAGTCTTTGTATCTCTATCCCTGTCCCTGTCCCTTTCCTTTTCCCTATCCTTCTTAGTCTTAACCTTTATATTTTATCAAGAGCCTAAAATAATGAAGTGTCAGATCACCTACTTGAGAAATTATGAATTGCCCATATAAGTTTTCAACTCTTATTTATTTGGATTCTAAGATCCCTATTTTTTCTGACGAAAAATAGCCTATACCCATCTCATAGGTCCAATCTTGGTCAAGATTGATTAAGCCGTTTAGACGTGAAAGGATGGCCAAAACTAAAAAAAAAACCAACAAACACACACACACAGTTTCGCATTTATATGATCTTAGTACGGATGCCTGACACTGGCTAAATGCACAAATCTTTTACTCCGTCATTGTCATTGTCAAAATATACTTATATCAAAAAGAAAATTATGGAAGTGGACTAAAGAGGATGTCTTGTATCAAATGGACTTGACAAACGCGCATACCAGAAGGGACCAACACTAAATAAATTTAATACAACTTATTTAGGTGTGACTCCAATAATTCGTGCGGCATTCTAAATTTGATAGGATTATAGTCAAGGAGGTAATAATTTATGTAATGCTGGCGGTAATAATTCTTTAGGAACGGAACGTAGCATCTCAGACCGCTCGGCCAATCTGACATGTCATTACAGTGTCGAAATAATTGAATGCTTCAGACTAAAGCCTACGTAGTAACTATCTAGTAATCTGTGCTAAGGCCACGTGATGCCGTTAGTAAGAGTATAATAATTATGAATTAGCGTTTTCGACTTGCCGTGAGCGCGGAGCCAGCGTGGCGCGCGGCCCGGCCAGGTAACTTTCATCTTCTAAAATACATGAATCGCTCCTATATTAGCGCCTTAAACAATCTTAATAAGCAATCAATCTTTGAACAATTTCAATGTTTGTTCGGTACAAAGCTTACACTGAACGGCTTAGTTTGGTTTGCGCTTCTACACTATTGTATTGCGCAGACAAAATAATTCAATTCATTAGGTAATGTGATAGGTAAGTACATGAATTAAATGATTGGTCTGTTTATGGAGCTTATCATAAGTGAGACTGGCTAGACTTAGGAATGATCTTACCATAAACATAATGCCGTCGTATTTTTCCGAAAACGCCAAATATCCAGACCAGTCACGATTTCTACCGAGTGTAATAATTCTATGTTATTTGCTACCAACCAACTCATAAAAGGGATCTTGTATTCATGCCAAGTTTGGTCTCATAGTAAAAGATTGTTATCTGCAAATTTCCAGTTATTGAAGTATTACTAAATGATTTGTAATTATAAGGCACAATGTTATATGATTTAATAATTTTCGGTGTTAGCAAAATCATAAAAAACTCACTGCTCTTACCGCTATAAATTCTCGATAACTGTTTCTAATATAGTATAATTTATGAAGTTCATCAATAAATTTCTAGGTCGCACGTTATGTAGGCGAAAGGACGAAGATGCGATTAACCACTCAAGAATATAAAGCTTCCGGTTAAAGATCTTTGATTAGAGATTACTCTTTTGACGATATGTTTAATTCGTTTTAGGATTTACATCGGACTGGTTGCTCCCTATTCTGTGGCGCCGAAGGTCGAGAAAACCAGGCGATGTTGCGGCGAGTGTTGTTAGCCTACGCCAGGTAAGGACGGCGTGAACTTTGACATTACAATGAATGTACGCAGTGTAATATCCCGTCATGAGCCTGTTTTTAACACGAGCCCTGGGGGCAATACTCATTATTATTTTATTTACACGTAAATAATGTCTTTATTCTCTCAAAGCTATAATAAGTTACTGTAGCCTTATAATATACTAAAGTGTTGTTATGATGATCCGTGGGATATTAGAATGGATCAGAATATCGGAGTTGCTCGGATATCTCGCTCAGCATTACTTTAGATGAGTTGTTTTGTATTGTAGATGGAACAAAGAAGTTGGTTACTGCCAAGGGTTCAACATGCTGGCAGCTATTATATTGGAAGTCATGGACAAATCCGAGTCAGATTCACTAAAGGTATACTCCTTCGCTAATGATTTTAATACACCTCGGTTATACGATATTTACCCATACAGCTACGAAAAAATACTCCATGTACATAAAGACCATGAAACTGAAAAGTTGATCCAATGTTTTTATCTAATTTAGGGTTCCTTTTATAGTGGTTGTTATCGTTACTTTTGTGTTAATGGAGCTTGTTTACAGGTGATGGTATACCTGGTGGAGGCAGTCCTTCCTGAAGGTTACTTTGCCGACGACCTTCGCGGCCTCTCAGCGGATATGGCAGCTTTCAGGGACTTGCTGAGACTGCGTTTACCGCGGCTCGCTCAGCACATGGATTATCTGCAAAAGATATCTGATGGTAAATATATACCATCTGTTTCAATGAAATGTTCAATAACATAAGAAGTAGGTGCTTACTCATTTGACGGTCAACCTCGGTGTGAGCTTGTCAAAAACGCAATAGAATATGCCGGTCTAGATCAATTTCGTAATAAAAAGGCACACAAATCCCAAAACAAAACATTAGAGCATCTGTGGAGTGTGGAGTCAGCTGTTGATAAACGGCAATCACGGTGAAAGAACGGATTTGGTTCCCGACGTCCCGCATAGGACAAAGATCTGTATGAAACATAGGTTTCTGAGTCTGAGTGTATCTTGAACTATGCTCCTCGTAGTGCCAAAATCTCTAGACACAGGAAATCCTGTATCTAAGGGGGGTCAGGATATATGAATGTGATCGTTACGCGTTATTATGAAACAAAGTTTAATATATTCATGAAGGTAGGTGAAACCTATTTTGTATATTTTTCAGGTGGTGGCGTGGAGCCCCCTCTACCAGACGTGTTCACAATGCAATGGTTCCTCACGCTATACGCCACGTGGCTGCCACGAGACTGTCTGCTCAGAATATGGGACTTGGTTCTTCTGGACGGCAATGAAGTGCTTCTTCTAACCGCTCTGGCTATTTGGGATCTGCTTCAAGAGTGAGTGATAAATTTGATTTGATTTGATCATTGATTAGAGCTTGCTTAGAGAATAGGGATGCTTCCAAATACAATATTTTATGTTTTCTACGTTTGTGGCTTGTATCTGAAGCAATACTTACTGTATATATAACTATCGGAGTTGAGTGACTTTCGGCGAAAAAGTGCGTATATAATGTGGCATGCTTTCAAGAAATCAATCTGCTAGCTGTTTTAAAACGTTAGCCAGAGTTATTCAAAATATTCCAACATCAATGCCAATATCGGAATAGAATATCCTTTAATCTGTCGGAAATCAATTTTTCATGAAAATATTTTAATAAAACGGGTTGCATATCACAGTTAGTTGCGAATATTGGGACGTCATAACTCACCGTGTTGATATTGATCCAACCCGTTACTCGAAGAATTGAATTTAAACACAAATCAAGGTGTATTGTTTGAGGTGTCATAGGTGCATTGTTCAGCATTCATGTCGATTACATAGTGATATAAACTGATATGTATCAACAAAACGGAACACCTACCTAATGCAGTAAATGCAGTGTATTTTTTTTATCTAGTCCGTTATAATAATTGTTGGCGACAGCACTGGCCATTTTGTCGCCTTCCCTTTTTAAACATATTTTACTTTTCTATTTTGTGTTATTTTTCAAATTCAGTCTTCAATAAACAATGGTGAAATCGAGATGTTTTATTGAAGTTCTCAACATTTGGTGTCAGAAGTAAAAATTATTAAAATATTTTGCCCTTTTCGTGTCCTAACAAGCGAAAAAGTGCTTCACCTATACCATGCCCGTGACGAGATCTTTTACAAAGGCCAACCATCGGAGGGAGGAGATTTCCAGCAACAGCGCCATAGTGCCGGGACCGTCTTCTGCCGACGCCCCTATTGCTACGGCGTCGGACCGTTCGGAAGTTGGAACCATATTAGGCACGGCGCCTGTGATTAATATTCTGGACTTATATGCACATGAAAAACCCTCTAGAGTTGCGTCAAGTAGATCAACATCGTCGTCCATTCGGGCCCAAAAGCTAGCGATAATAGCCCAGCACGCTCGCCGCATGGCGGAACAAGATAAGAAGATAGCGGAGCAAGATAAGAAGATGGCGGAACAAGAGAAGAAGGTGGCGGATTTAGAGTTTAAAGCTGAACTGGCAGCGTTGGAAGCCACCTCTTCAGTGAGGAGCCGCTCTACACAAAAATGGTTAGTAGAGTGTGCTGATATTACAACCATTATCGATGTGGAAAATAAAGCAAAGTTTCCTTACAGTGGCTTGGAACCACAAGTAGTGGAGTTACCTGTCCAGCCTACGGGTGGACTATCTGCGCCAGGTGGCGCCTTTACTCAAGGCTATGAAGGAGAGCGGGAAACAAACGTCGCCGCCCGTATGGAGCCGGGTGTGCTGCCAGACGGCGGTTTCCTTCCAAGACATTCTCATACTCATACATTTCCTATAGGTACACACCACACTAACGTAAATAACGCACATGATAATTGTTTTTGTGATAGCGATAATATAAATAAAGATAACAGCATAGGTACAAAACATCATATATTACACCTAGCCGAAGTCATCGATGCTGCCAGCAGGCGCATACAAGTTGGAAGTAAGCAGGTTGGTGGATCTTTGCCAGTTTTTGACGGCCGACCTTCCGAATGGCTCCTTTTCAAGAAGGCTTTCGCTCGAACGGAAGCCAGCTTTAGCCCGGAAGACAATCTGGCCAGACTCAGCATGGCGTTGCAGGGTGCCGCCAAGGAAGTTGTGTCGGCACTGTTGATGACCGCCGTAGATCCGAAGCAGGTAATGAGTTCCTTAGAAGCACGTTTTGGTAGTTCGGAACTAATCATTCTTCAACAGCTGTCCATGTTGAAGTCTCTTCCTAGGTTAGCCTTATACGAGTCTGCCAGAGACCTGAACGTGTTTGCGTGCCGCGTACGGAACTGTGTCGAGGTGATAAGAGAGCTTCATAAGCCAGAATATTTGACGTCTCCTGAGCTTGCTCACACGGTCTTAGGTAAGCTCACTCCTACCCTAAGGTACAGGTGGACGGACTTCGCATGGGCGCAAGATTCAAGTAAGCCTAAGTTGGAGCTGTTGGCAGATTTTTTAGACCACGAATCGCAAAAGCAGGTAAAGTTCGGATTGTTGCATTCGGATAATTTGACTGTCAACAATACCTCCCACAGAGTCAACCCTAATGTCAAAAATCAACTTGTCACCTTCGCTAGACAACCGGCGAAGGAAAGAGTTTATGCATCTTCTTTCTCAAAGTCTATGACAGCATGTGGATACTGCATGGTTAATGCTCACGATATAACTAAATGCAAAAAGTTCGCACAACTATCCGTAGACGATCGCTGGCATTGGGTCATTGAAAATAAGGTTTGTTATCTATGTTTACTCAAAAGCGGCCACAAGTATAGAGCTTGCCCAAAGCAATGTGAATTCGTCGGATGTAAGTACAGTCGCCGTCATAATACCTTGTTACACAGACCGAGTGTTAAATCACATCACGCTTCTATCGAGGAAGTTACGGAAGAACCAACGTCTGATGGATCGTGTAACCAGGCAGAAAAGGAAGCAATCGTCACCATGATATCTCATAGTTCGCAACCAATAGAGAAGAAGAGACCGTTGCCCATGATAGTTCCAGTCAACGTCAGCGGCCCACAAGGTACCGTGGATAACTTTGCGCTCTTAGACGATGGATCTACTGCTTCGTTCATTGATCAAACGGTAGCCGATCCCATAAGTGCATTGGGACCAAAAGAACCTCTTCGAGTTAATTGCATCGGTGGTCTTACGAAATATATGCAGGTGAGTTTCGTAGATGTTAAAGTAAAGAGCGGGCATAGTACAGATATACATGAGATAACAGTTCGATCGATTCCAAATTTGGCGATTACGAATCAGTCTGCACACTCAACTTTATGCTATGACGATGCAAAGCCTACACTTTTGATTGGAATCGATAATTGGCATCTTACGTGCTCAAAAACCATACGCAGCGGGACTCCGTCGCAGCCTGCTGCTGCTTTAACTCCCCTGGGTAGGGTTTTACATGGCTTTTCTTCAGGTATGTCTAAACCTGTAGACTTTGCCAACCACGTCATTACAAAAGATAACGACGACAAACGCACTCTAGACACTCTTATCAAAGAGTATTACGAGTTGGACTCTACGCGATGGTTTACCGGGCCAGCATTCTTACTTTTGAAACGGAAAAGTGGCCCTGTGAACCAAATATTGATATCCAACCAGTTTCAGAGTGCAAGTCCTGTAATCAAGAACAGGTAGGCCTGTCACAAGCCACAATACAATCGCCGGAGCTACCTTCATCGGTAGTGGCTGATAATCTGCATTTTAGCAGTTGGCTATGATTTCTTGAGCCACAGCGCGTGCACATCAGAGTGCTTCGATATTCATCTCAAAATTCTAAATTGTCACCTGTTCATCGCGACCGTGGCTTGATACCTTTTAGATGTTTCTTTTATTGTTTCAGCTGAGCGCCATAATATATTTCGCCGAGTCCAGCTGGACGCGTTTATGAGCGAGTATATTCAGATTGACGCTGCACGCCCCGCTTGTAAAGATAGCCTACCTAGATTATGAAATATTTCTATGATCATAATTATTAGAGACGATGTTATTATCAGGCCCTACCAGTGTCTCAATGGATATCGACTCGCGACCAATAGTCCTCGACGGAAGACATCGAATAGTTCGCCTAATTATACTCTCCTTTCAAGTCAAGATGGCCCACGGAAACAATGAACTCGTGGTAAATGAGCTGCGCCAGCGTTTCTACATCATCGGATTGCGATTGGCTGTGAGAAGCGTTACGAAATCCTGCCAACTCTGCCAGTACTCTAAAGCGATACCGTTTTACACCACCAGTTGGAGATTTACCCGAGGTCAGAATGACTCATCATACTCTCCCGTTTACCTTTACCGGCGTAGAATACTTCGGTCCTTTATACGTCTCAGTTGCTCGTCACTTAATGAAGAACTGGGTAGCATTGTTCACCTGCTCGACTGTACGAGCTATACATATACAAGTTGTTGAGTCGTTGTCGGATTGTAGCAGTGGCGCCATAGTACCCCGGAACGCCTTCTGCCGACGCCCCTATTGTTACGGCGTCGGACCGTGCGGAAGACGGAACCGTATTTGGTACGGCGCCTGTTTTGTTTGATGCCGCCTTCTGCCGACACCCCTTACTGTTACGGTGTCGGACCATTCGGAAGACGGAACTTTCAACTTTCTCACCGCAACTTCAAACAACAATCATCAATTACATGAGTTCTCAGATGTGGACCTGGTAATGCGGGAGGAGTGGAGAAAGGCTCAACTCCTGGCGGACTACTTTTGGCAACGATGGGTGAAGGAACAACGATGAGACCTGGTACCTACTGATTGCAGACAGTAATTTGCCACTTTGGCCTTTAGGCAGAATCTTAAAAGGTATGTCGTAGATATCGCCACCAAAGGGGGTGTGCTGCGTCGTCCCACCAGAAAAGTAGTGCGCCTCAATGTCTAGTGATTTATAGTGCCTCAATGTTCATGCTTAATAGTTTTATAGTATACGCCTCAATGTTTTAATGTGTGCCTTTAATGTTTGCGCCTTAATGTTTAATGTTAATGTATTTAATTCGCCTTACCACGTAGATAAGTGGTGTTTCACACCGCTCGGGGCCATGTTGGCGACAGCACTGGCCATTTTGTCGCCTTCCCTTTTTAAACATATTTTACTTTTCTATTTTGTGTTATTTTTCAAATTCAGTCTTCAATAAACAATGGTGAAAACGAGATGTTTTATTGAAGTTCTCAACAATAATATTATTGTTATAATACTTATGTAAGAATCCGCAAAATAGCTAAGTAATAGGTGTGGGCTGTGGACTCTGTTCAAGAAACATGCTGTCGTGCAAAAAATAAGCCGCTAAGGAATGACTAATAAAATAAATCTAAAATAGCCTTATTTCTTTAATCGCTTAACACGGTCTACCGCTTCACGGTGGCAAGTGTCCAATCGCAATAACTGTACCCACAGATCATGTTCAAGCGATACATATTTCAAATACTCTCGACTCTACTCTCTCTCTCTCTCTCCTTCATCTTAATCATTATTTCCAGTCGCATTCTCTCCGCGCGATCAGCTGACGAATTCTACAGCTGCATGGGTGGTGGCGCCGGTGTGATCTGGGAAGCTGGTGAAGCGCTGGTGGCGAGGGTCGTGGCTTTCGGGTCTGTGCCTGAATTGCCGCGGTTGCGAAACCTGCATAGATACAGGGTGGCACCGCCCGCTCCACCTACTTCTGCACCGATCTATCACCCTCCTCTACATTCTGCAGTAAGCCTTCACATATCTGATATTCACTGTACATTTCACATTAGAATATAGCTATGACCTGTATATAACATGTTAATTACAGATGCAGACAATGACAAAAAAAGGACTGAGGTTATTCTATTCTGAAGACGAAGGAGATTCTAGTGATGATGGCAATAAGTTGGCCCTAGCAACGGTAAGGCGTCAATACTCTAAATACATTCCGCAACTATTTCTGTAGATATAATACTTATCGTATTATCCATAAACAATGTCTCCAAGTTATGTGAAATTATATTGGTAACCGAAGTAACGTGTTATAATGTGCTGAATAACGTGTTATAATGAACGTGTGATAAATATCATAATTTCCTATTTAAATATAACGTAGGTACCTATTCCAGTTCAAAAAAACGAAAGACTAAATTAAAACCTATTATAATTCCCACCCAGGTAATACCGAGGCGTGAAGACCGCACCGGGACAGGGGATCGACTTTCCTTAGACATCGGTGCATTGAAACGACAATATGCAAGACTTCGTGAACGACAACGGCAGGCTCATGTCATTTTGGCAGCAGCTTGTGCAAGGCACGCTGCAGGTAAAGATTTCTAACTTAAATTCTTCATTATCATTTCCAACAGCCTTTGGCCATTCGCTTAAGTCTTGGGCTGATCGCAACCAAGTTCGACTCGTTACCTTGATAATATCATAGGATTTTTACATATTAATGCAATATGCTGTGCTTTACAAGTAAAGTAGGTTACTTTTCATTTTTCATTGCAGTTGGAGTGCCTACGTCACCGACATCGCTGACAGTAAATAATCTACTCCTAGGGAAAAGCGCAATCGTAAGCTCACGAGGGAGAAGACTCGGTCCTCCTCCTGGTGCTGTACCGCCTTCGAGACAGTCACGTAGTCACGAGAAAACTGAATCTCGAGCGCGAGTACGTTCTACTGACACCATCAGTTGGCACGAAGAAAAAAGTAGAAAATCCCTAAGCAGACGTAATTCTGTGAAATGGAAAGACCTTAAAAAGGACAAAATAATGAAAGTTAGAAAGGCATCTATTGATTTAGAGGAATCTGGTGATGGAACTATAGTGTCTGAATTAGAAGCCATTGAAATGATTGCTACATTAAGATCAAGAAGCTCAAGTGAAACGTCATCATACTCATCGCGTACTAACTCAAGCACAGACACTAGTCTTTGCGATGAAAATGAGCGAGGAAGTGACTCCGAAACTGAATTACCTGATGATGATGTTAAAAATAAACCCGTTAGTGCTAAAAAACATAAAGTGTCAGTTTCATCCAATAGTAAAGACACTAAAGCATCTCATCATACGCCAATTTTGAAAGAATCAACTATAACAAGGTCGTCTTCATTTAATCGGACAATTGATGCTAAAAGTTCCATAAAAGATATTACGGATTATTTAGATTCCGCAGCTGGAGAACCTTTACGCACGTATATTGATGAGTTCGAGTCTAAGATAAAAGACAATTCAAGTTTGAGCGAACCTGAATGCTTTAATTATGAAAACAAGCCTAAAATATATACGCCCAAAAGCCCTTTTGAACCAAAAGACATACTAATGTCTTCTTCGCCTTTACCAGTCTTAAATTTAGATCCTCTGCCTTCCCCTAGCAAAAGAACTTATACCTTCTACGACAACATGTTGATCTCTCATCGGTCATTATCACCAGAAACTACACACCTCATCACAACGCCAAACCCGTCTCAAACAGAGAGAAAAATACCTCGTGATACGAAAATAATGACACCTGTACATGGATTTTCTGCTACAATTAATATGGCACCGCTGCCGATTTCACCTAGTCTGATATCTCCATCTGAAAGCAACACTGAAGAAAGTTTACTTCGCAGATTAAGCTTCAGTAATAAAGTTGATAGTGAATTCATGAAATCTGAACATGTTACTAGATCTTCCGTATATTTGAGTCCTGTGGATTTAACACCTAATAATTGTGATTTCTTATCAAATCTTCAAAGTCCGATTAATCGGTCTCAGTTATCTGACATTAGGCCCCCGGACATCATCGACAGTTTTGCAATGTATGCCAACTTTGTTCCTGACATAGACTTGTCCGACAATAACTCTCCCGATATAAGAAGTTGTCCTCAAAGTCCAGACGAAGAAAGTATCATAGTCAGCGAAGATGAGCCTCCAATTCCGCTAAAAATTGATAAATATTTTGAACACAGTCCTGAATTTTTTGGAGCCCGTGTAACAGATCCTAATAATGCTGATATACCTAATCGACGATCTACGAGAAGAGTTTCACGTTTACCAAAGAAACCGGATTCATTAACCCTGCAAAGTAGTCACAATGAAAAATATATAAAAGAAGAGGTTGAAAGAGCTTCGTCGCTGCCACAAAGTCACAGTTTTACGAAAAAACTATTACTATGTGATGATGAACACGAAAATGAAGTGTTTAAATCAACGAAACAAATAACCCCAGTTTCCAGTTCCCCAAAAGATTTTATTGTTCGAACTGGTCGAAAAAATAGTGAAAGAGCATTACAAATAATTCAAGAAAATTCAAAAATTTTAAGCAGAATTTTAACTAAACAGAACCTTTCCGAAACAAATACAAGTTTCACTGCTTTTAACACTAAAGATTTGATTGAGCAGCCAAAACATTACTACATGCCGATAACGGATAAAAGTGCAGACAGTAAGATCGAATCTCCACTGCTCAAGGAATCTACGTCGGACTCTTTGATTGGCTGTAAGAAAAGACATGTTCCCAACGAAACAACTGAAAGTCATGATTTCGTAAGAATAAGACCAATTTCTATTGATGACCCCTTTTCTTTGGAAGCACGCAACATTTTACCTATTAAAGGAGAATTGCCGAAAACTGCTAAAAGTCCTAGCGTCGATTGTATTGGTAATAAAACTGACACATACGGGTGGGAAAATAAAGGGTTTCTGGCAAAATGTGACCGTTCACCTTTCTCAGAACAACAAAATAAAACGTTTGATTTTGATTACAAACGTAAAACCATACACGTACCCGGCCACGAAGATCGCGTTGCTGAACTGAAACCGACATTGACTTCAGACTGGTCGCGACATTCCTTTTCAGGGGAATCAAAAACCTCGGTCACGCTACCTTCCTCGGAACCAAAAGACACGTCGACATACGGAAGACGATTTACGCCGGACGACTGTAACTCTCCTCTCTCTAGCAAGTATAATGACTACGTACTATCTGAAGCCAGTGATATATGCCGAAAAACCGTGAATCAATTACCAAAAGTCTGCGATAATTTACTTAAGACTGATGACAGCCAAGCTAGCGACTTTGCTCATGTTGTGACTTCCTCGATCAGCTTCACGTACGAACCGTCGATAGACGACGATTCACCCACAGGTGCAATAAGCAACTCAAGTGATACGTTGTGTCAAATAACATCTCTAGATCAGGTGTCCACTCCTATTTCCCCTAAAATGTTCTCAGTGAGGGACACTCCCACGTTACCTAGAGATCATGTTGAGAGAAGTGATACAATTAAACTGGAGTCTGATGATACATGTAGTGCTATTACGTCTCTTCTAGAGACGGACACGTTATCTTCGTTGTCTTACCCTCGAAGCCCTTCAACAGGATCCTATCACCCATTCCCTACTCGTCCTCTTCGCATGCCTAAAGAACTTGGTGTTAAGTTGGGTATGTACCCGAAAGATACTATAAATTCTGCTCCAAAATAATTATACGATATATTCTATACTGATTCACTGTTTTTATCATATATTTGACTATTAACAATAGATAATGTATATTGCTATGATGCCGCATTGTTTTGATATCTGACTTTTTAAGCTTTAAAAGTAGTAAAATACTACAGTTCTTTAACGAATAAAGCGGTTTTGTATTAGGTACTACTATTTAGTTCATCGTTATACAATTAAGTAGCGTTTTATATTGCGTCTTTTTAAATCTACTCTCGTAGATACGACTGTTTGCATTTTAATCGAAATCATTTCTGTTTAGTGTATGTACATATTTATGTAAATTGTACCCACAATATATTATATGGATATAGTTTCAGGCTGAAAATTACTGCTTTGTATTAACTAAAGTTACATAATGATTCAAATATTTATTTTGGGATACGGTATTGTTCGTAAACGTAATAAATAGGCATACTATTTTAGAAATAATAATAATGTAGGTATATTGTTATGAAATACGAAGCTTTCGTATTCCAGTAATTTAGCTGAAACAAAACAACCGTTGCCTTGAACCCAGAAGCATTAGTGCGTTGGTAATAAATAACCAACGAATAATAATGTGTGTAGGTACAGATTGTGCCTCAAGGTTGGTTAATAAGTTCGAAGTCAATAATTGTGTCTATGGAATGACAATGAAATCGTACCTAATTATAAATGTCCGTAAGGATTGAGGAGCCACTTTTGAAAAATTAACAATTTCTAAATGGAATATCACGCAGTTTAAATGTAGGTGTGTCAATAAAATTTGTACCCTAAAGCAGATTTTAGTAGATTTTATGCATAAAAAGTTCTGTTACTGTAAAGGTGGCACCTCAATTCAGCAAATCAGGATTGAGGTGCCATTTTTCAAGTGAATAGAACTGGTTAAGTTATGGATGAATATTTCTGAAAACGCAATATCTTTACGGACGTGCTGTATATTGGTTGCCACCAAACTCTGGGGCTTGAACGGCTTCAATTTAAAAAGATATATAACATTCAAAGTGGCGCCAAAATCTATAAAAAATCGATTTTAATTTTTTTATTTTTCATTGATATAACTAGTCAATTTACAAAATAAACTTAATGGAAAAAATGTAGATAGTTGGCTGAAATTGTAGCCAGAGAATGAAGTAATAAAACCAAGTGGTTTTTTTGCTGCGACTAATTTTATGTGGCTCCTCAATCCTTACGGTCTGGAAATAATATTTCGCTATAACTACGTGACAACAAAACGAAATCGAACGATGAATATCCCAAAAAATTGTAGATATGCGTACCTTAATATTCATATATAATTTAATCACGCTACGTATCCTATATTGGACAAAACACACAATTTTTTACTTTCTCATACAAATTTTCTTAAGCGGTGACCATAATTTAAGTATGTAACCAGGGATATGGAATCCAAGAACTACTTACGCTTTTTTGTGTTGGACCCGCACTGTTAGTGCAGTCAGCCAGTGTACACAGCTCGTTTCATAATATAATATCTGGATGACCGAGCTTTGCTCGGTACCTAATTTTTTTTTTTTATAAATTGTGTTTTTAGGAAATTCTATTTATGTACGAATTACTAATAAAATGATGAAATATGAATAATATTTTTCGATCTTACCGATAGAATAATAAAAAAATATGAACTGGTTATTTAAAGAAAAAATCATAAAAAAACACGGAAAAAAACAAATGATTCCTAGCTAGATCTATTTATCTATTTATATAATTATATATATACAAGAATTCCTCATTATATATATATATATATACAAGAATTCCTCATTTAAAGATATAAGATAGGGAGGTATACATAAGTAGTTTCAATTAGGTAGGTAATACCTAATCTAAATTTACACTATAACCCAACATGAAACTTGGGTGAAAACATGAATGTACCTTCCTACTGATTAGTTTTTTGGTGTATTATATTATTACCTATGCCTACACCCGAGCGTGTGTAATTTAATATTATTATATTTAATGTTAATATTATATACCTACCTATCAGCAAATATAGCACTTGTACAAACCATTAGCCTGGGTTACACAAGAGGAGAAGGTAAGTAGGTAAGTACCTACTTATCTGGAACGCTAACGGCAAAACATGGTGTCATAGTATGCAATTCTCTCCTGTGGTTGTTAGGGTTATACGTACCTACAGCTTGGTACATACAGCTTGGTAAAATATAGTAGAAAATTAAATTAATAGCAGTGCCACTATCGCATGTGTAATGTGTATTGATGAACTGGTAGCCCTCATGGCATAACGGATCAATTTTGATACTTTATTTCTAGTAATTAATTTAATTTTAAATGAATGAAGCACCATAAGTACCTATGTAACGACATCACATTTAACATACATGCACAATTGCACACATCATATTATTACGCCTCTTTCCCGAAGGTGTAGCTACTTTTTTTTTTTTTTTTTTTCATATTATAAAAACAGAAAATAAAAAAATTACATTTTTTGTATCTATATTGTTCCACTGCTGGGCAAACGTCTCCCCTATTTCCTTCCACACATTCCAAAAAATATTAAACTACTCTCACTCTCTAGGGCCTAACAACCACGTTTAGGTCCGCTAAGCTGAGCAAATAATAATAATATGACACAGTTTTTGAGCATGAGATGTGAAAACTCATGTACTATTTACGCACGTAAAATAAATTTGTAAATCTATTTATTATAGGTACTCGTATAAAAACCAAAACTGACTGACTGACTGATCGACTAACGCACAGCTGAAACCACTGGGCCTAGAACCATGAAATTTTTCACAAATATTTTGTATGTGTCGTAGGCGTGCAATAAGAAAGGATTTTTGAAAATTCAACCCCTAAGGGGGTGACCGATTATATAATTATTGCATCACTAGCTGCGCCCCGCGGTTTCACGCGCGTTAGGATAATATACGATATATCTTTATGAATTGTAGTCCATGTGTTATTCTGGTATTATGTAAGCTATATTATTGTGAAGTTTCATCAAAATCCATTCAGTAGTTTTTGCGTGAAAGAGTAACAAACATTCATCCATAATTACAAACTTTCGCGTTTATAATATTAGTAGGATAAAATACACTTCATATAGAAATGATGCGATTTTTTGTCATTAAGATATTTTTTTACCGACACATGGGCTATTTGCACTGAATAAACACACTTTCAATTATATATCCTATATCACCATAATATTATTATCTAATACTATAGTCTGAAGGTGTGCACAATACACAATGCACAAACCAGATATAAATCACAGATTCCTAGATCAGGGTAAGTGTAATCATTTTACAATAAAGATTTGTTCATAAAACGAAAGCGCGACAACATAACGCTATGCAAAGATATTTTTCACTATTTTTTAGTTGCAACCGGTTTGATTATTATTTAAACTGTACAGTATTAAAACTAAAAAAATATCACATAAAATTAATAAACCACGAACCATAAATATCTATGCATCCGAAAATACTAATAACCCAAAAAACAAATCTAGATGTGATATGGGTAGGTGTGAAATTGCGTTGTCACGTTGTCTACTGGTGGAATGCTAACCTACCCACGTTTGTGTACTTATTGCTAAGTCAAATGAACATCTTTTAATTACATCACTTAGAAGATTATTTTAAAATAAATTATATAGATGGCTGATTATGTCACACGTGCTACGTATTATACGATACTCGCGGTGTAAGTAAGTATATTAAATGCACGCCAGAAGTTAAGTCACGCCGTGTAGTTGTATTCTACTTAGACCGCTCGTATCGTAATGTGCCTACTACCTACCCACTTTTATTTATGTTATTTTATATCATATAGGTATGTCATAATATATTAATATGATGTGACGTTGTTATTGATTATAATTGAAGTAAAACTTCTTTAAGCGCGACTAGGGAGTAACTCAGATTTTTTCTGACGGAAGTAACGCTTACTATAGTCTGTGTAGTTTGCTATTTAAAAAAGGTTACATTGACGTCAATGTAACCTTTTTTAAATAGCAAACTACACAGACTATAGTAAGCGTTACTTCGGTCAACGCCAAAAAAGTTTTACTTCAATCGCGCGTAAAGGTTACACGCACACACTTTTTTTTTAAGTGTCCTATTTTTTTCTTGAATATTATGGTCACCGCAGTGAAAATTGTATGAGAAAGTAAAAAATTGTGTGTTTTGTCCAATATAGGATACGTAGCGTGATTAAATTATATATGAATATTAAGGTACGCATATCTACAATTTTTTGGGATATTCATCGTTCGATTTCGTTTTGTTGTCACGTAGTTATAGCGAAATATTATTTCCAGACCGTAAGGATTGAGGAGCCACATAAAATTAGTCGCAGCAAAAAAACCACTTGGTTTTATTACTTCATTCTCTGGCTACAATTTCAGCCAACTATCTACATTTTTTCCATTAAGTTTATTTTGTAAATTGACTAGTTATATCAATGAAAAATAAAAAAATTAAAATCGATTTTTTATAGATTTTGGCGCCACTTTGAATGTTATATATCTTTTTAAATTGAAGCCGTTCAAGCCCCAGAGTTTGGTGGCAACCAATATACAGCACGTCCGTAAAGATATTGCGTTTTCAGAAATATTCATCCATAACTTAACCAGTTCTATTCACTTGAAAAATGGCACCTCAATCCTGATTTGCTGAATTGAGGTGCCACCTTTACAGTAACAGAACTTTTTATGCATAAAATCTACTAAAATCTGCTTTAGGGTACAAATTTTATTGACACACCTACATTTAAACTGCGTGATATTCCATTTAGAAATTGTTAATTTTTCAAAAGTGGCTCCTCAATCCTTACGGACATAATTATAATGCTATGTAAATCGACCCTATCTCTGCAAAATAAAAACATTTTGTTGTTAGACGATATATTTTATTTCTTAACAATATTTTGATACATTAGGTTACATTGTTTTGAAATAATATCCATCTTTAATTATTTACTTAGGTAGGTATAGTACATACCTACTAAAAATATAATAACAATAAAATAGTTGACAGTAAGTACATATTTTTAAATGTTTTGTATATTTGGAAATTCATCAGAATATTAATTATATTATTTGTCCCAATTTTAATGCTTTCTACACAAAGTCGTCAAGCACAGGTGGGCATGTACAGACTAGATGTTTATCACCATACATATCGTCGATTCGGCTAACTGTCGGCCATATCTTCGTTTCACCTTTTACAAACGGCTGTAAAGAACAAGGCAAACTCATTAGTTAGGTAAAGCAATAACTAAAGGGAATCAAACACGGATGACAACTACACGCGTTAGGTACCGTGTCTGTCGCAGGCGATATGGAATGAATGAATGTTCCAAGGTATTCTAAAAATTATAAATGTGAGTGAATGAAGCTTACAGCTGGAAAAGCGGCTTGCTCTCGACTGTAAGGTCGGTTCCATTCCTCTGAAATCACTTCCTCTTGGGTATGCGGCGCCATCTATATAAAATATTGAACACAATTTAATTTCAATCAAGTTCGTAGTTATCAAGATCTAGTCAAATAGTCAGCATGCAGGATTGCGACCAAAGTTGTGTTCTGAGAAAGCAACAATTTACCTTCAGAGGGTTCAATCTTTTATCAATAAGGCCATCTTCAATATCCTTGATTTCTTTTCTGATGGTGATTAGAGCCTCGCAAAATCTGTCCAGCTCTTGCAAGTCTTCAGATTCTGTTGGCTCAATCATGAGCGTGCCTGCTACGGGCCAGGATATCGTGGGCGCATGGAATCCTGAAAGGTATTCGAATATCGAAGAAACGTGATGATGATGATGATGATGATTATGATGATGATAATATAAAAGGTTTCGATTAATTGTCATACATTCATATGTATCATCATCATCATCATCGTGTTTCTTGTGTCTATCTAATCCAACAAGTTAAGTTAACTCATACTCAAGGAGAAGCTACTATTATTTGTATCACGTTACGTATGCACACTAATAGTCTTTCCTTAATTCAAGCCAGTCATTTCCAGTCCTATGCTAGTCTTATCCATTGGCTTTCAGACAAAGTCATCTGACCATAATACTCGTAGTTATATCAGAATAGATTTGAAACTATAAAACACATTGTTGGATTCTTACCGAAATCCATAAGTCGTTTTGCGATATCCCCTGGCTCGATGTTTGCCGATTTTTTCAAGTCTCTGACATCAATTATGAACTCATGAGCCACCAGCCCCCTCTCGCCTTTATATAGGGTCTTGTAGTGGCCCTCCAGCCGTCTTGACATATAATTCGCGTTTAGGATAGCTACTTGGGTCGCTCGCTTTAATCCTTTGGGTCCCATCATCTGGAAAGCGTAACATTTTATTACTACGGCAACATTATTTTTGCTTTTTCCGCATTGCAGATAGATATTTTATTATAACTCATACTGTTAGGTTTGTTGCTTACTTTGATGTACGCCCAAGAGATGGGCAGAATGGCGGAAGATCCAAACGGTGCAGCGCTAACGGATCCAAAGCTGTGGGCTGCGTCTCCCAAGTCCGCGAGTGGGTCCACCACCGGATGTGAAGGTAGGAACGGTGCCAGGTGTGCCTTTCTGAAAATGTATTAGCAGTCAGCACAGTATTGGTCCATATCCTTAGATCCTATCTAAGCGAAAGACTGTAAAACCCACTGTATGCGGCCAAAACTCGCTGAAGTTAATTTCTGCCCCGTGCGGTCATGACATAATTTGGTAAATAATTGGTTGCACCAGCATGGGGCAATCTAACAAAACAATTGTGTGTGATCTAACGCCGTAGGTTTCTCTTATGATGAATAGGTACGTTAACGCAGGCACCTTTTGTCGCGCATTATATATTGTTGAGGTGTTTAGATATAGGTACAACAAATTTTGAATCTATATGTTATACTCACACTCCAATAGGACCCATGCCAGGCCCACCGCCCCCGTGAGGAATACAGAAGGTCTTGTGTAAGTTCAGATGGGACACATCGCTTCCATAGTCACCCGGACGGCATAAACCAACCTACAATATGATAAAGGAAATTAGAACAATGCAGATCCATTCTTGAGGAGTTTTAGGCCCGTCCAATGTCCATGTTAGCGTCGTCTGTTCATGCACAGACGTCAGGCGTTCTCTCCTCGAGTGCTTTGTGCCGGGGTAGGTTGGTTCCTTCAGCTATACGTATGCTCAGGGCCGGATTTAGGGGAGGGCAACTGGGGCGAAAGCCCCGAGGCCTCCACAATGGAGACATCAGGACAAAAATCTTTCAAATTCCGACTAGTAAACATCGTTGCCTTTAATTTTTTTCGCTGTTTTACCTTTACCTACAGTACTTCGTACAAACTTATATCATTCTAATAATAACAGAAAATTATTTATTGAAAAAGTCGGCTGAAAAAAATGTTTCATTTTATATGGGAAATAATTTGGGGCCAGGGGTCTCCGCTCCTTCGTCGCCCCGAGGCCTCACGACCTGCACCCCCGGCCCGGCGCTACCTGCGCGTTCATGTTGGCTCCGTCCAGGTAGACCTGGCCGCCGTGCGCGTGCAGCAGCGCGCAGACGTCGGCCGCCCGCTCCTCGAACCTCACGACCTGCACCCCCGGCCCGGCGCTACCTGCGCGTTCATGTTGGCTCCGTCCAGGTAGACCTGGCCGCCGTGCGCGTGCAGCAGCGCGCAGACGTCGGCCGCCCGCTCCTCGAACCTCACGACCTGCACCCCCGGCCCGGCGCTACCTGCGCGTTCATGTTGGCTCCGTCCAGGTAGACCTGGCCGCCGTGCGCGTGCAGCAGCGCGCAGACGTCGGCCGCCCGCTCCTCGAACACCCCGAACGTGCTGGGGTACGTCAGCATCAGGCACGATATGTTCTCGCTGTGTTCTTCCGCCTAAAAGTATCTTTTATTAGCATTCTCTTCCAAAATAATATTTCAACGTATAGGGGTACCTAAACCTATACGTTGAAATATTATTTTAGAAGAGTTGATTAATTTTGATTAATAGGCGTGGCGACAGTATCAAAGAATCGTCGATTTAATCATTTTAGGGCAATCTACATACAAAAATAATTTAAAATACTGGTTAAGTTTTATTCAAAATAATCAGATTATTAAGATTTTCAATAAAATAATACATTAAAATATTGCAATCGGCCATTTTGATTGAAACACCAATCACAGCGCATGACGTCACGCTTAGGTAAACTCCGCTGATACCACTGTATTTTGTTGTTGTGAATACTGCTTTGCGCTTTTGGAGTGTTTTTTTTTATTATTTAACGTGTGATTTATCGACTTTAATCTACAATATAACAATGGAACCAAGCTTTGTTAAGGCAAATAGCTCTAATTTGCCTAGGGTTGATATATAATGTTGGGCGATTTCCTCGCAACAAATAAAGAATTTTGCTCGTCTGAGTTCCGAAACGTGAAGACTTCTTTGTAAGTCACTTCAACAACCATCATTCTTAGTTTCTTAGCTATATAAGGTCGCTCAGTTGTGTCGAATGTTCGTATTTTCCTGTCTGATTAGCGTGTTAATTTATGGGGCAAACATTCTGGTTTCATACGTACTGGTGATATTGATACCATCACATGATACTCCATATAATTTTCCATGTCATTTGGCACCTCAAAAAAGAAAACGAATTTTGGATAAGGAATGATAGCCAAGGCCAAAACAAACATAACCTCAATAAATTAATTATTCCATAGCCGCATTAATTCAACTATTTCCAGTCAAACAAACATTTTAAGACCTATAATTACATGATAACATACTCACATCAAAGTGGTCTTCACAGAAGTTTTGCCGTGCGAGCTTTAACCACTTAACTCTTATTATTTTCTTGTTTGGAAAATGTACAAACACTTTGTTGGGTGTTCTTATTGATGTGTTTTTACACTGCGGTACTGGACACCACTTATAAACTTCGGAATTCATTTGTATCACACTAAGTATCTAAATGATTTGTTTAAATTCTTCATAACGCATAGACATAATTACATGTTTACCTAAGCGTGACGTCAGAGCCGACGCCATGACACCGCGAGCTGGTTTGGCGCACTATTTGAAAAAATATTAGAAAAATGGGTTTTAACTTCGTTAAACTCAAATTTATTACCGAAATAAAGGTTTTTTCGTAAATAGTAAATATGTACCGCTATTATGGAAGAGGATTTCAAAATCTTTCGACACGCCTATTGTAGACGTTATGGATTCTCTGGAGTTTTTTTTTTGTATTGCGCTCAGTCTCTTCACGCACACTTCTGAGGGGTGAATGCGCTTTCATATTATTTATCTGCATTGGTTTTTGAACGGAAATGTCATATTATTTTCGTAGAAAATGCAATTTATTCAGAAACTGTCTAGGATTATAATTCAGATCATGGCTCGCTTAATTTTTAAGTAACAAATAGTATTTGGACCAGGCTTGGTTTTGCATTCGTCCCACCTCGCCACGTGACAATAGCTGTTATGGAATCCTTTGGCATGACTGTACTTTGTCTTAATTAAATCGTACCGAGAAACCATTACTACATACACCCACACTACGTACCCTGACGCCACTTGGTTTAGTTCCGTGCGCAAACACCTGTAGGTAACTAAATCCAGCTTTGAACATTCATAGCTCTCTGTAACCGTAAACGGTACCTTACATCATTATTAGCTGATTTTGTTGCCACCACTGCGAAATTCTGTTTGAGAATTGAGTTGCAGCCGTTCTTGCCGTTTATCGTTCTTCAACCTATCGGTTTCCTTACGATGTAACCTCCACCGACCACACTATCAAAAATATTTTCACTGTCCATGCAAAGATTGTCGAAGTATTCGCTTCGATAAGACGTTCCATTGTACTACCCGTGTTTACCTATCGTTTATTTATGTTTAATTTTAAATATAAATTTTATTGTTTATTTTTGGTGTACAATAAAGAGTTTTCTATTCTATTCTATTGTATGTTCCGTCGTGTTTAGGGTTATTGTCGACGGTAGAGCCTTATTCACCATGTCCTTGAGATGTTCCATGTCGATGTCTCCTGCGGGCGTGACGCGTATGGCGCACACCCGCATGCCGGCCATGTGCGCGGACGCCGGGTTGGTCCCGTGCGCGGACACGGGGATGAGGCAGATGTTCCGCCGGAACTCCCCGCGGAACTCGTGGTAGCGTTTGATGGTGCGCAGCCCGGCGTACTCGCCTTGAGCGCCACTAAACAATTACAATTGTATTTATTCATATTATGTACCTATAGTGGCCGACGACATAAAATGAGTCGCAGGCAACCGGTGGATGCAAGTGGCAAATTGTCGTTCTGTGTGGCGGTCTAAGGGGGAGGCTAGAAGAGCTTCTTCGGGAAGAAGAAGAAGAAGAAGAAGAAGAAGAAGAAGAAGAAGAAGAAGAAGAAGGAGAAGAAGAAGAAGAAGAAAAAGAAGAAGAAGAAGAAGAAGAAGAAGAAGTTAACATTTATAAAAGTACAGTACCGGAAAGAATAAGGTTCCTAAGTAGCATAAGAACAAAATTACCTGTTCGGCTGAAAAGAGACTCTGTCGTAGCCAGTAATGGCGCACAGGTCGCTGGCTAGTTCTTCGAACAGCGTGTGGTAACCCTGGCACTGGTCGAGGGGCGCAAACGGATGGATGTCGGTGAAGTGTTTGAATGAACACGGCATCATCTCAGTTGTGGAGTTCAGCTTCATTGTGCAGGAACCCTGAAAACACAATTTTACAAACTTGCATGAAACCAATAGATGCTAAATGATGACGTAGGATTTTAAACGCGATTCGAAACCACAGAACATTCCCACCTATGCATTATAATTAAACGTATGCCATTGGACTGTTGCCACTTTAGTCACAAATAGTCACAATACTTAGTCACATTCCGTAAATGTTGATGCGTTGCACAAGAAGATTCCTCGTGTTGTTTACCTTCATTGTCATAATGTTCCTCCTAGTTACGTCTGATTTCAAAATGCCACCTTTTATTCCATCGCTACACTCCAGATTTATAAACTTTAGTTCATGATGTAAACAACCAATGCAAATGAGCACCAGATGGATTCGCACCGCTGTGCGGACCAGCCGAGGTGCGAGGTGCGGCAGAACTTACCAGAGGTATCATAGAATGCACCAGAGATATGTCCTTGTTCTCCAGCCGCTTCATGTACCGCACGAGGCGGGTCTCGGAGTGGTGCATGTTGAACACCGGGTGCGTCAGGTACGGGGACGTGCGGCGGAACGCTCCTTGCAGGATACTGCGGGACCTCACGGCGTCGCCGGATTGTGTTACCTGCAAGTTACATTTAACTCAGCTTATGTACCTGCCTGAGAACTTCTATGGCTCTATGCGTCTGCAAAACTATAAGCAGTTCCAAGTAGCCTATAGTCTGCGAAGGACACCTCGTATTTATCAGCATAACTACGAGGCTCGGCATAAACATAATAAAGAAAGTGTCCACTGTCCATGGAAAACAACAAACTTTTATTATAGACCCAATTCGCCGAATTACTTCTTATAATTGATTGTCTTTAGTCATGTTTCGATGAGCTGTATTGATCGAATACATCTTAGTCTCATTTTTGTTTCGAGTCAACATAATGTCTCTTTTATATTCGGGTCTTTACTCCAACCACTTATGTTTTCTTCCACGTGAACAAATACCAGTAGGTAGCTAGACTAGACATACCTCATCAACCTTATTGCAGTCAAAAATCCAAAGCAGATCGTCGACATCCTGCTTAGTGGTGGTCTCGTCCAGCGCCACGCCCACCGCTCCGTCGTCGAAGTACCTCAAGTTGATCTTCTTCTGCACCGCTCGCAGCTTGACGCGGGAGGCGTCGTGGTCCGCCGCGGGCACCACGTGCAGGGTGTCGAAGTACACGTCGTTGGACTGCTTGTGTCCGCGCTCACGAATGCCTACATAGAATAGGGGCCGTACTAATAAATGAAGCTCAATAGCGCTACCAAGTGCGCTATCAGCTGATCCACACTCAAAATGTAATCTACATCTTGAAATCGTTGCTATTTAATAAATGGATATTGAGATGTAGCACTGGCTACTGGATACTGTATGTGTCATAATCGGATAGCACTTAACCGCTGAGTGTCATTTATTAATTTGCCAGATATCATGTAAGTTTCTGTTCCTAATATACAACAAGATGTATACATTAAATAGAACGAAAGAGCTAGTGCACACTGAAGATAGCTCTCAGAACTAAGTTTGATTTATTAGTATGGGCGGCCTAGAATCTATTCCATTAGTAGACACGGCCACGCGTTGCTGTGGCTAAGGCTTTTGTTATTGCGACTATAAATTGAGATGTAAGCTATCTTATCTTTCAAGTTATATCGAACTGCTCACGGTGTGCAAATTTGATCGAAATCGGTCATGTAGTTTAGAAGTCCATCGGACAAGCAACGATTACTTAGCTGCGCCGCACGGTTTCACCCGCGTTACATATTTTATGCAACACCTATAGCTATTTGAAACGTTGGCGTAACTTTTTTATTTATGAACCAATTGACATGAAACAAACAGTAAATGTTAGGTATGTGAAATTTACCACAATATATGTATTAGTCAAAACCACATCTAAATCTATGAAGAACCGTTTCTGTGATTAGTGTGCACAAATGCACAGACAAACAGACAAAAATGTAACAATCATTGTTTTGAATTCTATTCTATAAAGGTTCCATTACTATTGTTTCTCATAATTATATCTTCCACGTACAGACAGCGATCCGTTCCATTTCTATAGATGATGATGATGATGATGATGAAGGACAATGCGGGAGGGGTGATTCGTCCGTCTGTTCTTACTTTGTATATATTCAACTTACCGTGGTCAAGCACGAGTGCCGCGTGGTGCACTCTGGTGGCGATGTCCCGCAGGCCCTGCGGGCCGTGGTACACCGCGAACATGGCGGATATGTTGGCGAGCAGCGCCTGCGCAGTGCAGATGTTAGACGTAGCCTTGTCCCGGCGGATGTGTTGCTCTCGCGTCTGCAGGGCTAGTCTAAACATCAAACCAGTGATTCCTCTTTCATAGTTGCTCATATAAAATACAGAAAAGTGTAAAGTGAAAAAAAAAATGTTTAAGCTATGCCACTGCCTGCAGACAGATTTTATCTGCCTAGAAGTTTTAAGCCACAGAGTTTGAGTAGAGGCAAATCGAAGAGAAGCGGATACAACGGATAAGCTCACCTATAAGCATCTCTACCGGCGGCATCTCTCGTGACCCCCACCATGCGGCCCGGCATGAGCCGCACCAGCGCGTGCTCCGCGGCGAAGAACCCCGCGTGCGGCCCGCCGTAGCCGAGCGGCACGCCCAGGCGCTGCGAGGTGCCCACGGCCAGCGCGGCGCCGCTCTCCGCGGGCGGCCGCAGCAGAGCCATGGCGAGGAGATCCGTGGCCACCACCACTAGGGTCTGGGAAATACGATGGATATAGAAATGTTACGTCACATGATGGAAATTTTAAAACTTCTACGTCGTTTGTAAATTTAAGTGGGTAAACTTAGGTACCTAGTAAAACAATACTTAGTTATAGAGATTAGAGGTGGACACCTATACTTATACCGTTTACTCCGTTTAGGCCTCCACAATCAAGATAACCAGCAAAAAGTTTGCAGAATACTACTTACCTATGTACCTACCATGTTTGTCTATTCTATACTTACTAATAATACTTACTTATTATAAAGAGAAAAGATTTGTTTGTTTGTTTGTTTGCATTGAACAGGCTACGAAACTACTGGAACGATTTGAAAAATTCTTTCCCCTAGACATAGGCTACTTTATATCCCGTAAAAATTAACGGTTCCCGCGGGATAGTAATCACGCGGCTGTAACCGCGATGCGCTTCTAGTACCTAAATTATAAAATAAAACTCACCCCATGCTCCTGAGCGGCAGCTGCCAACCCTGAATAGTCGTAAACCAAGCCCCTAGTATCAGGGCACTGCAAGAGGACAGCAGAAATGTCTCTCTGAGCGAAGTCCACCTGACGAACATCAGGTACCACCTTTACCTCGAGGCCGAGAGCGTCTAGACGAGTCTGAACTACGGCTAAGGTCTGCGGGTGAATCCTTTCGGACACCACAAACTTTGTCCTTTTGTTGTGTCTGAAAAATACCAAGATCATACTGAAGTTTTAGCAGCATGTTGATTCGATTATGTGCTCCGAAGACATTTTGACGTCTTGACGTTTAACTATTTACCCCACGGCTACTAAGACTTCTAAAGATAAGCCCAGGCCTACTCAACAAAGATTTTTAGCTTAGGATAAGTATTTATTAGAACTGGACAATAAATAAAAGTTTCGCAGTCAAATTCTTGCTCGGTCTTCGTAGATGGTCGTACTTCGAATCCGGTGACGACTTCGCATCTTGGGCCGTATGTGGATAGTTACTTATAATGACTTGATTTCTCGTGGTAGTAACTGGTAGGTAGGTATACTATATTTAGGTAAGACTACCTATGGCAGAGAGACAACGCTTCCGCAGCAGCGGTTCCCTCGTCGAGTAGAGAAGCGTTTGCCACGTCCAAGCCGGTCAGATCGCTAACCATGGTCTGATAGTTAAGTAAACCCTCCAAGCGCCCTTGAGCTACCTCGGGCTGGTAAGGAGTATATTGTGTTGTCCTGAAATCAAAAGGCTTTTCTGATGACCATTCGATAACACTTGTACTTACTTGTTTGTACCAACTTGTTTTTATAAGAGCAATTGATAAGTATAGTATCATGCGTCAGATGCTTTTCTAAAGGTACAAACAGATCGAGACAGTGGCAGTGGTGAAGACGATGCCTATCAACTTTTGGCGATTTCTTATTCAATTTTAGAGGTCAAGCGGTTTTCTGGCGGAATTGCGTTTACAACGACGGAGGAGTTGCTCATAAATTTGACTAAATCGAATCCTCCGCGTTTAAATAGTACGACTAAATCGCGGGCTAACTGAACTCCCTCAGAAGGTGCGCACCGAAGTGCCTAAATCGTCCATGTACAGATCATGCGACGCGACCTTGGAAGCGAGCGGGAAGTCAGTTTCACTATTCGCGAGCTGCTAATTGTTTCACTTTATCCACAGGTTAGTAAGTGCCGTAATACCCCGGACACATCAGACATATCTATCTACTTACTAACGGCCGAAATTAATAATCAATCCAATCCAAAGTTTGCTATCTGGGATTGATATCACTATCCATTTTTAGGGTCAAACGTGCCAATAACCGATCCTCGTATTGGTTTAGGTATGAAGGCACGCAGACTGGAAATCGATCGAACGATAGGCAGCAATCTAAGATCGATTTCAATCTTGGATTGGAGATACAATATTAATTTCGGCTGTAAGTAAATAGTTATTACTTCGCCACCACCTTGATCTGTTCGTACCAAATATCTCGAAACTAATCTGTTACCATCCGGGATTCTCGAACATATTTCTCATTATTGTGTGAGGAACACAACAGTTGTGGTATCCCATGCCAATGTATGACCGCCATATTTCATTTTTCTCAGCTATTTTCCGTACTCTTTCAATCAGATCGTACTCACCTGAAAGACAAGAAAACAATATTTTTGTATGTATTAGATACGTTATGTACCTACCTAGGTAAATTAGGTTAGGTGGTTTCGGTATATACTCAGGCAAAGATATGATATTATGAATGAACTTACTCATGGGTTCACTGATATCCATAAGACCTTGCAGTTGTATTTTCTTCGGAACTGCATCGTTTGTTAGCAGATCCAAGCTCTGAGAGCAAACATTTCTGTTATACTAAGATAAAAGTACTTAGCACTGACTATAACAATAATAGGTATTATTATAGGTGATGGTACTCGAATCAATAACTTCTTGAAAAAGTAAGCAAAGAAAAAAGAGCCTGTTCACAGATCCTTTTATGGTTATTTTTTGCTTTTATGGTGGGTAGAATAGTAAATTAATGTTTAGACATATTCGGCGACTTTTGTCGCTAACTGTACCATAGGCGAACGTACCTTATAGCCTAATAAATCTAACATGGTCACTATATCCTGATCCCTAGGTCCAATGTGGCGGCTGGGGAAATCGACTCTTTCTGGAAAAAGGGTGCCCGATTTGGTGCTTAGCGTCACACACCTCACACCTTCCCACTGTCCTTCTCTTTTGCCACATATCTGAAGACCAACAAGTGGTTTTTTAAGTACCAAACTACGATTTAATATTCTATACATTTTGTTAGTTATATTATGCACTGTTACGAATTAAATTATCATGATACTGTTTGTGCGCCCCAAGAAAGCGACGGTAATTTACTGAACTCGTGATACAAGGGTCAAAGCATCTTCAATATTGGAATGATAAGGAGCTATAAACAAATACATAGAATAAAGATTACGTGAGCCATGGTCGTTTGAATGACCCATTATCATTAGGGCTTACAAATAAGTAATAAACAAAAGCATACCCATACCTACTTATCTCTATCTGTTCAGAAGGACGTATAGGTACCTACCTCTTAGCATTGGCGGATACAGGGGGGGGGGGGGCATGGGCCCCCCTCAGAAGACCCAGGAATTACATCACATTTTCGACTCATCTTCAGGTGTACTTTTTTTACACAGCATACATACCTACTCACTCATGAAGTGAAGTCGAAAATGCCGAATGTCTTTATTATATAAACTAAAATAAAGAATGAAGTTAGTAGGTAATAATAATAATGACGCGACGGTGTCCAAGCAAGCAGTAGCGGCGCGCGCGGGCCCGGCGCTCGGCCCGCCGCGCCGCCCTGCAATTAGCACGCTAATACATAATTATTTTAGCTACATTGCCAGTGAGAGTTTCCACTTCCGAAAGGTCCTTTTCCACTTTACGCTGCTTAAAAACATGGCTGCGTACGTTACGTACGTCCCCTGTCCGCGTACGTACGGTACGTACGCGGACAGGGGAAGAGCGGCTGTGCAGGCTTGCACTACTACACATCCACAGGGATGTCCGAGTTGATGTTGACAAACTTATTGATAGGTTTGCTAAAAGCTTGCACTAGGCGAGTAAACTTTATTTTGTAAACATACAAGGTAATTAACTTCTTTTTTTGTTCCCTTGTGATATTAACCGTCGTACCTTGTCAAAATACCCCCCCCCCCCCCCCCCCAAATGGAATCCTGGATCCGCCCCTGCCTCTTAGCTATTACCTACGTACCTAGTAGCTCATAATAATTGTTTGTCGTTTAAAGTACGTAGTTATAGTGCTGGCCTCTGGTGTCATATTTTGCGAGGTCGCCCAATGAGCTTTGATGTGACTTAACAATTGATAACAAGCAACTGTGACTGACAGTACTTGATTTGATTTGGTACGTCTCGTCTAGCATGTAGCTATGTGTCGTTGCCGGTTTTTCAAATAACGTAACGAAACAGTTATTGGTTTTTCAATAACGTTATAATAACTATCTATTTCCAATAACTGTCTATTTTTACAATTTCGTTATTTTGCTTACTTAAAAAGGGTAGCCAACTCCAATGACGTTATACATCGCGTGTTTGGAGAGCGTTGTGAGATAATTACGGTTTGCATTCCCTACAAAACGAGTGATGGTTGTGAAACCGCACCGTTTCCGTCCACCACCAAGCGTTGTTAAAATAGATAGTTTTGGTCTGTTAGGATAACGAGTTATCGTTGTCATGTTGAATAGATAGTTATATAACTTGTTTGTCGTTTGAAGTACGTAGTTATAGTGCTGGCCTCTGGTGTCATATTTTGCGAGGTCGCCCAATGAGCTTTGATGTGACTTAACAATTGATAACAAGCAACTGTGACTGACAGTACTTGATTTGATTTGGTACGTCTCGTCTAGCATGTAGCTATGTGTCGTTGCCGGTTTTTCAAATAACGTAACGAAACAGTTATTGGTTTTTCAATAACGTTATAATAACTATCTATTTCCATTAACTGTCTATTTTTACAATTTCGTTATTTTGCTTACTTAAAAAGGGTAGCCAACTTCAATGACGTTATACATCGCGTGTTTGGAGAGCGTTGTGAGATAATTACGGTTTGCATTCCCTACAAAACGAGTGATGGTTGTGAAACCGCACCGTTTCCGTCCACCACCAAGCGTTGTTAAAATAGATAGTTTTGGTCTGTTAGGATAACGAGTTATCGTTGTCATGTTGAATAGATAGTTATATAACTATCTATTCTAAATAACGCCCATAACTACTAGCATGACAGATTTCTAGCTCCGTACCTATTATTTATTAGCGGTTATTGTTTTCAATTGTACTTTTCTAATAATTCAGAATTGCTTATAGCATTTTCTGATTAGCTGCAACTGTTTGCCGTTTTTATATTACCTATTTTTCTCAAAATGTCACTTTCTTAAAATTGCCCATTTTCAAAATGTCTCACACCAAAAGCGGCACATTCTCAAAACCTAACATTCTCAGAAAGTCCGTTGCAGGTAAAAATATTTTATATTTTCTATGTAGGAAAGTCATAGCATAATAGCAATCCTCGTGATCAAAACGTCAAGTCAATTTACAGTCATAGTCACGATCCAGTATTGGTGGACGTTTTACTGAAGCTTCCTGAGAGTTTTGTAAAAAAATGCGTATAGACACTTTTTTGGGTAATAATTACCAGTAGCCCACACTCCAGCACATTAACCGTAGAACCACCACTCGAAGAAACACAAGTTTGAGAAAACAATACAAAAACAACAACGTCTCACTTTCGTATATTCCCGCCAAACCAAAAGATGTAAGTTTCGAGATTTTTTGAAGTAAAACTTCTTTAGGCGCGACTAGGGAGTAACTCAGGTTTTTTTCTGCCGGATGTAACGCTTAGGTACTATATAATAGTGTGTGTAGTTTCCGCTATTTAAAAAAGGTTACATTGACTTCCGCTGTTTAAAAAAGGTTACATTGACATCGCTATTTAAAAAAGGTTACATTGAACAATATTCTGTGTAGTTTCCGCAATTTAAAAAAGGTTACATTGACATGTCAATGTAACCTTTTTTAGTTTTTCTTTAATCACGCGTAAAGGTTACACACACACACTTTTCTTTTTTAACTTGACATTGGCTAAATGCTCACACCACGCGAAGCCAAAATAAAAAACTTAATACTCTATGCTAGTCTCATGATAATTTATGGTAAGCTAGCTATGGAAAGCTCCGGTTACGGGCATAGAGGAAATAAATACTACGTAACGTATGTAGGTCTAGCTAATAGTAGGTACCTACCTAAACTAATACCTACTATGAGTTTTGGCGGGAATCCGATAGTGAAACATTGTTGATTTTCTCAAACTTGTGTTTCTTCGAGTGTTAATGTGTAATATTGGTGGAATATTAATCACTAAGTGTTCGTTAACGTGCATGAGTGTGGGCGAATGATATAAATTCGAAAAACGTGTCATTTCGCATTTTTTCCAAAACTCCCAGGAAGTTTCAGTAAAGCATCCACTTCTTTACTGAATCGTGACTTTGACAATGTAAATAATTGACTTGACTACTTGACCACGATTGCTATATTGCTGTGACTGAAATTATGTGAAATTAAGAAATACTTTTTTTTTTTTGTTTTAGTTATGGCTTCGCACGGTTTGTGCATATAGCCAGTGTCAAGTATTTTATTTTAAGTATTTCTTAAATATCACATTAAGAAAGTCACAGCAATGTTATAGCAATCGTGGTCAAGTAGTCAAGTCAATTATTTACATCGTCAGTCACGATTCAGTAAAGTAGTGGATGCTTTACTGAAACTTCCTGGGAGTTTTGGAAAAAATGCGAAATGACACGCTTTTTGAGTTTATATCACTCGCCTACACTCGTGCACGTTAACGAACACTTAATGGTTAATATTCCACCAATATTACACATTAACACTCGAAGAAACACAAGTTTGAGCTAATAATACAAAACCAACAACGTCTCACTATCGGATTCCCGCCAAAACTCTCAAGAAATACTTATTATATAAAAATACTTGACACTGGCTATATGCACAAACCGTGCGAAGCCATTACAAAAAAAAATAGTAGGTACCTACCTACCTATACGACGTAGACTAGTTAGTTACGGGGTTACGGGGACTCCCCACCCCAATTTTCATCTTGATTCTTGTTTGATTTGTTTTGAATAATTTCTTTCCTTGTTTTCCTAAGATTTTACCTGTACCTGTATTCATTTACATCTCACTGTCACTGTTGTTTTCTATAGGTAATTATATATTTTCTTCGTACCTGGAATAAGTGTAACTTTTCCTCAAGTAAGCAGAAATGACTTTATCAGACTATTCTCGGCTAAAACACCAAGTGGTACGATCTGTAGAAACCAAGGACAGTTACAATAGTCTGCTGCAATCTTTGAAAGAATTGTTCAGAGATGGGATCAACTCTGTGAGGAGGTATGAGCAAATCAGAAGCATTGAATACTTGCTACATGTTTTGGAACTCAGGGGCTTGTTGTCTGAAGATGATATCAGCCCCTTGAAGGTTATAGCAAAAGAAGCTAAAAGTCAAACCTTGTTAGATAAAATAAATGAATATGTTGAGAATCATGAACCTCGGGGGTATTCAAACTATTATGGTGAGTATTCTAATTTTAACATGAAAGTAGGTAGAATATCGTTTTGCATTTGAAAGAAGAGTCCATAGAATATGTAATAGGTGTCTAATATGATAATATTAGAACAGGGGGTTGGATATAGGCTGTGATGATGGTATGTAGTTGAGGCATCTTAGCTATTGCAAGAATACACATAGAAAAGTACTGGATAGGCAACGGCAAAGTAATACCGTGCCTATACTACTGCATTCTAAGGATACTATTTGCAACTTTTATTTTTAGAAGAGTTCTCAATGTGTACACTTGTGTAACAGTGTATCTGGATGGGAAAAAACTCCCAACAAGTTACACTGTGACCAGATGTGACTCGTTGGGAACTACCTTTTCATGGGCAGCTGGTGGTGCTCACCATCATTCAGAGTAATTATAGAGTAGTAATATTAATTCAGAGTAACATTAGATAACAAGACCTCTAATCATTGATCATACACTATAATATCCTCTAGCACAATCAAAATATTTTGTTTATTTCTGTAGTGTGCGTAACAGTCTGTAAAGTGGAGATAAAGTGTTGACTTGACATTGAAAACTACTTGTGCAGTGTAAACAAAGTGAAATGGATTGTTTCAGCATCAGAAAAAGCAAACAAATCATTGTCATCAGGTGATTACATTAGCAATCAGCCAATCGTCTTGGGCATTTCTGACAAGAAGAAAGACAGAATTTTCCAAACTATAACAGAACAGATTGGCAGCTCCTGGAAAGACCTGGCGAGAACACTAAAAATTAGGGAAAGTGAGATTGATAATATTGATGAAAGTCATAGCACAATGGCCACAAAAGCATCATTAATGATGAACAGTTTTGATAAAAAGAAAGATAGTCATAAGTGGCTTTTGGTTCTTTGTGAAGCATTGGATAAAATTCGAAGAAAAGAATTGAGGCATTCTGTGCAAGAAATAATGATGATGAACATGTGAAATAAAAAAAACTGAATGTGTAATAATCATAGATCATTTATTTCAATAATTTGAGAAATTGTGGTGACAATTTCATTATGCTTGGCAAACTGCCTTTATAAAGATTTTTTTTATTGGGTTGTTTTGTAACCTAACAGTAGGTGTATTGCAATAAAATACAATATATTTTTAATAATAAAGTCTTTATTTGTTTTAAAACTTGGAAGATTGGATGTTGACAATGAACTACCTATGTTTATTGTTAGAATTATAGATCTAGGTATGATGCTTTAAAGCATTTATTATAGATTGATTTCCATCAAGGAAATATGAACTTGGAATGTATATAAACAGTAAACAAACCAATTAACAACTGGAAGACAAAACTTCATCACAGACATTTTAATTAATATTTGAGGCACTTGATTTCATAACAAATATTCTTACATGTCTAATATTACTACCTTATCACTACATTTTACAATCAATATAAAAAAGAATACCACTATAATTCGAGTCGAGCATACATAAGTATTGAGAAAAATTGCATTGGCCCTTGTACATAAGAATACACCTTACACATAATCCACATACACACATGGCAAATTTCGGCTCTGGAATGCTTAGTTAATTTGATTTCATCAGTAAAGTTTGTTGATTGTTGTTTGTCTGATGCAAGTGTATTGTACACTAATAATGTGAAGAAACAAGCGATAGATGTCACAATCTTTATTACAGTTCAACTCAATTGCATTATTGATCTTATTGTTTGCTCTAGTTAGAATCGCAAACAGACCGTGTGACACAAAAATAACGCTGCGAATGCACTAATTTTTATAACTAGTTATGTTTTTTCTTATCTACATTAATTCGAAACTTCTTCACCAACAAAGTTGTGTGACTAAAATAAGCGGAGGGGTTAGAAAACAACACCAACAAGGTGTCCTAAATGATGTTTTTTTTTCCTAACACGGCTCTGGTGGTTAGCCAGAATATTATAATAAGACCTATAGATATAATAATAGCATCTATTGTTGTGAGGCCCAGCTGTAGGCGTTTTGGAAGAGCCTCTGCCAGGGCGACGCTTGGCTGGCGGGGAGCGCGGGGCGAGGAGCCTCGGGCTGCGGGGCGGGGCACTGCCAGCGAAGCACGCAGCGCTCCGGGTGCGGCATCATGGCCACGTGCCGGCCGTCGCGCGATCGGACGCCCGCTATCCCCTCTGTGAACAGAAAAATATCATGTTAAACTGTACATATACGTTTGGAGCGTAAGTAGATGCGAGTGAGAAACGATCAAGGCTGATCCTACTTTGCACTCGCTCGTCGCAAGTCGTAGTAAATACTTGGCAATGACAAGCGGTAAGGTTACCTGGACTCCCGTTAGGGTTCATCGGATAGACCTCTGTAGGGACGCCGTCGTCGTCGACATACTGCATGGCCGTTTGGCCGTTCTTGTTCAGTAGTTCCAGCAGATAGGGCTCCGCGGCGGTGAAGCGCCCCTCTCCGTGCGCCACCCACACGCCCAGCACGCTGCCGCCCATGCCGCGGAACCACACGTCGGACTCGCCCTCTGTGATCTTCACTGCGCTCCAACGGCATTCGAATCTGAATGGAAATGAGCGTTTGAACTATGTATTCTGCAGTTTCCGAAAAGTGAGACAGATCGTCGTGAAACGGAGTGTCAATAACTAAAGAAGTGCCGAATTAATGTAACACCGACATGATAATGGTCGTTCTCAAGGACGTCGGACACAAGAGAATGAGTTCGGATATTTAAACACAAATAAGCAAATAATATACAACGCGTTCTAGCTCTCAAAAAACTACGCAACTTCAACTCTGACGCTCGTAATAAACCTTTCTGAGGCTTTTTTGAAGTACACATGCATTCAAACAAAAAGAGGTTCACCTTTCCGAGGCATTACGGTCCAGGAATATCTGCGTCCTGCTCGCTCCCCTAGCGCCGGGCTCGGGGTCCACCCAGCCCAGCAGCGCCAGCAGCTGGCAGCCGTTGCAGACGCCGAGGCTGAACGTGTCGCCGCGCTCTCTGAAGTGCCCGAACTGCGAGCTCAGCGACTCGGAGAACAGGATGCCCGCAGCCCAGCCCTTGGCGGAACCTAGCGTGTCTGTAACGATACAAAATCTTAGACTTTATAGTCCCTATAAATAAGGACTGAGGAGGGGTTAGATTATCAAATTGTCGAGCCACAGTTTTAGGGTCAATTTTCTTAATAAATAACAATCGGTCTACCTCAACGGTCCTCCAAAATTATATTGACTAGTTTATACCGAGTGAACTGAATTAGTGAACTGAATTATAATTTTATTGTATTGTGATTCACGATTCCGTCCTAATTCACGATTCCGTCTCGACTTCAATTTCATTCAATTTGTAATACAATGAAGAGAATTGGCCTGGGGCGTATGTGACGCCGCTGGAGGCAGACGCTCACCTGCATAACTAAAGCCGCCCGGGAACACCAGCCCCTGGAACGCATCCAAGGTGATCTTTCTGGTCTGCAAGTCGCTCATGGTCACATCAAACACGTCGAAGTTGGCCATCATAAGCGACGCAATCATTTCTCTGTCACCGTTCGTACCTGCGTAGTTAAAAGATACATTAATACAAACGAGAGAAACAGCTAACATAACATACCGTTATAAAATAGGCTATGTTATGTATTTTCATATAATGGTATCACTGAGCAGTGTTTACCTTCTTCACGCAAAACTGCAACTCTAATGGATTTTGTCTTGACTAATGCCGCAGATGGGTCGAAAGTCACGTTGTATGTCACGCCTTTACGCTTTTCTAGACCTGTGAAAATAGATTGTTAGTAAAAAAACATGTAGGTAGATATTTTGAGAAAAAAAATCTATAACTAATTACTCCCGTATCTTACCTCTCATAAGGTATATGTAACGTCGTGTCGTAATATGAATAATGTCTTACCTCTCCATTCCTGTTCAATACAATCGGAGTTGGCTTGCAGACACTCGAGTCTGTAACTCGTCTCTTCCCACATTCTAAACACGTCTATCAGCACTGTATCTAAAACTTTCTCGCCATTAACAGCTATCACAACCTACGGCAAACCAACAGGGCATGAGTAAAAGATCTGAGAACGTAAATATGGTGATGTAAACATAAAAGTTCAATAAGTAACATGATATAAGTTCAAGTTCTGTATCGAAATTGACTGTGAGGTACCTAACTTGTTATATTAAACAATAGGTATACTCGTTTTCATATAATCATGTCAATAATGTATCGCGGCACGAGGCTATGCTGCCTGTTAATTTGATCAGTGCAAATCGGCATTAATACCTTTTTATACGTGACCATTGAGATCTATAAGACAGTAAAATGTACAACAAAGTATAATTTTCTACCATTCTTAGTTTTTTCAAATGCCCTTGGAGAAAGTACAGATTAGGACAGAAATATAGATACTAACCTCAGACTGCATTCCATATTTCCCTGTAGTACCAATGCTCTGAGCGCTAACACCATTCTTCGTGTATTCACTCAGGACATATTCCACATCTCTCTGTCTAACCTCAAGCACGATACCGAGCTCTTCGTGGAACAGAGCTTCGATGGCGGACACGTTTTGTTCTACTTGCACATTCACGTTTATTCCGCGAACCCCGCCAATGCCCAGCTCTATAACTGTTGTTATGAGGCCACCTTCGCTTACGTCGTGTCCAGAGAGAAGTTTATTTTCTTAAACAAATACAATACCGATATAACATACAAAATTCATCATGTAGATGGAGAGAAATAGTAAAAAGGGACCCTAATCATTGAGATATTATTATAAGCCTTAGTACATACCTTTCAAGAGCTTTTGTGTAGTTTTGAAGAGTGACTTCATAATAGCAGGGTCATCCATATCCGGAGGGTCATCACCGAGCTGTTTGTAGCACTGAGCCAACGCCGACCCACCGAGTCTATCGAAACAAATTCAGTGTTATGACCACAGCCTAAAAAATGTGATATAATGTAATGATTATGTAGTTCTTTATGTTGTGCTGTTACTTAAGAGTTCATAAGACTGCTCTCCATCTAAGCTTGAGATCTTCCAATCAATCTTTAGATTCTAAATGTTCACTGAAAGATCATGTCATATGGTGCTTGCATCCTCAGTTTCCCCATTGTACATAGTATTTAAGACCTCCTTTCCCCAATTACGGGTATATTTTTGGAAAAAGCGCGTATATTTATAATAATTGTCAAAATCAAGAATTAGTCAAATGCATACAAAATTTTGATTTGTAATGTATTTTGAAAGTATTTATTACCTGTATTTTCCCGGAGACGCTGGCACATAAACGAGGGCCGATCCCTCTTCTTTCAGAGCGGGTTCTATCTTGACAGTGATGTCGGGACACGGAGCATACGTCGATATCACTAACGTACCGGGTGATTTTACTGTAACATAAAAACAGATTCCATAACGTACACTCGAATCGGAACACTGAAAATATTATTATATCCTAGGACCCACCGAACATAACTAACGAAATTAGGTAATAGATTTAAGTTCCAAGCGGATTAGATCAGAGGCGATGGGGGTAATCGCTCCTTAACCCACGATATCAAAGTCCTACTATTGATACATTTCAACATTTTTATTCGTCATAGGCAATGACTACAAAAATCGAAACCCGGAATGAATGGCGTCCGAAGAGGAATGAGGCTTATGCTCTGCGAGTTGAGTAATGAGCCGTTTACGATGCCGATGTAAGTAGCCTCTAGTAACATAACTATAGCGCTCATAATAGTGTATCACAGAGCGGCGCACCTGTCTCCCCGGCGACGTGTGCGCACATGGACAGCGAGTCCTTCCCTCCGTCCACGGCGACGCCGAGCACTCGCAGGGCTCCGCACAGCGCCCCGCACGCCACCACTAGCGCTCCGCCCTCCGCGCCCGTCTTGCCTCCCCACATCCAGTTGCCGGAGCACTTCACGTCCTCCAGCTCCGAGATGCCGGCGAACACCTAAGGCGGAAACTCAAATCGCTCAATGTGGTCCTTCAAGACGGCTCTCGAAGTATTGCCATCTCATTTGTCGCATACGGTCGAAAAGAGACAACGGATCGTTTCAGAGGACCGAAATGAAAATACTACAAGCAGTTTGTAGCGAAAGATTCGGCACGGAAGGGTATACTCCCGTCTTTGGGCAGATAGCGAATAGGCGACGTCACATCGATTCGTGGTAGAGTGGAGCGTCCGAAATCTCACCAAGTTAGTGAGGGCCTCTCCGAGGGACATCCTGGCGCCGGCCGCGGGGTCCAGCAGCCCCTTCACGTTCTGCGTGCCGACGGAGGTGGCGGCCCCCACGCGGCCGGCGTGGGAGAGCGCGACCACGGCGCAGTCAGCCAGCGGCGAGTGCAGCGGCCCCACGCACTGCTGCTGCGCCACCAGCCCCGACACGCAGCGGTCTACCTGCATTTTTTTTTGGTTTAGTTATGGCTTCGCGCGGTTTTGTAGCGCTTTTGTATGACGCGTACCATGTCGAGCTCGTAAAAACCCACACTAGGGGTACCGGCCTCAATACGTAAAGCTGCGATTTCCAGCACACGAACGTTTTTTGGTCACCTCGCTATTCTAAATTGCATCTTCTTCAAATATGCTTAGAATTAAATATAGACCGCGTTCGCGCACAACGTCTTTCTAAAGCAGTGGCATGCCAAAATTAAAATGTTGCTATAGAAGTAACCATAGACAGTGACCGATGTTTTTCTTACCTTATTTGTCAAGTATCTTTTGCTAGCTACGTTGACGAGCCTGAGTACCCGGTTCAAGGCTGACTTCACAGTTACATCCGTGGGCAGGGTCAGGGGGGACTTGGTCTTCATGTCTCGTTTCAAATCGAAGGTCTTGCGGGGCATGTTACCTGATAACATGACAATTTGCTTGTTTAGAACATTTGTTCTTGATTCACTGATTGCTCAACTAACTGACAAGCACTTGCGCCCGATAGTAAGTAGTTGGACAAACACTAGCGTTGCTCTGATGCATCTTAGCTTCAACTTTAGGCACGCTTGCGTCGTCTATGATGAATAGTTGAATACATATGACATACCTAACACAGCTTCTAAGTTCAAGTCATATGGCAGTTTTGACTTGACTTCTGGCTTGAGTCGGTCAGCTCGGTCGATATATTTATCCGAATAAGAATCTTCCACAAGGCTCATGTAGCCGTCTCCCGTTACCTCGCCGACAAACGATACGGGGCATCTTTCTCGTTTGCATATCTCTGAAATAAGAAAAAATATCTTCAATCTTATTCTGATGACCATATAATACAATTTAAAACAAATTTGATTTTTAAGTCAATAATCATGTTAATCAGTCAGTTCAATGCTATGTGTAAGCGAAGGGGCTTGTCATCTTATTATATTTATAGCTTTTCAACTTGCACACATATATCGCTCTATATATACGGTTCTAGTATAATATAGAGCGGTAGTCAGTAATACACAGCTCTCTTTCTATTTACGTTTTATTATTCATTTTACTCTCAATGGTCGTTCACTTATGGATTCATACGAGTCGCACGCCGCCTAAAAAGTATCTCTTCAACAACATATTATATAAGTAAATCTACAAGTATGTTCACCTTCGAGAACAGTCCTATTCCGTTTGGCGCACAGCATGGCGTCGTTCTCCTGGTACTCCGCCCCCCACAGCTCCAGCGTGGTGAGCGTGGGGTCCCCGAGCTGGAACTCCGCAGTGAACACCACGCCGCCCGCCGGCTCCACCAGCTCCTTCAGCACGTTGCCGTTGCCGCCGGCGCCTTGGTCGTGAATGGCTGGGCGAGGGGGTCTACTCAATACCATACTGACGCAATATCGGTCGACAATATATCGACGGATGGAAAAATAAATCTTTATTGACACCAAAATGAACACAGAAAGGACGAACTTAATAATAGGTGCCTACAATGGGCGGTATTATCGCTTGCGATATCTACCAGACGACTTTTGGATGGACAAGATAGATAGACAGCTGGAATAGGGTTCTGTACGATAGTGAGTCCCGCGATCTTTGCCATTGCAATTAGTCTAGTATAAAATACTATAATGGGCGTTTATTGTTAACTTACATTCAACCGGGTTGACGTCTGATTCCAAGCATGCTCTCACAACACGATTGAGACGGTTTCCCATTTCAGCATCACCTATAAACATTTAAATATTGTAATAAACAGTTAACACTATCTTCTTAAATTCATTCTCTGTCACTTCTAGGCCAATCAATGTTTTTTTTATTTTACATACGTATATTCACTTCATTTGAAATTACCACTTTGACTGCATTATAAGATTTTCCTAAAGCCCCCACTGACCACCCACCTGCGGAGATCCCACGTGACCTCTTATTCAGGCGTTTGTACAGCGATGTCTTGTTTCCTCTCACCTCTTTGCACGGCTCCGAAGTCTAGCGCGTGGTCTCGCGCGCCGCCGCCCTGCACGGCCACGGAGGACGCGGCGCCGCCGCCCACGCCGATGCGGTACACCGGCCCGCCCACCTTCACTAGCATCATCCCTGCCAAATAATAAGTACTGATATCATTTTGTACTAGCTGCGCCCCGCGGCTTCACGCGCGTTTGGATAATATACGATATGTCTTTATTAAATGTAGCCTATGTGTTATTCTGATATGTAAGCTATATTATTGTGAAGTTTCATCAAAATCCATTCAGTTTTGCATGGAAGAGCAACAAACATACATCCATACTCACAAATTTTCGCGTTTATAATATTAGTCGGATGGGTAGACGCCTGGAGACTGACGAGGAAATCCGAGCAAGCGTTGGTGGGATGACTTATGGCCGGTTTCCTAACCCCTAGTTACTTTGATTAGCTTGACCAACAGATAAGTCAATCGTTGTCTCTATCTGGCACTTAACAAATGACAAAGACAGCAATATACTTATTGGATGGTCAATGTTATCCACGGCCACCTAAGCTAGACGAAGGGACACTCTCATTTCAAGCGAGATAGCATGATCGGGATTTTGTACGACATTTGAGGGTGTGGTCTCTCTCTTCCATGGGGTTGAGTACCGATGAGTACAGGAGTTCAAATATCGGGCACTAGGTGCTTCCCTAATCGATTGGCCACAGGAAACAAAAGAGAGGGATCAATGGAAGGAAATGGGAAAGACCTTTGTCACATCATGTACTGTTGTGTCAGTGATTAACAAGGCGTCAGAAAATAGGGATCTTACTCACCCTTTTCCGGCTTGTTCTTCTTTATCATTGAATGTGGCATGTAGCCAATGCCTCCACTGAACATAATGGGTTTTACAAACTCTTCTCGAATGTTGTCGGCGTTTTTCAAGCCATATGATTGGACAAAACCTGGACGAAAATAACAACAATGTGGTTAGTTTTCTATGTAACAATAACAGTCATTTACTAAATTATACTCTATATTTATTCACTTTAAATTGGTTCAATAGTGTTTATACGTATTTGTTGAAAAAATGAGTAGGTATTTGGGTAAAAATTTGTTATAAACAAAGTAAACTTATTACGAATAGTAGTAATACTACTACCGGTAATTTATTAACAAATAAGATATAAGTAGGTGTGATACCATTTTCTTATTAAAGTGTAACCTATTTATAATTATAGGCACTTCGCTTTATAATTAACGAGCGAAACTAATATATCAAATGCGTATGTCGATAAGAAGGAAAACCACAATATGACGTAATAAGGTCGCAAATTACCTGTTATAACTGGCTCCCCGAACTTGTTCCCGTAATCGGACGCGCCGTTGCTGGCTTCTATAATGATTTGCAAGGGCGATGCAAAATTGTTCGGGTATGCCCAGCCTTTCTCTTCCCACGGTAGATCGTACCCTACGAATCAACGATCATTATTCATTATTATTTTTTGTTATACAGTTATATTCATTCATTCATATTTTTTTCATATGGGGTAAACAAACTCTTGCTTGGTGATAAGCCTTTGCACAACAAGCACGGTAATTTTCCGGTAATCAATCAGTACTTTGCATTACACAATGCACAATGATTACTTTGTTTTGACTACTTGTAAAATTTATAGCTCTCCTTATAGGTGCCGCTGCACCACAGATTACTAAATAGTTATAATACAGAAAAAAAATTCGTGAGAAGTATGGATACTACGACTTTGCTGGGGAGTCTTGAACACCAAAACCCTACTATGTTGGGAAATACATACCTGGTATATGCAAGTTGCCAACACTGTACCCCGCAGTACCAGCTACGGTGTGCCCCCCTCTCCCCACTCCTTGCACATCCCTAATCCTGCCCCCGGTGCCAGTCGTGGCCCCACTAAAGGGGGCCACTGCAGTCGGCATGTTGTGTGTCTCAGCGGTGAATATTATATCAGACTCTGTCTCTTCTTGGATGACTTGCGATGGAGCGCGGACATTGCTTGGGCGGATCTTCTTGTGCTTAAAGCCTATAATGGCACTGAAATTGATTTAATTTCCCTATATTATTGTTTTCAAGTTGTTCATACTGAGGGTATAGATTAATTCAAATTTAAAGTTACAAACTTTAAATTTGAATTAAAGTTACAAAGTAAAACTACTATGTAACTGAGGCCTGCCGTACCTACCTGCTGTTATCTCCAAATTTTATCACATTATTGTCGTTAGATGTGCTCTGTGTTGATGCAACCATATCAATAAGCGACTCATCAATTTCTTTGCCATCTAATATAATTTTACCCTGCAACAAATGAAGACGATAGGTATTATTCAAATGTACATGTCACATTGTATACATACCTACTTACCTATTTTTATTAAAATACCAGCCGCGGTGTAAATTCTATACTTCAAAGCCGCATATTGACGATACATATTAGAATAACTACTAAGGAATCGTTGAATAATACTTGAACATTAGAGTTACCTTGAAGAACCAATGGCGAGAGTGCTCCGAGTTGCTCTGAGCGAGGTCAAATAATTCAACACTGGTTGGGTCTCGTTTCAGCTTATTAACAAACAGATCCATGTAAAAGTCCATGTCCCAGCTATCAAATGCTAAACCTAGAAAGAGGCATTTTAGTCTGAAAGAGGCATTTTAGTCTGAAAGAGGCATTTTAGTCTGAAAGAGGCATTTTAGTCTTACTTTTAGTCCTATACACATCATTCTTAATAGAATGCCATTACATCTATGAAACAAATACCAAACTATGTGAAAATTTAATGTTCTATCATCATAATATCTATGAAGTCGAAGATATGGAATCTTCATGCGAGGACTTTCATGGTATTTCATGCCATTTTAATGAGTACAAAACTAGTTGTACAATAAGACCTATACTTACCTACTTCTGCCCATAAATGCCTTTGTAGTTATTACAAGGTTAACAAGAAGTAAAAGTTAGTAGGTAGTATATTTCCCACACTAGTAGGTAACATTGATTGTTTAACTGTTGAAACATACCCAATTTCTGGTTAACCCTTTCCATAGCCTCTCTGCCTTCTTTTTGCAGCGGCACAACATACCACGGCTCCAAATCATTAGGCAGACCTTCATTGAAACTCTGTCTGGGTAGATTGGCTTTCGTATAGACACACTGGGTCATCCTATCGTGTAGTGGCGCCGCCAAATCATCGTACAACTGCTTTGAAACATCCACAGGTTTGGAGAATGTGATGAGATGCCTCGTGGAAACTTCAAGACGAATGACATCATGTAAGCCAACACTTTCGCAAATCTGCACCGAGTTACTGGAGTCGGCTGTCGAGAAATTGAACCTGTGGGGTGAAAGACGATATATCAAGTGTACTCAAGTTGAAAATAATTGTGGGCTTTACAAACAATGGAGTAAATGCATGGCGATGAACGTGCAGTGGCACATTCCATTACATGAGAACTTGTTACATACCTGGGTCCAATTTCAATAACTATTTGGTTTTTCTGTACACATTTGTAGTTAGTTTCATTTCTTAGAGCATACGGCTGAAGCGGTGAACTGAGCAGCCATTTCAGAATCTTTATCTGATTGATGTTCAGATAGTCAGTACCAGCACTGAGCTCTACATGGTAACAGTTCTCAGTAGATAGCTGGGACACTTCGGGGTTCACATTTTTCAATTTGTCTAATATCTCTTTGGTTTTGTGAGCACTAAATGCCTCGGTTGAAAAAAATCTTATCAAAGTCATTTCAATTTCATATGTTCTATCTGATTGCTCTAACTAGACTGAAGTGTAATTCAGTAATTCATGGACACAGTATGAGGATTCTTCTGACGTCAATGTCAAAGATCAACCACTATCAGTCTATATGGTGCCGCTATCTGGAACAAATAATGAGCAAACATCAGCTTATGCAATGTAAACAACTTTGAAAACAGATAAAAATCATATGGAATATCTGTCTACTCTTACTTGAAGGTATTGATGACACAAAAGTTTTATAATAACAATGAATGTGTGTGTTATACAAACAAGTTGTGCAAGATGTAATGTGCGCAAGAAGTAGGTACATGGTGTTTAGGGAATAATTTATGTTACATTGTTTTTTAAGTAGGTACTATATACTCATTTTTACCTTCCTTCATTTTCCTAAATAAATAATATGAATTAATAAAATAACATGAATTTTCATAAGAACTACAGAGTTGCATGACATTCTTAAGGTCGAAACAGTATCAGAAGAGATAAAGTGCTGCGCAAGGCTACCAGGATAAACTATGAAACCACCCTAACCAACTAGCACAGCGATTTACTGAGCCCTCATACACAAGGAGACTCAAGCGAAAAGATGTCATGCTTTTGTGTGACTAATAATGAAGCGAACCTGCTGAGGAGATAGTGCAGGAGTGTTCTCTGCCCAACACAAAACCCACAAAATATTTGCTCATAGTTTCAGTGACTGATCAGAGATAAAACTTGGAAAAAAAAAAAAAATGCATTTTCATGTTCACACAGAAGTGAGAGGATTAAATAATGATATCAGTTATTTTCAAGTATTTACATAGATTATTATTTACTTAACTATTTTCAATTAAAATAAAGGCATTTATTATTAACATAAAACAAAATAAAATTAAAACTAGCTAAATCTACACCTTAAAAATCTAACATAAGTGGGTGTCCATGTGGCATGGTACCAAGAACACTGGCTGCATTACCTCGCTGAATAGCAATGGCTATTCCCTGTGCAAGTCCTCTTTTCACCAATTTTTAATTTGGTAACATAAGAAAGTTCAGTTGAGCATCCTCTGTGACATCATTTTCAGCTTATTTACAAAGATATAGGGGACCTAGATTGTGAATGCCTGGGCTACAAGTTAAGCAACCAAACTACTTAAAAATAGTTAGATCTAATCTAATTGACAGTTTGTGGCACTTGTGCCAAAGAGAATACAAACGCTACTAACTTGTGCCACCTTGCCACAGAATATACCTACCTATACTAACAAGCCCTCTGGTTAAATTGTCCAGCCGGTGTAAGAAAACACCTGACCATTATTAGAAATTTGGTATACTTATTTAAGTCTAAGTACATACCTACAATAAAATTTGATTGGCATATTAGTTGATCCTGCCACACAGGCCCTCAGCAGATGAGGAATAGTAAATTATAATCAATTCTTTCTTGGTCAATATTACTTTTCTACCATAAAAAAACGTTGCAGTATCACTTATACCTACATTTTAGGTACGTACGCGTATTATAATGAATATCATATAAATCGCGACTGGATATCTCGTTCGGTGAATACCTATACAACACGGTATGAGGGCGACTCGAAAAAGAAGGAAAATACCTGTTGCGCGGCAGGCAGGCACGATTCGTGTTTCGTGCGTAGAGACCTTGCGTGCCTGCTGCTTACATCAAACAACGGCAGTGCAGTGTAATCTTAACTTCTGATTGCTCACATCTTATCTCATAATAATATGCTGGCAGTACGGGACGGGTCCAATAAAATAATTAACTTACCCATTAGGTAGGTACCTACCCAAAGTTGCGAATTATTTTCAATAATTTTCAATACAACAAAGACAGACTCTTTAGACTTCTGCGGATAATTGGATGGATACACCCACCACAATTACTTATCTTGAATATTTATGTGAATAATGGTGCCTTATTTCTAAGTAGCTAGGCTAGAGAAATAAAGTTTGGTCGGTCGGATACCTACCTACTGTAAACTAAAACTACTGTAAAGTATAAGTAAAGCAGGGTTTCCCAACCTCTTTTGCATGGTGCCCCCCGCCCCCGCCCCCTAATTAGAAAAATATTTCATGCCCCCCTATATTTTTATTCAGCGCCGCTTTGTGCATCATGGTACATTGGGAATGACAGGTAAGTATTTTGAGGAATTGTTTTATTTTATTTCAAGTGCGGGTACTGACCTCAGGACACTTGCCCCCCCTAAGATCTATCTACGGCACTCTAAGGGGCACCCCCCCTTAGAGGGGCACGCCACTGGTTGGGAAGTCCTGCTAAAGAATCTGTGCTGTAAGTAAACTGCCCTGCCCTGCCTGACTAATGCAGTCTTCCAACTTTTTTGCACGGTGCTCCTCCAGATTATACAAAAAAAATTATGCCTCCCTATATTTTCCTTCAACGCAGTTTTGTTCATCATGGTCCATTGGCATTGACATTTGACATTTTGAGGAATTGTTTTAAATTATTTCAAGTGCGTGATGGAACAAAATAGTGGTACAGCGTAGTAGTTAGTCTGGCCGATTGGAATTAGGTGGCGATATAAGTGTTTTAAATAATAAACAATGATAAGTAATCATACCCACTTTAGCCCATGAACACTTTAGCCCCACCTAAGATCTCTCTACGCCCCTCCAGGGGGGCAAGTCTCAACGGTTGGGAAGTCCTGGACTAGTGACATTTGACTGCTGACTGACCAATGAATGACCATAGATAGATAGAGTAACTTTTTATACTGGAGGCTGTAAGTACCTACTATTGATATACTAACCTACAGATAAAGTACTGCGAAAAAGTAAACTTATGGAAAGTAACTTTATTCGTGAAAAATTTAAGCCTATTTTCTGTTGCACTTCTCACAGAGGCTAATCCGTGCCGAGATAGGATATTTTTTTTTGTTTTAGTAATGGCTTCGCACGGTTTGTGCATATAGCCAGTGTCAAGTATTTTATTATAATAAGTATTTCTTCATTTCACATTAAGAAAGTCACAGCAATATAGCATTCGTGGTCAAGTAGTCAAGTCAATTATTTACATCGTCAAAGTAACGATTCAGTAAAGTAGTGGATGCTTTACTGAAACTTCCTGGGAGCTTTGGAAAAAATACGAAATGACACGTTTTTTGAGTTTATATCATTCGCCCACACTCGTGCCCGTTAACGAACACTTAATGATTAATATTCCACCAATATTACACATTAACACTCGAAGAAACACAAGTTTAAGAAAATAATACAAAACCAACAACGTCTCACTATCGGATTCCCGCCAAAACTCCGAAAGGATAAATAAATACAACGGGCGGTTTGTCCATGTCGTTACAGCTTGCCAGCCTACAAAAATGTTGTTGATTAAAATTTTTATATAAAAATATTTTCAATACCTAGGCGTTTATTTTAATGCTATTAACAGCAAGTTTATTTATTTTACTTGTTTTCGAATAAAAAAGAATTCATACTACCATGCTAAATTTAAATGATTAGGTAAGTATAGGTACATTTTAAATGTTAGGTGATATAGGCAATAGGTAATGATTCCGATAGGTACCTAGGTACTTAGTGATGTAAAATGTAAAAAAAAATTGTTACCTACATCGTTATGGTCATAGTGGGCATTGTTCATTTTTAGGGTTCCGTAGCCAAAGGCAAAAAATGGAACCCTTATAGATTCGTCATGTCTGTCTGTCCGTCTGTCAGTCCGTCCGTCCGTATGTCACAGCCACTTTTTTCCGAAACTTTAAGAGGTATCAACTGTTGAAACTTGATAAGTAGATGTATTCTGTGAACCGCATAAGATTCTCAGAACAATAAAATAGACAAAAATAAAACAATTCATTTTGGGGGTCCCCATACTTATAACTGAAACTTAACTTTTTTCATCAAACCCGTATACGTGTGGGATTATCTATGGGTAGGTCTTTAGAAATGATGTTGTAATTTTTTTCCTACTGGCAATTGTTTTATTGAGTCATGGCTGCTGCCTGCTACATGCGTTGACGAAAAAGAGATACAATGCTCGTTGTGGCCATCCATATCGGCACTTTTATTCAATCCATTAGGGTAGTATATCGATGGTACCTAGTGACCAAAGAGAATACAAACTGCTAGTGACTGAACACCATGGATGTACTACCGGGCCGCGGCCGGGCCCATGGACCGGACCATCACACTGCCAACCTGCTGGCGCCACGCCGGCGCCGGCGGGCGGGGCGCGGCGGCTGCCAACAAAATGTTTTTAGGTTTCGCTTTGCAAGTCTAGTGCATATAACTAGCTAACGTAATAAAAAAACGACACTGTTGTTGTCAACTTGAAAATAATAGTGAAATCAAGAATCGATGTAGTTTTTCGATGCCATAATATCAATACTTTTTAAGTGTGTATCGGTACATATTGGTACCAATATTTAAAATACCCATGAGATATCCATAAGTCAACCAAATCGCTGAAGGTCAAGGTTGTTACCAAATGAAACTAGATAGCGTTGGTTTAACTAGATGGTTTCTGGCAACGCCACATTGCATACACTGCCGCACGTATCGGTATTTTACGTCAAAAGTATCGATATAAGTCAGTATCAATACCATAATACCAGTAAGAGGTAACCCTTAACGAAATTATCAAAGAAGATGGCAACGATAAAATAGCCAAACATTTTTTTCTGCCAAAATGTGGCAATTGCTGGCTAGTTAATAATGAATCTCCTTTGATGGATGCTCTGAGAGACAGCTAAAAAAATATCGGTATTCTTATAAGTATCGTTACCATTAATGGTAAATCTTACTAATATTATAAACGCGAAAGTTTGTAAGTATGGATGGATGGATGGATGGATGGATGCTTGTTACTATTTCACGTAAAAACTACTGAATGGATTTTAATGAAACTTTACAATAATATAGCTTATACATCAGAATAACACATAGGCTACAATTTATACAGATATTGTGTGAATTGTCCAAAAAATGACGATAAGTGCCAAGTAAGTAGGAAAAAATCTACCATCTGCGAGCTATTCTGGCGGGCGCTGCCAAAACCGCTAGAGTTACACATAAAATATGTAATGTATGGTGGAAATGTTTATCTTAAATAGTTCTACAAAAAAGCCTGCCACAGTATATATCTATATCTTATGTGTGTAAGCCGTTATAGCCAAAATAGTGAACCATAAAAATGTGTGATAAATGTAATGTCCTAATGTTAGTTATGTTCTACGCCACGCTAATAATTATAAGCTGCTCAAAATACTAATCCTGCGCAGACGAAGTCGCGGGCATCAGCTAGTGTTTTATATATTACTAGCTGACACGGCCACGCGTTGCTGTGGTTGCTAAGGTTTTTGTTATTGCGACTGTTAAATAAAGACGAAATTTATGTTGGAAATACATTTTTTATAATAGTTAGTAATTGAAAGATATATTTTACAGGAATACCAATTAGTGACAATACCAATCAATATGTAACTGAGAATCCGTAGCTTCATAAAATAAAGGTGGATTCAGTGTACAAATAAGGAGGTAGGTTCACAGCGACTTTGCGATTAAAATCGGTTAAGAAGTACTTTAGGAATCCATCGCGGACAAACAACGTGACGCGTAATTTATTATTATATTAAGATTATTCGATACCAATATTTTAATATATCGATATCAGTACCTGAACGAAATGCAAGTACAAACTGAGAAGCCAACCCAAAAAAAATAAAATTATGCTTTTCTAGATTCTACCAATCTATAGATCTACAAATAATTTATAATTTCTAAAATGGCGGTTGAACACATTTTGCGCGTTGGTGTGAATCTTTAAAGTTTTTACAAATTATGTCGTAAAATGCAAACAACGCTATTTCTTAGTCCGTAGATGTTATCTACGTTTGTGTTTGAATACTCAGAGCAAAGAATTAAGTAATATTCGTTGAATTATTTTGTGACTAAGTTGTTGGCGTCCCTCACGCCACGGCGGGCGGGTTTCAGCCTTACTTCTTTTGTACCTACCTACTGAAGTATTGATTTTTATTCGCTTTCAAGATGATGATGTACACGGTAAGAACGATTTATCCGTTTTTAATAAAGTCTGAGAATTATCGTCGTCAAAGATGACGTGCGTGTCATTATCTGTAAATAGTCACAATCTAATTTTCTGGTGTAGGGAACCAGTACCGAGCAGGACACCCGCTTCAGCGACAAGGAGAAGAAGCTAATGAAGCAAATGAAGTTTGGTGACTGCTTAACTCAACAGGTTCGGAATATTTACTTACTAAAATAAATGGAGGTTATCATAACCTAGTGTCCTAGGTTGTCTAGGCCTAGACAAATCCATCGTATCGTATTATCGCTGAATGAAGAGGAACGGAGGAAGAGCCATGCGAGATATCGTATAGTTTCCATGTTTGAAACCAGTATTCACTTTTTCAGCACATTAAAACTACTTTTGATTATCGATTTCAGTTGGACAGGCTGACAAACTTACATAGACTATCCACTGACAAACTATGTTTTTAAAATCCAACCAAGCCACATGTAAATAGCTTAGCCTATATAGTATATAACTAGCTGTGCCCCGCAGTTTCACCTGCGTTAAACATACTACACCTATTGATAGATATTATTTGAAAGATGCATATTACGGAAAAAGTACTATAACAAATCCTAATACTTAGATCTACAGGGTGGTGACCATTAGGTACAACTTGCAGCTTATGTTTCTCATAACATTGTGTAGGATAAAGTATTGAACTTAGATAGTTATTCTGATGTTATTATGATGACGATGATGGCTTGTAGTCTTATGTGTTAAGCTGGTGTATATTAAGCTATCTGCATACTACATTTCAAGCAATTTATGTAGTAGTTTTTTATAGTCTTTATCACACTGATGAAAAACGGTGACGAAGGTGATGATGACGATGACTTAACCTATGTGTCTCTTAAACTATCCACATACCAAATTATGTTCAAATTAGGTACCACAGTTCTTTATTGAACTGATGTTATGTTGGGGTAAAAGCTATCTGCATACCAAATTACATGCAAATCAGATAGTTTTTCACAGTTTCTATCGCAATGATGGAAAACGGTGATGATGATGATAACATAATGCCTATTTCCTATGTTATAGAATAATGGTATTGCATACCAATTTCATGCGAATCGGTCCAGCCGTTTAAGCTTGAAGAACTAACAAACATACACTCTCACTCACACACTAACGAAATTTTGGCTTTATTAGTAAGATTTATACATTGAAAAATGAGCAATTATTGGTCAAGCATGTTAGTGCAGCTCTGCTTTATTCTTGTATAGAGTACCATTATACAATAAACAAAATGTGTAGGAAACTAATTATCTACGCATTAAAGGATATAATTTAATCATTAAAATAATATTTCATCACCCAAAATTAAGTAACCAAATAAAAGTAACATTTAGCAACTATAATTATTACTCAGGTGGACATGTCCAAGGTGAAGCTGGATGTCTTGAAACCATGGATCACGCAGAAGATTACAGAAATCCTCAAGATGGAAGATGATGTAGTCATTGATTATGTCAACAACCAGCTTGAGGAGAAGGTGATTATTACGATTCAATATCGCCAATCATTTAATATAATAACCAGATGTAATCATTGCAGTTTCTTCACAGTCAGAATCTCTATTAGTTATTATAATTATGAAAGTTCACATGTATTATGAGTTACTGCAAAAAGAAACTGCAATTGAAGTATGATGTAAAATATGTATTGATTGCGTATGGATATTTTTATGGTCTCCGCCGGTTAGTGCGCCGTCGATGCCGCCCGCCCGCAGCCGCCCGCGAGCCGCCGCAGCCCCCCGGCTCGACTCGTTGGAGGCCCTTAGTACGAATCGGTATTTACGGGGAAATTAAATACTTAAACAATGCTAACTCAGAATAGAACAAAACGAGCAATGGAGCTCCCTAGTTCATGAAACAAAACTTCATTGTACTTCTAAATAACATAAACTGTGTAAAATAAAGTCGCCAAGAGGTTGATTTGACTCGAGACAGGGAAGTTCCTTCTAGTAGGCTTTGCGTTCAGCATAATGTGGTTGTCTTCGCAAAACCCTTACAGATGCAAGAGCTTGAAGAATGAAGGCACCACCTCACCTGTCATCTCAGCATAAGCAGAGCTTCATTGCAGACTTCGAGCTCCACTGCGTCTTCCCATCTCAACCAGTTGCCGCCGTCTCTGCTGCTTCAAGATCAAGAAAACTAATCATTTGATGTACTCTCCATTGCGTTTTTTGTTTACTTCCCTAGCCGAGTCAAATCAGCGGTATTGTCGAGGCAAATCATGAAGTTCACGTGCGGGGACTCTTGGCGACTTTCAAGTTCAAATAATTTTTGTTTGTCAAATCAACGAAAAATAAACTCCGATTCAAGGATAATTAGGCTAGGGTGTTGTGAGGATTATCTTGAAGGTAACTAACGATAGCCTGTTTTCTTTCCCGTTCCTGTCTCTTCAAATCCTAGTTCCCCTGTCCCAAGAAAATGCAGATCAATTTGACTGGATTCTTGAACGGGAAAAACGCACGGCTGTTTATGGGCGAGCTTTGGGAACTGCTGCTGAGCGCGCAGGCCAGTGAAAATGGGATTCCAGAGTCCTTCACCCAGCAGAAGAAAGAAGAAATAAAGAAGCGAATGGTACAATTTTATTCAACTATTACAATACTTTTTCCACTTTACCACATCAAATGTTTACACTAAGGAAATATGATAAAGATGATGGCTGAGCGGTAACATGTGGCTTTAGAACCCAACGATACCAGGTTCATTCCTCGGCCTGCACTGACTGACTGGCACTGCATGACTTTTCGTAAGTTATTAACGGAGGGCACGTCCCGGTTGTTATCAATTGATAGCAGTCGTTAAGCCACTTCACAGACCCTTGGGTGGCCTCAAGCTCTGATACTAGAGGCTAGCACAACCTCATATGGCAAACCAAGGATATATAATTTTAATAGAAATGTAACAATGGACGAAAACTTTTTGTTCAACAGAATAAAATTTATTGAAATTGTAAGGAGATGCACAGCAGTGCTTTTGTAACTTAAATATTTTTGTATCTTAGGAAGAGCAGCAAAAAGATAAGGAGAAGGATCGGCGCCGGTCGCGGTCGCGGTCACGGTCGAGGCGGCGCTCGCGGGAGCGGCGGCGCTCGCGCTCCAGGTCGCGAGATCGCTCCGGGGATAGGAAGTGAGTGGCACACCTTTATCATTATCTGAGGACCATGTTGAGGAATAAATAGACAACTGTAATATACTTACTACCTAACCTAGTGTGAAGTATTTTCTTATAATTTACCATGATTTGCAAACATTTATGTAATTATGTATATTTAAGTGATTAGATACAGCATTTTATAACAGGTTATTGGATATACTATTTAACATTTATATAGTTATGCATGCCAGGAACCATTCTATAAAAATAAGTAATTTTTGACTCACAAAATATTGTTCACAAAATTGTTCACCCATTGTACAACTTTATGTTCACCTTGATGTACAATCTTTTTTTTTCATTTTTCATGCGAGGAAAGTGTGTCATATTACCTCAGCTTAGGGGACTTAAACGACATTGTTAGGCCCTAGTGTGTGAAAGTAGTTTTTCTTAAGTTGTACTCTCTATTATCAACAGGCTGAAGATTCGACTTTTCAGTGTTCCATTTTGACATAGCTAATTAGGTATACTTAGAAAAAAACAGAAGGCTATCATGGCGCACAAACTGTGCGAAGCTAAAACAATTTATTTTTGAAAATGGAACTTTTTATTTCATTTATGATTAACATTAATTTTTGAGCTACATTTTTGACGGTCATTGGATGTTTGCAGCAATGCAAATTGGATTTAAAAGATTTGATATTTTTTTATTTGAAAGTGAACTTAATTAATTTTAAAATATTCTTAGCATTGTATACCTACCTACCTATTTTTTTTCTCGCAATCTCGATGTTAAAGGTTTTGTGTTTAACGCGGATCTCAAACGACTCATCCATACTCGATCCTATGCTACACTCGCTACGCTCGTGAGGCAACACAACGAGTATTAATGAGTCATTTTCGTCCCTTGTTAAAAAAACTCTTATTTCTTGTATGTGTACAATGAGGGGTTGTCTATTGTTTCGTTTGTTATCTAGGCACCGCAACGGAGGCAGCCCGCGGCGCTCCCGCAGGCGCAGCCGGGAAAAGAGCCGGGACAAGAGCCGGGACAAGAGCCGGGACAAGAGCAGAGACAAGAGCAGCCCGGCGCGGGACAAGCCGCACCGGGAGCCCACCGTGGTAGACGATGTCAAACCAACTGAGCCCAAAGGTATGTTACTCACAAAGGCAAAGCAAATTAATAAACTGGTTTATTTTTTTTTATAATTTATAGGCTTGCATTTGACCACTACCTCAACTGGTCCTAAGTGACGATGTGGTTGAAGATGGTATACACGCTCAGTCTAGAATAGGACTGGCTGTCAAGGACCGCTGGAAACTGTTTTCTACAAGCAAACATTGGATGTTGCAATTGTGATGCTTTTACGTTTTTACTACCTCAGAAGTAAAAAAAAATGAATTGTTTCTGGTATTCTAGTAAATATGACCTCGTTTTATGTTTTTACAGAAAACGGAAAGTCGCCAGACGTGAAGCAGGAGGCGGAACCGAAGGTCGAGGGAGAGGATACCGTCAAGGAGCTCAGCAAGGAAGAAACCAAGGATGCGCCTGCCAGTGCAGACAAAGCAGTAACTGATGATGAAAAACCAAAATCCAGATCAGCGTCACCTGCGAAGTTAGTACTTTTCAGATTCCCATATCATATTTTTTGATAGCAAGTTACCATATTTTTTGAAGTCTCAAAAATATATGCTATGCATGAACGTACATACAGCCTCGCCGTTCTCCCGTTGGGGTTAGGAAGATACTACGTCTTTCCACATGCTACGATCCTGACACACCTCTTACGCTTCTTCCACTTTCATGAATTGCTTCATACTAAGTGATGAAAGTGACACAATTTTACTGTGTTCTCACAGTCGCAAAATTACAAATCAGCTTCAAATATCGGAATATTCAATTATAATACTTGGGAATTAATGTTCTCTTCAATGATACATTTTTGTATCCAGGTCTAAAGGCGACAAAGAGGACGAGAAACCAGCGGAGAAATCTCGCCGCTCTACTAGCGTGAGGCGCTCCACATCCGCGTCTTCACGTAAGTTTTCCCAAGTATACGCAACAACCCCGTAGTACTGTGCAAACATATTGTATTCCAGTTTGTAGGGCACCGTTTCCAGTAAACTCATTAGGGTAAAATAATGCTTGAGAGCTAATGTCTCAGGGTGACGCATCGCAGCGCTGTGCGATATTTTATTATACTAAGTCATGAGTCGTACTGCAATTGTAGGCAAGTGCGCTTATCGTTATACATGCTGGGTAAACTTTGTTGTACCAAGAAAAGACAGCACAGTTATTTTATGCTCTGTTTGTGTAGTACTGATTTTTTTACAAGTTGAAATGTTTCGACACAGATGGCAGCGTCAAGAAGCAATCGTCGCACAAGAAACGGCAGTACCGCTCCAACCGCGATTCGTCCGGCAGCGCCAGTCCTAGGCGCAGCTCCCGTAGAGAAAGGTGAGAATATGCTGTCCTAAATGATGAAATTTCGTATGGGGAGGTAGTTTAAAACTTTAAATCCCAGGGAAAGACATTGAGATAGTTTTTACCGGGATAAAGTAGTCCACCCGGGCCGAGTCGTGGGTAAACCACACGGGTAGCCTTTACAGATGATTTGTTTGCAGGAGCAAGTCTCGTCGCCGCAGCAGCCGCCGCAGGTCGCCCGACCGCCGCGAGAGGGAGCGAGAGCGCGAACGTGAGCGGGAGAGGGAGCGCGAGAGAGAACGAGAGAGGAGACGTCGCGAAAGGGAAAGAAGGGAACGGTATGGCTCGCTTACCTTTATAATAAATAGTACCCTAGAGTTTTAAAATGACTAGCTTTTTTTGGTAATTATAAGAAAATATTTTGATAATCGTTTAAAAAAAAAGTCGCTATTATTAATTAAACCGGAAAAGGGTTCGGCAACACATCCTGTCTGTTATAAATTTATTCAAATTGTCAGAATAGTAGCCCTTATTAATTCTCCATTGCCAAAAATCTGAAGTCCGTTTTATTTTGCCATATTCTTTCATTACATGCAAATAGTGTAAATAATTATTGTATACATTTTATTTCCACATTGCATTAGAGCGCGTTATAGATGTACTCGCGCCACACATTTTCAAAGTTTTGTCAAGGTTTTACTACAGCTAGCAGTAGACAAAGATGTACCTACTGCACTCGGTGGCCAAGATCCTGTACAAACTAGTTACAGATAGATAATTATATCTCAAGAAATCTGTTTCTATAATATGTACACGTCACTCACTACTACATCCTGCGACTGGTTTTCGTGTAATATAGTAATCCGTAAAATAAATCAGTTGCATTTAATTATTACTACTTCTGCTAATGTTGCGGCGGCGGTGGTGTATTCACATTCAACATCAGTGCATCATCCATCTACCTACCAATTTTCGTCAAAATCCGTTCAGCAGTTCGCCGTGCTTGAGTAACAAACATCCTAACATCTAAACGTTTTATACTATTCTTACATACCTTACATTTTATAATATTCGAGTAGGATTTGTAAAATGCACGTTTTTGTTCACTCGATTCATTTATCAGATGTGTGGCGCGGGTGTGAAACAAAGACAAGTGAGAATTGAGATGTTTTAAGAAAGAATAGCATTAAATTTGTGACAACACACATTACCAAGTACCATTGTTGAGTAGCAATGATTAATTACTAGGTCGCGCGAACGTCGCCGATCGCTTGAGAGGCGCCGCAGGTCCCGATCACGCTCTCGCCGACGTTCCCCGGACAGGTATCCCGTCTTCAACTGATCTATATGTTGCATTTGCATGGCTTCACATCTTTCCATCGCATTGTTTATGGACCGTGGCGTGTTGTGATTGCAATTCTAGAACAGTTCAGGATGATCCGATCGGTCACAGTAATTACGATCGAGACCAATATGAATTTAGAGACTTTCCAGTTGTTAAAATTTGGTGATATCTAATTTCGTAATAATTTATTGATTTTATTGTGATGATGATTTGTGCTCTCGCCACGCCACGCTTCCAAATGTACCGCAAAACAATCGTATTTACCAAGTTTTTTTTAATAAGTAGACTAATTTGATTCATGTTCATTATCAATACTTGTAATTACGTACAAAATGGCTAATATTCTAACTACGATTGAAATCATACTAAATGTAAAGATAGTATTCTAGGTAGGTTATAAGTATGTCATGTTGACTATTTATTGTAATCGCAGTATTTTTATTTGGACACGAGTTTTGAAGTCGTGTGATCTTCCGAATACTTTCATAACATTTGCTTTTGTGGTAAATTGTAGAGTATTTAACTACCTGTACTTCGTTTTTGTGTAACACACAAGCACTGTTAAAAGCCAGAAAGAACCATAATTAAAAGATGATGTATAGTTTAGTTAGAGTAGCATCTCTACCTTATCTCTCGAAAACCAAAAACTGCATTTCTTTACCTTAGCTCTCGAAAACAACAAACTGTATTTCTTTACCTTAGTTCTGAAAACCAGGAACTGCATTTCTTTACCTTAGCTCTCGAAAACAAGAAACTGCATTTCTTTACCTTAGTTCTGAAAACCAGGAACTGCATTTCTTTACCTTAGCTCTCGAAAACAAGAAACTGCATTTCTTTACCTTAGCTCTTGAAAACCAGGAACTGCATTATTTTACCTTAGCTCTCGAAAACAAGAAACTGCTATTCTTGGCGTTGCAGTTGGAACTCACTGTTACTAAAACAATTTACTGAATTCGACCATTCGTTTCGGAGTAGGTACCTCGTACAAAGAAATGAATTCAAAAACTTTACCTCTTCGTAATAAAATACATGTAGAAGTGTAGAGGAGTGAGGAGAAGTGTAACGAGTGTGTCGTTTGTCAGGTCGCGCGACCGTCGCCGCTCGCGGTCGCGGCGCCGCTCGCCGTCGCGGCGGCGCTCGGGCCGCGCCTCGCGGGAGCGGCGCACGTCCCGCGACCGACGCACCTCCAGGGACAGGCGATCGAGGTCCAGGTCAATATTTATCCACTAACACTACTCTAGGAAATGTACAGACAAACCAGGATAACATGGACGCGTCGATCCGTTGATAAACCGATTTAAACTAATTGTTTTTTTTGTGTGTAGATCAGACTGCGCCCACAAATGTATGTTTAGAGCCTGATAACTATCCCACACATGGGTGTATTTCTTTTTTCAGCCGCGTATCATGTTATCGTGGTACATCTATACCGATTCTGTTGGTGCAAACTGAACCAAAACACTTTACAGTGTTTAGTTTTAAATGTCCTGTTCACTTTTGTAATGTTTGGGACAATACACTTGGTTTTGGGGGAAACATTTTAATTGTTTGTGATTTGATTATAATTCAGACTAGTTTGTGCCATCATAATTGACATCATTACATATACGTAACCTTAAATCATCATTGCTTGCACATAGCGTTTACTACCTATATTGTAGCAGAAGGCATTTTTATTAGTATATAATTTATGCCTGTACCTAATTTCATATGAACACTTTTAGTATCTAATTTCATATGAATGAACACATAAAATGTGTAAAAATCTAATGTTCTTCAACATTCTCTCTAACAGAACAATTGTATCCTTCTACAAAAAGTAAATTTCCACTAATTTTCTCTTTGTTATGATGTTTATTCACTATAAATAAAACTTTGTGTTATTGAACAGGGACAGGCGGTCGCGAGACCGCGTCACGATTAAAGACAGGAGATCAAGAGACAGGAAATCCCGCGACAGGCGGTCTAGCGACCTCATCAAAGAGCGTTTGGAAAAGTCCGTCTCTATCCCGAGAAAAGGTTAGTGTAACAACTATAAATAAATATATAAATAAATAAATTTAGATAAACCTTTGTTTGAATTGAATTTAAACCCTGCTTTGGAACAATACAAATTACTATCATTATTCTATATTGTATTGAGCTCTGTGTTTGGGCTTCGTTGCGGGCAGCGACAGAAAGGAAAATAACTTTGGTTACATCAAATTAGGTGGCGTATGTGCTTGCAGACCAATCCCATTTGCATAATAATATAATTAACCAGATTTAAAAATTTCATCCTGCCGCAATCGTCCCCAAAAGTGTTCTTCATTTTGACTATGTAATTACAGATAACCTTGAACAGAAATTGCGGAAGAAGTCTGCTGAACTAGTGCCGATTCAGCGAGAGCAGTCCAAGGAGCGTGTTATTTCCAGCACAAGCAGGGAATCGTCGGTTGCGAAAGAAAAACCGGTTCCTAAGAAGGATACCCAAGAAAAGCAGGGAGAACACTCTTCCGATGAAGAGGAACACAGAGATTTCGTTCCTATTCCAAGTCTGCGCGAATATTCTAAGAGTCTGTCTCGTACTCCATCACCTTTCCTTCGCAAGCATGAGATTGAGCGTAACAAAAAGTCTAACGACAAATCTGAGGATAATGTCTCGGAAAAGGAACAGAAGGAAGAGGAAAAGAAAGAAAAAGAAGTTAAGAAAGCGAAGCGTAAATCTCGCCAGTCCGAATCGGAAAGCGAGAGCAGCGAAGAAGCTGCCAAGGCGAAAAACAAAGGAAAAGTTAAACGCAAGGAGAAAGGGAGCTCAAAGAGAAGTAAGAAATCTAAAAAAGACAGCTCATCATCAGAAAGTGACTCCGAAGATTCTTCTTCTAGTGAGTCTGAGGATGACAGGAAAAAGAAAAGCAAGAAGACCGCCAAAAAGAAGTTGGCTAAGAAAGGTCGCAAGAAGAGGTCGCGATCTTCAAGCTCCGAGTCCAGTTCGGAGGAGGAAGTCAAGCACAAGAGCTCAAAATCCAAACAAAAGAACATTCCAGAGGAAACTGACATTGATAAAAAGAAAAAGCGAAACAAAGATGTTAGTACTGAGCCCTCGAAGCCTGAAAAGGCAGATGTCAAACAACCCAAATCTAAGAAAAATGAAAATTCTGACGATTCTCATGATGATAGTTCTGATAGTGACGAGAAATCTAACAAGAAAAAAGTGGCAAAGCGTGACTCAAGCTCGGATAAGGAAGCGCGTCGCAGTAAAAAAGGAGAAGCAGTCAAGGAAAAAGAAAAAGTTGTTTCTCCAGAATCGAAATCTCGGAAAGTAGATGAAAAGGCTCCTAAAGTGAAGCATGTCGAAGAGGTCAAACAAAAAACTCGAGAGGACGGTGAAAAGAAAGCAAAGAAACGCGACAAAGAAGAATCTTCTTCAGATAGTGACCAAGTGGCCAAGAAGAAACCAAGAAAGAAGGTTTCCGAATCCGACTCCGAGTCTGACAGTGATGAGCCTAAGAAGTCAAAGAAAGCCAAGAAACACAAGAAACATTCTAAGAAGCATAAGAAACACAAGAAACATAAGAAATCCTCGAAGAAGAAGGACGATTCCTCGGATAGCGACGAGGTCGAGGAGGAAGAGGAAGGCAAGGTGAACAATGAGGACTTGGAAAAGAAACTTCGAGAGCGAGCATTGAAGTCTATGAAAAAACAGACTAGCGCTTCTGGGTCTGATTAACTGGAGTTGTGTCGCCCCGCCCACCACCGTTCTTTTATTAACTTACTTACCGTGTGGCTAAAATAGTGTCGGTTTAACAATATTATTACAAAAATGTTTCTAATGAAGTAGGCATGTACGTCTGTCTGTCTGTACGTGTATTTTAAGATAACTTGAATGTCACTTTGTTAGCAATAATAAATTTTAAAACTTATTCTTCATTGTTTTATTTATTTTTATGTGATAATTATGCAAGAGTTAAACATTAATTGTAGGATAAACAATATTGTATTGTGCTTTGGGAAGTACTTTGGTTGCTTACACTATAGCGACAATAAATAAATCTTAATTGCTAATTTAAATTGATAATCATTACTTCTTTGAATAGCCCCTATAGCCGGTGACTAAGCTGGGAGTGATGCCACCGTTGTAAATGTTACCATAACCGGGCCGTCTGTTGTAATATCCGTATCCTGTATGGCCGTAACCTTGGTAGCTGGGGTTATTGTATCCGTAGTAGGAGCTGAGGCCTCCATTTCCACCATTGCCCCCGTAGCCTCCATAACCTGCGTTTGTGGCTCCGTATCCGCCTCTGTTATCGCCGTATCCGCCTACGCCACCACCGTACGCTGCGCCGCCGCCATATCCCGAAGCTCCGTATGCTCCGCCCGCGCCGCCGCTGTATCCTGTAGGTCCGTATGCGGCGCCGCTGCCGTAGGACCCAGGGTAGCTTCTGTCATAGCCTCCTACGCCACCGTACCGGTCGTCGACAGTGCCGTAGCCCGTGACACCTCCGAGGCCGTTGCCACCCGCGCCGTATCCCGACACGCCACCGTAGCCTCCCGCGCCGTATCCCGACACGCCACCGTACCCTGCCGCGCCGTAAGCGCTGGGGTAGCTGCGAGAGCCATAGTCTGAGTAACGATCGTAGTCTGAAAATAATAAGAGATATTGCACATTGGTTATGAGCCATTTGCACGGGAAACATAAGCGGCGAGGACTGTTTTTATGGAGTTTTAACTATTCGTGAGAACACTAGTAATAGGTATATTTTATGTGGCGGCAATGAGCCTTAATTTGATAACATTATAAATATGCAAAAGTATGTCGGTTTGTCCTTATTGCACGCAGCAACGGCTTGACGAGGTATTTTTGCTACTAGCTTGAGTCTTGAGTCTCATCTTTATCCGATAAAAGACACTACTACCGTAATACTTTCTGGGATAATGTTTGTCCCAGTAAAATGGAACGTAGGTACGGTCCATGCGGGATGACAGTCAACGCGGGTGCAAAACTGCGGGGTGCAGCAGCAGTAGCTAGTAAGTAATAAAATTTCGTTCGCTCTGCTGTAGGTAGAAGCGATGGGTATATCCTGATTATATCTAAATAAAGCCATGAGCCTTTTTATTGACTCACGAGTGTACATCTACCTATAAGTAGGTAGGTAGGTATACTTACACGAACTAGCATCCATGTTGAGATCACTCGCTGCATCCTTTGGCGTTTCTTCAACAACGGATTTGGCAGACAGCGCAGTGTTTTCGGCGGGCGCTGCGCACGCGCAGCCGATAATCAGAAACGTCAGAAAATTCAACATCTGCAAGAATAAGCGGCAGGTGTAGATGATTATGATTGAAGATACTTAGCTATTAGGTATTAGGTATTCATACATTTTAATAAGATGCGATATCTGTAAGACGTACCATTATTAGCTTACTGTAAGATAGATACCTGTGATTGGTAATGCCCATTTATACACATTTGACAACCTCCGCGGACCTAATGGGAGGGGCGCGACTTTGGGTTCCGTGGCGGAAGAAATAAGGCTAAAGGATATATTAAAATGGCAGTTAAACCTATTAAGTATACTACTACCTTGGCAATAATACCTAATTACGTTTTTTAATAATCTTATCTTCTACTCTTATTGATACCTACCTACATTCCGTGGTTAAGTACCAAGGTTTTTTAAGTAAATTTAATTGCACTAAGTAGGTATAATATAGCTTCTGCTTCTACGACAACAGGAACTCCTAAATCATTAAGCGCATTACGATTATAAAAGTCCCACAACCAACACCCTATTAGTTTCCCCATCACAGTGACGTAGCCCTTTTGTCTAAATATAAGGAAGGTAGGTAAGGTAGACCTACCTAGATAATAGGTAATAATATGATTATCAACTTTACCTGGCAAGTGAATGAAGGCAACATACCGACGGTGAATTACCAAGACCTCCTAACTGCAATTTCACGAATTTTTTTTTATTTCATTTTTGGGCGTAGAAAAATACAACGCACAGGCTGGCGCAGACTCCCGTCACTGGTTTCTTTCAAATTTCGGAGTAAAACTGCAATTTCAATACCTCCTTAGTTACGTTACGAAAATTATGCTGCTAAAATCTGCTATCTGCGCTCAAACACGTTTCCGCTCTAACGTTTCCCCCGGAGCGGACTGCTTTATAGTCTAGGCAAAACAAATAATTTTGTTAGGAACACTGCATAAACTGCACTATGGGTATGTTGTAGATTGAAATAATATAAATCCGAAAGATCATCACATCAGTCTCCGATGTATATTATTTTAAAAGGTTTCGAAGTTTGCTAAGCAAAATGTTGGATGAAAAGTAAGTATGACACGTGATTATTGGTTAAATGGCTTGTTTCATTCTATATCACCGCCGCTATATCAGCAATCCTTTGATTTAGCTAGAATTTCAACGCATTATGACAATAATTTTCGTCTAAAAATTTTCCTCATAAACTTTTTCAATAAGCTACTTTTTCCAATATTCATGAAACTTGTTTGGAACTAGGATATTTGCCAAAGAACTAGTTTACGACATAGGTTACAGGGTTTTTAAACTGAAGTAGCAATGGGCGGGCCATTTTGCTCATGGAACTGATTACCGATGGAGAGAAAGGATCTACAGTTGTGACCACGAACTGAAAGATGCAGCATAGGTAGGCCTCTCACTAGATAGCCTGACGACATCAAAAGAGTCGCAAGCAACCGGGGGGTACGAGTGGCAAATAGTCGTTAGGTGCGGCGGTCTAAGGGTCTCCGCCTACGTATAGTACCTAGTGGACTACCTAGTCTACAGAGTGATGATGATGATGATGATGAAACTTGTTTCCGTAACCAACGAAACGTAAGCTATATCTAGTTAACACAAATTACTTACACACAAAAATATAACAGTTTTGTAATGTTATTAAATGTGAGGCTTTCAGTTCAGACTTCAGACCATGTTGGTTGTTTGAAAGGAAACATGTGACCTGCGACTATGACTGAAAAGTTTATGTTTTACCTGATTATGATCCTAGGTTACCTATATATTTTTTGTTATAATATGACGTTTAGTAACTTTAATAAACGATGAGTAATTTTTCTCATGATTACTATGTGGTATTTTGTGGCTATTAACGCTGCATCGTTGATAGTGGTGTAAAAACCTAGGCATAAAAATATTTCTATTTTGATAAACGTTAGGTACATGTTTATATCAAATAACTTCTTAAAAGCTCAACTAATCAACACTTTGGGCCTTTATTTGGTCTGAACCTGATTCAATGCTATAGTTTTTCCTTCTATCTTCCTTTATAATACCTTCTTTCTTCATAAATATGACAGGTTTTGTGTCATATCAGAAGCAATGTATTCTATCTACATTTATTTCAGAAACTAGAAATATTAGACAAAAATGGGATGCAGCACTATATTTGGTATCTATTAACTATACCTAAACAATAAGAAAACTTTGAAAAAGTTATAACCTAAATAAATGAGACGTTTTTTTCGCCTCCTGTAAAGTAGCGTTTTTTCACTTAGGAGGTCTTGGTAGTTCACCGTATACATAACATCGTTAGTATTATACCCTCGACCCTCAAACAATCGGCAGTTTGTTTTAGACCTAAACGTATAACGTTGTTCTCACGTCATTATACTTAACTACAGTTCAAGAACGAGGCAATATGGATCTCAATTATACCTACTACCTATATTTAGTTATAGTTGGTTGTTTATGAATGAACAAATTTACTTATCTGTTCATTTAAACTTTTCTTATTTCTGATGACAAAACAATAGAGGTGTAAAAGTAAAGAAACAAAGCGTACCCGTATGTATTCGTTACTTTAACAATGAGTACCCGTTACTATCGTATCGGTACTCGTTACTTCCGTATGATACCTCTTAACATGCTATGATGCTTAGAGAGTCGTATCAAATCTAGTCGCATTTCGTACGCGTGCGGTATGATGTTGCGGCGTCACATAATTCGTGATTTGTAGAAAACTTACAGGTAAAAAACTTGGAAGACGAATTTCCAAATTATTACTTTAGGTACCTACATAATAAACAAACATCTTTATTTGTATCGCATGCGTAAAACAAACTATCAGCACACGTGTATGGTGTATCCATACGACGCATACGAAACATGCGAGTAACGAGATGGATTAGCGACTAACGTTTCGGTACTCGTTACTAGATGGCGTACCCGTTACTCAGTACCGAATACATACGGTTTGCTACAGCTCTACAAAACAATAAGTAGGTAGGTACCTATTACAATAACAGTGAGCGAATTTATGCTAGGAGACGGAAGGTCGACTAGGTAACTCTTCGAAGTAGCATGGTGATTGAGCTCATTTTCAGCTATCAGTCTCAAAACTAGTTTCTTTTCCAGATAAACTTATAATACATAGTACCTACTTATCAGTTATTCTAAGCTGAAATCTTCTGTTATTTAGTCAATGAGGAAATCCGTTACATTATAACTTCCGTCTGTATAATCAGAGATCTCTCGCTACGCCATGATTTTGTATTATCATCGGAACTTGAGAGCCATGCAGTAGATAGATAGATACCTACTTAGATAAACTCTTTATAGATACACTACAGAGTAAAGAAAAGTTAAGGCTAAATCTATAAACTCTGCACAGTAATTGTACAGAGCAATAAATAACCAAAAATTGTGTCACAATGAGCGGTCTTATCGCTCAAAGCGATCTCTTCCAGACAACCATGTAAATAAGTAGATATTAGGTCTAAACATTACCATACATTTACATCCTCACAATATTATAACACAGATAGATATAAATATAAAACTTTGTAAACAATAAGATATAATTGACACATTTATTTTTTGGAGCAGTGTAACATAATTATAAGTAGAAGTACCATTTTAGATAGAAATAAGGTTATTTCGAAAGCCAAACTTAACCACCATCTACCTACCTACACTGTGTTGAATGATTATAACGTATTCTAACACCATTGCGCAGGACTTACCGGGTCTCTTCTTAGAAACTTTTATGAACCTTTCAGGCCAACTGTAAAATGAGAACCAGTATCTCAAAGAAAGCTAACAAAATAAAAAAATGTAAATCATGCCATTTTAACTCGGGGACTTAAATGACAGGTTCAACTTTCACGAGCCTGACGAACTTGAGTAGGTGTCATTAACTTTTTGGAATTCAAACTGTAATGAAAGAGAAAGGGACAGTTAGTAGGTAGCAAGTAAGTGTTGTAATAATTATCGATTGGAGATTGCAAAGATAGAGTGAAAGAGGCATCATTCTCATGAGTAGGTACCTACCTATATTTTTTTGTGAGGAATACTTATTTGTGAAATCTTCCTCTTCTTTACTATAATATACCTATTATATTTCATACGGTACGCCATTTTCTCGAATAAAGATAAAGGTATAATCTTATATATAAAAATCAATCGCTGTTCGTTAGTCTCGCTAAAACTCGAGAACGGCTGAACAGATTTGTCTAATTTTGGTCTTGAATTATTTGTGGAAGTCCAGGGAAGGTTTAAAAGGTCACTATTCCACGCGGACGAAGTCGCGGGCACAGCTAGTGGTCTATAAATATTTAAAAACATTTAAGCTGTCATTAAATATATCGATACCGGAAGCGTCTTGGTAATTGAAACCCATTCTAAAGCCCCGCGGACACCTCGATCAGTCACTCTCACTTAGAATTATTTCGTCTTACCACAAAAGTTTAAACAGATGTTTCTAAAATTTCGTTTCACAAAATCGGGTTGAACAGGTGAGCCTCAATATTTTCTCCACTAATGGACGTCTACTCCTCGCTTTTTCTAATTCAATAACAAATTCACAAGTAAAATAATTAGGAATGCCAGGGTCGAGTAAGAAAACGCGAGTGATTGACGTCGATTTTGTGGAACGTAATTTTAGAAACATCTGTGTAACTCTGGTCTAAACTTTTGTGGTAAGAGGTTATATCTTACTGTAGGTAAACATAAAATATATGTATAATTAAAATGATTATTTTCATGCGCCACCCACTGACAGGCATTCAATCATTGATACTCTCCATCCAAGGCTGCTTCGAAGAGATCGCTCCTTAGCGATGTGCCTCCTTTTTACACCCCAAATTTAATACACTGTATTTTTTTAATGTAAGTAGGTATCCCTTGATGGCATGCAAAAATATATCGGTGAGTATGGACGCATTGTATTACATACAACACACGATTACATAGAGCCTGACGCCTGTCTCTAGCTAGGGATTCTCTGCAACCATCTAAGGAATAAAGGGACTATAATATAATTATATTATATTATGATATGATCCCACAAACACGCAGCCATAGAGCAAATAGCCGTGGTTCTCAACTTCTCTGAAACATTTAATTTTGCTTTTGCCCTGGGCAGGAATCGAACCTCACGCTTCTTTGACCCTGTAGCCCGCAGATGATACAATTTTATTACCGTTTGTTATGGAGTCCTTATAATTTAAAATTAATGAAACTGTTACTCACAGCCACGGATAGGGTGATAAAGCAGTAAATATCACGGATTCCAGTAAAGCACTGACACTACACAGGCGGTACTATATGAGCGGAGATGCGCTCTGCGTGAGTACGCACACGTTCGGACCTTTATAAACCGTGGGAGTTTTTGTCTTATAATTGACAATGGTCACTGGGGAGGTAATGAGTCCGTTTGTAGTCGATGCGTCCTTCTGTCAAGACACTATGACGCATACGGTCGTAAGCAATGCAATAGATCCCAGTCGCACCTAGCAAATAATAGAGCGTCTATTCTCTGCGGAGTGTTATAATTGTGCACACATGTTCGTAATTTCCGGGGATTTCAATGACAAACTGGCATTAGCGATTAAAACAGACAGACTGGTATCAGCTCAATTACTTAGTTACCCAGTTCCGGAACTCTCAGCTCTAAAAAATGAATCTAAAACGTCTCTTTTTAAACGCAATAATATTGCACGTACTATTTAATTGTCTATTATGCATAGGTACCTATATTATTATCATTGCCTAGAGAGGGGAGACTGGCAGATAGCCTGCCATTAGTAGGTAACTAATATTGTAGTAAAGCTAGAGATCTCTACTTAAGTTAATTGAAGAGACACCCATAGTATTTAGAGGATACGAGGATACCTACCTTTGTTGGAGATAGCTTTGTTGTGGTGTCGCGTAACACGAATTGGCACAACAACCTACCCGTTAATTGTTTTCAAGTAGAATTAAGTTACTTAATCTAAACGATAAAGCCATCTAGACACGTGATACATCCCAACGTTAATTGAAACCACGTGCTAGGTAATTCAATAAGTTTTGCGGGTGTCTACATTATAGGTATATAATTCTACCAATACGTATATAATTTATAATATTGGGAGCATTTTTTAGTAATGCCGCTAGAATGGTGGGAATATAGTCTACAGCTTGATGCTTGTTGGATGAGTAACAGTAAGGTAGAGTTTTTTTGAGGATAGTTTTAGTTTTAATTGTAAGTATAATTAATTTTGTAAGTAAACGGGATAAAACTCACAGTACCTACAGAGTAGGTAGGTATATGAATTAAATTGTGTACAATCTTTCTTTGGATAAATTAATAATTGGCCCTTAGAGGTCCTAACGATCGTTCCCAGATTCATTAGATATACTTATAAGTATTTATCTACGGAGACGTTATCGAAGAATTGAAATAGTTTATTAAAATTGTTTAACGATAAGTAGGTATATTACATTTTTAATGAAGAACTATGTAAAACCCCATGATTTTTAGAGTAGTTATAGATATAGCCAACTAAGTAGGTACATACAAGGAAGAGGAAGTGCGCGATGTATGGATAATTTTAGTGAAATTAGTGTAATGTGACGTTTTAAAAGTTATACGCTTGGCTGGCCTGGTTAGAGGCCATCTTTGCAAGGTCACGTCTTCCCTATTTCGTCGTTTCAAGCAGGTAAGAGGCAATTCACTTGGGGACATAATATAAATATTACCCGAATAACTGAATAACGTGGTAAACGTTGACGTGCATGTTACACAACGTCTGAAAATAATAATTAGAAAGAGTCATTTATAGTGCTATGGAAGTTTCATTAGCTATATAATTATGTATTATACCTTGTTGGCGGTATGTATACACAACGGTTGGACCAACCCTCATATGATAAGTGGCCCATGATATGCTGATATGCATTTATATTTGAAGGATTAGTCTATACTCGTATATAGATAGGTACATACTTACTATGTCCTCATAATAATTATACTTATACTCGTAAGTAATTAGGAAAACCCTATGTCTCAAGTAATGATGTAATGTAACATCATAGTAGAGTGAAATGGCTTTGCTAAGCAGTAGGTACTTAAAGATAACAGTTGAACTAAGTACCTGGCTACTTTATTTGAAGGCAAGTGTTACGCTGTCTAAAGACCATGTTTTGCAACAGTCTTGGAACAAAAGTGGACTTACTAAGTTAGAACATTGACTGAGGCTGTGATATATAGACGTAAGTTGCTAAGCATATTATATGCTAAGCGAAGGTATCATATTTATACCATAGTATTTCTTGTTATTATTTTACCCTGTAAATCTTAAGTATCTAAGTACAATTTCTTAAGTGAACAGTTTTTTTTTAGTAAAAATTATAGTTCTGGAGCGCTAAGCGAGTAAGTACGTCTATTTATCACGGTAGGTATCTACAATGATACTTCTAAAGTTTTAAATATGATCATTAAAATATTAATTATGAAAACACAATGTAGGTATCTAAATACCTAGTCTAGTTATCTACGTAATAAAATTGTGTAGATACACTTGACTGCCATATAATAGTGGATTAGAAGACTTCTAACTCCCAAATAATCACCCTTCCTCCCGGGTCGGGTGGTAACTATAAAGAATTTCCCCGGGCAAAAAAGAAGTTACTTTATGATCCTGTAATATTTTGAAGCTCTTCAACTGTTGTATAACATAGTAAGTAAGTTACTAACTTACTAAAATGTTTATTATACTACTTACTTATTGCTAAGCATAAGATGAAGACCACGTGCCATAAAACCATTGCTCAAATAGCTCCCTAATTTATGTAAAATTATTGTTTTTGTCAATGTTTAGGTTAAGTGGGCCATATTTGACTTTCAAGTTTTGTGTAGGTACAGTTCAATTGTGCAAATATTATTGTAAATTGACTTCTCGAGCCCAGTAATAAAGTTCACACCGTGCTGTGTCGCAGGTTCTATGTACACTGTTCGGAAATCTATGGGCGTATCAAAATGACGACGCGACAATTTTGTTGTCTAGAGACAACGTGACATGAAGGTCGGTATTCATAACGTCCCATGAGTCATGGTCATGATGTGTGATCAACTTTTGAACACTAGATGCGCTTACGGCCACCTGTTGCAGTTAATTTTTCTATGTAGTTACCATAAAACAAAGAAATCTACTTATTCAACATTATAATGAATAAATAAACAATGTAGGTACTTAACTATAGGTAAGTACCTATGTAGGTAAATACTTAACTACCTATTTACTTAAGTTTCTAAATACAATTGTTTCTTACAGACTCTTGACCCGTGACGATGCATGTGAGTCACGGTCATGCATGTGGTTCCACAGTTCACGCTGACTCATTACGTGACACAGGTACACACATGCCCTGAACGCCTATATTATTATAGCCACAGTAAGTTTTTTTTTCGATACGTATGTTTTTTTTAAAGCGTAGCCCCACACTAGGATTTTTCCTATACGTGGGTATCGTTTACAGACATATAATTTCACGTGACGTGTACGTGAAATTATATGTCTGTAAACCCAGACCAGAACCAAATATCAGTGGATCACACAAATATTTGTTAAGGGCGGGAATTGAACCCGCGGCACCAAGAGCAGCAGTCTGATTGCTCAGCCACTACGCCAAACGTGTCGTCGTAAGGTACTATACTATAACATACAGATCTGCCTTACCCTTGGTGTATCTTATGTTTGATGCATATAATATGTGGGGTTTCATACGCTATATTATGTACCTACTGGGAAGCTTAGGACTACCAAAATCAGTAATGGACATGCACAGAATTCATCTAAGTATAGCTGATATTCTTTAGGTAAAGCGAAAAGAAAGATCAGCTAGGTATTTGATTATTGAAATAATGCAAGCAAATATTTTATTAACAGTTTATTTAATTATTTTTACACTTATGATGGCGGTGCGCTGCTGATCAAACATTTCTGGCTATACAATACTGACTCATGAAACATGGGATGCATACCAAGGCGCTATAAGATTACATACTTATAATATACAATATAATTTAAACTTATGACGTAATGAGTAATAAATATTAAAAATACGTCATTTATAAAATTTTGAGATCGTCCAAGAATTAATATCAGACAGTCTCAAAATTAATATACTTATTCCATTCTAATCGACGCGTTCTTATAAAAATCTCACTCATGGCAATCATTTTCTACGTTCGATTGCTTCTATACCTTCAGTATCTTCGTATTATTTCGTTCTAATTTTGTATTACTCAATTTGTTACAGGTCGCGGCCCTTTCTCGCGCTCTTAGCAGGGGCGTCGCTTTGCTTAGTGGAAGATTTAGCCAATCTACGTATGACCTTCCTGGAAGGTTTAATGGCTTGTTTCAGGAAGTGCTCGAGCTCGGTGGGTGACTTGAGCTCCTTCAAGTCACCAAAGTCGACGCTGCGGCCGCCATTCAGCCTGCCGAAGTAGCTGTAGATGTCTCTGCTAGCCTGGCACTGTGCGCAGTTGTATGGCATGGATACAGCGTTGGGGAAATTAGATTGAGCAGTGTGCATGCTACCAGCATTACCGGGGCAGTACGGCACGAAAACCACAGGAATAAAGCCGATGATGCCGTAAGGTTGGTAGCCTTGTTGCTGTTGTTGCTGTCCGTTGGGTGCTTGAGGTTGTGGTCCCGGTTGTCCCGGTTGACCTGGTTGTCCCGGTTGTCCCGGTTGACCCGGTTGTCCCGGTTGTCCCTGCGTCGAGTTGTTACCGGGGTTCAGCAGGTAGCATGGGCACGAGGCTGGGCTGGGCACGATTGGTAGCGGGTACGGTATGACGTAGATCGGGAACGGTGGCATTTGCCCGGAGGACGGGTAGTAAGCGGGCGGCTGCACTCCAGTACCGGTAGGTTCTCCGACAGAGTCTGCGGAAAAACGATATTCAGTTACAGATATTCTTAAATTACTTGAGTTAGAAAGTAGTGAAACCTAGATTTACTTGTACCTATCCATTAAGCAAGTTTGTATTTTTATTTAATTAAGAGGCATATATTTATTGTCATAACCTCTAAACTCGCAAACCATTTAAGTGTGTCTCCATAATGTTTTGTTTCATTGTTTTGGAAAAGACCCGAAGATAAATGACAAAGATAACTCAACAATTTTAAAATTCTAACTGAAAAATGTATTACCTGGGTAACCTGGCTGAGTAGGCTGTCCAGGGGTGCCAGGTTGGCCTGGTTGACCTGGTTGACTAGGGTATCCAGGTTGGCCAGGTTGACTGGGGTATCCAGGTTGTAAAGCAGTGCCTGGTTGGCCGGGTTGTCCTGGGTATCCAGGTTGTCCAGGTTTTCCAGGTGTTCCAGGCAGGCCTGGTTGTCCTGGGGTGCCAGGCTGGCCTGGTTGTCCAGGTTGCCCGGGGTATCCAGGACTGCCTGGTTGGCCAGGTTGACCTGCTTGACCAGGTTGTCCAGATGGGCCTGGTTGTTCGGGTTTTCCTGGGTATCCAGGTTGTCCAGGTGTGCCAGGTTGGCCTGCTTGACCAGGTTGTCCGGGGTATCCAGGTTGTCCAGGTGTGCCAGGTTGGCCTGGTTGACCAGGTTGTCCGGGATATCCAGGTTGTCCAGGAGTGCCAGGCTGGCCTGGTTGTCCAGGTTGTCCAGGTGGGCCTGGTTGTTCGGGTTTTCCTGGGTATCCAGGTTGTACAGGTGTGCCAGGTTGGCCTGCTTGACCAGGTTGTCCGGGGTATCCAGGTTGTCCAGGGGTGCCAGGCTGGCCTGGTTGTCCAGGTTGTCCAGGGTATCCAGGTTGGCCTGGTTGGCCAGGTTGACCTGCTTGACCAGATTGTCCAGATTGGCCTGGTTGTTCGGGTTTTCCGGGGTATCCAGGTTGTCCAGGTGTGCCAGGTTGGCCTGGTTGACCAGGCTGTCCAGGGTATCCAGGTTGTCCAGGGGTGCCAGTTTGACCTGGTTGGCCAGGTTGTCCGGGGTACCCCGGTTGTCCAGGTTGGCTTGGTTGCTCAGGTTTTCCTGGGTATCCAGGTTGTCCAGGTTGTCCGGGGTATCCAGGTTGACCTGAAGTGCCGGGTTGGCCAGGTTGATGCCCTATAAAGAAAACACAAACTGTAATGGTGATTTATTGGCATTAAAAAACTTTAGAAAAAATTGCTCTCTATTAAAACTCCACGGAAGGATGCATATTTGCATAATGCATATTCAATCCCAATAGAATAGTTTCATCTTCTAGCTTGTAGGGATTGCACAATGTACATACATTGGTATGCGAACAGATGCGAAAGTCTGGATGTTTATTTGAAACGATCGTGTAGGACCTACACTATTGATTGAAAGTAGGTGTAATAATGTAATAACACCTTACAAGATAGTTTACTTTTATCATAGTACGTTTAGAGATTTGGACAGTTATAAATGTTGCGCAACATCACTAAGTTGAGGGTTATAAAATACCTACAATATTATTCTTGTATACATAGATAAATAAACTCTTTATTGAATTACCACCAATACCCTAGACACCACAGAACAAAAAACATAAAGCTCTAAGCACTAAATAACCATTAGTTCTCAATGGGCGGTCTCATCGCTCAAACTGATCCCTTCCAGACACCCATGACATTATTGGTACCTATATAACATGCCATGAGCCGTGATATTCAAGATATTGTAACTGATTACGAAGTAATACATGTTTCATCTATATCTATGCTAATATTATAAAGAGATAGATTTTGATTGTTTGTTTGTTTCCATTGAATAGGCTTCGAAACTACTGAACCGATTTGAAAAAAAACCTTTCACTGTTTGGAAGCTACTCTATCCCCGAGTGACATAGGCCGTTTATCCCGTAAAAGCTGATAACGATTCTCGGGGGACAGTAGTCAACGCGGGTAAAACCGCGACGCGCTTCTAGTTCCAAATAAAGACATGTCACATAATTAAATTATAGCGTCTTGAGGACCTCTTTCGTTTATGTCATCTATGCCTTTGCGTTTATTTATACCATCTTACCTGGTTGTCCAGGTTGAGATGGGCCTCCAGGGTAGTGACCACCTTGACCAGGCTGTCCTGGTTGGCCAGGAGTACCAGGTTGTCCAGGCTTGCCGGGCTGTCCAGGTTGTCCAGGCTGGCCGGGGTATCCGGGTTGGCCGGACTGACCAGATTGCCCAGGTTTGCCGGGTGGAGTAGGGGTGCCAGGTTCTCCAGGATATCCTGGTTGGCTGGGCTGACCTGGTTGTCCAGGACTGCCAGGTTGGCCTGGTTGACCCGGTTGTCCGGGATATCCTGGTTGTCCAGGTGTCCCTGGTTGACCTGGTTGTCCGGGTTGCCCGGGATATCCAGTTTGGCCAGGTTGATGTCCTATTAAGACAAAATTCATTATAATAGTGATTTGACCTTTGTGTGCCATTATGAACCTTTACCAATGATAATTATTTATTACTGTCTATAAAACCCCCATGAGAGGATGCATGATCAATCCCTACAGAATGATTTAATCTTGTGGGGATTGTACGATGCACGCATTCTTCCCCCCCCATCCTTATAATGTAACTAATGCGATAGTATGGAGGTGTAATTGAATCGTTCACGTTGAATCTATCGTGAATGTATAATAACATCTTAAATTATAATTTAATATTATGTTATAAATGTTGCGCAACGTGTAGGTATAACAAGATATGCCTTCAATATTAATTATTAATTAAGATGATTAAATTATTTCCGAAACGCGCCAGGTCAACCTCCTTTATATGTTATGTCTGTATGTATATTTATGGCATCTTACCTGGTTGTTCAGGTTGTGATGGGCCTCCAGGGTAGTGCCCGGCCTGACCAGGCTGTCCTGGTTGGCCAGGAGTACTGGGTTGTCCAGGCTGGCCGGGGTATCCAGGTTGGCCGGGCTGACCAGGTTGTCCAGGTTGGCCAGGGTAACCAGATTGGCCGGGTTGTTCGGGTTTTCCGGGGTATCCAGGAGTGCCAGGTTGACCTGGTTGTCCGGGGTATCCTGGTTGTCCGGGCTGGCCGGGGTAGCCAGGTTGTCCAGGAGTTCCCGGTTGACCTGGTTGACCAGGCTGCCCGGGCTGACCGGGGTAACCAGGTTGACCAGGTTTGCTTGGTTGCTCAGGTTTTCCAGGGTATCCAGGTTGTCCAGTGGTGCCAGATTGGCCTGGTTGACCAGGTTGTCCAGGGTATCCAGGTTGTCCAGGAGTTCCTGGTTGGCCTGGTTGTCCAGGCTGTCCAGGGTATCCAGGTTGTCCAGGCTGTCCGGGGTATCCAGGTTGTCCAGGTTGACCTGGTTGCTCAGGTTTTCCGGGGTACCCAGGTTGTCCAGAAGTTCCAGTTTGGCCTGGGTGACCAGGTTGTCCAGGAGTTCCAGGTTGGCCAGGTTGACCAGGCTGTCCGGGGTATCCAGGTTGTCCGGGCTGGCCGGGGTAGCCCGGTTGTCCAGGTTGCCCTGGTTGCTCAGGTTTTCCGGGGTATCCAGGTTGTCCAGAGGTGCCAGGTTGGCCAGGCTGTCCAGGGTATCCAGGTTGTCCGGGCTGGCCGGGGTAGCCCGGTTGTCCAGGTTGGCCTGGTTGCTCAGGTTTTCCGGGGTATCCAGGTTGTCCAGAGGTGCCAGGTTGACCAGGTTGACCAGGTTGTCCAGGGTATCCAGGTTTTCCAGTAGTGCCAGATTGGCCAGGTTGACCTGGTTGTCCAGGGTATCCAGGTTGTCCTGAGGTGCCAGGTTGGCCTGGTTGACCAGGTTGTCCAGGGTATCCAGGTTGTCCAGGAGTGCCTGGTTGTCCAGGTTGACCCGGCTGTCCAGGGTATCCAGGTTGTCCGGGCTGACCGGGGTAGCCCGGTTGTCCAGGTTGGCTTGGTTGCTCAGGTTTTCCAGGGTATCCAGGTTGTCCAGAGGTACCAGGTTGGCCTGGTTGACCAGGCTGTCCAGGGTATCCAGGTTGACCGGGCTGACCGGGGTAACCCGGTTGCCCAGGTTGGGCTGGTTGCTCAGGTTTTCCAGGGTATCCAGGTTGTCCAGAGGTACCAGGTTGGCCTGGTTGACCAGGTTGTCCAGGGTATCCAGGAGTGCCAGGTTGGCCAGGCTGTCCAGGGAATCCAGGCTGGCCAGGTTTGCCAGGTTGTGCAGGGGTGCCAGGTTGGCCTGGTTGACCAGGTTGTCCAGGGTATCCAGGTTGTCCAGAGGTGCCAGGTTGGCCTGGTTGACCCGGTTGTCCAGGGTATCCAGGTTGTCCAGGAGTGCCTGGTTGTCCAGGTTGACCCGGCTGTCCAGGGTATCCAGGTTGTCCAGGTTGGGCTGGTTGCTCAGGTTTTCCAGGGTATCCAGGTTGTCCAGAGGTACCTGGTTGACCAGGTTGTCCAGGGTATCCAGGAGTGCCAGGTTGGCCAGGCTGTCCAGGGTATCCAGGCTGGCCAGGTTTGCCAGGTTGTGCAGGGGTGCCAGGTTGGCCTGGTTGACCAGGTTGTCCAGGGTATCCAGGTTGTCCAGAGGTGCCAGGTTGGCCTGGTTGACCCGGTTGTCCAGGGTATCCAGGTTGTCCAGGAGTGCCTGGTTGTCCAGGTTGACCCGGCTGTCCAGGGTATCCAGGTTGTCCGGGCTGACCGGGGTAACCCGGTTGTCCAGGTTGGGCTGGTTGCTCAGGTTTTCCAGGGTATCCAGGTTGTCCAGAGGTACCAGGTTGGCCTGGTTGACCAGGTTGTCCAGGGTATCCAGGAGTGCCAGGTTGGCCAGGGTATCCAGGCTGGCCAGGTTTGCCAGGTTGTGCAGGGGTGCCAGGTTGGCTTGGTTGACCAGGGTATCCAGGTTGTCCAGAGGTGCCAGGTTGGCCTGGTTGACCAGGTTGTCCAGGGTATCCAGGTTGTCCGGGCTGACCAGGGTAACCCGGTTGTCCAGGTTGGCTTGGTTGCTCAGGTTTTCCAGGTTGGCCTGGTTGTCCAGGAGTTCCAGGTTGGCCTGGTTGACCAGGCTGTCCGGGGTATCCAGGTTGACCGGGCTGACCGGGGTAACCCGGTTGTCCAGGCTGGGCTGGTTGCTCAGGATTTCCAGGGTATCCAGGTTGTCCAGATGTACCAGGTTGGCCTGGTTGACCAGGTTGTCCAGGGTATCCTGGAGTGCCAGGTTGGCCAGGCTGTCCAGGGTATCCAGGCTGGCCAGGTTTGCCAGGTTGTGCAGGGGTGCCAGGTTGGCCTGGTTGACCAGGTTGTCCAGGGTATCCTGGAGTGCCAGGTTGGCCAGGCTGTCCAGGGTATCCAGGCTGGCCAGGTTTGCCAGGTTGTGCAGGGGTGCCTGGTTGTCCAGGTTGGCCAGGGTATCCGGGCTGTCCAGGTTGTCCAGGGTATCCGGGTTGGCCAGGTTGGCCAGGATATCCTGGTTGACTAGGTTGACCTGACCCTCCAGCTTGACCGGGGTTATATCCTGGCTGTCCAGGTTTGCCAGCTTGTCCAGGCTTGCCAGGGGTACCGGGTTGACCAGGTTGACCGGGCTGTCCTCCGGGGTAACCGGGTTGGCCTGGGTAGCCTGGCTGTCCAGGCTTTATGGGCTGACCTGAAATTAAAAGATGTTCATGAATAAGCTATTTCCGGGCGAATCATGTATTGTTATAAGTTCATCAAAAGTATTAAACAATCTGCATAGTATTTTCATACACGTTTTGCTTCCTATATCACATTGAAATGAAATACACTATCATGTGTGTAATTATAATGCAAAGAAATCACACGTAGTTAGTTTTGAATTTTTATTTGTGACGTGCTTAGCTTATCAAGTAGGTACCTAGCCCAGTTAATCTTTACCTACCTTGGTCTGTGCCGTGAGGATAGGATCCTGGATTATATTCTGTTAATGTGATGATAAAATGTTAGTCTCAATATTATGCTCAAGCAAATGATTAATTTATTCGTTCATAACTGAACATGACACTGATTTATTTGTACTATGTTTTGGGTTATGAATGAATTGAATAATAGTATTGCATGAATGTGGAAAATAGCCGGACATTTGAGTCTTATACAATACGATTCATGGAAGACACCTATCTGCCCAATTTCAAATATCCATTCTCAATACTTGCCAAATAAAATGGCACTGGCAATCGGACAAAAATATAAAATCAATATTGTCTATGATACCCAGCAAAATATTACCTTGATTGCCGCTATCTGGGTAGGTAGGGTAGTAGCCTCCTTGCCCGTCGGGACCTCCTATGAATAAGCACGAGTAAAGCATTGGTTAATAATGATGATCACTTTAATGATGATCTTTGAACAGTGATCAAGCACAAATTATAAAGGTTAATTACAATCAATACGGTTATTAAGGTTATTGATAAAAGACAGCAGTCGTATTAGATGTCACATAAAAATACTTTACCTTGACTGCCTCCCGGGTAGTAGCCACCTTGAGGGGGACCTCCTAAAATAGATGAACAAATGAACAAGTGTTAGTATTCGAGTTCAAATGATGGCAACATTAGAGACACAGGATAAGTAGGTATTGCCTGTTTATTTTTGTTTAATATGATATTGATATTGTTGGATGTGATGTAAAATGTGTTATGTATGTGTGTGATGTTAGCTTAATCTGACGTAATTTGTAATGTAACGTTATTAGAATTTTGTTAATTATGTTTTACCTGTTTGCCCCTGATCTACGCCACCGGGGTAGTAGTCTGGACCGCCGGGACCTCCTGGACCTCCTATTATTCGTAAGTAAGGAATGGGTCAAATGTGGTTACAAGCTGACAAAGTCGTTTCATCAGTAAAATTCAGTCTAGAAATTCCATTTGTTAAACAAATTGAGTCCTAGTCTGAATGCTATATTTATATGCAAGTGAGTCTGTTTTAAAGACTGTTAATCACAAACTTTGCATTTTTATGAATGAATGACTGGGTAAAGTATGATGTTAAAATATTTACCTGGTCCTCCAGGTCCTCCGGGGCCTCCGGGGCCACCAGGAGAGCCGGGCGTGCCGGGGGAGCCTGGGGTGCCAGGTTGGGCGGGGTAGTAGCCACCGGTGCCGGGGCCGCTAGGTCCACCAGGACCACTTGGACCACCGGGACCGCCGGGACCACCTATGAACACATGGCAATCTTATTAAGTAAACATGTATGGTTTGCATGTCTAAGTTCATGCAGTAATTTTGATGAATTTTGGTAAACAGACAGATTGAACCTTGGAGAAAGATATAGAATACTTTTCATTTCAATAACCTGTAGTTTGTGTAGTGTGTATTGTGTAAGGTACCAACCTGGACCACCGGGGCTGCCTGGGGTGCCTGGGGTGCCGGGGGAGCCCGGTGTGCCAGGGGTGCTTGGAGAGCCAGGTTTGCCCGGGTAGTAGCCACCGGTTGGGCCACCACCGGGACCTATCGCTGGTGGGCCACCAGGTCCACCTGGGCCACCTGGGCCTCCTGGACCACCTGGAAATTATTCAAATTATCATGTTATTTTGTTGAGAAATAATTATAGATAGAATTAGCTGTAATTTATATTTCTGTTGTAAGTACGCCTGTATATTTAACCGAGCGAACGAAGTCAGTGAATTTTAACAGTGGCCGATTTCGCTTTAGTCCGGAGGTTTGTTCCGGGCTACAGGTCACTTTTCTCAACTGATTTTTACGGAATTAGTATACCGGTTCACTGAACCACTATTGGCACTAGTACATAATCTGTCAATACTGCACACATGCATTTACAGCAAATGCGTAAATGAGTTTTCGGTAGAGATTGCTCACAGCTTACATATAGTAACTATTTAGTTATCTGTGCCACAGCGTCTTTTTGATTTAGTTACATGTATCGCCTCAATACATTAATTACCTGGTCCACCCGGGGAGCCGGGCGAGCCGGGTGTGCCGGGTGAGCCTGGCGTGCCTGGGTAGTAACCGCTTGAGCCAGATCCAGGGGGTCCACTGGGTCCTCCTATAAGGATAGGTAATAAAATTAAGTTAAACACTATGTATAAGAATTCACATTATTTTTTTAAGTGAGGTTCGAATATTGGAGAGTTATTGTAGTATATTGTGTAAAAATAATATTAAATTAGTATTAATTCTTACAAAAAAGGAGTATTAGGAACGCAATGTTATTGGACTTTTGACGGGTAGAAATAACGTAAAGGAGTACCCAGCAGTAGGAACGCAATGTAATTGGACTTTTATAGAGATATAAATAAGGTAATGAGCTTACCTGGTCCGCCAGGGTAGCCAGGGTAACCTGGTGTTCCGGGAGTGCCTGGGCTACCAGGGGTCCCAGGGCTGCCAGGGCTGCCAGGGGTGCCAGGACTACCCGGGGAGCCGGGTGTGCCAGGAGTGCCATCAGGGCCGGGGTAGTAACTGCCACCACTTGGGTAAGAACCATCAGGGCCAGGTGGACCACCGGGGCCTCCTGGACCACCTGGACCTCCTAAATACAAAAAAAATAGTAATATAGCGTTTTAAATATTATCAAATAATACATAATATTTATATGGAATTGGATAAGGAATATGTTGGCACTAGATAGATAGATAACTCTTTCTGGACACCAAAATGTACAGAACACAGAAAGGTCAAACTGAAAATAAGTACAATGGGCGGTCTTAACGGTTAAAGCGATCTCTAACAGACAACCTTTGAATGGACAAGATAGACAGCAAGTCTAGGGTTAGGTCAGTTGACATCAGTGTAAAATTATGAATATATACATACTTATCATGACACAAATTAGGTTTTTACAATATATACATACGGTACCAATAATGTACCTAATTAATTATATTATTAATGCCATTTAAACACTGTTTATATTTATCAAATTACAAAACATTTCTTGAAAATTTTAATTATAGGTAATTATTTTGATACCAGTAAAGGCAGAAAGCTTTTCTCATTTGTACTATAACAATATATTTTGTAAATGTAAAGTAATCGTTCAAGATGCATTTACATTTTTTGTTGTGCGTATTTTTATTTTGTCATACCTGGACCGCCGGGAGAGCCCGGGGAACCTGGTGAGCCAGGAGTTCCGGGGTAGCCAGGGTAGTAGCCACCTGATCCGGGGCCGTTGGGGCCGTTGGGGCCGTTGGGGCCGTTAGGACCTCCGGGGCCACCGGGGCCGCCTGGACCACCTAGAAAAGTCGTTAGGAATTTTAGTAGTTACTCATGAATTGGTTTGTTTGTTCGTAACTATTGCCTTTCCCTATTTTGCCCTTTTTACTCAAAAAAGCGCTTAAAATACCAATGCAAATTAATTAAATCGTAGCGCCTCAAAAAATACTACTTATAGTGAGAAAAAATTAACAGAAAGATAAATAATAAATTTCGTGCCTAAGGCAATGGCGATCGAAGTTACAAGCCATCAGCAGTATTATAATATTGTAAGGCGCACATTCGAAGAAACAACGCATATACAAGTCTATTACCTGGACCGCCTGGACTGCCTGGGGAACCTGGGGAGCCGGGTGTGCCTGGAGTCCCTGGTGTCCCCGGGGTGCCTGGGTAGTACCCTGGAAATAATCAATTTATAATATTTCTTATTAACATTAGAATGTAGCTAATTTGAACGGTTCACCGTCCATAGACACCAATTGGAAATTAGTTTCCATAATTAAATTGGAATTGGAAATTAGTACTAAAAGTAAGTGTGCAGCCTAAAGGGGCCTAAAGGAAATAAATCTGAGTGGTACGAAGCACACACACGGTAATGACGCATTAAATAATTTGGAATATTCGTAGGATATGGCAGGATTACGAGTATAACTTACCGGGCCCGCCAGTTCCGCCTGGGCCGTAAGGACCATTAGGACCACCTGAAAAAACAAAATATTGTAAGTAAACATTTAAAAAATCAATAGGTAATTTCATTTTTTTTTTCATTTTTTTAATGTTACCCCACAGTAGGTTTGCTCTTGTATCGTTTAAATAATGTGACCAATTTTGAAGTACTTAGTAAATTCACCGTGTGATCATCGGAGTTAATGCTACCCTAGTAATTTTAGTAATAATATGCATTAGTTTTAGTAAGTATGGGTATTTGCATTTTAATGAAATAGTACTGTAATTCGTAATAGTAACTTAAAGTACTTGTGTATTAAAAAAAACAAATACGATGAAATGTGGCTTCAATAGTACTAAACACAACACAACTGCCGCGGCTGCGGGTAAAATGTCTGCAGTTTTGAAACAAAGATCTAACCTTGCCCAGGGTATGCCACTCCAGGGTTCGGGTTACTGGTCTGTCCAGAGCTGTCGACGGGTTTCGGTGGCTTGGGCTTCGGCTTCGGATAAGGCTTCGCAGGAATGCCTCCGGGAGTCCTGCCGCATCCCTGCGGGAAGAACAGCTGCTTCCACGGAACGATCAGACCGGGTTTCGAAGATGTTGCATCGGAACTGAAAGAAATATGTCAGTTTGTTTTATATATCGTTACTTATGTGTTGAAAATGCACTGTGTAGACAAATTTGCTGTGATCTCTTCGTTAGCCCGCCAACAATGTGGGCAGCATACAAACTGCGTAATGATGTAGGTAGCATATCGAAATCAATGTGATCGTAAAAATGTATCCTTAGTTTAGATAACGTACGAACAGATACGATATCTCGCCTTTAAAATACCGAGTAACATTCACTTGTGTTTATTTCACATGTGGCTGTTTTTCTCTGGGTCGATTCTGTCACTAGGATTGTCGGAATCACAGTATGTAGCGTGGTGAGCGACTTATTACTTATTCATAGTGGTGAGCCCTTAGTAGCGTAGCCGTAGCACTTGGTAGCTAGGTAGGTACTTACTACTGCCATCGCTGGACCGTGAATGTGCGATTTACTCCATATTTCACGTACAGTGTGTTTGTTACCTTCTAGTATTATTACTTATTATCATCGTGTGTTTATTTCTCATCAGCGTAGATCGGTATTTTCGGAACACGACCCCGTAGCTGCGATTATCGGCGACGTAGCGCGTGGCGTAGCTAATACTTACTTCTCATCATATTCGTATTTCTCGTCAGGGTAGACTTCGACATCTTTCTCTGGTTCCACGACTCTGTAGCCATGGCTGTCGGCTACGTAGTGTGTAGCGCGGAGGAATCCGACGGGGTCGACGTAGCCGTAGCACCCGTACGTTACGCCGTCGGGACCGCGGTTCTCGTGGTGGAACTGGCCGTTGGGACCGACATCGTATCCGAAACCGTACGAACCTGAATAATTAAAAACATAATTTTTATTGAGTTGGCAATATGATTTAGATTAGATCATAATTATAGTAATCGAAATACCGGTATGTTATTTTACGTAGAAGCATTTAGATGTAATTAAAAATGTATTGATTAAAATTCTTTTTTCAACTTAAATTCAGTAAAACATGTCTATGAGCTAGGCTAGATAAATAATTGTTTAAATTTTAAATAGTTTAACGAACAAAATGAAATAGTCAGTTAATTTATTTTCATTCACCACACACTTCAAATGTCATCACTACTGTGTATGTGTGAACATAGATCCGCAATCAACCATTGCTACTTATTGTTTACTCTGCTAACGAAGTTTGTTCCGTGCTCGGTAACTAAGTAAACGTTAATATACATTAATATAACAAACATTTTACCGATGTGGTATGTTCATAGCCGTAGGTAGCTGTTGCAGGCAGTGAGTTCAACGACTACTAGGTTACTTTACCGTAACTTTCTCTGTCTACGCTTTGTCCCGTATAAATTAATAGGAGGCATAAAAAAAGATATGTTTTATTGTTTAAGTTACGTAACGTTAAGTATGTAAGATGCTTTGTAGGTACGTCTAATATCGAATGTGCTCTCAATTCATTAAAGTGCCAATGTCTAGACTAGTGCCAATGCAGTGCGAGCAAGTATGCATTTATATTACATAGGGTATTACTATAGGTAGTCTATCGTAATAACTGTCGCTCACGAGAATATTTTTTTAATTGAAAAGGTTAGTGATTCCTCACTATCTTCATCACATCGCTTCAGTTGTACATGTTGTTACATAACATACACACAGATAATGAATGAATCTGAAGACTCTAACACTGTGGAATTGGTTTGGTCATGTAGTATTCTTATAGTCGACGAGGGAATGCATTGAATGAAATTTAAGGACCGTTGCGGAATCATACAACAGCGATGACATAAAGAAAACAAAAACTGAATAGATACTCACTTGTGTTGTAGTTCGTTTCGTAGTACTGCGTCTTTTCGTCGTCTTCGATGTCGACCACTACATCACTGTCTTTTGAGAAAGGGTAATTCTGCAGCTGACGGCCTGCCCTTTGATCAAACGCTAGTTTAACGTCGTGTTTCAACTTAGCGTTATCTGGAGCATCCGTAACGGCTAGTCCTGAGTTTTTAGCTAGCTTCTCATTTGTCGCGGCTATAGCGCTTATCCTCGCTTTTGGAATCACATCCTCAAACTTAGTGATTTTAATAGCCTGCGTGACGTTCTTTGGTTTTTCATCGCTTGCTTGTGCTATAACAAGTGCAGCCTGTAAAGAAAAAGTACGTTTATTAATTACGTGGAATTGATGGACTAATGAGATACTGTGATCTTCTATTGATAGTAAAATTAAATTTAATCTGTTTTGGAAGCTATTGAGGTTGAAGTCTAGTAGTTTCCCAATTCTAGAATTATATAAAATGGCTTAGTTATGTTTGATATCATTTATCAAACTAAAACAACTTAATCAGCATACATTTGGGCCGTAAATTATTCCTCGGTCGATGTTAACCGCGTTTCACTTGGAGTGTTTTCGAAGAGGACAGATTGCCCAACGAGTGCATTGGTTAGTGCTTTGCGCAACATACGTTACTAAATGTTATTATTGCCTAGGCACGCCTTTATGATGTCATTTTCACGTTCAACTTTGCTATTTGCATATAAAAATATTTGAAAATCAATAGTCTGTGTACTTTAAATACTCTTATTGTAAACAAACATATACCTACCTACAGATACAATATACCTACCTACTTTATTAGTATACCGAATGTTTCGAGGATGTGCATATTTATTATCTTATTATAATGTATGCAAATGTAATCGTATAAAATGTTTATAATAATAAATATAGTAATGTACGTGTGTATATAATAAATATAAATATATCGTTATCGTAGTGTAACTATTTTAGAGTAAAGAATTATGACATAAACCTGCATAAAACACGATATTTTATTGAAGATAAAAGATATCACATCTTAGATATACCTACTCGTAAACCTTTATTAACATTAATTTGTTCAATCAGCATTTAGGATCTAAGCGGTTATCAAAATAATCTTATGAAGTTATTATTGTCATGTAAGATTAGGTACTTAATTCAAGTGAATATTGCAAAGGTGTCAATGGTCATCTGTTTGTTTACTTCATGGTTCTGGGCGACGAGATGTTAATTGTGATTATTGCAACACTCCCAAGGTAACTAGTTGTTTCGCATTATACAAAAAGCAAATGTTAAGTTATTTTAATCAATTTCATAAAATATTACATCTTATTATACAGTAAGCACCTGAAGGTGGCAATTTATTTTTGATAAAAGCTTCTAAAAGTTAAATCAATATTGTATTCAAGGTAACAAGTTAGCCAATTGGTCGGGGTAAGTTGTGCGGCAATTTTATGAAATTCTTGTATTTAAATATTTATTGCTGACGCATTTATTTCTGACTTGTTTGACAAGTGGAAACTTTTTGTATACACCTAGATCTTACCAGCGTGGTTTTATTTAAGTATTGTACCAAACGTTATTACAGTTTCACCTAAAATCAGAGTAATAATAGAAACTATCGTTTTATCGAAATCGAATCAAAACTAAAGTCGACTTTGTTTGGGAGTAGGTACCTAACTAAATATGAACAGGTAAGCAGATACCTCCAACTGCTACTAGAGAGGGACTTATCTTTTTTAAAGGGAGATTAGTATCAAGTCGGTCAAAGTAAAAGGTATATGCAGTGAGCGTTGTGGTTTAGTCCAAATTCGCAAGAATTTAAATTCAGTGCACGTGAAGTTCAAACTTTGGCAGTGTCCGCAAACGTCCGTGACCGTAACCCCGCAATCTGCCGGCTTGTGTTACAGTCTCACGTACCGCAGACAACCATCAGAAGTAAATTGTATTTTGATCTAGGGCATCAACGTGTGTGTATTCATAAGCAGTTAGTCCGGTGAAAATTCGCGAGACAATGGCACGGTTTGGCATAGAAACCCAAACACCTTGATCCCTAGTCTGCTCGCCGAACATGGTTCGGAATAACTTAACTTCCAATTCTCCAAGTTACAATGTTATGCTGCGGTCTCTACCGGTCTTAACTGTAGCTATAATATTGTTTCTAAACTGCACGAAGTTTGGTCAATGGTGCAACTAGAAAGACTAAGCGGCAGCAGTACCGAGCAATAACTTTCGCTCGAAAGAACGTGCAGCAGCTACCAATGTTTACTACTCTATTGAATCTTATGTGGGTTATAATATCGATCGGAAAAGCTATTTTGAGTTACAATGTAGCGGCGGATTGTTTTAGATATTCTTTTGTTTTACACAGGGACCAAAGATATAACACTTTCCCGCTATGGGAACTGAAATATCACAATTTCCATATGAAGTGTCTGTGCGGAAAACTAAAGATGTATAGTGTATAGTGGGCCCTGCCATTTATTTCGATACCTTCCCCACAAAGTGGCATTATCATTATATTATTATACTACCGAACTTATACTTAGATTAATTCACTTAATAAATGACAGTCTTGTGTAACTGGTTATGTTAATAAATGAATATATAATAGAAAAGGGACATTTACATGTATAGTTTGTTTTGCCATCAGATTACTCATATGCATAATAAATATTGCACAGACATTCCATTTTATCGCCGGTAAAATCGACAGATTATGGTATATTATATGCATTTTGAATAAGTTCGCTTGCGAATTGAGCTTTTGTATTGATAATGCTTACATTTTATAGAGGGTCGCATGAATAATATTTCTGTAAATATTCATAAAGCGCAGTGCATGTTTCATCCTGGTTTTGTATCGTTAGGACCATCTTTATGGTTCAGCACTTATCCATCATTGCCATATTAACAAGCGGTTCTTAATTGTTTTCCTGCCCTTGCCCGTTGCCTTTAAAATATTTATTTAATTGCAACATATGCCCCATAAATATCTATTATAACAATCGTAGACTCCTTGTGACATTCAACGATGAGGTCACTATATGAGAATTTTAAACACTTCTTGTTTGATTTTCATTAAATATTACGTTAGATTATTTCTTGACTCTTGACCGAAGATAGATATTGTGATGAATTTACAAATTTGCGATTAGGTAACAGTTTACTTATTAAAAGAGGACACCGACCGACAGGGTTAGGGTCAGACTTGGTCTCTCGCTATTATAGGCCCGCCTAGTGCGGGGCCACTGGGAAACTGTTTAGCCAGTATTCAAATTTGTGTTTATATATTTTAAAAATAAGATGTGGTACAGCGTTGAATGTTCGCAATAAAAGTAATCTTATTCATAATAAAATTTATTGCTGTCCGCCGTCAATAGCGGGGTCGGTGTCAACCCTGAAGATTTGCATTATTTATTGCGTTGCCAGATAAGGGTGGACCTTGTTCCTACCTACAGTCAGGAAACAGGGACTATCACGCGGGTCGGGGAATAAACGTTTCAGATATGAATAATTTTTCAATAACCCCTCGTAAAACATATAAAATATTTTATAAAGTAGAAACTCATGGAAGTATTGAACTGTAGGTAATTGTTTAGTATAGAAGTCTTTCTACTACTTTTGGTGAAATATAGATTGAATAGATTTATTTAATTTCTGCTTCAAACATCCCAGTTCTGTAAGGCCCGCTGTGCAAGGATACAAGTGTTGTAAATATATGCTTTTAGGCTAATACCTTAGTACATAGTAAGCCTTATAGTATGTAGTATAGGCCCTATAAAACTTTGACGTAGCGACAGCGACTCAATTTAAACAAAAAAAAAATATAATGTTCATGTGATTAATACATTCCAAAGGCGCGTTTATCGTTAACTTACACCTACCTATTTAACAAAACATACATGCACGGAACCAGTCCGGAATTATAATGCCCATCAATTCGAATTCCCATTCACAATAAGAACAGCTAAAATCGGACACAGTTAAAAACTATTTCGATGTAGAAAATAGTTACGCCGATATTCCGACTCCTGTACGCACATTCTAAGTAGATGTAGGGTCCAATTTAAAGTTAGACCATCCTGGATTCCAACAGGGACTACCATAGCGTTCCGTTTATAAATTTAGAACGCTCGCATTGCTATACCAAACTACTCTTATATTCTACGGTGAGTCAAACAGCCTACAAGTATTACGAGTATATTGACTGATGTGCAGTTAAATTATTTGCTTATTTTTACAAATAGATATGTATTAGGTATGTCAAGGTGCGGTGTGGTGACGCCACTGGGTTATGTCACACACTCTCCGCCGTTTTGTTCAGAGTAGGCGATAAGTAGTAACGTAAACCGATGAAGGTCGAATGCATCCGGCAGCGGTGAATCTAGCCGACTCTAGCCGAAAGTATTGATAGTGAAAGTCAAGGGCCATTCCAGCTTTGATCTTTAAACTAAGCATTTATTATGAAATTACATTTGCTTGCTTTGGCTTATGCATTTGCTTTGTACGTTAAACAATAATTGAATTTCTTTATGGATGTACCTATACGATTGATTACATCCAGTGGAAGTAACCCAGGTATATATTAGGTAGGTATACCACATATTTGTAGTAAAGAACCAAAAATATCTTTCTGCACTTGGCTGGGCCCTACCACCGGAATCGGAATTCATCCAGCTGGAGCTTCCCTGCTTAAGAAAATTTCCTCTTTTGATCTATCTTTGCCATTAAAAGTAAAAGATTCCAACGAACTGATTCTGAGAACCTCCTCTTTTTTCGAAGCCGGTTCGAAAAGTATAAACAAAACAAAAATGTTATGTTGCTTAACACAAAAAGCGAATATCAGAAAAATTGGCGTATATTATAAGTTGAGAAATCTACAACCTGTCTCTAGTTTACATCATAGGTCAAATGTTTATCAAACGTCTTGAATGCAGTACTTTTGTTCTCTGAGGTCAGCGTTCCTTTTGTTCGCAGTTTTTTTGATATTGAGCGTTGAGCTGCGATCAATAACTAAAGCTTGAAGGGTCTCCATGTTTTCCGCAACAGGTTTCGACATTTGATTACGAAGTTCATTAAGATGTTTCTTGTGTGACGACATGACGAGATGTGAAAAGGGTTGATGAATGCAACTGTATCTACTTATGTATATTGTGCATCTTCTCCAAATAATATAACCTTACCTACACATAAAAGAAAAAATATGTTAGGACGCGATCATAACCCAGTTTTTATTTTAATTCGATCCTAATCTGGTTTATTCATAACTATTATGTCCTTTGCAATATTAAATGTAAAATTACAGCGTTAAACTGGCTTTAGGGCTATTTAAAATATGTATTGCTATTAACCAGCGGTTTATCTACTTGTAATCAACAAATTAAACAATGGTTAGCGTTAAAATAGTCATTTTAATAACCTCTACAATTTGGTCTAATAACTTGGCTGCTTGGTTTTATTATTAATCATTATATAAGTGATTCCAAAAACACAACTATTGATGTAGAAAATAGAATATTGTGTCAAATTGAAAGTTTAGTAGTTCAAGTTGCGTTCTTCATTAGTCATTCAGCTTTGATTTTATATAATAGGTAGGTTGAATGTGGATAAAGAATGGGATTTCTTAACCACCAAATAATATTATGGATGCATAAACTGGTGCCGTGAGAAATGGCCGGTTGCTCCATCTGGCAGATCTAGCGAAACTCAGATAAACAAATGTTAGCTTCACTAATATCGCGTGACCGGCTTGATCATTATAATTATGCTTAATACATTATCTGTTAAGATTCACTAAACAGTCATATATAAGGGCACAAGTAAATACCTAATCTATCTATACATATAATAAAAATATAAACGTTTAGAGTATTATTTTGATCTATTTCTTATAGAGATTTAATCCACATATAAATGCTTTCAATAAGTCTTATTTATTTTTATTGAACCCGTATATCACTAATAAAATATAAAACAAACTTCTATACACCCTATACAGATCACCTCAATGAAATTAGTGGACAAATGAATAACTCCTTACCCCGTACCTAATAGGTGAATAGGCCAAATAATGCGAACAACACGAACATAATATGCAGTAATATGCACGGACCCTCCGTGAGAATAGGAACAAATTGGCTAACTAATAATATTATTATTACATCAATATTATTTAGGTAGACAGTACATTGCAATAATCATGAGATCTTTCGGAACTTTCAGTACTTAGATGTTATATTTAGATGTAAAAAACGTGAGAATAGTGACGCAGAGGGCTGCGTCATTATTCTCTCACCAACTGCATATTACAGGGCAAGTACTCGTATACTGTTTTTTATTGTAATACAAAAGCACTATTTGAGCACCATCAATAAATGTGACCTTTATAAAGTCGCACAGACTACTCGTGCGTTATTACCAGATTTGATATGGGTATCTCTATATATATATATAATTATCTTCTATCTACATTAGTCATAATTAGTAACTCGTCTTGCCATTTCCGATTATAATACACAAGGTGGTAAAATTGGTTTTGTGTCCTTGGCGTTCATTTTATTCCATTTCAACAACATCATGAATTTTCAAAAATACTTTGAGACTATAAAACCTTCGTGTTTATTGAGGGGTGATAATTGAACGTACAAATTGAAACAAATATTGAATTCGTTGATTAGACATAAAGACATTCAAGGCCTCCGAAATACTGTGAGCGTAAACTTCTAACATTTGAATCGTCAAAACCAGATCTTCGGTTCTGAACAGTTCTGGATTAACGTTAAAATCAAGAATTCAATCAAATTAAAGGGTTAATTTATTTGCCAAACAAATAATCAATGAGGTACCTAGTTACTTAAATTATTTACTTAACAGATTGAAATTCCTTAGTTTGAAAACGGAATGAACAGATCCATGTACTTATAAAAGCATTCGGACTCGAGTCATGTGAAGAGAGTGAAATCGTGACTAAGATGTTGACTCTTCGTGCAGGATCGACATTAAAACCTTTGTTTATTCATTCTTAGGACATATCTACCACATCCTGTTAGCCTGCACATGTAAGCCTCGATGCTTGATCCTCGAATCTTAGTACCTCTACCTGAAAGTACCAACACTCCAATAAGCGTCGTGACACGGTTCCGGCGTTTTGATAAGTGTGAATTAAAGGTCGTTTAGCGAACTCTCATATAAATGGTATTAGATTTCCTAAACCTTCGTCTCGTGTTTTCGAAAGGCTTTATCGTCGCATTAAAGAAGATAATTACGTCATACCGTGACTTGGCTCGTGAGGTGAACCGGCGAACATCCTCAACCTTTAAACTGTTTAAACTTCTAGCTGCTCGTATACGACGTCGTCGAAGACTGATGATATCGTTAATGCGTGAACATTAGTTCACCTTATCTCAGTAACATAGTTTTGATATCGCATTTAATGTTCTTATATAAATTGAAATGGCTTTATTGAGACAAAGCACTAGCACCGTTCAGACATTTACAGGATGTTTTAGTTCTAGAATGGATACGACCGGTATCGTTGTATTTTCGACAAAGGTGTTTAAAAGTAGTGATGACTCAGATTACGCATTCCTAAGAAGGTTAGTTTATTTTAATTTATAGTTTTGCTTTATTAGGGTTCCGTGAACATATAGACCAAGTTTTTGTCCCGGTTTTAATGTGTATGAAATTAGTAAAAGGAATTTCATGACACTACACCAGGTCATGGCTGGAAAGAAATTCTGGAAAGTAACCGCTAGTTTATACCTACCTTCACGCTGACTTCTTCTCAAACGAATCTAATTTCAGGTTTCCTACATCCAGAGTTGACATGTCATTCAATGTACCGATATATTAGTAAGCCTAGGATTGTCAAATATTCTTCGATTGATTGACAGGACAATGAGCAAAACAAATCTGTGTCCAATCCACCACGCCTGTTCAGGGTTACTTGCGATTTTAACGAAGTCAGTGACCCGCATGATATACTTTACTTACATAGTATGTCGATAACCTGTTTGTGTTTGTTTAATAAAAAAATCTGTAGTTATGCACTACTTATCAAATTAAATTGTAACGAACAGAAACATGAATACTACACAAAGCTTAATAGCGATCCAATAAAATGAACGACGCGAAACTTATTTTGCGAGTTAATGCTCCACTGCTTTATCTACAGAATCGTCGTATCGTTTTATTCAAGTGACCTTTCAAGGTTCTCAATTTCAATTGACGGCCTTCGGGAAATTATAGGAAATTAATTTCACGGGATTAAATATCAGTCGAATACAAATTAATACAGACGGGAGCGTTTTATCTATACTAACGGCCGGATTAATCAATGAAGAGTGATTTGTTTTATTGAAAAGTGTTGTTTTCGTATTGGGTAGGTATTTGTACAGCTTCTCGTAAAATCAACACAGAAAAAATAAAACAATTCATTAAGAAAAAATAAATATAGGCACCATAATCTGTAGCTATATTACTTGCATTGTCTTGTGATAGCTTAGCAACGATACTCTGAATAGAAGTCTAGCGACACCATAGCCTGAGTCAGTGCTACGTCACGAGTACGTAGCTTCATAGAGCTATCGAAGAATGGCTTTGTGGAGTCCCCGCCGCCGCCGGTACGCTCTACGAGTACTATCGAATCATTTGTTATGTAAACCAAACAATGCACGCGACGTTTACGCTAATGCCACTTAGATGTACCCACAGCCCGGCCCGGTCTCCACTTTTGTTTTACGATCTCGTGAATGACTTGTACGAACTGGCTGTTCGACAATGTGATTAACTGACTTTCTGTCCAGACTATACATTAGAACTCAAACAAACAGTTCTTCGAAACTGGTACTTTGTCACTCACTAATGAAGATCATAATATACCTTATTGGCTTATTGTTTCGAAGAGACGCGACCTCGATGTGAAGAAATCCAAACTCATTTCTCCGTTAAGTTTATTCGAGCAGAGAAATGCGGGTGTATTTTTCTGAGGTTAAATCTCTCCCGCAAAAAATACAACGGTCCTCGAAACCACGATAATGAAGGAACAAATCCGGTTACGCGAGAGTGGGGACTCGGGTTTCGTGCACAAAACATTGCATTCGCATTTTCCAGTGCAGACTTCCGCGAGCTTTATTAAGTGCTGCATTGTGTTTAAAGCAATGCCACTGAATGATTTTATTAAATATTCAAATCTATCATAATCTCTCCCTAGATATATTGTACCATTTGCCGCAATAAACATACTGAATCTGTAGATAATTTGTAGATGATGTATCAAACTTGCGTTCGATACTTCGATTTAAATCGCCGGAGTCATTTATGTGGGTAGTATTAAATCATAAATTAGAGCAATATAATGACGTTATGGGTTGAGTTTTTGCCGCACGAGAGGACGTTCAACTTTATACGTTTGATATTAAAATAAGTTTTGGCGACAATGCTGTGATCGATGATGATACAGTTCTAATAGCTGTAAGGAGACATGACTTTTAGATCTTTGATAGGTACAATTCAATTGGTATTGTGCCCACAATGTATCACTGATATTATCTGATGTGGGTGTATTACGAAGATAAAATTATAACAATATTCGTATACATTATGGTACTTTAGTTGGCTTCAGGTTGTGTTTAAGTAAATTGTTTGATCGCTATGTCTTAGTTGTATTTAGTGGTACTGGTGTATAACGTATCTACATTATATAGGGAACAATATATCATTGTCTTAAAAGCCAACCCTACACCTATACATTTATGAAGATAAAATCTATTTTTCAATTGGTGGTGTAATTATAGTTATCCAGAAAATCATATAATGGCATACAAACTATTTTTGTATATTTCTATTTTTGCTTAGCGACTTCGCACCGCGTCTTAACCTGTGATTTTTATTGAAAATTTTGCTGTATATATAAATAGTACGATTTTACATACGATTTTAGATAACTCTGGGGTGATCAGGATGAGTCATCCTGATCATTTTAGATAACTCTGGGGTGATCAGGATGAGTCATCCTGATCACCCCAGAGTTATCTAAAATCGTATGTAAAATCGTACTAATTTGTACTGAATATTTCTTGATTTGAAAATTCTGTGCGATAATTACCTATCTACTCTATTCGCTTACATTAGTGCCACCACGAGACAGAGAGTATGTTTCGTGAATGAAGTCATGGAGTCGTGATGTCGACCTTCAGCATATTTCTAATTCGGTAGGTTTTACCGGTTATTGGCTGACAACTTGTTTAATACATTATTATTGAATGTATTCGTTCTGTTATGTTATCTTTTCTGCAAAAGCTGGGCAAAGAAAAATTCAGTAGTCAGTAGTACATATAAATAGTGATATCAATATTGCACTACATTTTTGTTTCTAAGATGCGATTAAAACAAGCGACTGTTATGTCGTTATCCTACAATTATATGCGGATGTAAGAATAAGAATGCAAACTAATATTTAATTGCGAATAAGAATGTCCTAACAAATGTTAAATGCATAAGCACGTACTCGTACATATTTATAATATTACGTTTATTTTAGCTAAAGTTCACGGACGAGAGTGTGCTTGGTGTCGCGGGTTCGATTCCCGCTCAGAACAAATATTTCTTTGACCCACAGATCTGGTCTGGCTGTTATGTGTATGTGAAGTTATATGCCTGTAAACGGTACCCACGACACAGGAGAAATCCTAGTGTGGGACTACATTTTTGTAAGTAGAAAGAAGAACTTGAATGATGTGAATTTTGTCTACAATCTGTTAGAATGTGGAGATTACAAAGATGCATCAATGATTAAATTTTCAAGGTTTCGTGCCCAAAGGATAACACAACTATATTATTGTGGCAACGATATCTTTATATCCGTTCGTATGCCACCATTTCTTAAAGCCGGATAAATTATGATACCACATCAACACGGAGATACCTACATACATATCGATCGCAATCGATTTCTTATCTTTTATAGTTTTCTCATGGATTAAGTATTGATCAAGAAAAGTATCAAGTAAGAGAAGCGTTGGTAGTCTATTGGGCGAACGTCCGCCTTCCAAAGCGGAGGTGGCGAGTTCAAAGCCCAGTGCGGGCACGCGCCAATGTGTTTCTTCTTAAAACATACGTACGTAAATATCACTCGCTGTAACTGTATCACTGCTGGGCAAAAGCCTCCCCTCAATTTCGTGAGGAGGATTAGGCCATAATCCACCACGGGGGCCCGGCCCGGGTTGGTGGACAACATGCCTCAGAAATAATTCTCGGGCATATTGGTTTCCTCACGATGTTTTCCTTCACCGTAAAGCGAGTGATAATTACGTACATATGTTTAACAAGAAACACATTGGTACGTGCCCGCACTGGGATTTGAACTCGCCACCCTTCGTTTGGAAGACGGACGTTCGCCCACTAGGCTACCACCGCTGATAAAAATAAAATGTTAAAATATTTTAAGCTCGAATACATCTAATCCCTCAATTTTAGAGAACAACAAAACTTTTGTTGTCTCAGGCATTTTATAATGCTCAAATGCCAAATAAAACAAACTTGTGTGCAAATAAAACATGAACGTTACAGTTTCCCATCACCGCTTCAGTTAGTTTCAGCCAGAAGGATTACGCCAGCAAACTTGCGTGTACTTACCAGAAAACAAAATATTATACCCGGCTCCATGGCACGGGTGGCCTTCCAGGCCGCGGCTCCTTGCGGCAACAGGCTCCAGTCCCGAACACAAGCCGCTACGAAGCTCCTCGCGATTCGCTAACTCCTATACTCCGCTACTCGTTTATTCCGCTAACATCACCCGCCCGCTCGACCGGCTTTAAAAACTAAAATGTGCAAACTCGAAGATGTGCCTCTTATATTACTTCTTACGTTAACGACGGATACCGCAACGTATTTGGCATATACGAGACTCGTGCGCATGTGTGCGTCGATTTTGGCGGAGACGCTCAACGTGGAGTGAAACAGTATGGGAAACAGTACCTATCAATTCTCTGGGGTGTCTGTAACGTGACCTCAATGCTTTATTTACCTGAAGACGCACTGTGTATTGTGGCCCAGTGTTTTATCTCATTGTTCGTTTTTTTTTGTCGAATATGGTAGTGCCAGGCTCTAGTAGCAGAGTTAATCAGGCCGTTATTTCAGTATGTATTACAATGTTTTAGTGTATAATTAATGTTGAATAACTGAAATTTATACACTAAAACATTATAATACATACTTTTTCATATCATTTTCATTCATATTAACTTGTGACGGATTTTACATTTTGATATAGAATAGCGCTTTGGTGTGCATGATCAAAAAATGTGCTGAGTACCCTTACTGTTTGTATATTGACACAGACGCTATAATAGTCACTACGAGATTGAAGCCTCTTCTTGCCTGTGTGCGTTCGCGACACACCGATAACGACACGCCCATGCAGTGTGTGCGGGAATGCTATATCCTTTTACCATATTTTAGGAACAGGACTCTCTTTAATCAGGTTGATTAATTTCAGATTAGACCACTTTAAATTTTAACAAGCCGCAGGTAGGGTACCTGCCTACCTAATTTGTTGTAATGGATTTGGCGCTTTCCCAAAAATGTTTTCTTATTTGCTTGAGCTTGTTTTCACTTCTTGTGGATACTGTATGGATGCAGTCATCATATGGCAAACAGCAGAACTTAATTAGCTTCTTCAAGCTCCGTTTTTTCTAACGGAAACAAGGACAGGTAGCTAATTTATTTGTGGGTGTTGAAACTTGAAGTGGCTGCGTAAAAGGTGATAAAAACTGCCACTATGTCGTTAAACTATCAAATAGAGCCATATTAGCGATTCCAGAAGTCACCATTTATTAACTACAATATATGGCTGGTTATTTATTGATTATTATCATCAAACTTCGCGCGGCAAGTAGACCGTGCGCTTTTTCTTTCCGCTAGACTCACTCCGCTGCTGGAAGCTGAGGAGTATCGTCAACGAATTTGGGGCATCATGAGTAAACTCTTCTTTAAATATTGATGCCTTCGATTAGACTAACTGATTATATTTGTGCCTTAAAATTAGTTACACCTCAGCTCAAGTCCTGTAGGGCTTTCCTGTAAGTGTAGGTATGCCGTTCTCGTGTAAGTTTACTTGAGAAACTGACTAGCTTCACTCTAGCTCTTTTTCACAGAACAATCGTAATTATTTCTTTTTATGTTTTATCACTACATAGTATAAAACAAAGTCGCTTTCTCTGTCCCTATATCCCTATGTATGCTTAAATCTTCAAGACCACGCAACGGATATTGATACGGTTTTTTTAATAGATAGTGTGATTGATGGGGAAGGTTTATACTCGTATGTATAATAACGTAGTGATACCCGTGCGAAGCCGGAGCGGGTGGCTAGTTTTATTATAAAGCCTTCATATAATTATTTTGACTTGAGTATATCTTCCCACATTATTGATTATCTTCAAAGTACCATCACTGTCGGGTTTTTAGAAGAACGTGTTTAACATTCAAATGGCATATCATGGATCATGTGAGACACCAAGATATAAAAATTTACATTGATGTGACCGTGTCATAGCATAGAAAGAAGGTAATTAGATTTTACAAGGATACAATAGGCCTTTGCTATGACCCTAAACAACATCCTTCAAAATTCACGGCGCACGTATAATATATTATATACATTAAACATACCTACTCAACGTCTTGTTAAAGTTACTGGCAGCTTTGACTGGACAACTGTTTATAATACTTTTAAAGAGTTCGATAATCTGAGTCTATTATTTTCTATAAATAAAATTTTCTATATATTTTTTTCCTATTTGCTATAATAATATACTGCTTTGACCGTTATCGCACAATAATTTTTATAATGTATAAATAAGCATTAATACATTTTAAAGAATAATGTGGATGTACGGCTTTTCCCTTTGGTGTTACAATCAGTAGAATTTACAACCACTTTGTCTAAATGGGTGCTTTTAAAACTCGTTGCTTTTCCTTTTGGACATTTGGTGAACATAAAATTAGACACTTCATAATGAATTTAGTTCCTGATGCAAACACATAAATCAGTTGCCGCATAATGGAAGAGCAAGGGATTTAAAGTATCCAAGGTTCGAATATTTGTTAAACTTTTCCAAACTTTGAATGTACCCCAAGGCACGCGGTTTCTAATTAATTTCAGAATCTTACGTACCTATATTAAAACTTCTGAAGTTAAGTACTTAATCAAAAGCGATTTTTAACGATTGAAACTTAGTAAGCTTTTGGAGAATGAGCTTCACTTTATTCTTATATACGAACGTCTTCATTATAACAGCGAAACTAACTTGTTGTACTAATAATAATTAGTAAAACTTATACCGACAGATAAAAACTACGTAATTGTACCAGTTTTATATCATTCTTTTATGAGAGACATTCAGAGGCACAATTATCAAATAATCATGCAATTTTACATTGCGGCAGGATGTACAATCAAAATTAGGCGGTATTAAACAAACTAGCACTGCCGACTCTGTTCATTGCTCTCTGTTTATTCCTTGACTTGTTCTCGTCCGCGGATGCGCCTGCGCCTATGGTTTTTGTTTTGTCGTATGAAGTTTTGCTAGCCTCTAGGGGCAGAGTTTATTAGGCTTCAATGTTGAAGCATTAATTTTTTATTTGACAAAATGAAATCAGGCCGTACAAAATGTTATTTGGTACAATAAGCTTTTCTTATTTTTAGTGCAAATCTGTAGTATCGTACCTAACTTATTTTACCTATTATTAGAAGTAGATGCAGAAATTTATTTTTTCCCAAGAAACATTTATATTAGGTATCACTCTAATTTATTGCCCATTGACAGTTAAGTATAGCCTCGTTTTATGATGTGCCGAGCGCAGCGCGACCAGAATCTGACAATATGTTTCCGTTAGTCTCAGTTCAATATACCTATCAATTACAATAAAATTATAGATATGCAAATTAGTATTTAGGCCAGGTTGTACTTAGGTGGTTATACTGGTGGTACTGGCAGACGGCCGCGATCGCTTGAACTGATACTTTTTCTATGTTTTTATTTAGGTATTGAAAAAAAAAGAGAAAATGAAATTAGTTCTCAATCACTTCCAATATAAAAAGCCCCATTTATTGGTATAACTTTCACGTGGTTTCATGATGGAATCTTTTAGTAGGTGACAAGATGCAATTTAGTGTCACCTTTGTGATTTTTTTTATTAATAATTTTATGTTTTTATTGGTTTCCTGATTTTACAACTTCGAAATTTAGTACAACTTCGCCTTAACTAAGTCACAAACTCACATCAAAATGTTGAAAGTTATATGTTAAATCTTAGGACTTTGGTGCATGTACAACATTTTAAGGTAATGTTATGTTGTAATATACCTTACTTACATCGATACCAGCTTGTAAATAAATAGTAACTATGTAGAAAATATATACAAGGACAAAATTAAAGTTAAAACCATAATTATTATGTATTCAATGGGTAATTAATTTAACTGTTAAAATTCCGTTACGGAGTTGGTAGACTCGAAAGGGGTAATATACAAGGTGTATCGGCAAGGTGTAGTAATATTGAAATGTGGGTATGTGTACCTGGTGATGAATCATTTGCCAGGGTACTAAAACCTGAAATCGATAATCGATTTTTTCACTCAAATTGACAAAATAACTAAATATTACAACCCTAACATGATACGGATGACGTCACGTTACGCCGGTCACACAACGCTTGCGCGATGCAGGATTTCTTAGAAACGGCCCTGGCGCCATCTAGTAATTTTTGGTGGAACTTTTACCACAACTTTACTTCTACACCTAGTTTTGTTTGAGTAATGCCGCCGGCTAGAGGTGTACAGTCTTACCCAACTTATATGGTGCGTCGTGAATCTTCGTTCGCGCAGAAAATAAAGTATGGTCCGAAGATTAACGAAAGAATGCTTAACACTTACAATCAACCTAAGATCACTATTATAAGGTTCATAATACACTGCAGCTGTTAGTTCCATCTCACTCATGCCACGCGGCGATCGCTAAGATGGCGGGGCGGCTGCCGACCAATAGCGGTCAATAGCATTTCCCGCGCTTTGAAAATTCATCTTCTGCGCAGGTAGAACTGCGATGTGCAACAGCTGCAGTGTATTATGAACCTTATAATAGTGATCTTAGGTTGATTGTAAGTGTTAAGCATTCTTTCGTTAATCTTCGGACCATACTTTATTTTCTGCGCGAACGAAGATTCACGACGCACCATATAAGTTGGGTAAGACTGTACATGTTAGCCTATGCCTCAAGTTCACTGACATTGCCCAGCTGATAACTAGGGTTGAACGATGGTTAGTTTTGCAGTAAACTTTGACGTGTAATAATTCATTACCGTAACTACTAACAGATTTATAGTACCTCCAGACTACTTCGAAATATGTATGTGTATGCGTAGTTTCAGTATTACTACACCTTGCTGTTACACCTTGTATAACCACGATATTAATTACCTAATTTAAAATCACGCGCTAAATGGATGTAACTTAATATTTCTGTTTCTTTTTAATAAAAATGTGTTCAGTGATTGATAGCAGAACGTCAATGAGCTAGGTACCAAAAGTTATTTAGTTTATAAAAAGTTTTAATTTTCATCAAGTTGTATATTATAAGTAAGTATAAAATATATGTTTAGTTCAGACGTAAAACCCTTGGTACCATGACAAAATAAAATGTATATAGTGAGTTAGTCGTGGGCGGTTTGTATTGTAGATAAGTTATGCCTAGATAGCTGGTTAGAGGCGTTGATTGATGGCTCTACGCGGACCGCGCTACGAATTGTCGGCGGCGGCGGCGGCAGCGGCGGATGTGGTTCTGAACTTCGAACATTTAGATGCTGCCATGTGCTACTGAAAAATTGCCAACACCAAAAATACTTATGACGAATGTTTCATGATTTTATAACTTTTTTTTTGTTAAATAAATAACCTGATTTTTAGTTTTGTTATATTTATGTAAACTAGTTTACTTAATTTTTTTAGTGGTTCATTTATCTGAGACACGAAAATCTCGCTACGAAATAAATATTATCCGGTAAACTCTCCTACATCTAGGTAAGGAACAATTTTAGGGGTTTCCGACATTTTTTGGGTTACGTATATCTCATACGATCACTCCCGTGTCTGTATCCTCATCTATCACAGCTGGTTTATATACCTATACCTATACACTTTAAGTACAATGTTCGTCGGCGGCTCACACATAAAAGCGGCTTAATGACTCACTAGTCTCACTTTAATTAACAAGCAAATAACACATCAAACATACATCTTGTATACTAATTACAAAAATGTAATTGCCATGAATGTACAAGTCTAATAAAAAATAAAAATAAATGTGGCACAGGCTGCCTGTAAAATATTTTTGGAACTAAAGTGGGATCGAAAGAGGAAAGAGAGACCTCCACCCTGCGGTGAGACGACCACGACTAAAAAAAACAACCAAGTGCGAGTCGGACACCCGCACGAAGGGTTTTGTACCATTATCTATGAAAACGGCAAAAAATCACGTTCAGGTCCCCTTTAATAATTATTTTATTTTGTTTTTTAGTATTTTTGTTATAACGACAATAGAAATACATTATCTGTGAAAATGTCAACTGTCTAGTTATCACAGTTAATGAAATACAGCCTGGTGACAGACGGACAGGCGGACGGACAGCGTAGCCTTAGTAATAGGGACCCGTTTTTCCCTTTTGGTACGGAACCCTAACAATTATTATTATTAGTAAATAATAACTGGAATCGCTACTAAATCCGAAAATGTGGTCCTTAAAATATTTATCTGCTTGTGTGTAGTCCCCCTTAAAACTTGAAATAATGTAACAGAAGGGATTTTGATGCAGCGTTCGCCATTTGATAGGTTTGGTATCTACAGTTGAATTATAATAAGTGACAACTGAATGTTTGCAAAAAAATTATAAATGATCGATACATTCCATTTAGGGATTCAAGTTCTAAAAACTGTATCGCAATAATACACCTAGCATATTGTAATAGATCACGAAGTCGCGAAAAAAAAGACTACATTAGTAAAAGGCGGATCCATTCTGATTATTTATCTAATACCGAAAGAAAAAGCCAGAAAGTAAACCGCATAAGTTACATGTCCAGTACTGTCCAGCCAAACAATGTATTTAACCCGCGTCGTCGGAAAAAAAACAACGACGCAGAGAACGCATCGCTAAAAACGGATGAATAATAATTACGGGACCAAAAGTGGATATTTAAATGAGCGTGGATTTTGGAGACAAGTACACGGACTAAACAAGTCAACCTCTTCAATTCACCGCGCAAATATATTTTTTGTTATACGTATTATTAAGGTTCTAATGAAATTGGTTACTTTCCCGTAAATATTTTTAAAGAAACCTGTAACCTCGTGTAGCGCATAGTTTATTTTCTTTTTATTTAACTTTACTGCTCCGGACAGTATCAAATAATGTACAAATACTACAGGATGAGCGTTTGTATGTTCACTCTAGGTAAGTATGTCTATATTTGGCAACGCTTCAGGACAAGTTGTGTACACGGCGTACCTAGTTACCTATTTTTGAATATATTTATATTTGCTTCTGATCTCAGTAACAACGCTAGGTAGGTACAGAGCTGATGTACATCCAACATTTTCGCAGCAAAGTGATAATGACTAGAAAATGGGGAGGCGTGCCTTAATGGAATGATAAACAACGCGTATCCGGCCTAAATCTAAAAAAAACAAAAAAATATTCGGTGTAAGTTTGTGCGTCGCTCTCGTCCACCCGCAAAATATGATTAAAGAAATATTTTTTATCTCCCAAAACATATCAATAAACATTTTTGACTTTGCACCTAGTTTGGATTTATTTATGTTATAGTTACGATAATACAAATTTTACGATAAACAGTCAACATTATAAGGAGTAAAAGACTTGAAAAAGTCAGATTTCTACTGCATTCCAGACAGGCAGTATGCACAATAAGTTTGATCCAAGATAAACAAAAACTCTCGTAAAGTGGGGACGTAATGTAGCGTAACATTTATTTTTGGATATCGAGGTAGCGGTATTCTTGTGTGAAAAACATGCGGTAAGGGCCCTCGTCCATTCTTCGAAGGCACTCTGGGCGCAATAATCGCATCGCATGTTCTGATATCCGATATGAAATAATATTTGGTCTCCTGTTGATCGTAAGGGTCAATGGCCTGTTTTAATTTTAACGAACACTCGCAAAGTTCCAGTAAGTAAAACAAAAGCTTATCTCGTCTGCTTTCTTCGGAAGCGTAATTTGGGAGAAATTATTGCGATAAGTGCGCCAAGTCGTTACCTTTTTCTGGCGATCAAGGTCCTGTTGGCCTGTGAATGCGTTTTTAATTCAATAAGATTTCTTATGTCTTGCACGTTTTTTTATACATTTTTAAGGTATGATGAGGAATAATATATTATATCTCGAGTGGTACCTATTGTATAAATTGCAAGAAAACATTGCATAAAATATTATTATCAATTCAGCCTTAAGGGCATAATATACTGTTTTTAGTGACAGACATGCTGCAAATTCAGTGCCTTTAATCTTTGTACCGTTTTAGACAAACCCATATACCGGATTTGTGTGAAAATACATCAAAACACCTATTCGTATTTATGAAGTGATACAAAAGTGTTATAAACATTGAAAAACAAGCCGCGTTTTAGAACAACGGTTAGTCCACAATATAGGTAGGTAGATCTGAGTAGGTAGAGTTTGAACATACATTATACAGTCATCTTTATACTCACGTTTACATATATTTTATCATGAGATAAAGGAGGAATGAGCTAAAATCGCCGTTATAAGGATTTCATTCTTTTGTATCCAATGTTTTGCCGAAAAACTTGTTTTTAATATTTTGACTGTAACTTTATAGAGATGAATGAACTTTAATTGGTAATTTGTAGATTGCTAATTATTGCATGAACTTATTTCTGTTCACGGTAGATTTTTCATGAGTTGTTTGTTCAATCAATGAAAATTTCTCGCCAATAAAGTGTTAAAGTCAAATGCTTATTATTAGTAAGTATCTACAATGTTATTGAAAATGTTTCGATTAACTTTATTTAATATTTTATCATCATTACTACCCTAGGACTCAGTATTTTTTTAGTTTTTGTGTAAATTTTCAATATATTTATAGCAAAATCATACATGACAGTACAGTAAAATACTGATTAAAAATATTATACCTATTATATCATAGATCTTAGTACCGATTTGAAAATACACAGATATGTTATACTTACATATTTAAGCTACACATAATATTATTAATATTGGTTAATATGCTAATTAAAAAAAAACCGGCCAAGTGCGAGTCGGACTCGCGCACGAAGGGTTCCACACTATTATCTATAAAAACGGCAAACAAAACACGGTTGTTGGGAGCCCCATTACATTTTTTTTCTGGTTTTTTGTTATTGTTTTAATAGCGGCAACAGAAATCTGTGAAAATTTCGAATGTCTAACTATTACGGTTCATGTGTATCTAATAAACCTGGTGATAGACGGACAAACAGACGGACAGACATACTAAAAGACAAACAGACGGACAGAGAGACATAGAGATGGACAAACAGCAAAATCATAGTAATAGAGTCCCGTTTTACACTTTGGGTACGGAACCCTAAAACAAGACTTTAGACTGATTCACGCGTTGAAGTCTTTTCTTTTGAAAAAAATACATGTATATAATACGTTACATAATTAAATATCTGTTAAGTTACAATTGTTATTTTCGTTGATTTTTTTATTCTTTGTTCAATTATTTAGGGTTTTACTTGGATTTATAAGTAAGTAGAAAAACAATCGGTTGTTTGAGTGCCTATCATATTTTTTATTGAAGAAAAAACCTTTATATATCAAAATACTTGTATGAAGCACATACCAAACTGGATATACATACATATTATATACAAAACTACGTATTATCTTCATTTGACATGTGAAACGAGTAAATTTTGGTAACTGTGTTTCCTGACGTGTTTTCCTCAATATAATGTTGGGTTAAAAAATAAAGCTTTTTAAAAAGTGACACAGATTTGGTAGCTTCGGGACACCAGGAGACACTGGATTCCTTTAACGGTATCATTTGTCACAATGACGTTGAAAAAATGTAAGTATTTATTTGGATAACAAACATAATATCGAAATAGCTATTACAGTAAAAAAACCGAGTGAATTAACTAAACGCAGTAGTCAAAAGTTATGATTTCATCGGTTCACAGTCAAATTCGTGAATTAATTGGTTACGGCAATGCCAATTATTATTAACACTCTGAGAATAGCTGCAAAATTGATTAAACGCGTTCTGTGTATTTGGACTACCATTGTGTTAAATCTTCCACTAACAGAGTTCTATATGTTAATTTTATTTCACATGAAAATAAACAAAGTAACAGTTTCGCGCATGTTAATAAGCGTAATTATTTTTTGTTTTTACTTACCAAGTAAACGAAAATAATTATGCTATATAACGGGTTATTGTACCTATCGGTCATGTCGGACATGATACCTAACAAGCATATACTGTTTCAGTTATATACAACTGAAACATTAAAAGTTTCAGTTGTTGTCTTAATTAGGTAATTTAGACAAAGAAAGCACTACCTATATAGAAAGTTAAGTTCCAGAAACCCGCTCTTCCCGTCACCTATAGGTATAGTATGACTCTGTTTGGTTGATATATGTATTTATCATTGCCACTTGCATGTGTGTTTGTACACCGATGTAAAACGTTTCGCGCATACTTTGTGTATTTTTCGGTGATAACGGGAATTTAACCTGCTTAAATAACACATTTTTGAAGAGTAATTTGGCATTTGATTACAAAAGGCAAGTCGAAACTTTATCTCGTTGCAATAAAATCCCGCGCATTATTCCTTTGACTCATGCGAGGATGATCCTACTAATATTATATAGGTGAGAGTACGTGCGTGTGTTCGTATGGTTGTTACTTCTTCACGCTCAAGCGGCTGGACCAATTTTGATGTAATTTTCTATAGAGATAGCTAGCACGCATAGGTTACTTTTTATTCCGAAAAAAGCAGCTAGAACAGCTAGTTTATCAATAAATACGCCTCAATGGATAATCGTCCATGTTTGAATAATTATAATACTGCCAATTAGAGAATATACATAAAAAAAGGAGTAAAGAAATGATGCATCTTATGTTACTTAAAAAAACACCTTGATTTATAAGGGTTAATTTTAATTAATCTATCGAAGCTACATTGTTGAAGTGTGTTATCGCGTGATATGTGTTCGTTTCTGCATCTCTAAGAAACGCTTTTACAATGCAAAAAGGCATTGATTTGCATATTGTATTTGGAATGAATAATTTTATGTCAATTTATATCACTTGCAGTCAGAAGATGAAAAGGGTTCGGTGACTCAACAGAGTTACTACGAGTATATACATTCTACAGCTGTTGCTGTTATTAAAATATGAAATGGACATAACATTTGGGTTTGGGGTGAAATTAAAAATACTTGTTTTGCTTTCTTATGAGGTTAGAATTTATTGAAACAAATATTCTTTTATAAAACAGTTAGGTACAAAATAAACGCTATTTTAGTAACCGATCATTTAACCGGGATAAAAAGTTGCTTACATCATCTATCTTTATGAATATACCACGTTATCCATTGTTTTCCAGCGTTTTTGCGTGAAAAAAGGACACACTAAGTACTTGTGGTTGACAGCTATTAGCAAAAAAAAGGTAATAACTTCGCTAACAGTTATTTTCTGTCAAAACACACCAGAAATTTATAGTAATAAATCTTTAGAACATTAAAAACTTCACATAGATTTGTTAAAACATAATTATTGTTGTGTAATTATAAACTGTGTGGTAACTATAAGCATATTTACAGGTCATTAGCATCGGGTAGCCTTTGATTCTAACTTTATAGGTGACAGCGACATTTGATTGATGTCTACTGTATAGGATGAATTAAAGCAATGTTCATTTTTTCTTAACTTTACGAAGGCAGGTGCGCAGGAAAAACAATTGTGAGTTGGATAGTGTATCTCATAAGAAGCGATACATCATTCTGAAAGTTGAACGTGCCAGTCTCCAGGGATCATTATAGTGTATCTAACCTATAAAGTGTATCCTACCTAGGTGTATCTTAACAAATGTCGCTAAAGGTGCCTTTTATACCGACCTACCTACCACCTAATTTCTTAAAAGACTATACTAAATTAACTGCGTGAAGAGTGAAGATACGACGATGTCGTTTGTGTGATTCCAATGCCTCCCAGTGGTTCGGATTGTAAAATACTGCGTGACTGTGTTCGTCACTCAGAGACATAAAATGTAAAAGTTTCCATTTCGAACTAATAGGAAATGTTCAATAAACGTTAATCAACTTCTACTGTTAGAAAAAGTTTATTAACAGGACAGGATATCTCTTTTTCGAACAGATGCTTAGGAGTGAATGACCCATACTATAACGCGTGACAACCATAACCACCTACAAACATTTATTTCTTTTGAATTCGAATCGATTAACTTTCTGACGATGCTTTTATTTAGGAGCTAAATGAGAAAATTATGTAAATCATATGTTTTTAGAAGTAACAGTCCAGAGAAACACTCGCTCAGTTTTAAATACTTAATAACTTCCGGGATCAAATTTTAATTATGATATCTCCCGACCCGGGAGCTAAATAATGTGATTTTAACAATGCTTTTGAGTACAATGTAATTCAATTGCTGCGCGTTTTTTTTTACCTAGGGGGGCACCTCGATCTCAGTTTCCTTGATCATCTACTTTTTTTTTATTTTCAAGCTACTACTACATTTTGGGATGATAAACATATATTATAATCTGAATAGAAAAAAAAACTTCTTAACCTAACCTATCAGTAAATGTAACAATGAATATTTTCATATTTACTTAGTTAATTATTGCTTGTACGTCTGTAAACTGTAATGACAAAATTAGGTAGATACGTCATTTTTGTTAGAACATCATTTCCAGGCTCGCGGTTTCCGGGATGCGAGCCGCCATCAATTGTCGAGATTATGATCTGAAGAGGAAAACTTCATCCAAGTTTGGGTTTACTTTTTTGCGTTAGTGGCTGTAAGGTTTAACTTACGGTTAATAATGTCTGTTACATTCACGAGGATCTAGGTAAATTCTGAAGTGTTACTATTGGATGGGGCTTAGAGTCGAGGAATCAATTAAATTAATAGTATATGTTTGTTTGTAAATTATTTTTATAACGATGTGGACTTAATAAAAACACATCGATGTTGTCCGAGTAAAACGTAATAAATAACATTCACTCTATACAGTTTTTGCTGAGTTTGTAAATACGAGTAGGTACATAATATGTACAAAGTAATTATTTTATACAAAGTTCTGTTATTTTTTATTAAGTAGTCACTTGAGTTGATATAAAAACACAATGACTTGAAACTTAATTGACAAGCGCCAGTAGCGTATAAACTAATTTTGATGGCTATAAACCAATTTTGATTGCTAAAATTGTAGCAGGCTATTAACCACCCATCGCAACGCCATTAAAGTAACGGTTCTAAAACTGGAACCTATTAAGTTTTATGATCTGTAAAGGTGTACATAATTGTGTATTATGTATGTATATTTATTTAGATCGTAAATTATTTTGTACTTATCGCAAATGTTACTGGGAATAATTTGACAAATTTTACTTTATCTACTACTGTGACTCTTGGTAGGTATCTAACGTAAAAGGAATCACCTGAATAATTCAACAGATGCGCGAATATGAAGAAAACAAGACAAAATAAATAATAGCATTCTTTGTCACATATTTTTCCTTATAATCCTGTTTATAGTTCTAGGCTAATGGCCATTATTATAATTTAAAACGTAGCCATACCGTTATCAGAGCTTAGGTTGCAACCTCAAACTGCCATAAAAAAGACCACGCGATTAGAGTTCTGGTTTTGCCGATTTAGGCGGGTTGCACAGCACGTGCTTGATTTCTTATCGCAATACTCCGTGGACTTCAAAATGAAGGAGGTTCTCGATTCGATAATATATTCTCACAACTTCTAGATTGATTTAGAATTTAGATGATCCTTTATTATTCATTTAGTACATCGCACGACACCATTGTCGCTTGCGCTCTTTGCAACCCAACTACAACAGATTCTACCGTTCCACCAACTTGGAGGTGTTCCCTGTCTAATACTATAAATTAGTAGATAAAGTAACTATCTCAATCCAAATGTCAGAGTAGGTTTATGCCTGAATGGCTAGACCGATTATATCAATTAAGTTTTCTTTACATTTCTATAATTAACATCTTTCAAGTTATTAAATAAAAAATAATCACGTTAGTCAATCTGGCATCAAAATAACAAACATCCTGTCCCACATTAAAAATATGTATGAATGAATACAGAGATTTTTAACAATTTTCCATAACCATCGTAGGTATATATCTATTGTTAGTTTAGAATTTAGGTTTTGGCGTAGTATATCGTGGTCCAAGATGCCGTTTTCACGTTCCTATTGAAAAGTTACTTATTGTGTTCATACTTTAAAAAGTTGCGTTATATTGTTAAATTATTGGGCATATTAGTATTCATTATATCTATAATATTTACTTGAGGCATAGAATAATGCATTCCAAGAAATCGCATAAATGTTCTACATGCTGTGCTAATTGAAACAAACTAAAAGGAAGTCCAATTAGGTATGTTCTATTAGGATAAGAATGTAATTCCCCAACAATGATAAAACGGAACTGGTGTTAGGTAATATTTATTTAGTTTTACTTCAACCTTGGACGTTGAAGATGTGGCAATTCAATTATCACATTTCTGTCGTTTCCTCGGTAAAAATTGGTACTTTGTTGTCTAACTGCATCACGGATGCTGGTATGTTTATTCATATAGGTATCTAAGGTAAACCTTTTGGCTCTATTAATATAATCTTAATTTAGTAAATGAACATGAGTTTCCTTGAAAGCTTGTGAAGTGAACCTAACTTGAATTATGATTACAACCAAAGGACTACAAGTAAATACTTAACTCGTGCTACCTACGCAAATTCAGTAGGTACTTAGCTATGAGCAGTAATTAGTCACAAAGAGAAAAAAATACATAGTGAGAGAGAGTTGACTAAATCTTTTAAAAATGCTGGTCCATCACCTCGAAACTTTCGCGGTAGCGAATTATAAACATCGTAATAATTTGCCTCGTGCGATGCAAAGTAAACAGCGGCATCCCGCTGAAAGAAAATAAGCTCGCATAAATCTTGCATAGCGAGATGCATTCCAAGCTTACGTCGGGAGGGTTTCGCACTCAAAGCACGTCTGCGGCAGGCATGCTTTCGTATTGTAAATGTGTTTTGTGTTTCAAAGTCTACTTGTAAGACAGTAGATCAAACGAAGGATGATCGTTGAATCGTAATGTTAAAAAGTTCGAGATTACATTCGCACTTAGCTTTGAAATAAAGACGAACACTTCAGGTGTTCTTAAAGTGTTTGTTTATTTGTGGTACTCGTATGGTACCTACTAAAAAATTCGTCTGTAACTTGTTCTCTCCGCAGAGTAACTTTACTTCTGAAGCGAGCGTGCGGCGCGCGCCTGAAAGTAGCTTTATTATTGCTGAATGAAAAGTATGAATGCTAAAAAGCTAAGGTCACAACACGCGAGCGAAGTTTATACTCGTAGCTTTTTAGCTCGTCGCTGCAGCGTATTTTCATATATCGATTCACATCGCAAACTATAGAGCTAAGCTAAACAAGCTATGTAGGCTATAGCTAACCCGACGATCGCAGTTAAGCTAACTCTACAGCCTTCCTATCTTCCCTCACTCCCTCTCTTGTGTGAAAGACGAAACTTGACTGGCTCTCTACATGTTTTGTTTTCCGCATGACTCCGTATACTTTCATTAGCATAGTTTTAGTTCAGCTCGAGTTAGCTTGTAGCACGGTAAGCTGTAAGCTGAGTTAACTTTATCCGAGGTGTGGCCTGCGTTTAACAGTCGTTGGGGGGATAAGTTACCAGTGTTACCACGTTCGGACATGCAATACGTGGGCGGGGCTTCAGCCACCTGCAGCGCATACGAAGCAGGAAAACGGTTATCTGATGAATGGAAAAATTACGATTAAGCCGTGTAACATAAATACCTTCGGCATTACGGCTCAAACATCCCTGATCTTAAGCTAAGATTTATAATAGGTATCTCGTGGATAGGGTTAAAAAGCAATTCGTAAAAATATATCTATTGCAATTTAACATTCTAGCTGTGGTCTGCGTAACTGGGTAAGGCGTTGTGCTACTTTAAAAGAAACCAACAAAGCACATAAGCGCTGAATACAAGAACAATGTTCACCCAAAAAGGATATCAGTCGTATCCATCTTAGAAGCACCCTTTACGAATGGCATCATGTTTACGTTTTCATGTCGTTTTTCAGACGGAAGTCTATTTTCCGTCTAGTGTACAATTGTCACATCCAAATGGGTACCTCTGTGTGGCGTCAGCACGCACAATTAGATAACTGTTGGCAGATTTGTTTCCTACCCAGATTCCAACATAACCTACCTACACATTTTTGTTGACTCTACAATAAAAAATAATTAGGCAGTTGTGATGTTTCTACGACGTTTAAGTCGTATTTAAGCCTTCTTTTGATAAACTTCTACCTAATTCTAATACAAAACCCCATTTCAACATAGCGCGATATAATATATAAACTCTCAACAAATTTACAAACCAACACTTACGAATGCCCCCGAACCAGTATCAGTAACCAATTGAAGTCTTCGTAGATAGCTTCTAACCAGTATGAATGATGGTATACACTGGTCGCCATTCGGCGTCATTACTGTAATTACAGTACAATAAATTGTAGCATGTGTCGAATATCCTACTCCACGAGTGTCCAACCGCTATAGATAGGCAACATTAAAAAGTGCTCGACCGAAGGATAACTGTAATACGAGTTTTAGTCGTAATATTATTGTCTGTGACAGTTAGCGTCGGGGTCCTCGCCAGGTAAAGGAAAATTCACGGAATGCGGATTTAATCTAATTTATGTGCTTACCTTTAAAATCCGATTTTACGGGGCATGGAATCATTTTGTGTCTTCATATGAATCCATATTATGGGCTTTGTGACATCATGCTTATTTTTTATGTGTGAAGATTCTCTAAGGTGTGAAAATATAAAATCGTTGAAAGTTTCACTATGTACTTGGTAACGCTGGCTAGACAATCTATACCATAAATCTACACTGTAATGTAACTGAACCATGGACTTGGTTGTCGTCTCGACCGCAATAAAATTCGCCCGTGTGGTCGAGTCACCACCTTTTATTTAAATATAATTTTTAGTGGGCAACTCGGCCGCTATTGTATATTAGTACAGTCATAGAAACAAGTGTTACATAAACTAAATGTTTTGTCTGGACATTATAGACATTTTTGTAAAACAAACTGGGATCGAATATTTATATGTCACTGAACACGAAAATGTGGTTTTTAGAATGTCTGTCTGTTTTTTTGTTAATTTGTTACCCTTGGAAACATTGTTAGAAACTACGGATTATGATGGTCAGAAATTGGTAGCTTTGATTTCGAGTAAGTTAACGGTGTACGTTTCATAGCTAAGTTACAGCATTTGCAATTTTGTTAAAAAGTGGGTAAGTACCGCGTCCAATATTGGTGAGCCCGTTTGTTTGTGGGCCATGGAAATAAGAGTTGGCGACGGGCATAAGTTGGCATAATGTCGTTACACAATGGTGATAGTCGGGAAAGCTACTTGGTAAATATAAGAAGGACCTGGTTATTTTTCTATACGTGTATTAGTAAGTATGTTCTCAAATTCTTTGGGAAATTGTGTGTATTTAGCATAACACTTCCTATGCTTTGTACGTACAAAGCATAGGAAATAAAAAAGAATTTCTATCATGTCTACATGTGATAGAAATTCTTCCAATATTATAGAATTATGTCTGGAGGATTCTCCTGGCAACGCAAATGTTTGCAGTCGGATTTCGTGACACATCAAATTTATTTAATTCAAATGTCTGATATCATCTGAGGGTCAGCCATAAAGAGGACAATGCCCCCAAAGCCAAAACTATGTATGGTAAATTGACGCAAACTTCGTTACCATTACAATGAGGCAATTATCAACATATACCTTCAGGAAGCTGTAATCGATATCAATTTGTGTCGATATATAATGCTTTTAGGTAAAGTAATTACAGAATGAATAATTGAATAATTTGATAACATATATTCTTGTTAATTTAGAACATTTAGACGAGTTCTTGCCTCTGTATCAAATGTAGGTCAATCTAAACCCGGGGTTCCCAACCTTTTTACATGGTGAAATTATAAACAATAAATTCTTGCCCCCCTATATTTTTCTGCAGCGCAGTTTTGTTCATCATAGTCCATTTACAGGTAGGTATTTTGAGGAATTGTTTTATTACAAGTACAAATGAAAAGTCTGGTACATAGTATACAGTGCGTGATAGAACAACATAGTGGTAAAGCGTAGTGGTTAGTTCGGCCGATTGGAACTAGGCGGTGTGACTAAATCTGTGTGTAAGTATTTTAAATAATAAACAATGACAAGTAATTAGATTAAAATATCCGAAAACTTCATGCCTCCCTAAGATCTCTATACGCCACCCAGTCCCCGTCCCGTCCCCCCCGTATGGGAAGTCCTGATCTAAACACTTGAATACCTTACCTTAAGATGCGATGGATAAAATGTTGAGAAAACGAAACTAATTATATTTACAATAATAATTTAGGCAATTTATACATATTATCTGAGTATCATTATGTTTACAAGACATTGTGATAAATGCTACTTGAATTTTTACATATTGTTTTCACAATTAACAATTGTTTAACTATGTCATTAAAATATTTCTAAAGTTTGTATATTTCATAGTTTGGGTCTGTACTTAGATCGTCAGGTGTGTCTTCGACGTGTATGATTTTTTCTACATTTTCATTGAAAGTAACCACTGATTTTCTCTTTGGACGTCTAGATTCGCCGAACTCGTCTTCTGAAGATTCGTCTGCAGCATCTTTGAGTTTGTCTATCGATTGAATAACTATCGGTGCTAGCGGTTCAGGTGTGGGCATATCTAAAATGGCGTCGTTTCTCAAGGACGTAGGTTCAACGGCGATCTCTTGAATAGGAGCACCTAACATTTCTTGAAGTCTTCGTTCACTTCTCTTCAGCTTTCCTATATCTAGTCGCGGCTTCGGCAAGACTTCGGGTCGAGGGAATCTATCGGCAGACTCATTCCTAGACGCCAAGCTGTTTTCGTCACTGAACTCGTCATATTTTCTGTTCTTCCTCCTGTGAACAAAGTGCCGTTAAGTACGTGATTTTTGGTAAACCAGTGATAAATAAATGGAATGTAGCCAACGGTATTCTTACCATCTAAGGAAAAACCACACAGCTATCAGCACTAGCACTATGAAGAGGAGGACACTTAGGACTATTGTGGCGACCAACAAGCCCATATCACGTCCCGCGATGACGCATATCTCCTGGCCTTCTAGATGATCTTGCAACGATACCGAGCTCGCCACGGTGACCGGACCTGTTGCTATGTTACTTATGTCCCTGAAAAGAAGGTACACTTTTTAATTTCATGTATATTGTCGGAGCATGACAAAATCGTTGGCTAAAATGCACTTACGTCGTCAGTCTATCGACGGAGACGGGATCCCTTGCGATCAATCCATAGACATACATTTGCAGCGTCGCGCCCGCCGCACTAGTGACGTCTCGCTTCTTCCTTGAGTCCACTTCATCAGTTTCTACTTCTGAGATTACGACTGATCTCAATATTTTAACTTCGTAGCCGACTGCTTCGGTAAGAGATGAAAGAACAGCTCGCTCGTCGTCCAAAAATGCATCTCTGATTGTGACCACGGCGATGTAGTTTTCGTCTAAAAGTCGTACCTAGAAGCGAAACCTCATAACTTAGAATTATGAAACATAAACGAGCAACAGGTTAATGCACTGCTTGTGTTATCGTAATCCAAAGACATAACGACTTTATGAGAAGTGGAAATACAGTAAAGGTCAGCAGCCATCTGAGTAAATAACCCAGGATTAGTGTTATTGTTTTGATAATTATCATAGCTTATTTAAATGAAATTGTTTGAATTATTTACGATAGAATATTTGTTAACGAGTTAATGTTTGTTGAATCAACAGGATGGGGCCCTCCGGTAAACATACAGTGCCTCGTCCGTTTGTGCTTCAGATCAATTACTCACAAAAAACGGTCTGGTTTTAATCCGAATATTAATGAGTTTATTTACGTTCAAAGGTTGAATTTATGAGAGCTGTTCGCAAGTTATATTTTGATATGTTAATGCTTGTTAATATACGATACTTCTATAGTTTTATATAATTTAACTATAAAAGTATAAACCAATTTATAGCACCGTGCGACCTAAACCCGCACTTAGGTCACGCTTTGCGCTGTTCAAAGTAGCACATTTTTAAACGGCCTGATGTTCACTAACTTCACACCGTTGAAGAATATAGCCATCGTTGCGAGCGTAGTACTGAACCAAAGCTAATCAGTCATACATTTTTACACCACATACAAACTCATAGTAAGCAAGAGAAGATACGTATAACATGTAACGTGTGGGAACGAAACGCCAATGTCTTTGGCGCCATATTTCTGCATGTTTTCATTTTGGTCTTCGTCGGACAATATTACGTGAAAACGCTATACCTAAGTTAATGATATTAACCGTACACTGTACATTTTATTCAATTTCTAATATGATTATATAATTATTGAAACATAAGAATACTTACTTGATTTAGAAATGTTGCGTTTTTTGTTGTTTACATAAAATGTAACCGACACAATACATGAACTATTTTCACTGAATACACACACTTTCAATTATTATACACCATATTATATAATATAGTCTCATAGTGAATACATTAATGCACAAACCAGATCAATCACAGATTCCTATATTAAGTAGGTATTCACGTTACGATAAAGATTCGGTTACAAAATGAAGCCCTACACTATTGATATTTTTTCACTGTTTTTTAGTTGAAACCTGTTTGACTATTATTCAAACTGAACAATATTAAATCTGAAACAATATCACATTAAGCAATCCACGAACAATAAATATGCATTCAAAAATGCTAATAACCTAAAAAACAAATCTAGAAGTGATACGGGTAGGTGTAAATTGTGTTTTCCCGTTCTCTACTGGTGGAATGCCAACCTACCCGCATTAAAATTTGTGTGTTTATTACTAAGAGTCAAATGAACATCTTTTCATTGCATTAATTAGAAGATTACTTTTAAATAAATTAAATGGATGGCGGGTTTATGTCGCACGTGCTATAAAATAGTATACGATACTCGCTGCACAAGTAAGTATATTAAATACACGGCGGTTAGCATCACGCCGCCATGTATTAATATACTACTTAGACAGCTTGTATCGTAATGTACTATTTATTAATGTTAACCTAACTAACTAGTATAGGTAGTGTTGTCTTGGAAAAAAACTATAATTTGCTCAGGTAACTTGGAAAACCTTTTACAATAAAAACCAGGAGTACCTACAATCATAAAGACAGTCAAACTACATCATACAACATGGTGGTCAATGTAGTCATAAAGCTGTCCTGCGCATTTGGTTTTTGTTGCGCCATAAACACCTTTTTGGCGTTTTTAAACCTTGAAAAACTGTTAGTGACTCAGAGATGGACGACCCAAGCTTGTATTTTTTCACGTTACTTAGTTAGAGGCATTTTAGTCCTAAGTGTTTCCTAGTTCCTTCATCACTGATGTTAATGGGGTACATTTTTATAAAATATTCTGCGTTAATCGACGCAATTTAATTTAAATTACAATTTTTTTATTCGTTTTGTTCCGGATATTTAAAACGGCTTTGAATCGGTTTAATTACAAAATAAAATGCAAACGTTTAAGTGGCTGTGGGCGATACGTACATAATACAAAGAAAAACAAATTAGAATTACTTCCAGCCCAGTGGTGGCAGTTACTCTTATATATATTTTCCATATAATTAACGCAATAAAATGTTATTAATATAACGGTATAAAATCTGAAAAAAAAAACTGTTGATAAATACAGTAACATTGTTCAAGCTCAAATGGACGAAGTCGTGGGAAAAGCTATAGTCTCTGATAAAACAATTAGCGCTAAATTGCTAATCTTCTCGTTTTCCGCAACCTCCAATTACGAGCATTAATTATTCAGAGTTGTGTGTGTGATCATACAAGCTTCAAGTAACCGGAGCTCAAGTTTATTAGGGCCCTGTGACACAGAGATAAGTGGGATCCTTTATTATTGGTTTACTTCACGTCTTAGCAAATATTTTGGCGGAGTTATAGGCAGGAAATTCAAGCAGATTATTGTGTGATTTTGTTTCATTTTCCGAATGTGTGTATGATAATAAATACAGATAGAATTTTTGTTTTTTTCTTTACCCTTTACCACTCTAATTAAAAAAACGAAGTCCCATTGCTCCTGTATCGTGGGCACCAGCTTACAGACACATAGATTCATATTACACATTACACATCACACTCAGACCAGAAACAAATATTTGTGGATCGCAATATTTGTACGGGCGGGAATTTAACCCGCGACATGTAGCACAACAGTCCGATTGCTCAGCCACTACGCCAAACGTGCTGTCATTTTTATAATCATATTTTAGTATTGCAAACGAGACGATATCTTTTTTAGGGTTACGTACCCAAAGGGTTAAATGGGACCCTATTACTAAGGCTATTCTGTCTGTCCGTCTGTCTGTATATCCGTCTATCACCAGGCTGTATCTCATGAACCGTGATAATAAGACAGTAAAAATTTTCACGGATGATTATGTTCCTGTTGCTGCTAAAACAACAAATACTAGAAAACAGAATAAAATAAATATTTAAGGGTTATATTCCCTTACCCATACAATAAACGTGATTTTTTTGCCGTTTTTATAGATAGTGGTACAGAACCCTTCGTGCGCGAGTCCGACTCGCACTTGGCTGGTTTTTTGTATATGCACAAATGTACGAGTAACTTTCGGAAATATAACTTTTAAACTTTGGGTAGAATTAGTAGAATTTATGTTACAGTAACAAATTCACTATGTTACTGATATAAGTGCGGGATATACCGAGTCCAGCACAAAATCCATAAAATTACATCTAACTTCAAATTCACTTGATACCTACTATACGTATACCTGAATGCACAAACGGTGCGAAGCTACAAAAAATAACAAAAAACTTGAGATTAAAATATTTTGTCCTCGCTGCCGTCCCATGGCTTTCTTAGAAACAGCTTATCACGTGAACATCGAATATCTTTCTTTACCGAGAAAAAATAATTAACTCCATGTAGATGCTTTTGTATGTACTCCATGTATCTACTTTTGGCAATCGATGGATCGGAACATTCATAATTATGTGTGTATTATAAGAAAATTGTGTTGGCTCGGAAGTTGTTAAAATGGTTTTGTTTACATCAAAGGACTAAAATATCATAATGATACTTATTGAGTGAAACGGAAATTATTCGTCTTGACGGTTAAAACATCCTCATTAATTTTATGGAAATTGAATATTGAGAAAAAAATGCATTAGACAGGTGTACCTTTATGATCAAAAACAGATTTCCACGTTACGTGCTTCTGTACCTTAATCTGCCCGTCACTTAGTCTTACTAAAACTAATGAATCGGTCGTTTTTTATCTGTATTTATCGAGGGTCCCTAATAGAGTTAGAAAGCTACAACCCTAATAATGAAAAGCGCGGGAAACCTTTCAACTCGGCGGTCGTGGTTTTCTTGCAAAATTAAATTAAATTTCTATTTAATTGTAAATAGTGATCAGATAAGTAGTGTTGTGGTATATTTTAATTAGTTTTTGTATATATTATTATCTACTGTACAGTAAATCTCGGTAAGTTCTTTTAGTTTCTTTTAGTATGGAGGAACCGCCTGACCCGGGGGGCATTGTCCCCTCGGCGGGATGTTTTGTTACAATAGACAGTGAAATAAATGAATCTAATGAATCTGTTGATAATATTATGGATATTGATGTGTCGTTAACAACGCGTACTCTTGTCTCCCCGAGTCTCTCGAACGGCAATAAACGAAGGAAGAAAAACCATGCAAACCAAGGTAATGATATCCATTCCACGGATAGTGATGTATTAGATACTGAAAAAGTACTTGCTACCACCCCTGTAATACCACCTAAAAACGTCAATATTATTGAAAATATCCAAGACGGTACTAAAGATAAGTCCTCAACTTTTGTTCCAATAGGCAGAAGTCAGTATGACGCTACAGATAGTGCTCCATACGTAGCTCACGTACAAAGACAGCAGTCGTCTCCTGATGATGGCTCTACATTACACCCTATCACCTTTGGTAGATTCCTAAAGAGACATTACATTAAAAATATAATTAATGGAAGTGTGAAACGGATAGGGCGTAATAGAATTACTCTCTCGTTCCTGAATCATAACGATGCGAATTCGTTTATTAATCACAATAGTTTGAGTAATGACAATTTGAAGGCATTTATACCAACGTTTAGTATCACTCGCATGGGGTTAGTTCGTGGGGTACCTACTGAATGGTCTCCTGAAGAAATTATCGAAAATGTCAATCTACCAACAGGCTGTGGCAAAATATTGAAAGTCCGTCGTTTGAATTATAAAGTGAATGTTGGTGGTTCTCCTACCTGGAAACCATCACAAACGGTAGTTATTACTTTTGATGGTAAAATTCTTCCAAATCGAATCTTCATTTGTTACAATGCTCTAGCTGTTGAATTATACACTTATCCTACCATACAATGCTTCAATTGCTGTAGGTTTGGGCATACAAAGGTGCAATGTCGCTCAAAGCCCAAATGCTATAAATGTGGACAGGAACATTCAGGAGATACTTGTAACAGGGAAGACGATTGTGCCACCTGTTGCCTTTGTTCAGGCCGTCATTATGCAATTAACAAAACATGTCCTGAATTTGTGCGACAGAAGAATATCAAGCTAGCCATGGCTGAAAACTGCATCTCCTATGTTGAAGCAACAAAACTTCACCCTCCTATTGGTAAATCTTACGCAGATGTACTGTCATCACCAAAACCTACTCTAGTTGAAAAACCAATCTTATATAATAATATACAACCACAATCACCAACGAGAACTTCTTACAAAAAAGCAGTTCTTATAACTAAACCTCGGTCACCTTATAATGCTCATAAAGGATATGATCGCGTAGCACATCACGAGTTAGTTAAAGACTATGATATGCCCGCAGGTCCCAATGGCTGTGCTTATGCTAGGCCCAACGGACAAGAACCTGCTCGGCGTGAATTATCTTCACAAACCCTAACACAAATTATATCATCCCTAATTGATACTTTGACAAAGAACAACATCTTGTTACCGTCCAACGTTGCCCCCTTAATTGAAGTCCTTAATAATAGTAATCATGAATCTAGATCGGAAATGAATACATTTCGGATCGATGCTGCCGGTAGAGCCGGTGGACAATCTTTCAAAGATAGTCCAGTGGAACTGCCGCAGCGCAGTTAGTAAAAAAAGTGAGATTATTTTCTTAATTAATAAATTTGACCCATTTATAGTTGCACTAGCAGAGTCATGGCTTAAGCCAGGCTCTGTCTTTAAAATTAGTAATTATTTCTGTCTCAGACAAGACAGAGAAGATGGGTATGGCGGTGTCGCCCTGCTCATCAAATCTTCTTTCTCCTTCACTCCTATATCTATTCCTTCCCACAACGATGATATTTCTATTGTTGGTGCAACAGTAGAAAATGTTTGTTTCGTTTCTGTATATATTCCTCATCCCTCCACTATTCTCATACAAGAACTAAATACTATCCTTTCTAATCTTCCTAAGCCTTTTATAATACTGGGTGATTTTAACTGTCAGCACCAGTCATGGGGAAGTTCAACCTCTAACTCTCATGGGAATGAATTATTTGATATCATTGACAATCAAAATCTCTGCATACTAAATAATGGAGCTCCAACTCGTAGAACCAACCCAAATGAAGGTTCTAGTGCGATTGACCTATCCATTTGCTCTCCAAACCTTGCAATGAAATTCGTTTGGAATATACTCCCACATACATATGGTAGTGATCATTTCCCCATAATTATTTATTTTTCTGATAATAAACGACACTCGACAGGTGGGATAAAGCCACGTTTAAAATACAGATTAGCCAATGCCGATTGGGATATTTATTGCAAAATGATAGAAAATAAAGTTCCAACTCTCCCACAACCAACCACAGATAACCAAAATGTTTGCTCCGATGACTTAGTTAAACTTATAACATCAGCTGCAAATGAATCGTTCCCATTAAAAAATGTAGTTCTAAATCGCATTCCTTCTCCGCCCTGGTGGGATAAGGAATGTTCAGATGCTATAAAAAAAAGAAAACAGGCGGAAGAAAACTATAATGCGAATATGACTACTGAAAACTTCCAAACATTACTAGCTACACTAGCGAGTACAAAAAAACTCTTAAAGCAAAAAAAGTTTTCCGGCTGGAGAAGCTACTGTGCTTCAATTTCTCCAAATACGCCATCTTCTATAGTTTGGCAAAACATTAGAAAATTTAAATCAGCATTCAATAGTCTATCCCATTCACTACCCCTTCAAATGTCTGATACATTTTTAAGTCGCCTAGCGCCGCCATTCGTTCCACAAGATGACTTTGTATTTGCTCCTTTAACAACGGGAATCACTGATCAAACCGGCCTCAATTCACCTTTCTCATATGAGGAACTTCAAGGTATTTTATCTAACACAAAAGATTCTGCCCCAGGAGCCGATGGGCTTCCATACTCATTTTATAAAAATCTTGGAAATAATGCTCTGTACTATTTATTAGATTTGATTAATACCGTCATGCTATCTGGCAATATCCCTACGTCATGGAAATCCCAAATAATTATCCCTATATTAAAACCGAATAAAATTCCAAATGACATAAATTCCTACCGTCCTATTGCTTTATCAAATGTTATATCCAAAATAGCTGAACTGCTGGTTAAAAATCGTCTCGAGTGGTACATAGAAGCCAATAACCTTTTAGCTAGCACCCAATACGGATTTAGAAAAGGTAGAAGCACTGTGGACAGTATAAGTATCTTTGTAATGGACATTCGTCTAGCTCTATCACGTAACGAATCAGTAGTAGCCACCTTTTTAGATATAAAATCCGCTTACGATAGTGTTATACTACCAATATTAAAGGATAAGTTGGATAAATTACAGGTTCCTACTATACTTTCCAACTTTATAATTAACATGTTGAATGGGAGATCTGTAAAGTTAGACACTTCAAATGATTTTAGACTCTTATGGAAAGGCCTTCCACAAGGGTCTGTGCTGAGCCCTCTGCTCTATAATATTTATACACATGATTTGGAAACAACTATTAAAATGCCTACAAAAATTTTACAATATGCGGATGACTTGCTAATATATTGCCAAGATCGATCAATATTAAATGCCTGTGATCAAATCTCCATCTCTTTAACCTGCCTCAAAACCTGGTTTGAGAATCATGGCTTAGAACTATCTGTTAACAAGAGCGTTGCTGTCCTGTTTTCAAGATTCCGAAACCCTCCACTTATTAATATTAGTTATAATGGATTACAAATTCCCCAGAAAAATGAAGCCAAATTTTTGGGATTAGTATTGGATTCCAAATTATCTGGTGTTGCTCATTGTGATTATATAGCATCAAAATGCGAACGACGAATCAATATGCTTAGATGTCTCTCAGGTGTTTGGTGGGGTGCACATCCATTTTCTCTTAAGCTGGTCTACAACGCCTTAATAAGAAGCGTTTTAGATTATGGTAGTTTCTTGTTGGAGCCATGTAGAGTGGCTGCAACGAAAAAACTGGACGCTATTCAATCGAAGGCCCTTAGGGTAATGTCTGGTGCTATGAAAACAAGCCCTCTAAATGCGCTACAGGTAGAATGTGCTGAGCCCCCGTTGATTTTAAGACGTCAATATTTGTCAGACCGTTTCTTTTTCCGTTCGCTACAGCTTTTGAATCATCCACTTATCCCAAAATTATCTACGTTAAATGAACTGACTCTGTCTTGTCCTTACTGGAAATATAAATCAAAACCATGTCTTATAAATAGCCTTAATAAATACAAATCACTGTCAGCTCCAACATATCGGTCTAAAAACCTCCCTCTGTATGAAAGTAACTATGAAGCTTTGATTTTATCTCCTAAAACTATTCTGAGCATAGGCATTAGTAAAGGTGAGTTAAATGCTAATAGGATATTTAACTCTATTGTAGGCGAAAAATGGCAAGGTTGGCATCACATCTATTGTGATGCTTCCAAACATGACGGTAATGGAAGTGTTGGGGTAGGTGTTTATCATAAAAATTATGACATTGTTCAAAAAATAAGACTACCCATTGAATCATCAACATTTACTGGTGAATGTTTTGGAATTTTAAAAGCACTGGATTACATATTACTAGCCAAACTAAAGAAAACGTTGATAATCACAGACTCTATGAGTGCTCTTCAAGCCTTGGATAGATTCCCGTTTAAGTCACTCTCTCAACCCATTATAATAGACGCAAGAGATAAGTTGTATAAATGCTCTCAAAAAGATTATTCTGTTGTGTTTCTTTGGGTGCCTAGTCATAGTGGTGTAACTGGAAATGAAAAAGCAGATCGCCTCGCTAATGAAGCAGTAAAGTATGGAGACTTGTATCCTTATACTAATTACTGCCATGACCTAGTTACTTTGCCCGGGCTTTACCTCCAGGATTCCTGGAATGAAGCTTGGGCAAAGAGTTCATTATCTAAAGGCAAGTATTATTTCTCTATTCAACCTAAAATTACATTAAAACCATGGTTTTCTAAAATTGATCTTGGTAAGATGGCCACATCGATACTTATCAGATTACGTTTGGGGCACGTCTGTAGCCCAGCTCATCTTGCCAGACTCCGTATCCTGGACAGCCCCGAGTGCGACTGTGGATATGATACTGCTGACGTCAATCACATTTTGCTTTCTTGCCCATTATATGATTATTCTTCCTTCTATGAGACGCTTTTGTCAATAGACACTCCTTTTCCTGTTAATATCCCTTTCCTCCTTGCTTCCAAAAGTACATTAATATTTAATGCCATAAAGGATTTGTTGGCATTGAATAGTATAAAGCTGTAGCTGTAATTACCTGCAGTTTTGTGTTGTTTAGTGCCAATAAATCTTTTATTTTCATTATTAATCATATTATTTGTTCTTTAATAACTATATTGTATATATACTTATTGTATTTATGTTAATATTTATTTTTATTATTATATATTATACCTACATACATTACGTACCTATACCTACTTAGTAATATAATTTAATAAATGTATGTTCCTAACTAATCCACTTTTCTGATCCCTTTTTGTTTCCATCCATCAAAATTCCGTTTATTTGTTCCTTTATAAATTACTCCAAGTTTCCCCGTTTTTACAAAAAGTAAAACTACCTACCTACCTACTTAATTACTTGAAACTGGCACAATGTGCAAAAAGCACCATGGCCAAAGAAGAAAAGAAAAAAAAAAAAAAACCCTAATAATATTAAATCTATGTGAAGGTTGCTTAAAATGTTGTTATATGCAAATAGAGAGAAATTGAGTTTTGGCGGGAATCCGATAGTGAGACGTTGTTGGTTTTGTATTATTAGCTCAAACTTGTGTTTCTTCGAGTGTTAATGTGTAATATTGGTGGAATATTAACCATTAAGTGTTCGTTAACGTGCACGAGTGTAGGCGAATGATATAAACTCAAAAAACGTGTCATTTCGCATTTTTTCCAAAACTCCCAGGAAGTTTCAGTAAAGCATCCACTACTTTACTGAATCGTGACTGACGATGTAAATAATTGACTTGACTACTTGACCACGATTGCTTTAACATTGCTGTGACTTTCTTAATGTGAAATTAAGAAATACTTAAAATAAAATACTTGACACTGGCTATATGCACAAACCGTGCGAAGCCATTACTAAAACAAAAAAAAAAAAAAAAAAAAAAATAGAGAGAAATTTGGTAAATCGAAGGCTAGCACAACTTACAGTTAAATATCTATATACCGGTACCCCTAGTATGATTGTTTAGTAGCTCGACATAGTATGCGTCAACTAGCGCTTTTGTATGGAGATCTTGTACAGAGATCTTGTACAGCGCCCCTACGAAAAATTTGTATATAAAGAACTAGTTGACGCGTACTATGTCGAGCTAGTAAATACTCGTACTCAGGGCACTGAATGGAAATATAACATCTCGTGTTTAATGCCAGACCACTTTTGACCGAAGTGACACCACGAGTGTGATATTCGTCAAACGCTAGCAATGAAATAATTTACCAATAGGTGTATGGATCCAGTTAAGCCTTCTCCGTTCCTGTCGGTGGCGCTGACGGCTAGCGTGGCGCCATTCTCCAAGGTAGCGCCATCTCGGAGGTGGACGAAGCCGGTCGCGGGCGCCACGGCCAGCTCTGGCGCCGCGCTCCAGTAAACAAGGGCTGCGTTTTCACCTATGTCAGCGTCGGTTGCCTAAAGTGGGATAATTTAAATGAAGTACCTATTTAAGAAGTATCTGCGGTTTGTTACTTACTTACTTATTGTAGAAAAAAATATGACTTACCAAAGTATATATACCAAAGGGCATAAAACAGCAGGCCAATTATAAGTTTTTCCAACTAGTTAAAAGTAAATATAAAAAAGTGTTATATCAACAAGAAATAGTCTAGATTCACCAATAAAGTATACCTACCATTGAGTTTTATACTTTCATTGAAACCCCCAAGCTTTCGCTTTAGCCGCCCGCCTTGTTCAAGTTTAGCGAAGTTGTATGCCAACCTACCTGCAGCTCAGCCAAGGAGCGAGGGAGTACTCTTTCCGCCAAGTCCGGTACCGGATAGCCCACCGCAATAGGTTCGGTTTCTTTGCCCACGAAAACGGGAGCATTGTCATTGATATCATTCACGATCACGTTCACAAAACTTCTCCGAGAATTGTAAAGGATCGTATCTGTGAGTATCCATTTATTCGCGCCGTAGTCATAAGGACCGAGTGCATCAGAGGTTAAGGATCGTCTCGATCGAGTCGCATCGCTTTCACATTCCAGGATTACTTCCACTTGCACTTGAGATACCGGCATAAAAGCGATCGACGCGTGCTCTCTGTCTATCGCTGTTGTGTGCAGTCCGCTCTCGTCTACGTAAACCCACGTTTGATCCAATGGCCAACGATTTGTTAGAGTAAAATGACAATTATCGTATCGAGTCCCGTTTATCAAGTCGTAATGAGGCTCTTCTTCATCAACGTCCAACACTATCAGCGGAGGCATTACGAGTTCATCGCCGCACACAGTTATGGCTTCAACAGATAAATGTACCTACAAAAAAAAAACAAGTTTACTTACAGTCAACGCTTTATTATACATTTATACTTACCAAGAAATGTGCTAGACAGAGAACTGTTTTAGACTAGACTGATTGAACGTGATTGATACAATGTAGCTTATGTAGCGATGTCTACGTCACGGAATGTGTCTAGCGATTTTACATAAAATAGTATGGGGGTTTCGGATGCCTGCCCCATACATTTAAGGAAAGGGCGCGTGTGAATTTGTTGGTGCGTAGGAGTTATTTGAGTCTAATTTAGGCTTGGTTCAGAAAGGTCAAAGTGTAAAGTCGTGTGCTCCTTCACATGTTACTCGTACCTATTTCAAACGTTCCCGTTGATATTTTTCTGGTATGCGATATTCCGGTGACCAAACAAAGATTTTGTTTAAACCAAAAAACAAAGAATTGAGTGCTTTTAAATATTTACGTATAACAACGTAAGTAAACTAGCTAATGTGGATTCATTAATGAATTCTCAAAGTACATTCACCTAATCAGTGGGATTAGATTAATTATAATATTTATACAAACGCTTTTATCTTAGTACTTATTGCCTATAATTTATTTAGTTGGTTTATTTCAATAAATTTACCCTGTACAAAAATTGCCATCTGATATGTACCTAGGAACCTATGGCCAGTATGGCCACGCGTAAATTATAAGAAGAGGTACCACTGGTACCGCATAATTTTTATGCAAATAATTTATGTCCTTGTCATTCCGGTCGCAATCTAATACATTATTAATTTTACTATCTAATGTTATTTTTAAAAGAATTCCGTTGGAATCGCAGTTCTGTTGTGCTGTATAGTTAGGTATATTATAGTGTTCAGATACGTTATTTACGGTACCCAACAAAATATGTTACGTATCTATCCACTTTTTCTTTTGTAGCTCTACTTATTAGAGTCTAGCTCTATGTAGTCTAGACGTGTTATTAGTAGGTACCTAGTAACTCAGTAAAATGTGATATAAAGTACTTGTTGTAAATGTCTTACCGCAGCAGTGCCTCGTGTTTGCGTGAAAATCGTTGTTGCCACCACATCGAAACTGTAGGCTCCACCGTTGACAGATGCAGACAAATGTAATTCGCCCGCAGCGTTTATACTCAATCTCTCTTGCAGATGAGCTAGAATAGACGACCAGTATTTCACTTTACATTCTCAAATGTAGGCTTATGTGCGGCTCCTATCTACCGATGGGCGCATTAAAAAAAAAGAACTAAAAGAACGACACATTATAGTGATTTATTTCTATAAAAGCCATTTATTGTGATACGCAAAGTAATAGACAATAAGCATAACAATTTATTCGAATTCGTCAAAAATAGCCTAAGGGAAAACAACATCAGAGTGGCCGACGTGCAAATTTGCTCGGAGAGACGTGTAGGCGTGGGTATCGAGTAATAAAGCGTTAGGTGTTTTATCTTTTGTTTTGACATGAGCAAATATGAGCAAAAAGCCGTGAGCAAACAGAGGCGGTGGGAATTATGAGCGAGCGGTCCAGCTAAACTTGCCGCCACGTTTATGGCGCTGTACACTACTGATAGGTTAATATGCGATTATGTACATCCAACTACTCAGTCAACAACCTATCCGCTGTGAACTTACTGTGTTAATAATGTTGTATGATGAAATCCCAATGAAATCATCATCCTCATAATGGTTAAAACATTAATTTACATACCTAAATGTAAATTAACTTACCTAGGTAGGTACTCGTACCTACATATTTGTAGCAAAAAAAAATGAAGAAAAGGTTTTCTTGTGCAAAATAAGCCTGAACACAGCACTGTTCTTTACTATAGATAATAGGTATCTACTTACCTAATTATGAAATCTGTGGTTCAACAATCAGTCAATATTTTATTAATAGAAAGTGGCGCATTACTGGAACATGTCAGGACTTACCTACTGCGGTATACACTATAGGTAGACATATAATTAAGATAAGTACTTATCTAAACATATCTTTTACTATATTATAATATGTTTTATATTTTCTAACGATTGTTTAATATTATATTCTTTCATAAATTACAAAGACATTTTTGTTTGAACATTTTCAAGAGGCTACGCCCGCTCCTCAAGTAATACGGATTTATCTACAAAATGTTCAAATAAACTGTTTAATACCTACGTACCTACCTAAGTAATAGAAACTAACTTAGGTACTTGTCAATGTAATTTCATTATACTATGTAGGTATTCATTCGTTATTCGATTTACAGAGTTTAATTTTTTACTAATTGTAGGTTCGTTGTGCTCCTAACGTAACCCACAAATTTCCAAGGTTTAAGTTTTGGGATAGGGTAATTGTACCCAAAGTTTGACAAAAGCTGGTAGGCATTTGTAATTTATTCTAAAGTTCTTAGTGAGCCACATCCAGCAATTCGAAGTAGGCAGTTAACTTACATAATCGACGTTCGGACTTCGACATTGATATCAGAAACTTAGCATAAATTTATATTGGTTATCGGATTTTGTAGTGCTTCTAGTCATAAACCTACTATCCCGCCAAGTTACGTAGGTAGGTACGTATTAATACGAAACTTGTGTTGTTTTTTTTGGTACCTAACTACCTCATTGAACATTAGAACAACGGTAGTGCTATGGCCGAACGTACGTCCAAACTATATTTGGACTGGTACTTTTTATTTCACATAATATCTTCCCCTAAAGTGAGACAGGGTGGAGCTAGTTAATAATTTCAGTCGGATGAAAGAAAAATTTCTCTAACATCATCATATTTCATATGAATCTGTGTTCTATCGTACTATGGTATGATATACAGGGTGTATCGGCAAGGTGTAGTAATATTGAAATGTGGGTATGTGTACCTGGTGATGAATCATTTGCCAGGGTACTAAAACCTGAAATCGATAATCGATTTTTTCACTCAAATTGACAAAATAACTAAATATTACAACCCTAACATGATACGGATGACGTCACGTTACGCCGGTCACACAACGCTTGCGCGATGCAGGATTTCTTAGAAACGGCCCTGGCGCCATCTAGTAATTTTTGGTGGAACTTTTACCACAACTTTACTTCTACACCTAGTTTTGTTTGAGTAATGCCGCCGGCTAGAGGTGTACAGTCTTACCCAACTTCTATGGTGCGTCGTGAATCTTCGTTCGCGCAGAAAATAAAGTATGGTCCGAAGATTAACGAAAGAATGCTTAACACTTACAATCAACCTAAGATCACTATTATAAGGTTCATAATACACTGCAGCTGTTAGTTCCATCTCACTCATGCCACGCGGCGATCGCTGAGATGGCGGGGCGGCTGCCGACCAATAGCGGTCAATAGCATTTCCCGCGCTTTGAAAATTCATCTTCTGCGCAGGTAGAACTGCGATGTGCAACAGCTGCAGTGTATTATGAACCTTATAATAGTGATCTTAGGTTGATTGTAAGTGTTAAGCATTCTTTCGTTAATCTTCGGACCATACTTTATTTTCTGCGCGAACGAAGATTCACGACGCACCATATAAGTTGGGTAAGACTGTACATGTTAGCCTATGCCTCAAGTTCACTGACATTGCCCAGCTGATAACTAGGGTTGAACGATGGTTAGTTTTGCAGTAAACTTTGACGTGTAATAATTAATTACCGTAACTACTTACAGATTTATAGTACCTCCAGACTACTTCGAAATATGTATGTGTATGCGTAGTTTCAGTATTACTACACCTTGCTGTTACACCTTGTATACACACGATCACTTAAGCCGGCGTTCAATGTTAATGTTGATATATCAATGAAACGAGATATTCTGATTGCCCTCCGCCGAATTCCCGTAACTTTGTTAGTGAACTTAGGACGAGAAAAAGTTTTTTATCGTTATTTGATCTCTTTTTCTGTTTCCTGGTGATTACCTATCATTTTCAAGTTATTTACTTACGAGAGTATAATATTTATACGTTGAAAACCCTGGTGGTAGGGCACTATTATACATATATAGTGCCCGCATGGCTGGCGTAGAAATCTGTCGCAAACAGCTATCGCGATATTTCGGCAACGGTCCTTGAGAGTTAGTCTCATTATAGGTGAGTGGCAACCTCGAAATGAAATTAAATTACGAGTATCATCCTAGCAAATATTGTATCCATTTTGGATACAATATTTGCGGATGTCGATTACTTCTTTTCATAAAATTACAGTGCTTTTTGAATGCCTACGTAATGCGAATTTTCTTTACGAAGACACAAATCTCACATTATTTAGCTCTTTAAAAAGAGGCCCACAGCTGGTGTTCAAGAAACCCACACCACACATAGAACGCATGCATTATTTTGCACCAAATAAGCTCTCGCAGACTCAACTGAAAATCCCCACAGAATAATTATGTATCTGAGAGACGAAAACACAGAACCGTGGTAGGCTGATAGAGCTTCACCCGCAACGTCACTTAGGCCAGCTGAGATAGTGGTCAATCAAATGATAGCCTAAGAGTATTCAAAAAAACTTCTTGATATGTTTAAAATAATCAAACCCTGTTTTTTTTATTATGTATTTTACCCATCATACGAGACTAGGGGCATTGCTGGTATGTTGAGGAATCATTTTAACACTACTTTATTGTTTCTTACCATTGTCCAACTGCAAAGAGTAGGTGACTGCTTCGCCATTATCTGCGGAAGCTTGCACCTGGCCAACGAGGCCGATGTGGGCGATGTCCACGCGGACAGCGTATGACGAAGAGCTAAACGTAACTGTTGGTACTATCGGGATTTCTGAGAACAAAATGAACTGTAGTAGGTATGAGAATATGAAATTGAAAGAACAGAAACCACTTTATTGCACACCAGTAAACAATATACACACTGTAGGTACAGAATAGAACTAAGGTTCTAGAGAGCAGCGTCTATGTATGAGATCGTGACGCTTGTTTGTGTTAAATATAATATTTATTATGACAGAGTATAAAACACCTTACCAGTATGTATAACGTTCAGTAGCAACACTGCCGACGCGTCGCCAGCTCTGAGCTCCAGAGGCACGTGGCTGATGTCTGCGGGCAGTGCCAGGGTGCCCGAAGCACTCACCGTCACTATGCCGTTGTTCAATGCAACCGTAAACTGGGAGAAGTATTCTAAAAGTAAGCCAACATACTGTACTTTATTGAATGTTTTTGTCATCCTCATATCCACCTCCATTACCGAGCATGCCACCACGGGCCCAGTCTGGATCACATACCTACATTTGACTAAAAATAATACTGAAGTCAGAAACAGTTCTTAAATCATATTATTTTTCTGCTTTCTGTATCATAATTTTTAATTTACTTACACATTCTGGTTCATTAGAAATGTCCAGCGGGGTCAAAATATCTTCAGGAAACCGTTACACACTCATTCTCCTATTCAAAAAGAAATCAAAAGCAAGTTAAATGCATGCTTACCTCCATGGAGCTCGACATTTGAGCCGGAGAATCCAATGACGGTAATAGTTTCATGGTTCACCACACCATTTTGTATGATGCCTTCAAAGAGAACCTTTTCAAATGACACATCCGATCCTGGCTGCGAGTCTGAAAAGTTTGAGTAATAAATATTTAAAAATTTTGCAATAATTATACAATTATACTATACACTGACCAACGCGATCAACAAATATTAATTTTAATATTGTAAGCCTAGACCCTAGAGAGGCTAAGAACGAAAACCACAGTCAACATAAATCTTATCGAAATAAAGCTGAAAATAAACAAATTGATTAGATTATTGCATATACCTACCTATGTAAGAAGCCTGACAGAAGGAAGGTAAGTAATTAAAGTACTGTCTAATCCAGATGTAATGAGTGGTTTTAGTGAATGATATCTTATCGAGGTGAGGATAAAAATAATAACAAGTAATCTTTATAAATAAATTCTTAGTAAACAATCGGATGTTAGTTAGATATAGTTTATCTAAATATCTATCTAAAGTTTAGTTTTCATACTAAATCTGATAATGTTGGTAATGATAATCTACTTTACAATACGAGTGCATCTAATTTCTTCTCTTTGATTATACTCGTAGTACGTGAAACGCCGAAGGAAAATGAGCAAATTAGATACCTATACCAGCTTTTGTCCGCGACTTAGCCGGCGGAGCGAACTAAATTTTATCGCAATAACATATCCAATACAGCTCTAACAAACTAATGGGTCCAATTTATTTCTATAGGTACCAATATACATCAATATAATGCAGCGTAGACGTGGAAACGTAACAAACTAGTAATAATATTAGTATGGAAGTATGAGTTCGGAATTAAATGAGACCATCGTGAAGGACCATGAATGCTAATTTACATTAACACATGACGATATGAATTAAACCGAGACTCTGAATGATAATTTTGAAATTTACATTCGATAGTTTAAGACCAATGTGTAAGTATGTGAAATTATATGTCTGTAAACGGTACCCACGACACAGGAGAAATCGTAGCTACGTTTCTATTATACTTAAAAATATAGGTAAAAATACCAAAAATATTGGTACCTACATTTATTTATGCAGGTACGTGCACATACGAGTACAGGCAGATAATCATACAAATGTATACAAATTACCTACCAGATTTTTATTATTTTTACCGTCATGCAATGTAATTATTATAGTGGCTCGTGCCGTTGAGCTGCCAGGGCTCTGAGCATTGACTACGAAGACGAGCTGTTGGTTGTTTGCTAGCACTGCTGGTGGGATTGGGCTAATGAGCGTCACTGTGACTGAATTGTCGTTGGGCACCAAACCAAACCACTGAGCCTCGTCTGGAACAAAACACGTACGATATCAAATGCGGCTCGGGTCTATCACTGCACCAATTACAACTACTGAATTTAAGGGTGTAGCGTCATATTTGAGACTTACCGCCTTCCAGATCAAACACGACGTTGGCATCGTATCCTTGCGCCAACGATATCGGGGTCGGGAACGAGAGACCCGCAGCAGCGGTGTACGATCCATTGTAGAATGTTTGGGCAAAGATGAGCTCGACGACCGTCGAGACATCGACATTTCTAACATATTCGAACACAACAGTGGCGTACGCGGTCATTGCTTGCGATGCTGTCGCTTGAATTGTCAGCATTATGATACCATTGGTGGGTATCAATTGTTCAGGAATGGCGTCCGGTAGCGTTATGAGGACCACCGCTCCTTGTGACGTCAATGTGAAATAATCAGCCAGTTCTGTAACACGTAATGAGGCATTGTAATGATATTCCAAATTGTATACTAATTATAACGATTAATTTCTTGTTCCGTTTGTCTTACCTCCATGTAAGGAGAACCCTACGTCTTGCGTGAATCCTTCACTGAGAGTAATCGTTGGTATGTTCACCTGGTTGTCCTCAATGTTGCCGAGATACGAGACGCGATCGAAGCCAAGAATGACCGATCCTTCTGGGAATTCTGCCAAAGTAAGTGGATTGTAAAATGAATAAGGTCATATCGTTATGGCACATACTAATATGACCACTAGCAAAATCATGTCCAAGAGCTCACCGTCAAGAAGAGAAATGACTATTGTGGCGCGTGCCGTTGAGCTGCCAGGGCTCTGCGCATTGACTACGAAGACGAGCTGTTGGTTGTTTGCTAACACTGCTGGTGGGATTGGGCTAATGAGCGTCACTGTGACCGAATTGTCATTGGGCACCAAACCAAACCACTGAGCCTCGTCTGAAACAAAACACGTACGATATCAAATGCGGCTCGGGTCTATCACTGCACCAATTACAACTACTTACTGAATTTTAGGGTGTAGCGTCATATTTGAGACTTACCGCCTTCCAGATCAAACACGACGTTGGCATCGTATCCTTGCGCCAACGATATCGGGGTCGGTAACGAGAGACCCGCAGCAGCGGTGTACGATCCATTGTAGAATGTTTGGGCAAAGATGAGCTCGACGACCGTCGGGACATCGACATTTCTAACATATTCGAACACAACAGTGGCGTACGCGGTCATTGCTTGCGATGCTGTCGCTTGAATTGTCAGCATTATGATACCATTGGTGGGTATCAATTGTTCAGGAATGGCGTCCGGTAGCGTTATGAGGACCACCGCTCCTTGTGACGTCAATGTGAAATAATCAGCCAGTTCTGTAACACGTAATGAGGCATTGTAATGATATTCCAAATTGTATACTAATTATAACGATTAATTTCTTGTTCCGTTTGTCTTACCTCCATGTAAGGAGAACCCTACGTCTTGCGTGAATCCTTCACTGAGAGTAATCGTTGGTATGTTCACCTGGTTGTCCTCAATGTTGCCGAGATACGAGACGCGATCGAAGCCAAGAATGACCGATCCTTCTGGGAATTCTGCCAAAGTAAGTGGATTGTAAAATGAATAAGGTCATATCGTTATGGCACATACTAATATGACCACTAGCAAAATCATGTCCAAGAGCTCACCGTCAAGAAGAGAAATGACTATTGTGGCGCGTGCCGTTGAGCTGCCAGGGCTCTGCGCATTGACTACGAAGACGAGCTGTTGGTTGTTTGCTAACACTGCTGGTGGGATTGGGCTAATGAGCGTCACTGTGACCGAATTGTCATTGGGCACCAAACCAAACCACTGAGCCTCGTCTGAAACAAAACACGTACGATATCAAATGCGGCTCGGGTCTATCACTGCACCAATTACAACTACTTACTGAATTTTAGGGTGTAGCGTCATATTTGAGACTTACCGCCTTCCAGATCAAACACGACGTTGGCATCGTATCCTTGCGCCAACGATATCGGGGTCGGTAACGAGAGACCCGCAGCAGCGGTGTACGATCCATTGTAGAATGTTTGGGCAAAGATGAGCTCGACGACCGTCGGGACATCGACATTTCTAACATATTCGAACACAACAGTGGCGTACGCGGTCATTGCTTGCGATGCTGTCGCTTGAATTGTCAGCATTATGATACCATTGGTGGGTATCAATTGTTCAGGAATGGCGTCCGGTAGCGTTATGAGGACCACCGCTCCTTGTGACGTCAATGTGAAATAATCAGCCAGTTCTGTAACACGTAATGAGGCATTGTAATGATATTCCAAATTGTATACTAATTATAACGATTAATTTCTTGTTCCGTTTGTCTTACCTCCATGTAAGGAGAACCCTACGTCTTGCGTGAATCCTTCACTGAGAGTAATCGTTGGTATGTTCACCTGGTTGTTCTCAATGGTGCCGAGATACGAGACGCGATCGAAGCCAAGAATGACCGATCCTTCTGGGAATTCTGCCAAAGTAAGTGGATTGTAAAATGAATAAAGTCATATCGTTATGGCACATACTAATATGACCACTAGCAAAATCATGTCCAAGAGCTCACCGTCAAGAAGAGAAATGACTATTGTGGCGCGTGCCGTTGAGCTGCCAGGGCTCTGTGCATTGACTACAAAGACGAGCTGTTGGTTGTTTGCTAGCACTGCTGCTGGGATTGGGGTAGTGAGTGCCAGTGTGACCGAATCGCTAACACTTGGAACCAAACTGAACCACGCTGCATGCTCTAAAATGATATTTAATTTATTAATTTGTGGATTTGTGTTCGGTTAGATTTTAATTCGATTATAATTAACCGTTTAATATACTGCTCCAGAAACTTTACCTCCCACCAAATCTAATTGCACATTTTGATCCATTCCAGTAGTTAATCTTATTTGAGAGTCAAATTGTAGCAATGTTGATGCCGTATATGTGCCGATATAATACGCCTGTTCAAACTGAACCCCTTCTGCGATGGCGTTATTTATTTTGGCATTTTCAATAATAATAACAGTATGAGTTCTAATGTTCCTGTTTGTAGCTTCTATAGTGAACACGAATACATTTGTTTCTTCCAATACGTCACTTGGCAATGAAGATTCCATTTGCAAAGTAAACGTGCCATTTTGATTTGTTAGCTGGAAGTAATCCGCAAAGTCTGAAAAAAAAAAACTAGAACACTTATTCACATTTAACTTTGGCTTTCTTTATCACAACACCATATTCAATTAATTGTGAGACATACCTCCCCAGAAAGTGTAATTCACAACATTAGTAGAATCTCCCAGAACTATATCGCTTAAATATAATTCTCCATCTTCAAGATTTCCCTTGTAGTAGTCTTGTTGAAATCTGAATGAGCTACCTGAAAAGTCTACAAAACGAAACTGTAATATTGTGCTACGAATCAACGTTTGACTCACCTACATAAATATGCACCTAATATTTTTATTGTGGTTGCAATGTGGTATCGTTCTGTTACAAATTTATTTAAGAGCCTGTTTAACTTTATTTGACTACGTAAGAGCAAGTTTGTAAACGTAGGAGTCTGAACAACGGTAAAAATGGGATTCTTTTCCCCCAGCAGCTTTGCCCCACCATTGGCAGGCAACGAAAAATTTTAAATGTTAGGCTGTTTTATGAATTTATTCCACAAATGGAGAGCCACTGTGGAATAAATTAATAATACTTAGCTATCAAAATACTTTTATAAGTAGGTATAAGGTAATGTTTAATTTTAGTTCAGCAATTTACCTTTAGGCAAGCTAATGGTTATTACTGAACGTCCAACGACGCTATTTGGTTTTTCGGCGACAATTGTGAACAAGAGTTGATCATTATTTTCCAATATTTCCCCTGGAATAGTTGTGTTCAAGACTATAGACAAAGAATTGCCTTCCTGCACCAGCGAGAACCACGATGATAATTCTGAAAATAAATAAAAGTACTACAGTGGTATGGGCATAGTTGTCTGGACGAAATCGCTCTGAGCGATGAGACCGCCCATTGAGACGCTAATTGTTCCTTGTTCTCACAGAGGAAATAAATACTATTTGTTCTGTTCTAGTTCTTTGTTCCGTGGTGTTTCAATAAATAGTTTATCTATCTTTAGGTAATAATTATTATATAAACTATGTCAGCCATATAATAATGTAGTACCTACACAGTATACTCGTAGACGTTTATACACGCAAGATTGCACATGTAATATGTATATAGGTACCTCCTACTACCATCTCTCTACTCTCTATACTTATAATATGTTAAACTTAGCATGTCATGTGCGACTTTCCAAAGATGTACGTTACAACTTACAACTTTTTAATTGTGTGAACTTGTACTTACCCCCGGTTAATGCAAATGTTACTGTTTCATCGTACCCCTCCGAAAGGTGAATGGTTTCGTCAAACATTAACCCGTCAAGTTCAGTGTAAGCGCCTGCGTAGTACGCCTGACCGAACACTGGCGCTATGACTTCTGGCTTCACGATGCCGACCACCACGCTCGCCCACGCGGACGCGGCTCTTTGCCTCCTAGCTTCTATCTCTAGCACTATAAAGTTATTCTCTTCAACGACTTCATTGGGTAAAGCATTTAAGCTTGATATTTCAATAACATTTTGCGAATTAGACATAGTGAAGTAATCGGCGTAGTCTGTGAACAAAATTTACTTTAGCAAGTTTTTAAGGACGCAATTATTTATATTTCGTAGTAGGTACTTATAGGAAGATATTGGACAAAAATTTGACTATCAAATTTGAACGTCACAGATATAATATTCTCTATTTATACCTCCTCGAGTTTAACTTTGCGTGTCCGAAATATCACTTAATGCGATATGTGCCGTGTGTTTGGTAGTACAAAATTCTATTCTATAAAATCCGGCAATTACGATACCTCCGGTTAGCAGGAATTCGGTGCCAGTTGCAAATCCACTTTCAAGCACTATATTTTCCATACTAGTTTCATTATCGTCCAGAGTGCCGACGTAGGTGTTCTGAGAAAATCTCATGATTGCTAAATCGGTTAGTTCTGAAACAAAATAATTATAATGTCTAAATGAAATCTATAGACTACACCGAATATTTCAGAGTTCAGCACACTCGCATTTTGTAGACTTTCAACTATGAAGTTTCACGTTCCATAAAAACGACGATTAAGTTTTACGGAGCATTAAAAGAAGACAGTAAAAACACTCGCAGTTAAATAAAATTTTTCATTTCACCGGCAATGCGAAAGCAATAGACTTCATAAGGGGGAGATTTCATTTTGGTATTCTTACATCTGAAATTCTTGCCACAATAACGTATGGTGCGACCAGAGACTTGTAAATAGAATTTGGAAGGCTGAAAGCAGTAACACGCAATTTCAGACATCCAATGTGTGGAGTGAATGGCTGCTAATGAAGCATTTAGTTGAGCGGAGTCGGGAACCAGGGCATGCTAAAATCGATTTTACTGTAAAGCGCTTACCTGTCGGGAATCTAATTAAAATGGCAGCATTGGCTCCTACAGTAAAAGCCTTGTCAGCAAACACGTTGAATAACAAAACTTTTTCGCTAAAAATCACGTCTTCCGGGATAGGAGACTGCAATGTTATCACTGCATTGTTTCCATTATCACTAATGCTGAAATACTGGGAGTGAGCTGAAAACGAAATGGTTTTTCTTAATTATTATTTTATTTTCTGTTTAGCTGCTCCAGAATCTTTCCACACAATTTCACGTCTACGTTCATTAATTGCTACATACCTCCGTCAATTCTGAACGATACACTGTTATCAAATCCCTGCGTCAAATTAATAGCTCCTATATTAATGGTCGCACCAGAATATGTTCCATAGTAAATATTCTGGCTGAAGACAGGCGTTGTTGTATCGTCTTTTATTATTTCCAAGAGGACTCTCGTGCTGGTCGTTATAGCGTTGAGGTCAGATGCGGTTAGGGTTAACATAATGGCGTTGTTTTGTGTAATAACAGCGTCGGGTAGAGGGTTCAGTAGATCTATGGTCACTTGATTTTGTGTGCTTGTTGCGGTAAAGTAGGTTTCATAGTCTAGAATTTAAATAACATGTTAGCGAACATTACAAAAGATAATTCTGTAAAGATTTAACCATGAAACTTTATTATTTTACATAGCATAATGAGCGCTGTATTGTTTACTGAATTATTACAAGTAACTTGAACGGCGTCAAGGAAGGTGAGTAAGAAATTAAAAAGCTGTTATAATAAAATGACATTATTTCACTACAGTTGACAACAAAATACGCACTCACCGCCGCTGAGGGTAAACATCACACCTTCCTCGTAACCACGACTCAGCAGGATACTGGTCAGCCTCAACACATCACCCTCGATGGTTCCCCTGTATGTAGACTCTTCAAACTGCAGTTCCCTAGCTGTGAGCGAGTTTTGAAAGAAAATGAAGAAAAAATAGTCCCATAAGCTAACAGCGTCCGGAAGTATAAAAAGCATAGCCGAAGAGTGCAGCGAAGAAGTATAAATTTAATAAGAAAAAAGAAAGATTTAAGTGTAATTAAGGAAGGCCAATGCAATTTCAATTATGTTATAACTGTGAAATAACATCACATATTATTTAGTTACACCAAGGGCAGGCCCAGGAAAAAAATGCGAAAGGAGCATTCTTTCGGGAAGGTTGAGGCGGAGGGTAAAGCTATCCGAACAATTTTGGATGACTTTGAGGTATTACATTTTTCATATGAACCCGCAAGGTCAGGGTCTTCTCGTTTCCCCCTTGCTTACACTAATATGTATCTGCGTAATATTTTAGATTTACCTAAAATGCACAATTATAGGCTTTCGACCAAATTATTCAACTTGGAAACTGCGGAAACTAGAATTGGGAAAGCTGTAACGCCCCCGATAGATGATGCCAAAGACGATATTGAAATAACCTTGCGGAATAACCGATTACTGTGAATACCGATGGTGTATGTTTCTCGAATGAGGCGTGCTGGCCTTTTGTGTCAGAGTCAGTCAAGCCACTCAAAGGAGGCTGACGTGGGCTAATATACTCCTTAAACCATAATATCCGGAACCTAAAACGTGCCCTCAGAGACACGGTCGATGTACATAACTTAACTATAAATCGATAAAATGATGGACTGTGGTTCTCGTTCTTAAAAAGTACATATTTTTTAAAACTATCTGTAAGTAAAACATAATAAGTTAATAAAACAATATAGTAGACGTAAGGATGCCAAGTTCCTATCGATGGGGATCCATCAAAATACATTCGCTACTTCAATAATGTGAAGTTCAATTCAGGTAGGTACTCGCGTTTTGACGAACCTAGTTTCTGTATATTTTAATTGCATTTTTGCGTAAGTCAATACGAACAAGCTGAAAAATAATTGTCATCTAATGGCACGTCCAGTAGTATGAAGTGACAACATACAATAATTTATGGATAATGGAAGTATGTAGTATTCTGGATGAACCCGCGTTGACGTATCTAGGAGCGCAGACGTATCTAGGCATTTGGTAGTAGTTCTACTTTTGGGCGATAAACACTGTCACTAATAATAATGTTACCTGCAGGTAGGGTGATGTGAATTGCAGCGTTAGCACCAACAGTTCTAGGTTTGCTCGCTTCTATCGACAGCAGGATGTGCCTCTGGCTGAACATTTCAGGAGGTATGGTCGACGAGGTTAAAGTTATTATGGAGGCATTTTGAATAAATTGGAAGTAATCGGAATACTCTGAAACAACCAACGGCACTTGTTATTTACTGTCAAGTAGATATTTCAATATCACAAATATATTTCAGGATGCACTGTATGTAAGTCGTCTGAATAATGTATTCTACGCTTTGTTAATGAATAATGCAGAACTGTTTCTCTTTGAAATGTAGATGCGTCTCATGAACTCAATATTTATACTTAAATGTATCTGTGATGTTTGAAACATTTCAAGTAGCCTTTATCTTTATTTTAAAGAGTCTGTAAGGAAATTGTCCCTGAAGGAATGGAATAAATTTAAAAGGGGTTATTAATTTACCTCCAGCCAAGGTGACATTCACAGTTTCATCGAAGCCTTGCACAAAGCTGATTTGCTCCGCAGTTAAGCCTGTGACAGCTTCGTAAGTCCCGCTGTATATTGATCTATCAAACACTGGAGTCACATTATCGTCTTTAATTATCTCGAGATTGACTACTGTCGTCGTGACGCTACGGATACTGGCAGCCACTACTGGTAGCGAAATGAAGCTATTATTGTTAATAATAGCGTCCGTTAGTGGTTCCATTGTCAATGTGACGAGATTCTCTTGGACTGTAGCCGTGAAGTAAGTCGAGTATTCTGGAATATAAGACGTTTATTACGGTCAGCCAACTCATCAATACAACGAAGGTCACGAAAACTATTAGGAACTCACTCAATAGCTTTACTTTTATACCAATTACTTATCAAGATTTTTGATTAAACTTTTTGGGTGCCCTATTTTAAAGGAAAATCGTCCATTGTGAGTCAATTTACTTAAAGGTTCAGCGGGCTTAGCATAAATTTAAAGCCGTGTCGTGGAGGAAATTTAACTTTTTCCAAAGGCTTACTTAAGCGTCCGATTTCCAGATCCCTATCGCTTAAATTAGCGTGAGTTGACTTTATCTGGCCAAACGTTAAAAAGATTTACAAAAAACACAACAATCTTTATCATTTCAATCATTGTAGGAAGTTCCTTTGATTTAAATAGAGTTTGACTCTACAACCGGCCGTCTGTTGACTTGCTTATAAGATAAATGTTGAAAAGGGATTTTTTTTTATAAAAGATGGTTATAGCCGGGATAGCACTTTGGGAGTTTAGGGGGTTTTGGTAGGAATCTGGACAAGGTAAAGTTTAATATTAGCTGTAGGCAAACAAAAGAAGGGGTCATAGAACGGTGATTGGATAAAGTTGGTTGAACTCAAATAGGTATCACTCTTGTTATCCCGTTATCTGGACATGCTAAGATTTTTACGTACGCCCGGTAGTTAAAATAAGGTAGCGTGCTGACTTACTCGTTGGGATTGACAAACTATAATGCATGTTTTACAAAGGTTACCTATACGTATTTTTTACGTTTTTTCCGGGTCTCTTCGTTTGGATGAATATAGTCACACAGGATTTCATAAATAGCTGAAGTCAGTGGCAGAGTCGGTTAAATTTCATGAGCCCCACACGGATCAGGTTTATAATTTTGTTATTTTTTATTACGTTACCTCCAACAACTTGGGCTGAAACTGTTCCCACTTCGTACCCTTGGCTTATAACCAACGGTGAAAGTTGTAGGCCATTATTAATTATAGTCCCTTCGTAGTACACCCTCTCGAACTGCAAAGCGACTTCTGTAATGTACCAAACAGTATTAAACAACTAATAATTTGGTTAATGTTTTCCTATTTCTTGTTTTTAGTGTTATTTAGTTATGAGATTAAGCTTGCCATTATAATAATAATAATATTTTTTTATTGATCAAAAAACTAGGTTACAATGTTTCTTACCTATTAATAGGAGCAATGTATTCTGAGATTGTTATTGTTATTGTTTTTTGCCATATTTATTTATGTTACCTTTACACTATTGCAACTGTAATGGGCAGGGTGGTACTTATCATCAAAGTGAAAGACTTGATTTCTTAGAGTAATAATAAAAAAACACTTAGAAATAAGTTACTTCATAACAGTGGTAGAGTTCGTTCGGAACCTATGTACAGACCGTCCACCATAAGATGCCGCTTGGCCGTACTCCGTAGGCAATGCTGCCAATTCCCAAGGCAGGAGAGAACTTATGGTGAACGATCTGTACCCTCACATTCCTAAGATCTGTCTACTAGGTCCTATAGAGCTTAACTACGGTTTTCCATCTGTGCATGGCTGGATTTAGGGGAGAGCAACCGGGGCGAAAGACCCGAGGCCTCCACACACGGGGGTCTCCACAATGGTGACTTCGAAAAAAAACTTTCAAATTCCGACTAATAAACACTAATTAGTACCCAAACTTTTTACTTTTACCCACTGTACTCTGCATATACATTATTATTTTAGCAGAAGATATTAATGAAGAATATTGCAAAACTGGACAGAATTGTTTTTTTCATTTTATTTGGAAAATATGTTGGGGCCAGGGGGCCTCCGCTACTTTGTTGCCCGATGCCTCCACACCTCTAAATCCGGCCCTTCATCTGTGATACTTTACTTACCTTCAGGTAACTGCACTATGACGGTGGTAGAGTCGCCGCTCGTGAATTCTCTAACCGCCTTCACTATAAGGAATATCTGTTTCTCTGACCAAACGTCGTTGGAAAGCGGGGTAGTCACTACAATCGATACTTGATTCCCGTTACTACTCAAACCGAAATTAGTAGAGTATTCTGTAAAAAATAATCTTATGTATACAAGTGAAAGTTATAAAGTTATAAACCGAATTATAAACAGAAATTAACATACGTAATATTAATCAACTAGGTCCATAGGCATCTAGATGATCCATAAACACTACCTCTATGCTAAACAATATGGAAACGTTACGAAAAAAGTGTCTGATGTGGTTGCGTTATTTATTGAAGTGACGAACGAAACACGCTTCATACAACCATCACTGCAGCTACGTCAAGCGACGTGACTTTGTATTTATCGTGCATGACGTGGTCATAGGTGTCTAACATTTTGTTTAGAAAATGTGACCCGACAACGTTGTGTGTTACCACAATATGTTAAGGTCCCATTGGACAATCCATAAACTGTGGGTCATCATTAACATTATGTAATATCTACCTATTCCTTGCAATAAACAGTATTGTCACATTATTTTATTATGTTAAAATACATAATAATTATGCGTCTACCGTCCGCACTGTCTGTCTGGATAGTTGTCACTGACCAATTTAAATTTAAATATGTGGTCCACGTTACCTCCTTCCAAAGTGAAGTTTACATATTCATCGAATCCCTGTTGTAGCGATATAGTTTCCAACAAATTTAATTGGTGGTCTTCTGTATAGTTCGCTAAGTAGAATGTTTGATCGAATACAGGCTCTTCGGGAAATTGGAATTCAGTGTCCCCCACAATACGTACTGTGGCAGTCGTCGACCGAGGCGGGTCATTAGTAGCGTCGACGTCCTAAAATTTATTAAAAAAAATATATTTGGACCATTGTTTTACCTAATACAATAGTGAATTAAAATATCCTCATCAGTGTCTAGTTTAATTGGTGTTTAGTCACATTCATTGTAAACGTAATTACATACCAGTTAATCTTTCAGGCACCTTAAATAGGGCCTGAACATTCTTCGTTACCGAAAAGCTTCTTTAGTCAAGATGGAACCACTAAATGTTGGCACAGTGCCAACTTCATTTCAAGTTAGCTAATTTAGGTGGTGAACTGATAACCTGTCCTCATATACGCTATCTTATAACACATTATAATAATTGCAGAACACTTACAGTCGCAGTTATCGTTAATGTGACTGGTTCGCTCAAAGATCTTATGAACGTTGTTGTTCGCAGTGTAGCTTTAAACTCTTTAGCTGCTGTTGAAGATGACGCATCATACTCAATCTCAAAGTAAGTGTTGTCTTCGATGGTAAAGTCTACCCTTTGCGTCGTCAGATCTATGTCTCTGACGGTAATGTCGTTGAGGCATCCTGTGACCAGGAAACCAGGCGACAACGGCGGTGCGACGATAAACTCAAATTCATTCGTCGGTAGAAATTGTGGAGAATTATTGTTCGTATCGGTTATAGTTATCCAGACCATCTAAAAATATATAATTAAAGATTATACAAATTATATACATTTGAACTAAGTTGCATTCTTATGGTTTAACTCGTATTTGCATACCGTAAAAAATTAAATCGTGGTCGTGTTAACTTGCTATTAAATTTTAAGTAATTTTCTAGTAGGTAATATATTATATTATATGTACCTAATGATACAAAAAACAGTTATTAAACGTGTCAGAGCATAGTAACTGTAGTATAAAGTAGGTAGATCAGATTTTTATATTTATTTTAGTATATTTTAGATAATTAGAGTTAAAAATACACTTGGCGACCTTTTTACTAAGCATCTCTTCCAGACAACCGTCGACTATAGGAAAACAATGAGATGTAGTAAAAAGAGAGTAAGAGAAAATAAAAATACCATATCCCAACAATGTATGGTCGGCGTGCTAGACCTCCATACCTTCATCTGGATTAGCATTTAGATTGGTTTTCGTCCGCTTACACCTAACAACGAGAATATGCCGCCATAGAGAATTCAAGCTCAAACAATGTTTGACTCAACATACTTACTAATCTATTGCTATTTCCTCCCGTGCATCTGAAGTCAATGGTCAAAGACACTTGGGATTCCACTTCGGTTTCTTCATAATTTATATATTCAGAGTTTGTCTGGATTACAAACTGAGAGTCGACAAGCGACAGATCGAAGTAAGGTCCAGCAATTGTGCCTTCTCCATAACCCACGGCGGTGATTGCTGAAAGGTTAACATTAAATAAGTAACAAAACTGCTGCAAGCTTTTCATAAATTCTCCACAATACTCTTCATCAAAATTCGTAGAAAAGTAAATATGTATTTTTAAAACGGTACGGTATCGAGCTGTTCCACAAAATATCCTAAGTCATAAACAATCAAGTGAAAATAATTTGAATATCCTCAAGAGAATATTGATGGATGTAACAAAAAGCCTTCAGAAGCGGAATGAAGTGAAAACCGAATCCAATCAATTGGTGATATAATAATAGGATCAATGCCATCTCAAAAAAGTAAAATTGTAGTTTGAACGTCAGCTAAGTCTCAAAAACTAGCTTATGGAGAGTTGGTGTTACATACTCGAATTAATGCCACTTTGGATTTATATACATAAGTACCTAAATACCTTAGTAAAGTTTCCGTAGAATGTTTTTGATGAATTCATTACAAGTGATGTCATTGTCGATATCTATCTAAGTTGGATATATAAGTAGCGTATCACAAATTTGTTTAAAATGGTACCTATTCTTATCATTCGGCTAATATTGATATTCATACACTATACTTACATAATTATTTACATAGTGATGTTACTATAACACAGCTACGGGAGGGGAAAGGTCAACATTTTCTCTGTTCAAACCCAAGAATGTTTGCATATAAAGTAACCTACTACTTACTAACCTTCAATGTCAGAAATGTCTCTAGTGATGACTGTGCCTTCGAAGGTATCAAGTATCGTTTCCAAAATCGGTAAAGCCCAATTTGTGACACCTTCTATTCGACATCCTGCAACAAATATTTGAACCGTAATGATGTACATACTCAGCTCAATTTGTTAATTTTGGCTGATACAGGTAACCCGCTGAGATGGGCCAGTAAACTAAAAGATGTCATTAATTTTGACTTACCATAGCTGATATTATTATGTAGAAAGGTCGCTAAAAATATAAATATAATCTCGCGTTTTCTATCCCCCATTTGTTTTCTTTGATGGTATTGTTTACGTAGGCAATGGCATTCCTAAAAAGTACAATGATTTCACTTTCCTGTCCTTATTTTCAAAAACAAGACATTTTAATTTCCGGTACTTACCGGATAAGTAGAGATAGCGTATTGTATTTTTTAATAATTTTGCACAAACACAAACTGTATATTTTTTAGAAACAATCCAAAATAACATCAACACGACAGAATATCCGTAAAATGAACTCAGAACTGAATAAAGATACCATTAATGACGATTGCCTTTATCTATTGATTGATATCTATGCAAGGAAATAACCTGATAGGGCATAGTCAGTCGATAAGCTGCAAAACAAGCGAATTATCATAACTGCCTTATAATTTTTTGGAAATTATGTAGATAAGTATTATTAATGTAGGGGAGAGTTATGATTACGTTTCATCGTTATCCATGTACTAAATTGCAAAAGCACTAAAATCTCAGTGTGAATACTAATTTTTAATTATTTCTGGCTCTTATCCTTCGAAATTCCTCATTTAGTTAGAAATATGGTGCAAAAGGGATTTTAGCAGTAAAATGTTGATGATCAATCAGCTAATTTATATTCTGGGTAACGACATCCCTTCGTTAAGATTCTTAACAGTTTTTTTTTCAGTAAAAATAATGTATTCAACGTGTTTGTGTCATCACAATATACAGATTTATTCCATTTCTGAAATAAGGTAGGTAGTTAATTATTGTAAAAACTATACATGCAGTGGAAAATAATCCCAATTACTACATGACAATTCTTTTCTCCTTCCACATCTTTTTTAATTAATGTAATATATAGGTCGATGGTCATAGGTTGACACCTCGTAACTAAAAAAAGTAAAATTTTCAGGGGACGAAAAAAACTGTCTTATTTCTGTTAAAGTTGCTATTTAAATAAAACGAAAATATAGTTGATAGGTAATCAGTTACTCTTTTTAATTATATGTAAATATAAGAAGTCCACTTGGGGTTTTATTCCAATAATGCCAAAATAAACTAGATACGAGGAAACTATTCCCAAAAAATCTTAGAAACATCAAGTTACGAGAAGTCAATTCAATCACTCATGACCAGTTTCTGAAACCCTAGTTAACTTATCTGGCAAATTGTCATAAAAGCTATGGTAATCTGTAGGTATAACCATCCTATAACACTATTTATATTAAAATGCTCATGATAGATAATAAATTAGTAATTAACAAAACTTCAAATTAGTTACCTACCTACATGATTCAAATTACTCAATTTATCCCCCGATCCCCCGATTGGCTATTATAGTGTATTGAATGACATTGTATCCTCATACATGGTGTGGTGGGAGTCTGGATAACAATAAATAGGTAACACAAAGTGTAAAACGTCCATTTGTATGATTCATTTCCATACACATTAATTTATACTTTATATTGGTATCGTTGGTACCTATAAAAAGTAATTAAAAAGCCTTCCACTTTTAGGCGCTATATTTGTACCGGAAGCACCAGGATAGCACAGGACATAAGGACGTATTACTTCTTGTTCCATCCAATATGACTGTGTCTTACAATAGCAATCCCAGCCATACTGGTGAACAGCAGAATCCCTGGATGATTACCAAGTCATTCAGGGATTCGGGTACCCACACTACCCACTTTCTAGGCCTATCATACAAAGAAACACAAGTCAAAGAGGTCAAGCTATAAAAAAGGGTGTTGGTAATTATTAAAACTACCTACTTTTTTGTAAACTATAATAGCATAAAGTGACGTTTTCTTACTGGCTATGCTAGCATGGTAGGTATACCTACTTCTAGTTTAAATATATTACAGCTAAGTTTATTTCTGTTCAAAAGCTAATAAAGGTATGTCTCCTAGCTATATCAAAGGCGATGGAAGTAGTCAAAGAGTTCGTTTTGTTAAAATTGATCCAATTTAATTATTTGGAAAAAACGACCCTCGAATGAGTCCTTTTTTGGGAGTAGGGCGTTTTGCGAATAGGGTATTAATCTACGAATCCCACTTTTCACAGAGATAAATTACCTGTCTTGTTTGCCAATTTCAAAACAATTAAAACTGGTAGCATAGTCCTACTTTTTCAAATAATAGCGGCACACTAACCAATACGCTCATACAAAGTATAGTGTTGACAACTCGTAACTGTATGCAAAAATTGGGCAGGTCGATACTTGAAACTTGTGAGGTGTCAACTTTGGATAGAAATGTTCGAGAGACATTTTCTGTTTGTTACGAGCCAGCTACCGTTAGATGCGGCGCGTAATTTTGAAATTTTACATGTGCATAACTTGTTTTCGTCAAAAATGTTAGTTACGAGGTGTCAACGTATGACCATCGAGGTACTAGCTGTTGCCCGCGACTTCGTCCGCGTGGACTATATTTTTTACCAATATTCCTAATAACTAATAATAGACCATGACCTCAACTTCGACATCGAAATCGACATCCGATATTCGACATCCAACATATTATACTACATATTATGATACTCATCACCATCTTTCAAAATTACCATTTTATACAAAAATCCACCATTTCATTTAAAAATCTACCATTTCTTATCAAAATGCCATTTCTACCAAAATCTACCGTTCCTACCAAAATGTACAATAACTACCAAAATATACAATTTCTACCATGTCCTACCAGAATCTATCATTTCCTACCGAAATCTACCATTTCATACTTAAATCTACCATTTCCTACCAAAAACTACCATTTCCTCCCTAAATTTGCCATTTTCTTTCTAAATCTAATTTCTACCAAAAGCTATCACTTTCTAACAAAATCTAACATTTTCTACCTAATTCGACCATTTTCAAGAAAAGTCTACCGTATTAACCATAGTCTACCATTACAACCAAAATCTACCATTTTCTTTCTAAATCTAGGTACTATTCACTATCAAACAAAAACTATATTTACTATCAAAATATATTTGTTTTAACGTAATCTAGCAAATTCTTTCTACTTTTACTATTTTCTACCAAAAGTTACTATTTTATACCAAAACCTCCAATTTATCCAAAATCTTTATCATTTTTATCATAATCTACGTATAAACCATAATCTACCATTTTAACCAAAATCTACCATTTTATTCCTAAATCTACTATTTTCTACCAAAAGCTACCATTCCTTCCAAAATATACCATTATTACAAAAAATCTACCATTTCTTACCTAAATCTATAATTTTCTACCAATATTACCATTTTCTTTGTAAATCCACCATTTTTATCAACCAAAATGTTTAATCAAAATCTACAATCTTCTTCCAAAATCTATCAGTTTATACCAAAATTACTTATAACTAAATGACTTCGACTTTGGCATCGACATAAGACATCCACCATCTTCTACCAAACTCTACCATTTCCTACCTACATTTTAGGGGTTGAATATTAAAACACGATGACACACGTGTATAATTGAATTATTTAGAACATAAATGCTAAATTTGAAGTTCATCAGACCAATAAAACACGTTGCTCCATACTAACTTTGCAACCCCTTCGCACCCCTTTAGGGGTTGATTTTTCAAAAATCCTTTTTTAGTGCACACCTACGTCACGGAATACTTGTGCAAAGTTTCAATTATAAACTAAACCTGATGAAAAATATTTTGCAACCCCTATTATTATTTAGAGGTTAATATTAAAAAACGATGAAACACGTGTTTAATTAAATCTTTGAAAATATAAATGCCGAGTTTGAAGGTGATCAGACTAAGAAAACACGTTGTTACACAAAAACATTACAACCCCTTTCCTTTTCACCCCTTTAGGGGTTGAATTCTATAAATCATATTTTAGTGCACTCCTATGTCACTTAAGGCATAATTGAGCCAAATTTCAATTATGAACTAAATCGGATGAAAATATGTTGCAACCCCTTTTTCTCACTTTAGGGGTTGAATATTAGAAAATAATGAAACACGTGTTTAATGAAATTTTTTAAAGAATATAAATGCCAAGTTTGAAGTTGATCGGACCAAGAAAACACGTTGCTCCATACAAACTTTGTAACCCCTTTTCACCCCTTTAGGGGTGGAATTTTCAAAAATCCTTTCTTATTGCTCGCCTACGTTACATAAGGAATATTTGTGCAAAATTTCATGGTTCTAGACCCAGTGGTTTCGGCTGTGCGTTGATCGATCAGTCAGTCAGTCAGTCAGTCAGTTCTTGCTTTTATATATATAGATAGCTACTACAAATTAGGTATGTTACGAATATTCGCATTCGCATTCGCATATGCGAATGATTCGCATCATTTTAAACATTCGCATTCGCATTCGCATCAAGCGATGCGAATGTTTTGCGAATGTGAATGTGTACAAGTCGTGTCGTGCCTGGCCCGGCGGCCGTGCGATTGGGCGGTTCTGCGCATGCGCAGGAGGCGCAGGAAGGCGTCACGTGTTTTATTTTGACCCAAGCATTTATTTTTCGGGCATGCATTGTTATTGTTAGTTTAGCTAGTTTCGTTTTAGTTGTTTTGTCAGTGAGTTGTAAACAATGATTACGTAAATAAATAAGTAGTTTGTGAACTTAGAGTTATCGTGTTGGACTATTTTGTCAATTTTAGTAATGGCACTAGGAAAGAAGAAGTGAAATATGGCGATTTTTTACGGTTACCAATCAAGACCACGCGAAATGCAATCTTTGTGAAAAAAGTTATTCCACAATTGGTTGCACTACCTCGGCATTGCAAACCCATTTGAAAAACTTTCATTCCAAAGAATACGAAATATGCCTCAATATATATGTCTTATGAACTTTGATTATTAGATATAATTACTGTATAAATATGACAATGTTCTAATTTTGTTTAATATTCCTATTTTTTGTAATAAAAATAGTGATTTAAGTTGACTAAAGACTTGTTAATTAGTATTTAAACGGGTCTAATTCGCGCACAAACGAATATCAAAATATATAATTTTGACATACCTCGACGTTTCGACCAAGTTACATCGGCCGTGGTCACGAGAAGACGACGAGGTATGTCAAAATTATATATTTTGATATTCGTTTGTGCGCGAATTAGACCCGTTTAAATACTAATTAACATGTATTCAGTTCGCGAAAGTTTAAGACTAAAGACTTTTTCTTAAGTCATTCCGTAACATTCGTGTTCGCATTCGCATTCGCACATTCGCATCCTGAATATTCGCATTCGCATTCGTGAATGTGAAAAATATGACATTCGTAACATCCCTACTACAAATAGCCTATATTTGATGCCCGCTGCCATGGTGGATCACAAAAATATATCTTTTAGAAAAAAAAAATTTTGGTTACTACGCATACATAACAACAAACTCAACATTCTCCAATAAAAATAGAGATAGGTATATAAATATCGTCTTTTCTAAAACGTCGTATTCTTCTACGTTACGAACTGTTGTGATATTGTTCGTGATTTTCCACCTAACTTGATATCGCTTTAACGTTTGATCCCGTACACAATATATAAGTCGATAAGACAAAATAAAGCCTAAAGATCCCTGACTGTTTTTTTTGTTGAGATCTACCATGTTTTACAACACAGTAGGTACGTAGGTAGGCGTTTTTATAAAACTTTTAGGAAATTTTCCAAATTGATATTTCAGCTTCATAATTATTCTTAGCAAACAAATGTATATTTTGTAAATGTATATTCTGTATACATACATAGTAGATAATCTACTCACGAATAAAACATGTTTAATTATTTAACAATAGGTATAGGTAAACGCGAAATAGTTTTGCCTACTTGTCGCTTCCAGATAGCGTAGATACAGGTTGTGATAAGGATGTGATTAAATGATTATAATATAAGGAAAACTTATATCAATAGCGGAAAACAAAGAAAAACACCATAACTAAATTACAAATAATATTTAATAGAACCAACACACGTCCGTTTCGCACCGAGTCCCTATTACGCAGTGAAGTTGCGCCCGTTCCCTACTTCAGCCGCAAGCAGCCTAGAACGCCGTGAAGGTGTTTCTCATCTGCGACCGTAGGCAACAGCAGCGCCATCTTCAGCTCTTCTCCAACACGGCCTCTCCTGACAGGAGAACGCCTCGTTCTCTAGTGACCGTCAGCAGTCAAAAGCTCTTCAGTGAACTCGGTTGTCCCTTGATCTGCTTGATCTGCATCTATAATCAAGTAAACACCTTATATTACCTCTGGTTAAATCAAATAGAACCATATTCTGAGTTCTGCTCATAAACTCGCCAGATAAGGGGTCTGCCCAAAATTCTAATAGGCGAGGTCTGCTCGCGACCATAAGAACTGATTTCACATGAGGTCTGCTCATGAACTAAATGGTCGAGAGGTCTGCTCTCACATGAGGTCTGCTCATGAACTAAATGGTCGAGAGGTCTGCTCTCACATGAGGTCTGCTCATGAACAAAAGGGTCGAGAGGTCTGCTCTCACATGAGGTCTGCTCATGAACGTAAGCGTCGAGAGGTCTGCTTTCACATGAGGTCTGCTCTCACATGAGGTCTGCTGTCACATGAGGTCTGCTCATGAAAACAAAAAAAAAGGTCGAGAGCTCTGCTCTCATTAGATTGTCGGCCTTCAGGTACTAGATAATAGAAAAACTCACTTTCGAAGAATGCTGTGCAAGCATCCGGAGTCCACTCCCCTTTCCACAGTACCATAAACTCGGCAGCAGCCTGGGTCGTCTTTCCGTAGGAACCAGCAACTAGTTGTAGTTCGTATCTTCCTTGAGGCAATAATTTTACCACACGGTAAGGTCCTCGCATACCTGAATCAAGCTTCCCTGCTGATTGCGCATTTTTTATGACAAAAACCAGCGAATTCAATTCAAAAGTATGCGGCGATCGTCTGTTTTTGTTAATGACGGCGTCTTGTCGCTGCTGGGCTTTCTTCAACCGCTCCGAAACTCTCTGTCTGGTAACTTCACGCAGCGCTTCCCGATTAGGATTTGAGCCGTCTATAGCCACATCACGTACAAGATTGCGTATTATTGGTGTGGTGGTAGTTGTCCCAATAAGGAGGCTAAGGGGCGACTGTTGAGTCGTCTTGTGTTTGATCAGGTTTAGAACCAGCTGCAATCTCCAGATAACGTTGGACCATTCCTCTTGTCGGTAATTGGAATGAATGCGGATCATGTTCAGCAAAGTTCGACAGTAGCGTTCGACTTGGCCATTGGATTGGTGCATTTCAGGCGTGATTAGGTGGACATTACTGCCAAGCTCGTTCATGCCACTCAGAAACTCGGTGCTTTGGAACATGCGACCTCGGTCGACAACAATCAATTTTGGTGAGCCAAATAGTGAAATAGCATGTTGGAAATGACGCTTCAACTCAATTGCATCTTGCCTTATCATGGGGTACAAAAGACAAAACTTTGAAAATGCATCAACGATGATAAGGACATACCGGTGTCCATTAGATTCTGGAAGGGGTCCTAAAACATCTGCATGTATGGTTTCGAAGGGACAATCTGGTTTCTCCCAGGAATGAATCGGCTGGTGTGGTGCACGAGGCACTTTCTTTTGGGATATGCACACAATGCAATGAGCTATATACTTTTGGACAAACTGCCTTATTGCTGGGAACCAAAAGTGCCTCAATATGAGGTCTAGAGTTTTGTCTACACCGTGGTGACCATGCTCATCATGAAACACTCGAAGCAAACTAAGTCGATGGCCTTTAGGAATAAAACAGAGGAGACGTGGCTCTTCACCAATTGATGAGTATTTGTAGTACAGAAGGTCATTATTGGTTTCATATTGATTAGGGTCAAGCTTGCCATCATTTAACTGTTTAATGAGAGTTTGCGTTTCAACGTCTGCAGTTTGTGCTATTTGAGCCCAATTTTTAGGTTTCTGTATTTCGACCACGTTTACAGGATTTCGGCTCAAATAATCGACATGTGACATGGAGGCACATTTACGGTATTCAAGGGAAAAGTTGAAATCCTGTAAAAACATCCACCACCTAGCTACCCTTGGTATTAAATCTTTCTTTTTCTGTGTTAGTTTAAGAGCATTGCAGTCAGTGACTACGGTGAAAGCCGTTCCAACAAGATAATGTCTAAAGTTTTGCAGAGCTTTCACAACTGCTAATGTTTCCAGTTCGTACGAATGGTAGTTTGATTCAGCACCTTGTGTCAATTTACTGAAATAAGCTACTACGCGTTTATGTCCTGATTTATGTTTTTGAATTAGGACTGCCCCATAACCAATCGCGCTGGCATCGGTATGAACCTCGATGGGCAATGATGGGTCATAAATAGCAAGAACTGGTTCGTTAGTTAAATGCTCTATTATACTTTTTCTTGCAGCTTCCTGCTCAGTGCTCCAATTGAATGGAATACCTTTCTTTGTTAAGTACGCTATACATGCTACTTTAGAGGAAAAGCTGGCGATATATTTTCGAAAGTAACCAGCTGAACCTAAAAATTGACGTACTTGCTTAACGTTCTTTGGTACAGGAGATTCAACGAGGGCTTTAACTTTCAGAGGGCTCGGCTGTACCTGACCTTGGCTAATTAATCTTCCCAAATACTCGATTTTGGTTGACAGAAATGAACACTTGGCAAGATTTATAGAAAATCCTGCCTCAGTCAAAGTTTTGAGTGTTTTTTGCAATATTTCCAAGCCTTCGTCAACAGAATTGCTCATAATAAGCACATCATCGATGTAAACAATGACTTTACCTGAGTTTATGAGATCACGGAGTGTGTTGGAAATTATACGCTGATACACAACAGGTGCGTTTGCTAAACCATAGGGCATTTTTAAATATTCAAAATGGCCTTCCGGTGTAACAAATGCTGTCCGCGGAATTGAATCTTTTTCAATTAAAATTTGATGGAATCCCGTTGCCATATCAAGGCTCGAAAAGAATTTATGAGATCCTAAGCGATCTATGCAATCATCTATTAACGGCAGCGGAAAACGATCTTTTACTGTGATTTCATTTAACTTTCGATAGTCTACACACATGCGATCCTTGCCATTTTTTTTCTTAACAAGCAGAACAGGGCTGGCATATTCTGACTCAGACCTCTCGTATAATGCCTTTATCCAATAAACCATTGACAATCTCACGAACGCGTAATGTTTCATCTTGAGAAAGTCGATAGGGTCTGTAATTTACGGGTGTATCACTGTTTAGCTTGATGGACATGCATCCTGTATTTACCGTTGAACTAGCTGTCCCTGTTATAAAGTGCTCCGAGTATTCTTTAATAACAGCTGTTAACTTATTTAGATCATCGCCAACAAGACTGGTATTTACAGGTGTTTGACCATCAAACTCAACCGTTGTCACAACATTTACCGGCTTATTGATATTTCGAGTAATACGTTGTCGGTCTCGAGTTCGAATATATGTGATGTCGTCGCGGTTTAATACGTCTGTCCCTACAATGACAGAAGTGTTCATGTATTCAGCAGCTATTATAAACAAGTCAACTTCCAAAGTCACGTCATCAAATTCCACCGGTAACGTTACATAGCAGGTTGACTCTATCTCTTGACCTCCTATACCCTTCAGGATACGATATGTCGCTTTTCGGGGACAGTCAAAATGTTTGATAAGCGATGACGAAACAAGAGATATAGTCGACCCACTATCAATCAAAACGTCTACTGGTACACCTTGTATAACTGCCACTACGACATCACTTTTATTTTCATCCTTCATTTCAGTGCAAAAATTTACGTTATTTTTGTTACGAGATTCTGATTTTATTTTGGCAAAACAAGTTTCCACTCTATGGCCGGGTTTTTTGCAAAAGGAACACTGTTCCGATTTCAATTGAGTAGACGTGGTCTGAGTGTTAGAGGTTGGTGCACTAGAACGCGAATTATAAGCATTGGAGCTAAACTTAAGTCGTTTCCGACAGTTTGCAATCACATGCCCCGGTTGTCCACAAGAAAAGCATTTATTATCCGCATATCGCCGTTTTCTGTCATAATCCGTAGATTTGTTTTTAAAGTTATCACGTCGGTTTTTGTTAAGAAGTTGAGTTGACTCGCATTTAGAAGTGCTGCTGTTGTGTTTTGTATAAATAGATAAGAACTGAACTAAGTCTTTTGGCATTAGATTGGCATTGGTTGCAGCCGCTCTGATTTGCGGGTCGGTAATACCACGAACAACAATCGCAGAAATCAGTTCATCACTCAACCCAGTAACAATACGTAACCGGAGTAAAGACCGACGCGCATAATCAGCGTAGGTCGTGTACTGGTCAGAGTTAGTTTTCATTACATCGAATAATATGTTTGCGACATCTACATTTTTTGGGCATAATGGAGTAAATTCTTTTTTAAAGTTACTCCAACTACGATCACTTGTAACCCAATCGTTGAGCCACGTTCGCGCATCACCTTTTAGACAATTACCAATTCGAGAAAGACATTCGTGATCACTCCATGTATTAACTGTTTTAGCACGATCTACTTCCTGGCACCAAACGACAATGTCATGCAAACTTGGGTCAAAATTTGAGATATAATACGGTTGGTTTGATCGCACGGCGGTATTTAATGAACGTAGCGCATTACCGAAAGCATCTGTCAATATTTTCTCCGATGTCGCAGTACTATTACATTTCACTTGTTGCCCGTCAACGTGCTCAAGTTCTAACATTACATCGCGTCGGATTGATTCCCTACTCGGATTATTCTCGCGCACGCAGCCAGTATGTGGCGTGCCCGGAGATATCCCAACTTCCTTTTCCACTGAAATATCGGGATTCACTTTCATACCCAAACTGTTGGAAGGAGGTGTAACCGGTACGTTACTTTGACCGCGACTTTCTATCGTATTTAGGCGCGTTATAATAGCGCCTAACATCTCATGTACTGAGTCCATGCTACGAGCTCTACCAGTGCTACGCGGCGTAGATGGGGAACGAAGTCTACGATCTTCCCGATGCCGAGAGCGAGAGCGACGCGTGCGTGTGCGCGACTCACTCCGGGTACTTCCCCGCGATAGCGACCGTCGCCTGCGCCTACGTGATTTCGGTCTTGGACTACTCGGCATGACGTAATCGCGCCACACCCTAATAGAAGAACCGTCCACGAAGAACAAAGGGTCTTATTATACTAGACCTACGACTGGCTACGACGTTCTTATAAATTCTCCTAACTGCGTGTTTAACTAATCACTATATATGACAAAAACACATCACATTACTATACTAAAACATATTTTACACACAATTGCACCGCACTGATTATTCACTAACTTAGTTTTCATTTTTTTGGCTATAATAAACGTACGAAAAAAATAATTTAAAGAAAAATTATCAGATAGATAGCTCTGAGCGCAAAAAGGCCGTGGATGAAATTCTTTAATATCCCACTTCTGATATAAGGAAAACTTATATCAATAGCGGAAAACAAAGAAAAACACCATAACTAAATTACAAATAATATTTAATAGAACCAACACACGTCCGTTTCGCACCGAGTCCCTATTACGCAGTGAAGTTGCGCCCGTTCCCTACTTCAGCCGCAAGCAGCCTAGAACGCCGTGAAGGTGTTTCTCATTATTATTCTGCGACCGTAGGCAACAGCAGCGCCATCTTCAGCTCTTCTCCAACAATAATATAATTATAGGGTTATGATTATAATTGAGTGGGCCCGTTCGGATGAGTATTAGAAGCGCGCACTACACCGTGTCGCCGGGCCGAGATCGCTTTAACATTATGGTGCATGTAACAGTGTAATTATAATAAGGGAAAATGTAATAACGGGATACAAGAACGCTTTTGATATGTTATGCGTTATACATGTAGCTACGACAACAATTTCAGATCTTACGAAAAGCTGCTATGAATGGCAATAATACCATATGCGTATTTATGTTTTGACTCATCGTTAAATTTGCTAACTGCATAAAATTATGAAATAAGATTCGTCTAAAGCATTCTAAGTACTATTTATTGTCACTGTTCCAGACATACGCAAGGCACTATTTGATTAGAAATTATGTTTCATCGTGTATTTTAGTGTAAAACGACATGTACGTGCATTGTACGTACGTATACTTACATATCTTGCTTGCCACTATCATAATAAAATTGGTGATCCAAGCGATTTAAAAATAAATGGTTTAAAGTATCCCGTGATAAAGTAGTGCCTTTTATGTACAACAATAAATAAAATAAACACCCACCACTTGATTATTCAAAGAAAATTCCTATTTCTTAAAGCTGAATAAGTGGTTCGATTAGTCATAACATAATAATAAGTACCTACCTATACGTATACATAATATATAATATTTCATACACAATATTATCACCATTTATAAATAACTAGCTGATACCCGCAACTTCGTTCGCATTTTTATATAAAATGTAAATTGTTTAGAAAATCAATTAATGTCGCGGGGAACAGTTATAGGTAAGAATATTATATCTGTCTCTTTCTCACTCCCTTTTCCTCTATTTTTCTCCCTCTCTAGCTCTTTTTCTATCTTTCTCCCTCTTTCGCTCTTTCTATCTCTCTTCCTCTACCTCCATCTCTTTCCCTCTCCCTATATCTCTATATCTTTCCCTATCTTTCTATCATTAATATCCCTCTCCACTCTCAATCTCTTGCGTTTCCTCTCCCTGTCCATCTCATCAATTATATTTATTTCCCTCACCCTCTCCATCTATATCTCTTCCTTTCCCTCCTTCGCTCACTCCCTCTCCCTCTATTTCTATATATTTCGCACTCAATCTCTCTCACCTATTTCCCCCCACTCTCCCCTCCTTCTAGCCCCACTCTCCCCTCTTTCACTCCCACTCTCCACTCTTTCTCCCCCCACTCTACCCTCTTTCTCCCCCACTCTCCCCTCTTTCTCCCCCAGTCTCCCCTTTTCTCCCCCCCCACTCTCCCCTCTTTCTTCCCCACTCTCCCCTTTTCTCCCCCCCCCACTCTCCTCTCATTCTCCCCCCACAGTCTCATCTCTTTCTATTCACTCTACACTCTTTCTCACCCCACTCTCCCCTCTTTCTCAACCCACTCTCCCCTCTTTCTTCCCCCACTCCCCCCTCTTTCTCCCCCATACTCTCCCCTCTTCCCCCCACTCTTCCCTCTTTCTCCCCCCACTCTCCCCTCTTTTTCCCCCCCTATACTCTCATTCTCCCCGCTCTCCCCTCTCTATCTCCCCACTTTACCCTTTTGCTCACCCCACTCTCCCCTCTTTCTCCCCCCATTCTATCCTCATTCTCTCCTCTACCCTCATACCCCACTCTCCCCTCTCTATCTCCCCACTCTACCCATTTTCTCACCCCACTCTCCCCTCTTTCTCCCGCCACTCTCCCCTCTTTCTCACCCCACTCACCCCTCTTTATCCCCCACTCTCCCCTCTCTTTCTCCCCACTCTACTCTCTTCCTCACCCCACTCTCCCCTCTTTCTCCCCCCCCTCCCTTTTTCTCACCCCACTCTCCCTTCTTTCTCCCCCCACTCTCCCCTATTTTCCCCCACTCTGTCCGCTTTCTCCCCCCACTCTCCCCTCTTTCTCCCCCCACTCTAACCTTTTTCTCACCCCACTCTCCCCTCTTTCTCCCCCCACTCTCCCCTCTTTTCCCCCACTCTGTCCGCTTTCTCCCCCCACTCTCCCCTCTGTCTTCCCGCTCTCCCCTCTCTTTCTCCCCACTCTACCCTCTTCTCCCCTCACTCTACCATCTACTCCCCCTTTCCCCCCACTCTCCCCTTTCCCCCACTTTACCCCTTTCTCCCCCTCCTCCCATCGCACTCTCCCCCCTTAATTACTTTCCAATTTAAATTACGATCCGTTTAGCCGTTTATTGTGGTCCGTAGGGGGTGCATCTAAAGAATACCTCTTAATTTCAACCCCCTTGCTTTTCCCCCTTTAGGGATGATTTTGCAAAAAAGCTGAAACCCGTATTTATTTATTTCTTACCAAAAGCCTAAATAAGAATTTTCAGATCCCTAACTTGAGGAATTATGGCTTCCCCATACAAACTTTCAACCCCTATTTCATCCCCTTCGAGATTATTTTTTGAGACAAAAGATAGCCTATATCCGTCTCATAGGTCCAATCTACCCCTATACCAAATTTCATCGAAATCGGTTCAGCCGTTTAGCCGTGAAAAGGTAACAAACAAACAAACAGATATACAGACAGATAAACAGATAAACAGAGTTACTTTCAGATTTATAATATTAAGTATGGATGCTTGTCAGTAGTTATTTTATCATACCTTATCAAACAATGAATGTTGGACTGTTCTTTAATAAAGACCGCGTTTATTCCATTGCTGTAATAATGACGTTCAATTAGCATAGAAAGCTTTATAATTGTGTAGTATTATGCATAGGTAGGTATATGACTGTTTCGTAATGGAAAATATGTGATCGTCTCTAATTTATGTGAAGTATAGCATGTTTCGAAATCTAAATAGTTACATATTTTCATTTAGTGATGAAAAGATGACAAACACTAGTGACTTATAACACTTTAGGACTTTTTATCTCAACTGAAGTCTGGTACACATTAGGCGTTTTTTAAGCGCACGCTTTGGTAACGCGCATTTTAAGAGGTTGTTCGAAAGTGTACACACACACACACGCAAGCGCGCGCTTCTGATAGCGTCAGAAGCGCGCGCTTTAAAACGCCTAATGTGTACCAGGACATAAAAGTATAAAATTGACAGTTAAATTATGTAGTCGCAGAACATAATTTCAGTGCCATGCATCTACAGTTGTAACATCATGGTTCTGTTCCATGCTGTCTTGAGGTTTCCTGTTGACTGACACGTTGAGAGCTAACAACTGATGTATGGGCAGTCTTGGCGACAAGTTCACCATACTGGCCCACTGTCCAGAACACAGCTCGGGAAATTTCAATTTCTTCAGGAAATGCCCTTCCAAGTACCAAGGCGATACGCATAAGGGCGAGTAATCCCATATCTTCATTTCATTTAAGCGGACCCATCTGAAAAACAAATCCCAATGCGGTTCATTTGATTACGGGAGTAATTGGGTATCCTCAAAGCTTTTTGCAATCATAGCTTATTTTGTAAGTTAAATAATAACCGATTATACACGGGCTGTACGGACAGCAATTAAATTTTTATTCTATGCCAGTTTCCAATACACCAGCTTTCAACACTTGTCATTTTATCTAATTGGGACGCTTCTGTAGAACGAGTAGATCGTTATAACATTATTACAACTAAAATGTTAATTTTAATCAAGCTAAATTCTAAAACAACAATACTTTCGTAAAACTACGAGTTTATTATAATACTAACTGCGCCCCGCGGTTTCATCCGCGTTACATATAGGTACCTACAACACCTATAGCAATTTGAAACGGGTTACTTTTTTGTTTGTGAATCGATTGACATAAAACAAACACTAAATGTTAAGTGAAGCCACAATATATTAGTCAAAACCACATCTAAATCGGATAAGCCGTTTCTGAGATTAGCGTGCACAAACAAAGAGACACAAAAATCTAACAGACAGCGATCCGTTACATTTTTATTATATCTATAGACAGATTTGTTGAGTGAATTTTGACCTGCGGTGATCTCTATTATCTAATTGAATTCTGCAGTACCTAAGTTACATTTACTACCGATAGTTTCGTCTCAAAAGCTTCTGAGGTAATTGTTGAAGTCAAAGTTTCGTTACGACGTAACTTTGTTAGCAGCAGATGTTATCTAATTGTACCTTCAACGGATGTTCCTACTCTTACGGAAAAGTTAGTAAGATTGTAGATTCACTTGGAACCTCAGTTGGACGAACGGAATTGAAGCCACACTCTGATGGTCTCGATTAACAATGCGAAGAATTCACCTATATATAAATATTTAAGTAGAAGCCTTGTGCTGGCTGTTTTGACCTTTTTTCTTGAGGAGAAGCGTCTGTTAAGCAAAAGGAAGAAGCTTTTGTAGCTATATAAAACTTGGTTCAAATAAATGGAATCCTAAAGTTTTAAGTTTCAGGTATTTTACTGGTTGGATCTACATAGAGGTCACAAACTCATAAATAAGTATACAAAAGGTCAAAATGATAGTCGGGACTGCTGATAAAATAATGTCAGTTGAGTTGTTTTGCCTTCAGTGCCTTCTTGTCAAGGCCTTCTTTATAACGCCACTAGGTGAAAAAAGTGTTTGCTGAAACTTTAAGATCCCGTTCAGATTTATCGCTGTGACCGACATTTTCTTTACGACAAAAATCTTGACGCATTAAACGAAAAAAAGTTTTATTGAGTTGTTTTAACCACCGAAAGTTTCCCCAAGTCGTCCTGTGGGCTTCTTTAATCTGGATGCTTTTTATATGTTCGTAGAATTTCTCTGGAGTTAATGGCACTTTAGGGGATTCACACAAGCAATCTTTGTTTTATAAAGAAGTTTGGAGCGTTTGTGATTGTGTTGAAATGGACGCAATAGAAGTAAAAGTTCAGTAAGTACATGTAATAATGGTGCATATAACGATATTCAACATGTTCACTCAACCATTGATAAGGAAATGCGCAGGCAAGGTTTATTGATACTTAACTAAATTGGAAAGGTAAGCAAGCGTTCATTTTTTTCGGCAGTAGGTATTATTTTTAAATCGTGTAAGTAAGTATATGAAAAAGCTTGGCAAGTGGCGCGTTAAAGCAGCATCAAATATAATGTTATTTAACCATTCTTAGGTATGCAAACTGTATTTTTTATATGAAGGCTTACCAGTCGCCTACACTTAAATGCAAGAAAATCCATTTATAGATAACGTATATTTCGATTTCATTCAAATTAATACATTTAATATAAGTTACAGAAATACTTACGCTGAAATGTACAAGGCATGGCAGTCGCAGTGCCACGGGTTGCCCGACAGTTTCACTATAGCCAGCTTTGGCATGTAGTCCAAGGTGCGCGATGGCAGCGAAGGAAACATGTTGCCGTCCATATATCTGAAATCAACGAAGTAAAGTGTCCATTACAGATCAGTTGCCACTCTATTTTACTCCAGGGGGCTTACCATGACGTCTTATTGCGATCCAATCTTGGACTTAAACAGAATTGTTTCACTTTAAATAATATATATAAGTACATGGCTTTCGATAAATGTTCGATATCATTTAAGTAGACGTCAATTACTTTAGATTTTAAATCAACCTAAATTGAGCGTCAAGATTTCACAACAAGACGGCATGGTACGAATAAGTAGGAAACAATTCTGTTTAGGTCCTCAATTGATTCGCAATAAGACGTCATAGTAAGCCCCCAGTAATATTCATTTGTTTGACGGTAAAAGTGACTAGTGATCTAAATGAGCAAGTATGATCACAGAGCATGATAAAATATATTTTTAATTTTACTGACTTTGTGTAAGTACATAAGAAAACTAAAACACTGAATACTGGCTAAACAACTTCATAAAACTTACAGTGTAGTAAGATTCTTCAACGTGGAAAAAGTTTTAAAGTGCACTTCATAAAGTGTATTCTCCGATAACAACAGCGAAGTAAGATTTTCTAATCCATGAAAAGCAGTGATGTTAAGAAAGCGCAGTTTATTTCTAGATAAATCAAGCTTCTCCAAGTTCGTACAGTTGGAAAATACGAGGTCTGGCAGCTCCGATAACGCGTTCTCTTTGAGGTCCAAAGTGCGTAACAGTTTGAGCCTCTCAAATTCCACACCGGATAGCTAAAACGGTCATAAAACATTATTTACATCCAACCTTTACACTGAGAGTCAAACAAAGGGCGGATACTTACACTCATCAAATTATTATTAGATAAATCCAAAAATGTTAAACATTTCAGATTGTGAAATAAGCAATTCGGAATGTTTTGTAATTTATTCCTATCTAACAATAGAGTTTCAAGTGTCACTAAGCTTTCGAACGCCTTTTCACTTATGTTTGATATTTTGTTATCTGAAAGTTTTAATATCTGAAGCGTCTTTATTACAAACGTTCCGTTTTCGATTCTTTGTATCTTGTTCTTCGACAAGTCGAGTATCAGAAGCGAGTCGAGTCCCACAAAGCTGTCCGAGGGCACATACATTACGTGGTTGCTTGAGATGTCGACGGTTTCCAGAAAGGAGTTGTTCAAAAATAGCCTCTCAGGAAGCGTATACAAATAGTTGTTGGATAAGTCTACGTGAAAAAGATTTTTCGCCAATCTAAACGCTTCGCTATCAATTTCTTCTAAATAATTTCTTTGAAGGCGCCTGTAAAAATCATCACATTCAAGTAAGGCCAAAAGTGATCATAATAAAATGTGACTACCCCTGCCTAAAAAATAGGTTTTTCTAAACAAGTAATATACATTTAGAGATTCAGCAAAGGAAAAGTCGAAAAGCGAAAACGGAAAGTGAATATCTACAGTACCTTTAAGGTTCAAGTGAAATAAATAATTCTCAGCTCCGAAATAAGAATGTGAAACTACTCCGCAAGATACTCACAGAATCCTCAAACTGACTAAAGAATCAAATATCCCGGGCGGGAGGTACTCGACGCGGTTGTCAAACATGTCCAATTCAGCCAGCGAGCGCATGCCCTTGAAGGTAGACTTATGTAAGGTTCGCAGTTTGTTCGTGCCCAGATCTCTGAAAATGGTAGCACAATATTGAATTTTGTACACATAGCAAATGCCCGCAGATGTTTTGACTAAACCATTGTGTAAAGACAAGCATTACAACTGTCTTAAACATATTATAGGTCTGAAAATAATTGCTTTGTTTACGAGCAGGTGTTAGTGTTAGATAAGTATAATTTAAAAAAAGCAGTTTAGTAAATATAAGCTACGTATATGCAGTATGCACTGGTAACATTGTAGACATGATTATCTCTGGTTTACTGTTTTAGTTTATGGCTTCGGTCATGGAAGTTCTTTCCGGTTCCGTTTTTCTTCAGTTGTTTGAGTCTAAGTTGAGATGTGTTGTTTTTGTTAAATAATTATAGCTAATATTACTATGCCAATCGCAGTGTCATTTTGTCGTAAAACCCATCAAAGAACGCAACAACTTATGAACGAAACAACAAAACAACTCAACCAAAGAACGAAATAACGAAAGAAAGATGTAACGAAGTTACGAAGTAATGAAATAACGAAGTTACGACATAATGAAAAAAAGAAAGAACGAAGTAAAGAAAAAACAGTAACGAAGTAATACAGTAACGAAGTAACGAAGTAATATAATATCAAAGTAACGAAAGAACGAAAGAATGAAAGAACGATATAACGAATTAACGAAGTAACAAAGTAACGAAGTAACGAAAATACGATAAGACGAAAAGAAGGGAGAACGAAAAAATATAGAACGACAGATCGAAGTAACGAAGTAAGTAAGTAAGACAGCCAAAGTATGTAAGACAGTCAAGTATATAAGATAGTCAAGTATATAAGACAGTCAAGTATATAAGACAGCCAAAATATATAAGACAGTCAAGTATATAAGACAGCCAAAGTATATAAGAATGTCAAGTATATAAGACAGTCAAGTATATACGACAGCCAAAGCATATAAAAGACAGTCAAGTATATAAGACAGCCTAAGGATATAAGATTTCAAGATAAGATTTATTTTAAGATAAGCGCTCATTTAAAGATATAAGATATATTTAATTAATAATATATAGTAAGTATATCATTTAAGACAATGTGCATTGTTTAAAGTTTCTGACCTATAGTTTTTATATCCTTTCAACATATTTTAAGATTTAGGATGATGACGTCATCAATGAAAAGGATTTGCAATCATTAACTTAAAAAAAAACAATGACCACTGAGAACCTCCTCCTTTTTTGAAATCGGTTAAATATGGTGTACAATTGTGTACAATTGTATACATATTATTATAGAAATTGTCATGGATACTTAAAAATGACTTTGGAAGTGTAAAGTTATTACTGATTTTGTTTCGTTTATATTAATTTGAAACCAATGTATACATACATTTGACACAGTTTGACGGTTAGATAGTTTAGAAGAACATGTTGTACCTATACTACTTATTTCTAGAATTGTAGAAGTAGAGATATTTTTGAATGTTTTGAATGTATATAAAATATGTTACTGCTCATCACTGTACGAATAATATGTGAAAACTTGTAAAATAGGTACGGTACATTCAAAACGTGTCCGTAATAAAAGCGTTGCTATGAATTAAAATAATTATTATTCATGGCGTCAAATATGTAATCAAATCAAGCGGAATATACAAATAGGTGCTACTTATCGAGAAATCGAAAAGTTTCACATTAGGCTTCACAATTTCTCTCGTCGAGCAAAGTTTAGTCAAGTAGTTATGTAACAAGGCCCGAAATACTCTTTTTTCGCTTATTTCGAAACATTTTATTTGTTGTGTAGGCAGGTAAATCACAGTGCAAAAGATTTATTTAAGTGCCGACAAAAACTAGAGTTATTAAAAATGTTTGTTTCTTTTTATTAAAGATTCTTCAATAACCACCTTAAACTTTTTGGATGAACCAATATTCTTTGTAGTTCATCATACAGTGAATACATAATTTTGTGTTGAGCGCTCTTCCCGTAGAGTGTAGGTAGTTACATTATATTATGTTGTTTTGGATTTTCGATAACAGCTTTCAATGATGCATTATTGCATTCCTATCATCATCGTCACCACATCTATGCATATAATTATATACACAGTAATGTAACTGTGATGTGTAAAAGTGACTATTTAATTAAACACACAACAGAGATTGTGCTACGACTTTGTCCCAACAACGTGTTCCGTATTTAGAAACAGATAATGTAGTAAAACTCCTTTTTGCGGGAACGTTTGAGGCAGTCTTCAGTGGATCATTTGATGAGATTTCACAGGATCATTTGTCAGATGTTTCGCGGGTGATAAAGTTCGTTATCGCGAGGTCGGGTAGTAACGTATCTACTTACTGCTCAGCTGTTACAATTCGGCTGCGACCAAAATCGATAATGTTAGTTCATAACGAACACTAAACCCCACTAAGTGCGAGTCGGAGTCCCGCACGAAGGGTTCTGTACCATTGGCAAAACAACTACGTTTATTGTATGGGAGCCCCCTTAAATATTTATTTTGTTCTGTTTTTTAGTGTTTATTGTTAAAGCGGCAACAGAAATACATCATCTGTGAAAATTTCAACTGTCTAACTATCACGGTTCATGAGATACAGCCTGGTGACAGACGGACAGACAGAGACGGATAGACGGAGGGGTAGCGGAGGCTTGTAATAGGGTCCCCTTTTACCCTTTGGCTACGCAACCCTAAAATCAGGCACTGCCCCGCACCATTGACTTCGTAAGTTATGGGCGGATTTTCATTGCACCGTGCAGCCGTCAGTTCCGGTTGTTATCGATTGTGACAGCAGTCGTTAAGTCACGTCAAAGGTGGCCTGACATACTCTGACACTGAAGGCTAGCTCGATGACGAGCTATAACTACTATGAGCTAAAGCTGTTTGAGTGACAGTTGTTATTTATAAGTACAATACATGATAAAATAATTCACGTTACATTTATAGATAACGTTGAAAAAATGCTCAGAATAAGAATAGAACACAATAGCTATTTTATTACTTTTATAAAGATTCAGGCCACGGGCTTCAGGCAAATGTATAAAATTAGAACCTATTCACATTATCCGTTACCTACGCTTGTACACTGTACAAGGTACACCTACACTAAAGCGCCCATTACAATTATTTTTTTACATAAAAAAAGAAAATCTTGTTCAGTTAAAAATAAAGATAATTTTATCGAATAATCCTATCAATTACACATTCAGGTAGTTAACATTACGTGTTAAGTTAAACGGCACATTGGTCTTATAATATTATAATAGTTTCTAACTGAAACGCTACTTTACATTGCTCTCAGCTAAAGGTAGGCGCTAGCTTAGCGTAAACCACCTCTAACTTAGAGACAAAATAAAGTTATCAATATTTGTGTGTGTGTGTGTGTGTGAGAGAGAGGGTGTGTGTGTGTGTTTAGTCATTATATTAATTGTGTTTCTTTAATCCAATTTAATAGTCATGGTTGACTTATTAAGAAAATCGGATAATACTTTAAGACTAGTTATGGGTAGATAAGTATAATTTTATTAGTACATACCTAGGTATTTCTGGTATTTATAAGGAACATAGAATACTTTTAAAATTGAGGTCATTATACGTTTAGCTCTATCCCGCGCTTCCACTAATGCTCAATTTTCTTCTAGTCTAGCCGGACGGACAGACGACAGATGAGCGACAAAGTGTTGCTTTATGGGTTCCTTTTATTTTTAAAGTAGGTTCTTAATGTGATCGTAAAACGGATTCTTACATGTTAACAAGATCAGCGGGCGCCACCAAATCTGCGGTGAGAGTGGAGAACCCTGACCGCCAGCAGTTGAGGGAACGCCGAGCAGAGTCGCAGCGGCAGGCACTCTTCGCGCACTGACGCCATCGGCCCTGACTGAAGCTTACCGTCCAGGCTGAAACGTAACACATTCCAATCACCAGCATAAGTACACGCACAAAGTTTGCTCTCATTCCTCTTCATCCAAAGGCTGGCTGGAAGAGATTGATATTGTTATGTATTTATTGTTAGGTATACTTTCTTTTTATGTCTTGGAGTGCAGTCAACTCTTTCGGCACAATTAGATTTCTAGCCTACTTATGGCTAACCGGACACGATTTCGCAGTTTTCCTGCTCTTAGACGGGTTGCGGACAAACGCTGAAATAGCCCAGCTTACAAAAATATATCAACCAAATCCAATTCAGTGGCAAACCAACCAAAGCTTAAGTGTTACCGAATTTTCCTTATAGTAAATAATACATTAAATAACAGACCTAAAGTATGCAAAGCAGAGTATGCTTGTAGGTAAATACCAAAACAAATAAGAGGATTACTTACCTAGAATTTTCATAAAACGTTTTTGTTTAGGTATAGGTACTTCTCGCAGAAAGCTCGATTTATGAGCACATATTTTTCTAAAGAAATTATACTCGTGTGAAATTTTACACTCGCTTTTATATTCATATTTAGGATGTTTTAAGACTCATGAAGTTTCCTCGGCTCCTTCAATGCTGACATTTTTAAGATCAATATAAACATTTTATATGGAGAGGTCAAAAGTTCATCGTTGCTACAACAAAAGCATGCGATGTCGTAAATCAAACTTTTATATGTTTCTATGTGATAAAGGCGTGTCATTGCCAATAGGAGTCATTCAGGCAGTTGTGAGTGAGTCCACCAAATCTTTGTTTATGGTTTACTTAGTACGTCAATTAAAATTAAAGGTACCTAATTCATTTAAGTCCCCTATTACGTACCAGTTAATTGAAATAGGCAACCCAAGAGCAAAAAGAAACAACTCACAAACGTAGCTACCTAGATGTCAAAATGATTAAAAATAAGAATTATCCAAACTAAAAATCTGACTTCAACCAAACTTACCAAAAAACTAATGCATCAATTTTAATTTTTACGGCACCTCGTTTTTCATATATAAATGGATCATCCAATTTCTTGAATCCCAGATATACAATGTACATGCGAGTACAACACAAATAATTTAATTCAGTTGAAAATCTCCACCTTTTTTACCCGACTACGGCAAAGCCAACGGAGAGTTATATCATTATCAACTTGATAAATCGTATATACTGTCCTAGCCGGTAGGTACTAATGTAATCTTGTTAATAGTTACTGGGTTGTTCAATAGCTCGCAGTCGCCGGTCCAGCTGCCTCCAGTGCAGGTCTGTGACAGTAGGGCAAGGCCCCGCGGAAGGCTGTTCTTCTCTCCGATGGCCCTCGATCATCATGTTGAAAACATCGCAGGCGTTCAAGCTACATTTGGAGTCAGCCGCTTGGGATGCTGAAATGATTTTAGTAGGTATAAGTTTACCTCATTTCATTCAAATTTTTCCAGCGGCTACGGGGATATGAATAGTTACAAACAATATAGCATTAAATCGTGGAGCGACACCGCGAGCTAAGCTATCTTAGATTGTCTCGCGTAGCTAGAGCACCTTTACTTGTATGGGTTAGCTAAAAAAATCTGATATAAAATCTTCCATAGTTTACTTATATTCATTATTATTTATATATTATTTCATTATTATAATTATTACTTATATTATTATATTAATTCAATAGTAAACTTTTCCACTCCTCGCGCGCGCTTGTGCCTAGAAAACGTAATGTTGTTATTTTCACTTATGGTCACAGAAAATCATTATTTCTTTTAAGAACCTATTGGCTAGAATACAAACGTAACTAAAAAGGAAAATGGTTTCCAATATAAAAACATTTTTCCAAGATCTCTGGCTTTGTCAACAGAGAGCACGTCACTATTCATCTTTAGGTTTTGGTGTAAGTTTAGATATTTTAGTTGGCAAAGCTATGTTTTGCTCACATATTAGGGTTAGCTTAGCTTGCGGTGTGGCCTGCGGTACACAATTCAAGGTGTGAATTGACGGTTGTTTAATAATACCATCCCTACCTACAGCATGTCTGGGTGATGAATGGTTTCTATAGATATGAGTTATGTTATAAGTTATCTATACCTACCTACTTTATTTATGTGACAATCGCAAGTAACAACTGGCACGTTGTTACAGTTTTATTTAATTTTTGGTAACAAACTGTGCAGACCACCTGCAGACCATTGGGGCTAAATGCCCAATTTTAAAAATCACTCTCCATAAAGTTCCAAATGGGATTTGGAAACAGTGTAATCACCGGCAATTTGCGACTATTTCGTTCCAAAACAAAAAGAAAATCACATAAATCTAAAGAGAAAAATGAAAACATCGAGAGCGTTTGTACAGAATGGAGCTTTGAAACATATCGATTGCCAAATTGCGTGTTGGTTTGTTTACGTAAGACCTGCCCAATATTTTTGCACCGGTTCCGTTAAGAACAATTTATAATTATTATAGGTACATGCACCCGCTCAATTAAAGTTTACTAGCCATGTAATAGGAAAAGATCAGACAGTCTAAAAGCCAAACCAAACCATAAGACCTTTTAAGGGAGAATATTTTTGAAGAATAACAAAGTGTTATAATTGTATAACTTATCTAGTTACGAGATATAAATAATCTACTTATATTTTCATTTTACACAATATAAATATATACCTAGGAAAAGCCTCAAAAAACCCCAGCCATACTGAATGGCACAATAAATGTTCTATGCTATTATTAAATAAAAAAAAACTGAAATAAATGTTCAAACTTTAAAACACTTTTCTTTCCAACTGTATCTTCCATTGTTATCGTACAGCCAAGGAGACTTGTTCATAGCGGCACTTCTAAGTAGGGATTTTTCACAGCAGGCCTAGTGGGACTAGTGCATAGTGGAACTAAACCATTATAAGACATTTAAAAAGTGGGAAATATCGCCCTTGTACTTGAAGATCTTTTAGATTGCAAGATCTATTCTTGATGAGTAGACGAAACTGGTCGCGAGGGGATTAATGGGGCTGATGCTGTCTCTAATTTTGGGACTAAGTATTGTCCCAAAATCACCTTCAGGTGTGTCACCTTACTGCTTATGTAATAGGATGTCGTAAACTAATATTCCGAAGCTCTACGTAGCAATTCAGATATGGAAAGTAAACATATCCTCTAGCCAAATTTCAACGTAGATATTGAATAGGCCTACACTAATTGAAAAAATACCGAAAGCAATTTGGAAAATCAAATAATAGTGATTTTCATATCATGCAATAGAAACACAGAATTTAATGAAAATCAAGTGAATGAGGCACACGAAATGTTAAACAAATATGAAATCTGCGGTGAATTTCCCTGATACGAGTATTGCCCGAAGGTGTATCTGTCGCCTGTCACGGCTCACAGCCCGTGTGGCGTGGATGCGGAGAAATGACCAAAAAGCAAAAATAGTAAAGAGCGTAGTAGAGCGATAAATCTAGCGTCTGACATGCACGTCCCGCGCTTCGCTTCAAAATATCACGTCACGTCAAGGTATTGGACATACGAAAAGCTTACGTAGGTACCTACTATTTATTTCCTCTATGCGAAAAGCTTCCAGACTTTTGATAATAATCTTAAACCTCCTAGAGGTAGGCACGAGGTGAGCATGAGTGGTTTACCTAATTAATAGGTTAGATTTGAAATTATTTAACTTCAATTAAAAGTTCTATGATTAAATTTCCTTCTGATGAAAACTTATAATTAATTCTCAAGAGGTCTGAGGACATCCGAAAGTGTGGCGTTTGACAGCTTCGATTTCCCTAACAATAATGAGGATTTATTTAGAAAACAATACGAGCGTAACAAATTAAATTAATTATTTACCTTTTGTTAACACGATTGTTATGAAGATACTCGTTGGAAGAAAGTTCATTTTATATATTGCTTAATAAATGTCCACGCGATAGGTACGGATTGTGCTCTGTGAATGGTGAATGTTCAGTGATTTCGTTACAACTGCCTATTAGCTTACCTACTCAGTCGCAGTGCTGGCATTATGCAACATTATCAATTATTTTATCATTAATTGTGTCAGTCATAAGCTTTTAAGCTGCATGCAATGCTTGCTATTCATCATGGAAATTTACCTAATTAGCGCATGAAATGAGCGTCGACCTATTTTGTTTGATGTTTATTGAGTATTGCAACACATTTTACATCAATTTTTGACACATTGCGACCATAATTATTTAGTTGTTGCGAAAATGATGGTATACTTGACTCTAAAAAATTATGTAACTATTGGAGATTACCGTTTGCTACACAATGCTTTGTCTTAAAGTTTTAAGAACCTTGTAACCAATAAGTAGTTAAATAAGTAGGTAATTTGTAAACACAGCATTCATAATATAATTTCTATATATAAGGGCCATAATTTGTATGAGACGGTTGATGAGATATAGGTAACTACATTGTGGTGTTATAAAATTATACGGTGTATTGGTTCCGTTTTGTATCAATTCGTCCAATATTTTACTACAAATAGATACACAAATTAACCAGTTAGACGAATTGATTACGCGCGTCCGTTGTCCGCAGGTCTGACCGTGGGCACCGACAAATTTAAATGACAAGACATTATTATTTTATTCATTATTAAGAGTTTGGAATCATTTCTCTAATAATAATTCAAAAACGACAGAAATGAAATAAAATTAAAGTAGTAATTACAAAAGTGAGGGGGAGGGGGGGGGGTGTAGGCCTTTACCCAGCAGTAAGGGCTGGTTTTTTTTTTTAATTACCATGATCATTTGTAACTAGTTATAAATGAACATAGTTTATATTATATTTTTTATACACATTATCATTTTGTTTATACTATTTTATAAAAACTTGCGCTAAGGAAAATGAATTTTTAGTACCTTATACTTTTACCAAAATTTCACAATTATCCGAAATGCTTGTAACTTTTTTGCCTCACGTCGTCGGTTTATTTTGTGGTTTATGTCCATCAGAAAGAAAGAACATCAAAGACAAGCAGTGAAACAGTTTTTGGGGAGTTTGTGTTATACTTCTGTAGTGCGATATAAACATTCGGCGGTGTCTCTGTAGTGTACATTGCCAATAAACATTTTACTGAGATTTCATTATTTACGTTATAAATGATTCAACTTAACTAACACTCAGCCCAAACTCCTCAAATTATGTGCTAAACAACAAGTGGTTGATTAAGGAGTGCCAATTAAACTCCGTTGTCAAAGGACATTGGCTTCAAACTTGAGAAACGCCACTAGATCGAAGCTAAAAATATTTGCAACTACGCTAGAGGGAGATTCAGATGCCAGTCAGTACTTTCTAAGAGAGCAGTAAGGTGTCGTGTAATAGTAATATATTTTCCGAGTTTCTGCTAATGCCGGGCAACGACTGGTACAGCTTGTTTCTTATTGCTTACAATATCAGTAAACAAAGATAATAAAAAGGCAGACTAAAGGTCATGAAGCTTTTAAATTGCAATGCAACACCAGGCGACATCGTATTACGTGTAAAAGGGATGAAGACTAGACTTTGTTCAATACATGATTATGCTGGTCGACATTGATGTTACAAATCTGTTGGTGCTTTATGTAGATAAGGAGCTCAGAATTATGACTCAAGTGCCTATAACTTTTTCTGTGGTAAAAGTGGATTACAGAGGTAAGGTGGGTAGGTATATAGCTTTACCTTTACGTTCTAGGTCAATGAATGGATAGATGGAGTAAAAATAAGTTTTGTTAGCTACTGAGTTTGCACATCGTAAATTCAGTAACTTCCGTCGCTGACTGTAAGTTCTAACACAGATCGGGTGTTAAAATTGTGATACTCTGTCCCTTTTGGTTGCCGCTTATCTGACCTTTACTGTAACCCGTGCTGAGTGTTTTAGTTAGGCTTTACTTCAAGCGGATTATGTCTCTATTTGTTTAAATGAAGCCTGTTTAGACACAAAGATAACAAGCAAGATAATAATGACACACATAGGGGATGAGTAGAGCAACAGTCTTATCAGCAATAGTTCTGCAATTCTGCTCTTATGTAGTTAATAGTGGTAATCTAGCTCGGTCCAACTGCTCTCTGTTTGCGTTGTAATTATGAAATATCTATTCAAAGCAAATATTCTAGGCAAAGTACGGCCACAGATTAGACACATCGTTAATTATTAAAGGTGCGCGTAACTATGGATTGTAAATAGGGTAAACATTCCTTTGATGAACCACATGTAGCCACGGTTTGATGATCCTCAGTAATTATAAACCAAGTCTCAACACAGGGAATTACAAAATCCGGCCCGCATTAGTTGTTGTGACTATAGTGAATCGCTGGAAAGGTAATTTAGGAACTTTGTGTTTGCCCGTTTCCCGTATCTTTCGCAGAATCAACGAAGGCGATATTGGAAAACTTTTTCATTAATTTCCCCCACTGAAGACACGCAGGGCAGTCCGTTTAAAAGACTCTAAAGTATCCAACTGGTTTGGTATATTGAATAGACATCCTAATGACATCACTTGTGCCATCCCCACCGTCTAGAGCAGCTAATCTGTTCCCACTGAAAACTGAAAAACAGATTAGTTTGTGACACAACAAAATGTAATGTTTGTGTACACGCGAAATCGCGCTATACACTGTTTTTTTTCGGGCCGCGGCTTCAAATCACTGTTTTGTCCCGGCACGCTCGCGTTTTCTTACGCGTTTACTGTGGTGCACTTTCTGCGATTTCATACATTTTACTGGCCGGTAAGAATGCATGAGCCAGGTAAAACCTTTTGCCATTTCTATTAATATTTATACGCGTATTTACAAATAACCACTTAAATTCTACATAACAACATAAACCTACTGAAACTGATATTAAGTGTAGGTAATACTTTGGTAGTAGGTACTACCTACCTGTAGTGGGAGATTGTGGTGTTGTCGGCTGAGGTATGCAATAAAGCATCCTTGAAAGTCTTGTACTTTGATATGGGTGTCTAAAGTACGTATTAAGTTATCAGCCTGTGGTGTGGCTCTCCTTACTAATTTATAAATGATGAAGACCCTTTTGAGTGCCCAGGGACGTCTGTATACATCGTAACTGACTGGAGGGAAGTTAATGTTTACTAAGTTATCGTCACTCGGCCAGCCCCTAGATTGAGCTAACATGTAGTGAAACGCTAGCTTCGTAATATATAAGTATATATACTAGCAGACACGGCCACGCGTTGCTGTGGCTAAGGTTTTTGTTATTGCGAATATAAATCGAGATGTAAGCTTCCTATCTTTCAAGTTAGACCAAACAGCACACGGTGTGCAATTAAGTAGTTTAGGAGTATATCGTGGACGAACAATGTGACGCGTAATTTATATCTTAATATATATAAATCTCGTGTCACAATGTTTGTCCTCAATGGACTCCTAAACTACTTGACCGATTTTAATCAAATTTGCACAGCGCGTGCAGTTTGATCTAACTTGAAAGATAGGGTAGCTTACATCTCAATTTATAGCCGCAATAACAAAAACCTTAGCCACAGCAACGCGTGGCCGTGTCTGCTAGTATATTATAAGATATTCTTGGACATACTAAGCAACAGATACAAAAATCATTGTAAAAAAGGCATTTGGTATAAAAAAAATCTATTATAATCTACACAAACAGTCTTATTTCTAAACTATCACAGAGCTATCCGTTGATAAGCCGTTACATGCCCAGCTATCAGATTTTACGACCCTATTACAAATATTTTTATTTGTCGTTCATTGTTAGCTGAGCAAACTTCTCAGTCATACTGGAAATTATTAGTGTTATCTGCGTGTACACGGGCTGATTAATGTGTCCACAGCGGTAGCAACTTGACAAATACCGTCTTACCACAAAACTTTAACCAGAGTTAAACAGATGTTTCTAAAATTTCGTTCCATAAATTCGACGTCTATCACTCGCGTTTTCTTACTCAATCCAGGCATTCATAATAATATTACTTGTGAATTAGAGTTAGAAACAGCGAGGGTTGGACGTCGATTTGTAGAGAAAATATATATAGACACATCTGTTCAACTCTGTTTTAAATCTTTTGTGGTAAGACGGTAATGTTTACATGAAATGTGCTCGATTTATTTTTACCCGACTGCTCGATGGAAAGTTATCATTTTCGAATTTATGTAACGTAAGTGCATTTCTTTGGCGCAACCTAGTCATATAGCCTCAAAGGATTGATGAATTTCAATAACTAACTTTATCATAATTTGAGAGAGAGCCTTCATTGTAACTATTAAGTGGCTAGGCGTACAACTACTTTTCATATGCTTTCACGAATATGATGTTTGTTTTCCTTGATGTTCGGTTTTGTTCGCATTCAGAATTTGTGTTTTAATAATTATTTGTTTTTTTATACATATTCACTCTTGAGCTTGTATAACCCGCTATCATTTGCTGGACTATAAAAGAGAGACATAAAATAATTATCTACATAATTACTTATAATATCAGCCTGCTTACCACACGCCACCCTAAAGCAGCAAGTCTGTCGTCGAATCTCTAACGGAGTTTCCGGCATTCCTCATTCGTTCTAGGTCAAGCGAGCTTACCATTGAGGAGAACATTAAATAGTGGACCAACGTTAGTCATACCTATACAAAAAAACGTCAATAGAATTCGAATATCACCAAACAGTCAACTTTCGTTTCGCAGTCTGCTTCACACAATACATTATTATATTTCATTTATGATAGAAAGTCGTGAAGCCCTACTAAACTTTTGTTGTTATGTAGAGATTTATGGCGCTAAGTATCCCTACGCTAAAGCCCGGTAGAGCTCGAGAGCGACGGCTCGTCGGCTGCCCGCGCCATTCGCTAGCGACATCGCGTAGCGGCGCGCCGTTTCCGCCGACTGTGCGTCTGAAACTTTCCCTCGCGAAATTTTCCGAAACGGCCACACACATTTGAAACAGTTAAACATTTAAATTGAACTTGAGAGCCCTGTGCTAAGTAGCTGTTTTTTTCATTATTGTAAGCAACATTTTTGAGTTTTTAAGTAGTCTGTTAGAAAATTCGTCGGAAATAATGTTTTTTCTCTAAGTAATTCCTTAGTTACTTTTAACATACTTTAAGTGAGATTAAGCCAACGTATGATTTGCGCAAAGTAGTTATTAAATTCTCGGTTTTAAATTCGTAAGCAAATAAGTCAGTGATGTGTTCCATGAAGGAAAAATGCACGCGCACATAAAAAGCATCACGAGCGTTTCACAACCAAACATGCCGTTCAACGCGCTGTGATATCTACAAAAATTCGCGCTGAAGTTTACAGAACTAATTTCTATGTGAAGGTTAAAAATCAGTGGCTACTAAGTGCGCAATGTCAACTTTGGGAGCGGGGACAAGCGTGCTAATCGTTTCGCAAACAAGCTGTAAGTCGGAGAGGTGTTTTGTGCTCGTTGTGTGCTGTGTGTGTTAGCACAGTGAGCCAAGAAGGCCTTGTTGAACAAAGAACAAAGGATACTGTTATCACCCGCCACCATCCTGCTCCGCACCACGGCTTTCTTCGCCATGGACACCAGGCAAGTGCTCGTAAAACACTCATAAACCGAAAGACCTTAGATAAGTAAATTAGTCGATCGTTAATCCAGTTAGATTAAATAAATTCTTCGACGAACATCGGAACTCAATTCAGTTTACGCGAAAATTGAATCAGGGATTTGCGGAATTCTTTCAAAGTCATACCATAATAAAAAATGGAATAAGAATCAATTTCCTTGTTATTGTATTACGTTATTCAGCCTTTGAAAAGATTTCAAGGTTCTTCAAATGACTTTTTGGAATCTTCACGACCCTAAGATGAATTTTTCCGACAATGCAACTATTCTTATCTCGATTTTGTTTGTAGATGTTTAGTAAGTATAACATCACGTGCATACGATCTATCTTATTTGATCTAGTCGAGAGTTCCGTATTTCACAATAGGAATTATAAGCACAATTTTAAATTGGATTCCGAACTATTTTTAGTATGAGTAGGTTTAAGACGCACCCCTTTTTTATCCAAGAAACTCTGATATGAGAGAGAACTGTGGGTCAGGCACATGATTTCAATTGAAAATGTAAGATTTCTTTCTCTTTATATATTTTTTAATTCAGCTTAGTCACTTCCACGTTTACCTTCATACTATGGCTTACATAAATATAGGTATAATTGTTCTACCACAGCCTCTTTACACTGCTTTACTACTTAGTGCATCGCATTAGCATTGAATAGAATTGTCTAATGTCTATGCGAGGTACTTGCTAATGACCTACGCGTGATAAATAGGTATAAGTTTCATACCGTCCGTATGAATGGTAACATAATTTGTTATAAATAAAAATAAAAAGCCCATTTACTTCCCATCTCCCTTAAACAACAATTTTTAAATCTAAGTGTAAATTCTTATTAGCTAATAGGATTAAATTTCAATCTAGGTTGAATCACTTTTCGGGGTCTGGACCCCTCCAGTTTCTTCCATTTGTTCCTATCATTTCCAATGTTCTGCCAGTCCCTTCCTACTGCATATTGGATAAACGAATGTAAAAAGGAAAAAACATAATCCTTCCAAGATCATTCACGTGTACTAATAGAAACTTATGTGGTATAGTGATATAAAGGCATCCAGATCTGTAAAAAATAAAGCCACTTAGGTAGTCAGCAAATTGTTATTTGAAGAGCTGAAAACCTAACATAAATTGTGCCTAAAGTTTGCATAGAAGTAAGTCAACGATAAATGGCAAGTCAACGCCTTTTTATATTAAATGTAAACTTGTAATAGAATTCTCCACAACGGCAACGGGAGAAAAATGGTATTGTGCGAGGGAAAGTGGACTTTTTAATCACAGACGTGTATATTTTTTTTTACGTCGGTATCAACTTGTCAAACGTGAAGCTAGTCAGGTGGAATAGCGTTAATTTCTTTGTTCATATTTACTTTCCTGGTTCAACGCGGAAAATTTTGGTCACTAAATCCGTAAATTATTTTTCTTTGATTAACTGAAGGTCACAAAACAATTAGTACTATCAAATCATATCGCGTAAAAATGCTAAACTGATATAAGCAACATGAAACGTCACGCTATCAATGGGTCAGGCAGTGGTTAACTGGTCAATCGACGTATAATTAGGGTGACGCCTAGGTTAGGCCTTCGCATCTTCAGTTCATCATCATCATCATCTATCAGTATTCATCATTCTGCATTCATCATCATCAGTATTCCTTCCTAGGAATAATTCTCTATTAATCTGCACGATTGCATTTAAGCCGGTGCTTTTCCGATCCTACGTGACTCCATGAATATTTAAAGGCGGGATCCCGGTATTCCCGGTTCCCAAAGAGTTTAATCCCTAATCGAAGCGCCCGCCGTACAAGCAAACATACTCGAGAAGCTAGTTTAATGAGCAAGCACGATGGTTGATAAGACTTGGATAACTGTGTCAGTTACGTGTTAGAAAGTGATATCGAGTGGCATAGAACTCACCGGTTTTCAATGACCTAAGGGTTTTCCTTTAAGTGATAGTTTCGGCGGATATAATGCCTACGATGAGACGATTAAGATGAAAGATTTCTGTCAGCGAAAACCTCATTAGGTTTGGTCTAGTTACTATAGAACTTAATCTGATCGATTTTGGAGACAGCAATCTGCGCGCTCCAAAGAACCGTTTTATTATCTTTATAAGCAGAAGGGGCCTGATTTTTCTCTGAAATGTTTGAGTGCTTAATGATTTTACTTTAGCAAGCTATTAGAAAAACCTAGTTATTGAGGACCCATTAAAACAAGCTTGCACTGTAAATTTCCCACAATTATGAGACTGGTCGTCTGAATTGGAACCCTCGTATGATAAATCTTTAGACAAAAGGGCTTTTATAGTAACAATGTATTTCGTTTAATTAAAACATAAACCTATCTCGGCAGTTAAGTAGAATAGGACTGACTGTTCAGATACAAAATAGAGTGACCACTGCCTAGTATCTTTACGGATACTGCAAATATATGAGTGTAGCTTAAGAAAATGGATATAATTTGTACCATGTCACGTTAATACGAGTATAATATAGTCCCCTAGACATCGAACTAACTGTATGTAGAATTATAACTAGCGGCACGGTTTTCCTCACAGTTTGCCTACTTCCGCATGGAAAATATTCCGATTACATATTATTATTATAATATGTGAAATTCAGGCCATAAGCATATATTTCAGTTGGCAAACATCAATGTTCTTACATTAGCCAGCCTTTTGCATTTATAATTTTGAATCCAACAGACTGATCAACTCGATAAGGCATTGGCAACCATTTGACAGCCATTTACTTTAACTACAGGGCGCAATGTAGAGATCTCGAAAAAAGATACGAACAATACAATTTGTCTCTGAATATTTGCCTAGTAATGAAGTTATAGGAGCGAAAAGGGTGACAAAATAATGGAGGTAGAGTAGAAAAGGGATTGATTTGATTGATGATAAAGCTAAAACGTATTTACAAACATTTCATAACCGGAATAATTTTTTTTTGCCGTCTAATGTGTTAGATGTGGAGGGAAGGTAATGAATAGAGCAGTGTAATTAAGCTTTCTAAATAAACTTTTATCTTGTCTATGTTAGGTTTATCGTCTATTTGTCAGCAAAGTTGTGTAAAATGTACAATTGGCGCGAAGGATTGAAAATGGATATGAAAAAATATTTACGCATAGGACTTAATAATACTCAGGTATCACCGCCGGTGACAATTGAGAAATATAATATATTCCCATTTGTTGCCTGCGGGGACGGAGGAGGCGGTGACAACTGGGAATATTATGCTTATTACATGCCCGCTGTCTCATTTGGCATAATGACTATAAATTCTTTATTGACTTTGCAGGTCTAATGTTGAAATAGTCATGTAGTAGATGTGCACGTTTTTAACGATGCTATTATTCAAGCAGTTTAATGTGGTCGTTATCAAAATGGAGTGTATCTTTGGTTGCAAGCTAATGCTTTGTTTTCAGACGCTCGTGCCTTGTTAAGACAGTGCTAGTACTCGTATTAAATGCAATAATTAAAGCAATATTTATATTAAATAATCGGCTTTCAATAATCGTATGTAATTATTGCATGTTTTACATAAACATAAAAGTTAATTCCAACAGGTTTTTCTTTGAATTTGTGCAAATTTGAATTCAACTTTTGTGACAACAATAATACATTATCTTTTTAACCGACTTCCAAAAAGGAGGAGGAGTTATTGTAATGGCCACTTCATTTCATTACCAACCCTCATTGAACTACTAATATCACTCGGGGTACCGCCTTAAAACGACATGTTTGCTTCATGACTGTAAAACTCACTGACATGTTTACAACCAAGGGTGTGTTCCTCTGTCAGGGTAACAGACACTCACCCCTTCAACGGAAACTTTTAAGCCTTTGAATCTCCGAGGTTCAAATTCATATGGTGACGTACCGCAGCGAGGATCAGCGTGGATTCAGTGCTGCTACGTAAGTGAGTTTTGTACAGAATCGCCTCACAGGTCATGTAGTAAAGACAATATAAGGAACATAGGAATCGTCATTTAAGTGTGGATGATTTGTGGGGTAATTACACTAACTGTTGACCTTAGCTTTCTTCACAGTGTTTTTTTTTTATTGATACAAGAAGACAGTGTCTCGCCAAACTCCGATGTTTTATATAAGTGCGTTGCCGCCGCTTTCAAACGCTTTTATCAATAGCTCAGTTTGTTTCTACTGATGACAAGTATATCATTGCACAAGTCAGATTCTCAGCTACAGTGGAAACCACACTGCAATCAGTTCGGTAGCTAAAAACGGGCCTAATTCACGCACAAACCACATTACAAAATATACAATTTTGACAGACTTCGATGTTTCGCCCAAGTTACATCGACCTTGGCCACGAGAAGACTGGGTAATGCGGGTATCACCGTCTGGAGCAGCAGGTGTTTGTTACCAACTACCCGCGTTTGGTCATGCAAAATATAACTGTAACGACTTACAATAAGTATAAGTCCTACTTGAAGATAAATCGCACCGTAGGTACACACTTGCTAATAACCGGATTCCATGAACCAGAAAACCTAAACCTATCTTTCCGATTGAAATTCCGGTACTTCTTCGATTTCAGTTAGGTAAGTCATATTTTGAAGAGCACAATTTCGAGAAAAGTAATTCTTGCCCAGAAGGTAACTATGCAATGATGCAACGTAAGCGTCAAAGCGGAAACTGAAACGGAAGCAGATGTAAAAAGTTGCCTATTTTACATCTCCTACACCAATTTCGAAAAATAAATCTTAAGGCGCCTACTACGTAGGTACTTTTGTCTATTACTGATTTAATAAAAAAATGACCTTTAGATGAGTAAGTAATAGGCAAAGCCCTAAGTAAATACGGGTGCCAGGACAAAACAAAAAAAAAGTATAATATCTTTGTAAACGTGATCTGAACGATCCTTTGTCCGTAGAAATCAATCTTCTTCAATTTATGTATTTCCCAGTATAAATATGTGTGCCTCACTTGTTTAATAATACTTTATTGGATCAGCATTTAAAATATTGATTACTTCTTTTGTTGAACAATTACAAATAAAACTCAGTAGCTATTTATTATAATCTTAGTTTTTTTTTATTACAGAACTGTCAGCGATATTTGATAAATAGCTAATGTTTGCAAACAAACCATCTGTTCCAGCTTAAGTCAACTTGGTACGACTATAATTGAGTTCAAACTTTAAGAAGAATTATGTTTCAAACGAAAACTTTGACAATATTTTTAGATAAAAACAGCTATTGACAGGAAAACCCATGTTTAGAAATAAAAACAAAATATTTTATTAAAAACAAACTAAAATACAGTGGTAAAAAGGCAAGTGCCTAGAATGCTGGCTATAATGGCACGCTAAAAAGCGACATAGAGTAAATAAATACTACGTAATTATCGTACTACGTAGCAATGCTGGTTTTTCGAACGAAAAAGGAATCCTGAGCTCTTGTCACGTGTCGCTTCAACAAAACGATGTGCCAAATTTCGATAACTTTAAAAAGATAGTTCCTATTATCCAAAACAATACGCCAATTAAGTATTTCGTAGATGAAGTCATGTTGGGGCTAACGATACCATGCACGAACTCATTTATCGTAATTATTGGCTAAGTACCCAGTTAAAGCAGATGAGAGAAAACAAAACCTACTTGTTTAAAGGTAGCGTGCCATTCAAAGTTCTTAACAGTAATGATAAAATAAATGCTTTAAATAACAAATTAATAATCTTATTACTTACAGCGTTTCCCTAAACTTTGCATCAGTAATATTATATTATACTATTTCAACATATTATTGAATGCTTGATTTTACGACGTTTCTCAAAATCTTGTAGAGCTACGAAAACCTATTTTGATAGTTTTATTCATTCCCTGACGTGTAAACACAAACACGTTATAAAAACATTTTTAAATCGGATTAGAGGAATGTTTTCTTAAACAAATAAACCTGGTGCCAAATCTTGTGATGGTACGATATGAGTGTGGTGAACTTTATAGCACGTGAAAGTATCATGTGAAAATATTATACTGCGAAGGAAAGACAAAAAAATAGAAGATACCTACTTACCACAAATAATAAAAATAAAAAGAGAAACGATTACAAAAAATAAAAAAAATATATCATAATGTACTTACTAGTAAGTAGTACGTTTGCATTTTTTTAATAAACAATGGCAAGTGTTTAGAAAATCAACTGATGTCGCGGGTAACAGCTAGGTAAGAATATATCTGTCTCTTTCTCTATCTCTCTCTCCCTTTCCCTCTATCTATCTGCCTCTCTAGCTCTCTTTCTATCTCTCTCCCTATTCCTCTATCTTTCTCCCTCTACCTCTATCTCTTTCCTTTTCCTTATATCTCTATAAATTTCCCTCTCCTTATATCTCTATACCTTTCCCCCTCTTTCATTAAATTTCATTATGATCCGTTCAGTCGTTTCTTGTGGTCCATAGGGGTGCATCTAAAGAATTCCTCATAATTTCAACCCCTTGCTTTGCCACCTTAAAGGATGATTTTGCAAAAAGCTGATACTCGTATTCATTTATTCCTTACCAAAAGAATAAATGCAAATTTTCAGATCTCTAACTTGGGGAATTATTACTGATAGCCCATACAAACTTTCAACCCCTATTTCATCCCCTTCGAGATTATTTTTGAGACAAAAGATAGCCTATGTCCGTCTCATAGGTCCAATCTACCTTTATAGCAAATTTCATCGAAATCAGTTCAGCCGTTTAGCCGTGATAAGGTAACAAACAGACAAACAGATAAATAAACAGAGTGACTTTCACATTTATAATATTAGTATGGATATAAAAGCAAAAATATATGATAGGTACATGATAATAAATACTCAATACTTAAGTACAGCTTTACTCTTAAATGGCTAAAAAGGTGTTGCTAATAGCGACGATAAACGACGTAAAATAGCGTTAACAAAGACACCTTTACTAAAAGTTGATAAACATAGGAAATGTTTTAACTTTGATCCTTGTCAAAACAGTCGGTATGATGATAATTAACGGCATCACGCAGATTTGTCGTTTCCACGACGAATTCTATTGTTGACTGCACAAAGTTTTACAAAGTTCTTGATGTACGGTGGAATGCTTATGCAGTTTGATAATACAATTAATAAACTTTAGAATTTCTCAAACTATCGGGAACAGAAACGTATGAACTAGATTTATACTGGGCTCTCATGACCATAGTCGATGTAACTAAGACGAAACATCGAGGTATGCTAAAATTATCTATTTTGATATTAGTTTTTGGGCGAATTAGATCCGTTTAAATCTGGTTTATAAACTTTGTTTTTCAGACGTCGTCGCCCACGAGGTTCTTATCCATCAATTTTCCTCTTGGGTGAAAATACCTAAGTATACCCACGCACTACGTCATGCAACCTCTAATTTCATTCAATAACATTTAAGTTCATTGGTTTTATCAACACAAACTAAGCGCTGCGATTCCTGTGCGTTTCTTTATACCAGTATCTCGCAGTAGACACTTAAATTTCAAACTGGTTGGCTTTTCAGTTGAGGAAGTAAATGAAACCATTACATTTTGTTATTGTTTATAACCGCATTCTTTACGCGGTAGTTAGATTTACGGTGAAGCTATTTGAACTGGTGCAAAAGTCATAATAAGACGCCTCCATACTTATATACGTCATATAAACAGGATAATTATCAGAATTTATTTTTATTTGGTGCTATAAAGTAGCTTCGGAGAAATAGAAATATAAAAGATAAATCAAGTAGGTACAAGTTATCAAACCATAGTGCTATTTGCCAGAAATACGCCTCCGTCATCCTCCATGTCAATGATAAAACACGTTTTTGACTTCATATACCTACGAGTACGAGTAGGAACATCGACACTTTCGAATTATCCAAAATAATAAACAAACGCTCCCAAGAAACCGTAGCGCAATGGTTGAAAGAAATACTTGAGGTGTTGTAAGAAACATTTCTACGAGTATGTCAGGGACGTAAAAGCACTCTTGAGTATGTTGACAACTTGACACAGAGTTTTTTCTGGTTTGATTACAGGCGTAGCACGATTTTATTAATTCAAGGTAGTAAATTAAGCTTTTTGTTAACAACTTTAGCCTCTAGGTTTGGTAGATCTCCTGAAAACCTTTTGGTATAATTAATTATATTATACTACAAAACACTATGCCATGATTCGGCTTTCAAAGGTCTACACGTCTATTTAATAACTTCTGGCACACCGTTACAGCTAGAATGTGAACAACCCTGCGGAGTGCGGTTATAACTTAAGACAAGCTCTCAATTTGTCTACAGATAGATAAATAGCGATAAGTCGATGCTTATCATCTCTATTTAGTTAAGCTAATTACAGAATCTGAACATCCAAAGAGTACTTAGCAAAATTCCGCTCAAAGTGATAGTGAAGGTATTCCTATTTTTGGAATAACATTATTTATTGGTTGTTCGTAATTTTCCTCCAGAAAACTTATTAATAAACTATACCTACTCCATTTCAACTTCAAAGTACCTAACAATCTAATATTTATTAACCCCTCTACCTTTCAATCTGTCTCTTCATTAGATGACAATGAGTTTTATGTTTTATTCCAACCCTTCAGTATTGAAAATGCTATTTTGATACAATCTTCATTTCAAAAGCTAGTAATTATAAAGCAACTTGAATGGGTAAGGACGCACTTTTCATAGTGATATTACTTGTAACCTTTAATCTGTGATATTGATAGGATCTACGTAACTATGAAGTTTAGTTTTTATCAAACTGTTACTCACTAAATAGGCCTTACTACTTTTTGAAAGTACAAAGTTGAAATTCAAGCGTGGTACAAGTAAGTAACTTTAGACAACTCTGCTCATCTCAGTCTCTATAAATAAACACTTTATTATTTCTTGTTGTATGACCGAGATGTCGTACCAGTAGTTCTATTTGTTCTGCGTCCATTGTAATAGCTGTCCCATTCTAAACAAACTGCGGCAAGAACTTTTTCAAGTTGATTCCTGCTAAATTATGTATAAGTTACGTTTATAACTATTGTAGGAAGCAACACCAGCTTTTTAGGGTTCCGTAGTTATCTACTAGTTTGGGTGATCTCTCAATATTAATTTGTATACAAGTGGCAACAAAGTATAAAGGTTAAACCTAATATAAACAATAAGCGTTTTGGAAAACTGGATAAAAGATACGTAGGCATCGAATTAAAAAAGCTTTCAAAAACGACCGCGTTTCAATGAATACTTACAAAATGACCCTAGTGGCTTTCATTATGCTGATTTATATTTCCATCTAAGCGGCGCACCTGCGTCATTATAGCTTCACGTCCTTAGGGAATTGAAGACGGTAGAGCATTAGCGGTGTGTAGCATGTAAGTACCTATATCAAGTACTTTATAAGCTTCTACTACCGCACACAGAATCAACTACCTTATAAGCACAGCCTAAGTTATTACATAGCTAGGTACATCTATTAGTCACTTCAGTATTGTGGTTGGGGTACTGAGGTACTGTGGTACTTGTTGTTGTGGTGCTGGTTGTGCGCGTGCCAAAATAAACGTCCCAACGATGACGTCACATACGCGTACATACCATCATCCTGACGCACTATATGACGGCAGACCTGACGCGATGATCAGAAGTTTACCTCGTTTCTTGGACCGAGCGAATGAAGTGAGCGAAGGTATCCATTTTAAGAGTGACTGATTATGCTTTCGTCCGGATGTTTGTATATATGTTTGTTCCAGGCTACAGGTCATATTTATCAACCGATTATTACGAGAGTTCGCAGGTTCTTTGATTTGAACGCTTTTTTTGGCGAGAGCGATATTCGATAGGTAGAAAAATGGGGACTAAAAGGGGGAAGTTTGCTGTAGCGTCATTTGTTGGCCTCGAGTTATGATATTTGGTGGAAACATTCAGTTTGTATTAAATTGTGAACAAGTGGTTGTCAAAAAAAAAAAATAAAGAAGGGGGAAACGGTGGCAAAAAGGGGGGATGCATATGATATTGGTTCAACTCCCCTCTGATCGCAAGGTCTACTTTTTACAGAACAGCTAGTTTATATGTACTCGTATATGATGCAGTCAAACCCCTTAATCTGTGTAATATTACACATATTAATCTCAACCCTTAAATGATAATTAATGTATATTATTATGTGGTATCTAAGTATATCAATGGTTTCTTTTGTTTATTGTGCTTCTAGTCTCCAGCCCTTTTAATGGCATTCCAAAGTTCTATGTACAATGTAGAGTACGGTCCTACTTTCAATTGCTCTTAGTTTATATTTTATCAAACGTAAAGTGCGTAGGTTATTTATTGTCTTTCAATGAATCCCTTTTATCCTTTTAGAAGTAACGCTCAAAGATTTCTTTGTTTTATCGACGCAAGTCCGTGAAAACATATTATTTAAGTTGCTCGTTCATAAGAGGCCATTTTCGTACCAGTAATTTTATATAATTTTATTACAAAAATATCAAAGTAAAACTTGGTTTGCTCTCAATAGGGAAATACTATGATGTTATATGATGTGATGTTAATTAGCTGTACCTACTCTTCTTATAGGATACTGTTTCATCTACTATTTCATGTTAAACATACTTTACCTAAAGAAGTGAAATTTACACGTGTCGATAATCCATAAGCATCGTCCTATCGAACGGTTGCTGACATAGTACTATCATCACTCATTCTACTGTTACAGGCTCGGGATCAGATACGCATTAATTATATTATCTTTGGGACAAAATCAATTATTCTCCACATCACCCGCCTGGCGGGGCTTTATTTTATTGTTTACAAAAAGATCGCGAGTCATAATACGGAAAACGGGCAGGGTAGATACCGATGCAGAAAGTGCTTTGGAATTGTTTGTTGTACTCAATTCACTATCAAAAAGTATCTGATTTTAACTGTTCTCGAATTCTCTTTTAAAGCGAGAGGTAGGTAAGTTAACTTTTTTGTACATCGATTTCAATTTCTTGACGGTTCTTTTCGAATGATTGTTTTGAGAATCCATAAATGTAGGTACTCTTATTATAATAATGGAAACTAATATCTGGAATATCTGTCATTCAATTCCAACCATCTACATTACTACATACTACATCCAACATTTTGTTGTAGCATGTTTGCCACCTTCGACCACTTCGCTCTTCACATTATAAGCGATTCAACCCTAGCTTAGAGCACACGTGAGTTAACACAACTAATTCAATGACCAAAAAAGTAATCATACGTTTTGTATCTCATCATTTACCATTGCATTATTTAGGTACCTAGTATGCTATCTTAAAGGCATTTTGTGTTTGTTTCAGTACAACAAGCTCGACACAGGACGACGACGCAGACTGGTCAAGAAATACAACACTAGAAGAATACATTTCACAAAATGGCACGACCGACACCTTTGGTGAGTGACTGGCAATAGGTACAGACTGACATCCATTGTTGGCTTTTTCATCGCACACGCTACAATAATGTAAGGGTATCAGACTAAGTAGGTACTTACTTCATAAAGTATCACACTTATACTTTATTAGTACTCATACGGTATCAATTTGCATTCAAAATATCGGGACGAAATTCTTAGTGAATGAATTTACCACTTCCATTTATCTTCATTAATCAAGACAATCCGCTCCGGTACGTTAACTTAATAATATCTTCATTTAACTTTTACCATTTGAAATTAAAAAAAGTCGATGGGAGCAACAATTTAGAAGTGCTTTAATAATTATATCTTTGGGAACCTTTGAGATTAAAAATTAGGTAGGTACCTAAATAGAAAGAAAGCGTTAGATGAACTTTATTACTTAGATCTATGCCAACTTTTCTTGAAAGGTCTTTTGGTATAATCCCCAAGGCTTGCGTAGGTAAGCAAGGTCGATTATTATCTATTGCTGAGAAGCGACATTCAGATTTATAGCAGGGCTTATTGTGGCGTCAAGTTGTAGCGCCCTTTAATTGGGTCAAAACTTTGGTACCTCGCCCTTAGGTGGTAGAATTTTATGCTAAACTAGCCGTGCTTCTCAGCTTCACTCGCAAGGATAATTATGGAAATTCTAGTAAAGTGCGTCCAACTTTGCGCGACGTGTTTACGCAGATTACTTCCCACACTCCACTAAAAATAAAACGATAATACAAAACTATCCTCACACTTATTACTACTAATTATTACTAATGAGATTTACAGTATAAATATATTTTTATAAATAATTACGAAATCAACGCACAGAAGAGCGAATACTGGGTCAACATCACGGCTTTTGAAAACTTAATGTAGTTACAGGAAAAATAAATGAGATCAAACTCATCTAGCGAAGTTAATGAGGTAAAAGTTTAATTAATAATAATTTGCTTTATATAAAAAGCTGTAGCAAAATTAGAAATTGGAGGTCAAAAATACAAAAATGATGTCATTATAAATTTGTTATTCTGTAAACTTTAGCAAGTGTGTTTTAGGAGCTCGGTCTACTAAATAGATATAGATCATTAAATTGTCTGTATCGGATGGCGTTTGTTCAATATAGCTTACACAATTATAATATAATTATATAATATAATTATGAAATAATCCATGTCAGCCATTACGCTTACATCGTCTTAGCCTTACAAAACAAGAGTAGGTAATGGACGTGTCAATCGGTAACGGAAGGTACCTAATGTTATGCGTGCTGGCTATCTTGATCATCCAAAGGCTGTCTGGAAGAGATCGCTTTAAGCGGTTGTACCGCCCATTGTACCCAATTTAAGTATGACCTTTCTGTGTTCTGTATATTTTGGTGTCAATATAGAGTTCTCTATTTATCTACATAATAATGACTCCTATGTGTGTTCATTAATAATTTTTAATTTGACGATGATTACAATTTGTAACGAAAGCTTGGAGCAATTAATGAAAAAAAATTAAATCTCCATTGAAACCGAACCGCTTCTGTGATGAATTAATATCATTTCCAATTCTTCAAGTTTATAGAAAATTTGAAAAACTGTTAATTGAGACTGACGGTTGAGATGAATTCTTTGAATAATTCAAACGTGGGCTGCGAAGGAGAAACCATTACCAAGCTCATCATTGTCGTGTTGTCTGAATTAAAACGTGTTACCGTCTTCCCAGAAAATGAAACGTGGGCTTCAGATTGATCGACTTTCAATGGTATTCTTCCATTTGTTTCAGATTCTTTGTACGTCGTCCCAACAGGGATGATAGTGCTGTTGTCCTTCCTCTATGGATCGATATCGGTGTTGGCCGTTGTTGGAAACTTTCTTGTGATGTGGGTAGTCGCTACTTCGCGGCGGATGCAAAGCGTCACCAACTGTTATATAGCAAATTTAGCATTAGCTGATATAGTTATAGGATTATTCGCGATACCATTCCAAGTAAGTATATTATCTAGTTGTGTTTAATGAGTAGGTACTTTTTTATACGTTACTCGTTGTGAGCATGCTACCTTTTTTACGCTACCAATAAATTACTTTATAGTTATATTAAAAATTAGTACAATACTTATGGCCGCACGAGATACTCAAATTTTTTTGTTATTGATATAAGTAAGTATACTATATTTAATTTTTGGTGTCTGAATTCGACAGTAAGATATTGTAAAGGTTTGGAGTTCTACTATACCCAGTTTAGTAAACTCAACGAACATTCGTTAGCTAATTAAAAATAGCATAGCAAATTCGTCAATAAATAACTCACAATTAAGTATTTGAGTTCCTTAAGAAACGTAATGAAGCTACCTTCCAAAATTGACCACAAAGTAGGTACAAAGGAATATACCTACTCATTTACAAAAAAAAAAACTTTTAAAGGCGAAACACTCAATGTTATTTCAGCTTATCCGGAAAGTACATAGTACATACTAAGCTGTACATAGTACATGGGTACATAGTAACATTCGAATTCTTTATTGAATATATTTTTTGGAGAATGCCAATGAAAGATTTATAAATAAGTTCGTGTGCGTTTGAAACCCTCCCGCAACGAATTTTAAGAAGGAACAATTTCTAACAATAGTTATTTTTAAAGCTTTAACGATGGCTAAGAAGTTACTTTTAACAAGAACAAAGGCGCATCTTTCAAACTCAAGACTTTTAATAACATCCTGTTTGTTTAATTGGGAAAACTGTTTATCGGTGTTAAAAGAAAACTTCAAGCCTTTTCTGTCGTTACTTGTAGGTATGATTAATATAATAATACATATTACACTTTACATTAGTGTTACACTAGCTGCACCCCGCGGTTTCAACCGCGTTTGGATAAAATACAATAATATATCTTTATGAATTGTAGCCTATGTGTTATTCTGATAAGTAAGCTATATTATTGTGAAGTTTCATCAAAATCCATTCAGTAGTTTTTGCGTGAAAGAGTAACAAACATCCATCCATCCATACTCACAAACTTTCGCGTTTATAATATTAGTAGGATTTTACGTGTTAACAAGTAATGCGTTCGAAAACAAACTATTTCACATTAATTAAGATACCACGAAATAAAAGATAACCATCAGACACCCTGTTCATTTCAGAGTTGAATGCAATTGATATGTTAGCCATTGCAAACCGAACCATAAATTATAACCCTTATCTGCTAACATTATTTGCGGTAAATATTACTGCAGCTCACTAAAATGGCTTCAATTTTAGCGCTAAGTTGCTGATATAGACGATAAATATCGCATACAAGCCATTGTGGCACTTACCACAGAACATAATAATGGTCATTATTACCTATACTGTTAAAGTCAATTCTCAGCATCATTCTATGGCGATTAGTATGTCACACACAGTGACTCGTCAGCGGTCGCGTCACGGGACAGAACATGTGAAATCAATTAGATGTGACAAGGGGTTCCACAGATTAATCAACCTCTGGGCTTTGTATCGCCCAATAGGGATGGGATTTTGCTTATCGCTCCGGTATCAATCAGCATTTAGTCTTAGGGTAATGTAATTTTACGACGAAGCCGAAATTCCGGTACAGGTCAAAGCTTATAGCGTGGATTAAAAAATGTTTTTAATTTCCATATTTTTTATAATACAACGTTATGGTAGAAAAATTTCATCAGAACGAAATGAGGAACGGGAATTTCAACCTTTATTATGTGGGACACATTCTTTTATAAATCCGTAAAAAAATTACATTCCACCTAACACAGACTTTCAAATTTCTGTTATTTTGTATAGTAGGTATAGTAGGAAAATTTAGTGCGATTGGGAATGTGATGTGTCAACGCTAATGTGTCAACTTATATCATGAATAATGTTCCAAAAATGTATATAATGTAATAATACGTATGTATGTACATTTATGACAAACAAATAAATATTTAAATATGATAATATTTTGTTCAAGTAGAGCATGTATCGGATAGTCATAATTTAGACCGTCACTGAGAATAACGATCTCATAATGTCACGATCACGATTTTATATAAATTAGCTGCCTATAAATGCGCTACAGGCATACCTACAGCATGCGAAAGTGCAGTAGGTATTCTTTTTTTTTGTAAGAAATTTTATCAATGCTGTACGTCGCATGCCGAGATTGCACTGGAATGGCTCCAACAGGATACCAGCGTCGGCAATAGGTAGGTAACTACGTTCGTCGATATTATGCTGAGTTTAAGCCATTTTGTGCCATCAGAGTAAATTTAGGGTAATTTTCATTTTTAATTTTAATTGTTGTCTTGCTGTTATTTTGTTATTGTACCTATCGGTGTGACTGATACAAATAAATCTATTGTCTTTATTTCACTAGGCCGTGTCCGAAGCAACAATGGACACTCGTTGGTCGTGCGCTCCATTTTATAGGCAAATGTGTGGGGAGCGACGACGGTTTACCAGTATTGCCAGTAATATAAATTAAAGATATAAAACAGAGTATTTTTAGTATCACAGCCCACTGCGCATGCTTACAACCATAATAATATAATTATCATAATACAATTATGAGTACCTGGCACGCTCTCGATGCGCCAGTGAATATTCGGGAAGTGTGGCTAGCTGCTATCGAGTGCCATAGTTTTAACCAATTCCATGTTTTCCACAGTTTCAAGCTGCGCTTCTTCAGAGGTGGCTGCTGCCGCACTTCATGTGCTCGTTTTGTCCGTTCGTCCAGGCTCTAAGCGTGAATGTCAGCGTATTCACCTTGACTGCTATAGCCGTAGATCGGCATAGAGCTATTATAACACCGCTTAGGTGAGTATCTTACGTTTATATATGTATAGGTACAGGTAGTGTTTTATGCTGGGGTCAAACGTGTCGTGATATCCCATTGACTATCCCGTTGTTTGACGTCATTTGACGTTCGCCGTAAGTGTAGTCACATAATCGGGATATGGCATTGGCATGCCTTTGAATATCTCGATTTTTTACGTTCACTTTGAATTTGGCTGTTGACTATGACGATAGAGTGGCCAATCAAATTTATGGTGATAAATCATTGGGACAATTTCCGCGTTGTTTAAAACGATGTAGGCCGTTGACGATGATGCTACGTGTAGCCCCAGCATTAGAGTAATAACAATGACCTTTTTAACATTTAAAAATAATGTCTAATGTTGGTTTCTTGTAGAAATAACTAAGTTGTATATAAGAGCAGAAATATGTAGCGATATACTCACAGTACTGCAACACTGAACAATATGAACCATCTGTCGCAATAGTTTGTATAGTGGCAGACACGTGCTGACTTCACTCCTTTTTAGTTTTATAAAAGAACTGCTTTCTACCTGCGTGGAATTGTACGCTTATTTGGTACTTTAACAAACATGTGTAGTTGTCTGACTACTTAGACATATTTAGTTTGTAATTCGAACAATGAGATGGGAGTGAAATATTCTTCATAATATAATGAATTAAACTTTTATAATTTCATCCTAATTTTACAGACTCTTTAAACGATTTTGTTGAAAATAAAATTAGCACGCTAGAAATAACTTCGTAGGTACGTCATTATCCAAGTTTTTTAGATACTTAGCCGTTTTTTACACGATCAAATCGATCATGTAAAAAACGGCTAAGAATTTGTTTAATACTTTATAATATTACATTCTTGAGTTATAGAAAGAAATATGTATTTTCAGACATTATTTACCTAATAATAGTGTTTGTCATCTACGTACATCTTTGATCTGATCGTTATTAAGTAAATACAAAAAGTTCCGACTAATACTAATTTAACGGCAAACAAATCAGACTCCAATTTATATCGCAGATGGGCAAACGATGTCAGTGCCAAATTATTTACACGCTCAGTTCACACGATGTGATATTTTGTTGGTTTTGATCGTTGGCCCAAAAACGTGAAATACGAAACTACCTCTAGCTATTTTTCAACTTTATATTTAAAAATAATGCTCATAAAAATAGGACCAAACAGTTATTAGACATTATAAAAAAAACTCAAGATTGCTTATTTGATTGATTTGACCAGAAAACAAATAAACCTTTAACCAAATAAGCGGCTCTTACCAATATAGCAATTTCATCTCAGTGTTTGCTTATTAAATGCAACTTTTATATGTCAAATGGACCTTTAGCGTTGCGAAATAACTCATCATATTTGACAGCGTTAAAGTACCTGTTACAGATATTTCGGTCGGGAAAGTATAGAAAGAAAGTAATGGGGATTTGGGCTGATCAGTGACCGCATATTTCAGTGAAGCGTACCGTCCTGCCGGTGAAGACAAACAATATCGGCAGAAAATAATTATCACCCGAGACTCAGAGTCTTTCAGGAGCCTTGTAATATCTACAAGATAACAAGGCTGAAATAACAAGCGAAGCTTTGTACAAACTTTCCACAATGACGAAACAAACAACGTAGCGCTTCTCGTAGAAAGCTGAATTACTGTACTGCGTATAATCGATAAGGTTTTGTATTGTTTCAGCGCGCATACTTCAAAACGAGTAGCGAAAGTAATTATAGTATTTATTTGGCTGCTGGCTTTTTCACTAGCGGCTCCTATGGCTATGTCGTGGGAGATTACCATGGTAGACGAACAAGACAAAGGTGAGAATCTGTCAATTGCTAAACAACTGTGATATGGGTAAGACAATATTAGTATTTAATATAACATTTTCGAGGATCTAGTCAGTTTCATTTTAAACCGGGTTGGTTAATTTCTACTAAAATATAAAGCAACAGTTTGTATTTGTGTTGCAAACACACACAAAAAGGTAGTTTGGTAAAACTCAAGAAACTACGGCAAGATACAGATACTAAAATATTTTCCGAATAAGCGTGGGTTTTTAGATTATGTACAGCTTTGCTCACCCACACAAAGTGAAGTAGGTACTACAAGTATTTCTAGTTACAGACTCTCGGAAATTGGTGATGACTTTAGTTATTTCATAAAATACCTTTTGGCTGTTTATGTAGGTATACATATTTTGCTCAAATAATCCAAGTGTAGGTACTAATAGTCAAAGTTCAGGATGGAAAATCAAATTTGTATCTAAAAATGTAATTGCGAAAACGTTCCCTTTTTAAGCTTTGTTCATGGAATGAGTATAAATATAATTATTTTTGTTTGCAGTTACCAAACTCTTCTATAAAAAACCGTTCTGCGCTCCCAGTGATTTTGGATCACATTCACTGGCCATATACAGACTACTCTTGTACATATTTCAGGTAAATTATTACTACGTTACTATAATAGTTTATGTAGTCTTTTTCAACAACTTTTGTCTATGGATAGTTGTATTAACTTCATATTATATTTATTGTTTTATTACAGATAAGTACTTCAAAACTTACATCACTTTTTCAAAAATATAGGTGGTTCTCTGTTTAATATCCATGAAATCGGTATCCTACGAATGATTTTTCTTTTCATCCCTTTTCCCACCCATTTCACATCAACATCTGTGGCCTCCGAAGTCTCACGTGTAAATTTTTACGACTTTTCTTCTTTATTCAATGTATAGCAGTTTTGCCTAACCCCGTTTATATGGACGTCATTAGACTTTGCCATCGCGTTTAGAAGACTTATCTACTTTCAATAAACAGAAAAAAACTTATGGCTGAGATGGCCCCAACTTCCCCGACTCAAAATCACGAACTATGTTCCTATTAGGATCCCATTATTAGGGGACTTAGAAGTGATTCAAGGAAATACTTTTCTGTGATTGTATATATATCGCGCGTGCTCTCAAAATACACTTTGACACAAACATTTGTACACAAGTGATTACATCCGCATTTCCCGAGAGCTTTGTTGAAATATAATTTCTTCATAAACTAACTTATATGAAACAAGCATAACTTTATTACTATAAATACACGAAATATGAAAAGAAAGTTTTCGGACGATTACTTTTTCTCTAATAACTTTTCTTTCTAGGGTTCAGTGTATATTGAATAGAAACTTACGGAACTGATGCCAAAAAAGAACGTTAAACCTTGATGTAAATAGTTACTCGTGAACAATTATCAAAGCCTCGAAAGTTCGGCATGCTTAGATTATTGGAATTACAGTTATTAAAGACTTATATTATCTTGATTTAGGAACACAAAAAACGCAAAGGTCTCGTTAAATCCTTTCTATCTTGATCCGACCCTCTATGCCTATTGACGTTTATGAGTTAAGTAGCTAGTCCGTGTTACGGACGTATTTCAATAGTCAGTGTTTGATTTTCCTTTTTATGCTTTAGTATTTTATTCCTTTTGTACGATGTTTTTTTTAAGTAATCCACAGGCTTGCGCTATTTTCATGGTTATCTGTATCCTGATTTTATAAAATATTGCATACATTTATGAGTCATAAAGGAGTTGGTGGGGGTCGTATTAGTATAGGAGTGTGCAGCTGTAATGGTCAATTTGCGGGGTGATTTGTAACGTTTTGAAAAGATTGACATAGGTAGTGAATGTTACTGAGAAAGATCCGAGTTGTTTTACTGGTCTAAGCGTTATTTTAGAATAGTATAGTAGTATTCCCATACATTCACATTTTGTATATTCTGTTTTTTTTTATTGTATTTGACAATAAAATGTATTCTATTCTATTCAATTAGGTTTTGTATAATTTTAGACTGTAAATAGCATAAAATAGAATAAATGAGGGTAAACAGTAATAACAACGAATAGATTGAGTTTACTCGTTCAACCTACAACAACCATCAATCATAATAAATCGAGAAAATACCCAAATGGCATTGAGTTCCCGCTCACTCACGAAAGATACCAACTCAATTCAAACAATTTAATATTCGCAAGCAACACGATTCGATTCCCAAGAAATGTTAAAGATTGTAAACCAATTTAAATCGTAGTGGTCGCGCTCCATGCTTTTGGATGAATTCTATACACCTCTTCTAGCTAACTGTGAATATAATTATGGCACATCGCATATATCAATCTGATAGGTACCTACAATATTCAAACATGATTAAATAACAGAGGTAGAAATGTCAAATTGTCCTGTTTAGAGAATGGAATGCCTTTGTAACATAAAATCTCTATTTGTTTTGAGCCAGCTTTGAAACAAGCATAGTGACTAAAATTCGTGATATTGTTGTACAATGTTGTAGACAATGTATTGTGTTACAAAACGATATGTAGTGTAAGGTATTTTTCATCAACAAGGTACTACAGTTTACGAAGTATTATGTAGGTAGGTGCATCAACTATCTACACATGATATATAGACTGATACTGGGGCACTTTGTCGACATAAACGGAGTAACAGTGTCGTACGTGTTTCTATGTTCCGAGATTCAATAAGCAGTAAGTATCGATTGTTCCAAAAGCCATTGGTTGATTTTGTCTCTCTGTTGCAGTATGTGATCCCGCTGTTCGTGATATCATTCGCCTACGTTCACATGTCCATGAAGCTCTGGGGAGCGCGGGCGCCTGGCAACGCCTTGGAAGCGAGGGATGCGAACCACATGAGGAATAAGAAGAAGGTATGTCTCCAATTATTTGTAAAAGAATCTAATGGGCTTATTCCAGAAATCCCCAGGCAGTATTCACTGCGCAGGGGATTTCCGGACTGCTTGTCCATTTTTCCCCTGTGCATGCAAAAACTGCACGCGAATGGGAAAATGGACAAGCAGTCTGGAAATCCCCTGAACCATTTATTATGGGTGGCACAAGAAATAAGCCCTCATTGTGTCATATGCATTATGCCCTGTAATTATGATATAAATGTAATTTCACTTTATTCCTGTGTTTTTTATAAACAACCAATCTGTTAAATTCTATTCGGTCGAGACTCGAGATGGTCGTCTAGCCACGATTCAATAAAGTGGTGCTCACTTTACGTTAGTGCAATGCTGGCAGTTAGGAAGAAAACACGAAATTACATGTTTTATATGTACTTATTGTATATAAATTCCACCAATAGAAACGCAGCTTTGAGGAAAATATACAAAATCAACAACGTCCCATTTTCAGTTTCCCGCCGTATATGATTTTTGTGTGCGTAAATAACAGTAACAAGGTATTAAATTAAAGTAACATTAATAAAATTATCGATGTGCCATCTCCGTCACTTCCTAAGCAGTACCTAAGGACGCCAAGTTCTAAAGAGTGAAGAATTTAAGTTGGGGAATAATTCTTAACGTCATCACGTGGCTTGTTTTACGAATTTTTGCATTTGATAGCTAATTTGGTAACAGTATTTGATTGTGATTGCGGGCCGAAACTTTATTGCCCCATTATGCTAAATTATTTTTACGAGAGAGAGTAAAATAAATGTTTCTACATTTTACATTACGTCTCAATTGTTCATCAACAACAAAAGTTGACTATTTTCTTGTATTTCATTAATAAAGAAAGGAAAGCTAGGCTTACGTTTTATTCCATTAGGATATAGAAATCCGATAATATTATTCTCTCAGGATTTATACAACGGAAAACAGAAAGGTGAAGCAAATGGTAAACTAATTTTAGTTTCTGTACAAAAATAGAGTTTCAATTCTAAAACTGTACGGGACGACTACATCGACACGTGAGCGGGACGGGAAGGCCATTTTACTTAGGTTAATTTGTTGATTGTAAATGTCCGTTATATCGCCAAAACCAAATATTATAATGCCAAAAATGTATCCCTTTAGACTAGATAACTCATAACATAAGTAAGAATTAATAGTTTTGTAAATGTACCTTTAAGTTTTTGTAAAATATTCGCCGTATTATGTAAATAAATGAGGGGGCGGTCACTTTATTTCACCCAAAGGCTTGCATTAGGTAGGGAAAATAGGGCTCACACTTCATCAACCTAGATATAGACAGATAGGGACACTAGGTTAGGAAATAAGTGAGGAAATGTGAGCACCTGATAGCAAAATTAGGGGAACAAACCGACATTTTGCCAAATCGGGACGGCCAATCAGGGAAGGGATTTAAAGATGGAGGGCCTTCAGTCGCACACCGTCCTCCGTCTTTGTCTCGCAGACAGCGGGCTCCCTGACTGGCCGGAACGTACCCTCTACCTGCGTGGGATCGTCGCAGGGTGACGCGATAGTCAGTTAAATAAATAATAGAACAGGAACAATTCACAGACAGTTCACTGCAGGCAACCGACGAAGAAACATCTAACACAGCTGCAAGCCTCGGGGTGAAAGTCACCGCTCCCTCCGTACCGCCATAAAACATTGGTTTCTTTGGGCAATCCCGGCACATACAAAAAAGGCGGCCGTCGGACTACCTGAGCGTGGCGAACGAACGTCGTCACCGTTATACAGTCCACTACCTGAGCCGAGCCACGTTCAGAGACGGTCGCCCACATTGTCTGGTCCTTCGAGCCGGATTTTCCTGAAGAAGCCAACATGCCGGTGACACGCTCATGTGGGGAAAAGAGAAGAAAACAATATGAAGAAGCCCCGACATGTAGTGTCGCTACGGAGCCGCAGTCCTGTACCGAAACAACGACTACGGAAGGAGCTGCGGGATTTTCATCCCCGTCAGTGGCGTCGACGTCTGCCCACACTGTCAGGGCAGAGACACGTCGAGTCACCGCAGCTGTGCACGCCCCGCCGACCGCTGTCGATGTCGGCGCGGCCCGCACCACCACTACAAAGACTGTGCCTGCAAGAGAGACGCACGTAGCACTGACCGCTACTGAGGGCGCGCCACTGCCGGCAGCGCTCATCGTCGCGTCTCAAGAAACTGCACGGCCCATCGGCGCAACGCCTACGCCGGTGCGTCATATCGCCGCGTCCAGCCGTATACCTGACGCCCGGTTGTCCGTCGCCGCACCGCCTGCCGCGATGTCTGGACAACCACTGCACACCCACCGAACATGCTCAAGAGCCAGCAACAGCAGCAAAGCAACAAGAGCTTTGGAATTAGCGCGCGCCCGCGAACAACTCGCCGCCGCACGCGTCGCCGTATTAGAAGCCGAAGCACTTGTGAATGAAGAAGAAAATGAAGATGAAGATGTCCGCACTACCCTCAGTGATGAAGAACCAACTGAACGTGTGGACTCATGGTTGCATGATAGCCACACTCACATACTGGCTATCACTGAACATGAAAACAGAGACGTTCAGCAAACGCTACCGAAAGCAACGCCGGCATCTCCAGTGCCACCTCCGGCGCTTGCTGCCTTCATGAAGACTCAAGCGTTACCTGAAGCTGAACCGCCGCAACCCCGTCCACAAGTACACCTGCCTGCGCCGCAAAAAGAAGCTACCTTCCCACATCCAGGGATTGCGACATCAAGACCGAACGCTGCCGTCGCCCTTCAGCCACCGTCGACGCCGAGGGGTGACATTGCTGAACTGGCCGCTGCTATTACACAAGCGACCAGGCAGTCCCAGCTACAGCCGCATGGAGCACGTTATGCCACTGAATTACCTTTCTTCAATGGCAATCATCAAGAATGGCTGTGCTTCAGAGCTGCATACAATGAAACCGCACGCTTCTTCACTGACGTCGAGAACACTTCAAGATTACGAAGAAACCTCAAAGGAAAAGCGAAAGAAGCCGTAGACAACCTCCTAGTCAGCTATACCCAACCGCAAGAAATACTACGGGTCCTGGAATCAAGATTCGGAAGACCAGATGCCATCGCCTCCACTGAATTGGAGCGACTGCGGAACCTGCCGAGACCAGCTGACACGCCTCGAGATGTCTGCGTATTCGCCAGTCGTGTTGCCAACACCGTGGCTGCACTGAAGGCTCTAAACAGAGTCTATTACCTGTTCAATCCTGAGATCACAATGGCCACGGTAGAGAAGCTGCCACCTACGCTTCGCTACCGTTGGTTCGATTTCGTCGTGACTCAGCCTGAAGAGGAACCAGACCTGCTCAAGCTTGAACGATTTCTTCAAAGAGAAGCTGCCCTCTGCAGTCCATTCGCAAAGCCAGAGAACATAGCGAATGAGAGACAACAACAGCCGCAGCAGAGACGTCAACAACAACAACAACAACGAACGTTTACGTCTCAAGATCGTCCAGAAGAACAATGCCAGTCCTGCAAGAACACCGGTCACACTGTCACCGCTTGCAAGAGTTTCATTGAAGCCACAGTCAATGAAAGATGGGACTTAGCCAAGCAACTACGGCTATGTTTCCGCTGCCTTCGTCTACGAAATCAGAAGCATCACTGCAAAGCGAAGAGATGCGACATTGAAGATTGCAGATACTTTCATCACAAGTTACTTCATCACTTGAAGACGCCGCAGAAAATAAGTGAAGACAAAGAAGTCGTCACATCGTCATGGACAGAGAGCCGAGCACAAGCGTACCTGAAAATAGCGCCTGTGCATATCTCTGGACCAAAGGGAGGAGTAGACACCTGGGCTCTACTTGACGACGGCTCAACCGTCACTCTCATCGACGCATCCATAGCAGAAGAAGTCGGAGCACGAGGTCGCATTGATCCTCTGAACATAGAAGCCATAGCAGACACGAAGCTCTCCGTATCGCGATCTCGTAGAGTCTCGCTCACCCTACAAGGGCAGACTCGCGGGTGCCACCGCATCGTCGCACGAACTATCCAAGAGCTGAAGTTGTCACCACAGAAGGTTCAAGAAGAAGACCTGCGTGCCTGCCCACATCTAGAAGATTTAACAGAGAAGCTCGTCACGAAGTATGCCACGCCGAGACTTCTGATTGGCCAGGACAACTGGCACCTTCTGCTGGCTGAAGAAACAAGAAAGGGAAAGAGACACCAACCGGTGGCATCACTCACGCCACTCGGTTGGGTACTTCATGGCGCACATACACGCGCTCTTGGTCAACGCGTTAACTTCATAACACATGACCAAGACGAAGACCTGAACGAACAACTGAAGCAACATTTCGCCATGGAGAACCTAATGATACAGCCGAAGATGCCACGAAACGATCCAGATAGACGCGCTCTCGAAATATTGGAGCGAAACACAGAGCAGAAAGAAGATGGACACTATCAGACGTCACTTCTGTGGAAAGAAGACACCACACAGATGCCCGACAATTATGAGGCTGCTGTAAACCGACTTCACTCCATCGAAAAGAAGCTCAAGAAAGACACCGTACTGGCAGAAAAGTACCGCGAGCAGATGAACGCAACGATGGAGAAGGGCTACGCTGAGGTCGCTCCACAGACCAAGACACCAGGGAAGACCTGGTACCTGCCTCATTTCGCAGTCATCAATCCACTGAAGCCAGAGAAGACGCGAATAGTGCATGACGCCGCTGCAAAGACCAGAGGGAAGAGCCTCAACGACTTCCTGCTCACTGGCCCTGATCTTCTTCAGTCTCTGCCTGGGGTGCTGATGCGCTTTCGTCAGCACGCCATCGCCGTATCAGCAGATATTACCGAAATGTTCATGCAAGTGAAGGTGCGAACAGAAGACAGAGATGCACTGCGGTACCTGTGGCGTGATGACCCGAACGACCCGCCCACTGAGTACCGCATGACGTCACTCATATTTGGTGCGACATGCTCACCGTCCATTGCCATCTATGTGAAAGATGCCAACGCCCAGAAGTACGCAGAAACACATCCAGAAGCCGTGTCCGCCATCGTCAGGAAGCATTATGTCGATGACTACCTCGATAGCTACGAGACCGTCGAACAAGCAGTCAAGATCGCTCAAGAAGTCAGAGAGATTCACCGACGAGGTCATTACGAATTAAAGAAGTGGACCTCTAACTCAGCAGAAGCTCTACGTCAACTTACAGAACAATCAGAAGCGCCGTCAAAGCCCATAGCAATCTCAGAAGGCGGCAACACCGAACGCGTCCTAGGCCTCATCTGGAATCCAAACACAGACGAACTCGCGTTCAACCTCAACCTGGCGCGAGTTCCACGAGAGGTCCTAGAGAGTGACGCACCCACGAAGAGAGAAGCCCTCAAGATTGTCATGTCACTATATGACCCACTCGGCTTCGCGGCGCCTGTGACGGTACGAGCCAAGCAGATACTCCAAGAGCTCTGGCGCCGAGGAATCGACTGGGACCAACGCATCGACAATGACCTCGCTGACCAATGGCGGGAGTGGCTGGGACATCTACATAGCCTGAACGATGTCGCCATACCACGCTGCTATCTCCGGTGCAGTGACGCCATATCACTGCAACTACACACGTTCGTGGATGCCAGCGAGTCCGCCTACTCAGCCGCTCTCTACTGGCGCGCTGTCACGCCCAGTGGGGAAGTCACCCTCACACTCGTCACGGCAAAGGCGAGAGTCGCACCACTCAAGTTGACGTCGATACCGCGCCTTGAACTGCAGACCGCAGTCATGGGAGCCAGAATGGCAACCACCGTCGTAGAAGAGCACGACAGAAAGCCAGACAGCAAGTTCTTCTGGTCAGACAGTAAGACCGTCATCACCTGGCTCAAGACTGGCTCGCGGTCATACCGACCGTTCGTCGCACATCGCATCGCGGCCATAGAAGAACACACTACCATTCAAGAGTGGCGCTGGTTACCGTCGAGTGAGAACGTAGCAGACGACGCTACGAGAAACGTGCCGCATGACTTCAATCGTCACCACAGATGGTACGTCGGCCCTGAGTTCCTCCGACACGACGAAGACACGTGGCCCAAGGAAAAGGTCACACTAGAGAAGCCGACTGGGGAAGAGAAATGCGCCACCATCAAAGCGCATACGCCGATCCCCTCTCAGGCCGTTCCCGACGCCGTACGATTCTCCAAGTGGGAACGGTTTCTTCGAGCTACGGCACGCACTCTACAGTTCATTGACCTGTGCCGCCGTAACAGACAACGCACGCATTACAAACGAACGAAGAAAACTCAAGACAAAGATCCACTATGGAAACAAGCTCCGAAGACGGATAAGAAGACAGTAGAAATGAAGAAACCTGCTTCATCACGGCGGCCATACCTGACACTCGACGCATCAATCTTACGCCGCGCTGAAACACTAATTATCAAGGCATCACAGCAAGATGCCTTCGCCGAAGAAATAACCGCCCTAGAAAAGGGTAACGCCGTGTCATTAGGCAGCCGCCTCAGGCCGCTGTCGCTGACGTACGTGGACGGCGTCATACGCATCAAAAGCCGCATACAACGAGCGCATGACGTCGCCGACACGGTGAAATCGCCACCCGTGCTAGATGGCAATCAGCACGGCACACGACTCCTGATCGACCACATACACCGTCAGCTGCATCACGCCGGAGTCGAAGCCACCATCAACGAGTGCCGACAGCACTACTGGGTCCTTCGCCTACGGCCCGTAACAAGGATGATCGTGCACAGCTGCATCCCGTGCCGTCTCCGCAGAAGCACGCCGCCACAGCCATCGACGGGTGATCACCCACCGTCTCGTCTCGCCCACCACAGACGACCATTCACTTTCGTGGGGCTAGACTACTTCGGCCCCATGATGACCTCCGTCGGACGCACAACTCAGAGGCGTTACGTGGCACTATTCACGTGCCTCACGACGCGCGCCGTCCACCTCGAGCTTGCCGCCTCACTCAGTGCGGACTCGGCAGTGATGGCACTCAGACGCATGTTCGCGCGTCGAGGCTGTCCCACGGAGATATGGTCAGACAACGGCACGAACCTGCATGCGGCGGACAAAGAGCTGCGCCGCGACACAGACGAGGCGTTGCAAGAAGAAGCAGAGCGACGACAGATCATCTGGAGGTATATACCACCCGCAGCCCCGTTCATGGGTGGGTCGTGGGAGCGACTAGTCCGCTCCGTGAAGATCGCCCTCGCAGCAACACAGCAAGATCGTCACCCGACTGACGAGGTACTCGCCACGCTGCTCGCGGAGGCTGAGTACACCGTGAACAGCAGACCACTCACACACGTCTCTGTGGACCCAGACGACCCAGAGGCCATCACACCGAACCACTTCCTACTCGGTGGTTCAGCTCGCGTGCCGTCCCCCGGCACCTTCAAGGACAATGACCTCATCGGCCGCACGCACTGGCGCGCGTCACAGCGCCTCGCCGACATCTTCTGGAGCCGCTGGCTCCGGGAGTACCTCCCCGACCTCCAACACCGGCGGGAGCCGCATGACAAGGGCCCGCCGCTGAAGGAGGGTGACGTCGTCTTCATAGTCGCCACCAACCTGCCACGAAACACCTGGCCACGCGGAGTCATCACTGCAACATACCCGGGGCCAGACGGCGTCGTACGAGTCGCGGACGTCAAAACGAAAGGCGGAATCCTGCGCAGACCGACCAAGAGGCTCATCGTGATCCCTACCGATCCAGTCGCCCTTCCAGCCAAGGTGTAGAGTCCGCAGCCAGGACTCAACACGGCGGGAGTATGTACGGGACGACTACATCGACACGTGAGCGGGACGGGAAGGCCATTTTACTTAGGTTAATTTGTTGATTGTAAATGTCCGTTATATCGCCAAAACCAAATATTATAATGCCAAAAATGTATCCCTTTAGACTAGATAACTCATAACATAAGTAAGAATTAATAGTTTTGTAAATGTACCTTTAAGTTTTTGTAAAATATTCGCCGTATTATGTAAATAAATGAGGGGGCGGTCACTTTATTTCACCCAAAGGCTTGCATTAGGTAGGGAAAATAGGGCTCACACTTCATCAACCTAGATATAGACAGATAGGGACACTAGGTTAGGAAATAAGTGAGGAAATGTGAGCACCTGATAGCAAAATTAGGGGAACAAACCGACATTTTGCCAAATCGGGACGGCCAATCAGGGAAGGGATTTAAAGATGGAGGGCCTTCAGTCGCACACCGTCCTCCGTCTTTGTCTCGCAGACAGCGGGCTCCCTGACTGGCCGGAACGTACCCTCTACCTGCGTGGGATCGTCGCAGGGTGACGCGATAGTCAGTTAAATAAATAATAGAACAGGAACAATTCACAGACCGACCGATCAGTCTTCTCAGCACTCTGGGGAAGATATACGAGCGACTCCTTCAGAATCGTCTCTGGGCTCACGTCAAATCAAATAACCTGCTTCCGGACGAGCAGTTTGGTTTCCGTGCTAGACACTCGTGTGTTCAGCAAGTTCACCGCATCACGGAGCACATTTTGACCGGTTTTAACAACTCACTCAAACCCCGAACCACGGTAGCCGTCTTCTTAGACGTTGCAAAAGCATTCGACAAAGTCTGGCACAACGGATTGATATACAAGTTGTATCAACTCGGTGTGCCAGAGCGTCTTGTACTCATAATACAGGATTTTCTCAGGGACCGAAGCTTTCGTTATCGTGTCGAGGGAGATCTTTCTTCCCCCCACTCTATTAGAGCCGGAGTCCCTCAGGGCTCCGTGCTATCACCGCTTTTGTTCACACTTTTTACTAGTGACTTTCCACGATCGCCTAACGTAGTATACTCTCTTTTTGCCGATGACACCGCGATTTACTCTACCGATTGGACCACCTCTTTTGCCGTGATCAGACTCCAACGAGCGGTAACCGCTCTAGGAGAATGGTTTCGGAAATGGAGGATTACGGTCAACCCTCAGAAAAGCGTAGCGGTGCGCTTCACTGAGGGTCGTCGTAATAAAGTCTCGATCGCTCCCATTACCTTGTTCGATGAACCCATTCCGTGGGCAAAGTCGGCAAAGTACCTGGGAGTCACTCTTGATTGTCGACTCAACTTCAAACAGCACATCACCATAGTTAGAAACCGCGCCGCGTTCGTATTAGGCCGTCTCACTCCTCTCGTTTGTAAGCGGAGTAAATTGTCCCTTAGAAATAAGGTGACACTTTACAAAACTTGTATTCGTCCCATTATGACGTACGCATCGGTTGCGTTCGCTCATAGTTCACCGCGCGTTTTGTACAAGCTTCAGATAATTCAGAATAGGTTCATACGTAAGGCGGTAGGCGCGCGCTGGTATCAGCGAAACGTCGACCTGCACTGTGATCTCGAGCTTCCCTCGATCCTTCAATATATGAAGGATGCCTCGCGCCGGTACTTTGACGCGGCTCCACATCACTCGAATCCACTCGTAGTTCAAGCGTCCGAATACGTTGTAGACACGGTAGACTCTCCGCTCCTTCGTCGCCGCCCCAGGCATATCCTGGGCGACCCGGACGATCCCATAGCTGCCGCCGTGCTGGCAGCTATGGGACCGTCCACTTCTACATCTACCGGTAATGTAGGTAGGTCTTCAAGCATACACATGCTACACACGATCAGACACCGATCTCGCCGGCGAGGTCGACGACCCCACACAATTAGATTCTCTCCAAATAGTCAAAGAGATAACAACATTATTAGGGCCCCCGGGATCACTACTAACAATAGCGATCCAGGGATGTTGCAATCCGTCCCCCGTAGTCCTGGCGACGGCCCAAGCCGAGGTTCGTACCCAACTGGGTGCCCTTGAGCTAGTCGCCTAAACATTAATTCTAGGCAGGGCGCCTTCTGCGCTTTGCACAAAGCGGCTGTGCGCACTCTGCGCACGCCCCAAAACTCCGGTGACGCTGTCAAGGTCGGTAGAGACCAACAGCATACATTCACTCAAAAAAAAAAAAAAAAAGAACAATTCACAGACAGTTCACTGCAGGCAACCGACGAAGAAACATCTAACACAGCTGCAAGCCTCGGGGTGAAAGTCACCGCTCCCTCCGTACCGCCATAAAACATTGGTTTCTTTGGGCAATCCCGGCACATACAAAAAAGGCGGCCGTCGGACTACCTGAGCGTGGCGAACGAACGTCGTCACCGTTATACAGTCCACTACCTGAGCCGAGCCACGTTCAGAGACGGTCGCCCACAAAAACCTTATCTAAAGTCCATCGCTTTGAGTGTTGACCCTGAAAAGGTGAAATGGGAAGTTTAATATAGGTACTACCTACTTAAGACAAAGCCGCAGGAAAAACGACGGGGTGCCACTAATGAATAATAAGTAAATGTTTTCAGGTAATAAAAATGCTCGTGCTGGTCGTCGCGCTATTCGCGATCTGCTGGCTGCCGCTGCAGAGTTATTTACTGCTGCAATCTTTCTTCCCCTCTATCAACGAGTAAGTAATTGTACATTAACCACACCAGTGATGGGGAAATATTCGCAGGTATTCCTGAAATTAACTGGGTGTGTCGTGTTTTATGACCTCAGATACTTTGATAAGCCGTTTTGTCTTGCTTTATTGGTGGGCAAACTGGGCAAATGCCTTTTCTTCTTTCTGATATAGTTCTTTAGACCACTAACGATTGTCATTGTATCTTTTTCAACAATAATTGTCGTCATTGAAATGCTTCTGATTTTATTAAAGTTATAATTAGGTATAGTGTTAAGCTATATTTAAAGTTAAGATGTATTTAATTTTAAACTTAATTCTAAAAAAATATGATTTTCTGTTTCTTTAGCAGGTAGGTACTTATATAGTTCTAATTTTATAATTATATAGAAACCTTTTCGAAAATAATTTCATTAACTTTCATAATAACACGACGCTCAATTTATATACTTAATTATGCAAAAAGTAGTGACAATAAAGAGCTTCATAAATTACAGGCTTTCGCGATTAAATGACTTCGGTTCTAGTTAGACAGGTACATACATGCTATAATACTCTTTGGAAGTTACACCCTCTTGAGTTACTAATAAAAGGAGACTGGTGTTAACACGCTTTAATCTACATTATATCTATATCTAATTTAATCTACATATATCTAATTTAATCTACATCTATAATTTCAGATATAAATACATCAACGTGCTATTTTTCTGCTTCGACTGGCTCGCAATGAGTAACTCGTGCTACAACCCCTTCATCTATGCGATATACAACGTAAGTCCTCAACGCCACCTAAGCATAGAATGACTAAATAGTGCCCTATCCAATAGTCAAGCTTAGTGTTCATCTGTGTAAAATTAGAAGTTCATAAACATTCGCGTACTGAATACATGTTAATTAGTATTTTAACGGGTCAAAATTATATCTTATGATATTAGTTTGTGCGCGAATTAGAACAGTTTAACACTTATTAAGATGTGTAAAATTATTCAGTATAGCTCTCTTTGACACCGATACAACAAAACACGCAAAGTCTTTTTATAGGTTACTAGCTGATACCCGCAACTTCGTTTGCATTTTTATATAAAATGTAAACTGTTTAGAAAATCAATTAATGTCGCGGGGAACAGTTATAGGTAAGAATATATCTGTCTCTTTCTCACTCCCTTTTCCTCTATCTTTCTCCCTCTCTAGCTCTTTTTCTATCTTTCTCCCTCTTTCGCTCTTTCTATCTCTCTTCCTCTACCTCCATCTCTTTCCCTCTCCCTATATCTCTATATCTTTCCCTATCTTTCTATCATTAATATCCCTCTCCACTCTCAATCTCTTGCGTTTCCTCTCCCTGTCCATCTCATCAATTATATTTATTTCCCTCACCCTCTCCATCTATATCTCTTCCTTTCCCTCCTTCGCTCACTCCCTCTCCCTCTATTTCTATATATTTCGCACTCAATCTCTCTCACCTATTTCCCCCCACTCTCCCCTACTTCTAGCCCCACTCTCCCCTCTTTCACTCCCACTCTCCACTCTTTCTCCCCCCACTCTACCCTCTTTCTCCCCCACTCTCCCCTCTTTCTCCCCCCACTCTCCCCTTTTCTCCCCCCCCACTCTCCCCTCTTTCTTCCCCACTCTCCCCTTTTCTCCCCCCCCCCCCACTCTCCTCTCATTCTCCCCCCACTGTCTCTACTCTTTCTATTCACTCTACACTCTTTCTCACCCCACTCTCCCCTCTTTCTCAACCCACTCTCCCCTCTTTCTCCCCCCTCTTTCTCCCCCCACTCTCCCCTCTTCCCCCCACTCTTCCCTCTTTCTCCCCCCACTCTCCCCTCTTTCTCCCCCCCTATACTCTCATTCTCCCCGCTCTCCCCTCTCTATCTCCCCACTCTACCCTTTTGCTCACCCCACTCTCCCCTCTTTCTCCCCCCATTCTATCCTCATTCTCTCCTCTACCCTCATACCCCACTCTCCCCTCTCTATCTCCCCACTCTACCCATTTTCTCACCCCACTCTCCCCTCTTTCTCCCGCCACTCTCCCCTCTTTCTCACCCCACTCACCCCTCTTTATCCCCCACTCTCCACTCTCTTTCTCCCCACTCTACTCTCTTTCTCACCCCACTCTCCCCTCTTTCTCCCCCCCTCCCTTTTTCTCACCCCACTCTCCCTTCTTTCTCCCCCCACTCTCCCCTTTTTTCCCCCACTCTGTCCGCTTTCTCCCCCCACTCTCCCCTCTTTCTCCCCCAATCTAACCTTTTTCTCACCCCACTCTCCCCTCTTTCGCCCCCCACTCTCCCCTCTTTTCCCCCACTCTGTCCGCTTTCTCCCCCCACTCTCCCCTCTGTCTTTCCGCTTTCCCCTCTCTTTCTCCCCACTCTACCCTCTTCTCCCCTCACTCTACCATCTACTCCCCCTTTCCCCCCACTCTCCCCTTTCCCCCACTTTACCCCTTTCTCCCCCTCCTCCCATCGCACTCTCCCCCCTTAATTACTTTCCAATTTAAATTACGATCCGTTTAGCCGTTTATTGTGGTCCGTAGGGGGTGCATCTAAAGAATACCTCTTAATTTCAACCCCCTTGCTTTTGCCCCTTTAGGGATGATTTTGCAAAAAAGCTGAAACCCGTATTTATTTATTTCTTACCAAAAGCCTAAATAAGAATTTTCAGATCCCTAACTTGAGGAATTATGGATTCCCCATACAAACTTTCAACCCCTATTTCATCCCCTTCGAGATTATTTTTTGAGACAAAAGATAGCCTATGTCCGTCTCATAGGTCCAATCTACCCCTATACCAAATTTCATCGAAATCGGTTCAGCCGTTTAGCCGTGAAAAGGTAACAAACAAACAGATATACAGACAGATAAACAGAGTTACTTTCAGATTTATAATATTAGTATGGATTTATATTATTATAGGGTACGAAGGCGATCCCACCAGTTGTTTAATTAAAATTTAGTTCTAAGAATTTTCAATTATTTTGAAATAGGTAGGTACTAAAACTTTTACTTTCTAAACCTTCGGTGTTCACGTTTAAGTCGCGTTTGTATATACATACTTTATATTATATACATGTTTGTTAAACACATTCAATATCGAAGTCGAGAAGTGAAAAGGGTACTCCCTAAATATTTGCGCTTCGTTAAATATGTAGAGTCATATTGAATTCCGAAGATCCGATAGACTTGATGTATGAGACATCATAATTTCACATCAATCATTACATAAAAAGGCCAGAGATTGTGTGGGTGTACGAAGGTCACACATTCAATCAGAATGAATCAATAAACAGATTTTAGAGAGTAAACGTAGTCCATTGCTAGCTTCTATTTGGCGAGTACTTATAACAACAACGCGTCACGATTATTGACATACAATCTGACACCTAATTAGAGTTCCTTGTATCTCTAGGGAATCAGGAATTAAGAGGGACATGGTCCTACAAACATCCAAACTCGGCGCAAATACCCGTGATTCATACAAATATTTACCCAGAGCGGGCTATAGGAATGTTCGATTCAATTATATCAATCCATCAATTAATTTGGAGCACAGCTTATACACCGTATCATAGGTATCATAAGTTACATGACAAGTATAAAAAAACACTTTTACTACGTGTCACAAAAAAGAGTCCCGGATCTGTTTTATTGACCACAAAGGGTTGAGACGATGTAACTCATATTGGCGCGCTGTGAAATTACGAGCCTGCTTCCGGACGCAATTTGTTTTGGTTTTGTCTGCTCACATTTTATGTCTTTTGCTACAGGAAAAATTCAAGAAAGAATTTAAGCAACGTTTCACATTTGGAAAAAAACCCATCAACAGATACGCTAATGATAGCTACGAGGTGAGCACACACAAGTAAAGTGACTATTAGTATTACTAGTCACAGGGGTTCCGTTGTCTACCTCCATTTCTGTTATTAAATCATCTCGTTATCACCACAATATGAAATAAATAGTCGTTGATAACAGACGTGCAAAATGAAAACTCTTTTTAATACAATTTGTATTGCTAAATGAGACCTAAACAGTAAACACAAAGTTTTTGTCTTATAAAAGATTTGAAAACAAAAAGTTAATTTTATTTTAAATAGAATATTACTGTTTGCAGGATGGCCAATCGTATAGAACGAGGATATTATCATTTCGTTCCACTCACGACCGAGGCGCATATTCAACAAGAAAATCAATCAATATCACCCCTGTCGATGGCATGAAAATCGGCAACCGAAATTCTTGTCACTGCATGGCGTCACAAAACAGGGAAAACGGGTTCAGTTACGTAAAGCCCGACGAAATGGACACACCTAACAACGCAAAGAGATATCACAGCGTGCGGTTTGACAATAAAGGAAAAAGCAAAAGGAAACCTACGCAGAAATACTCCGAGGACGAAATGCCAATAGGCGACGAGAGAGTGAGCGAGTTGTATATATTCCCCAACAGTAATATAGTTGAATTTACAGACATATCGTACGAAGACAAAGTGTGAAATAATATATTAGTTTTATTTTAATTGTAGTAGAGTAGGTTTAAGTATTCTGAAATTAATTGATATGTGATTTAACATTATGTAGTAGTTGAAAACGTGAATTAAATTAGTTCATAAGCCAACTTTCATTGTTCTAATTGCCTAATTTTCATTATACTAAAGTTGGGAATAGATTTATAAGCCAAGAAATTTAATTGTAGGTAAGTAGTTTAATTTTTAATAGTAGTACTTTAAAAACTGTCAAAGAATATTAATAAACATTTATAAAATATTGGAGTAGTAGGTAGATTCGTATCAAAATACCGAGATGAAAGCAAGATTAGATTTAAATCATTCAGGAAATCAGAACATATGTTTCTCGCTAATTTTACGTAATCTGTAGGCTAAGCAATGATAAAAAACGGATAAGTCAACCCATTCCAAACGATGATACCGAGCTGCAAAGCATAATATAATATTAGAAACCTACCTATAACATATAGACTTAGCGCTACGGTAATTTTCTTACATAAAAGTAGTACTATTATTATTCTTTGATAGAAGTATATTATCTGCAAGCACCCTTATGACGGCGGAAATCATGCGAAGTGGTTTTGGCGCTCTGCCAATGTAAGCCCATATTCTTGCTTGAAAAGCAAAAGCTATGTATTAACTGCCTTCGCTTAGGAGATAATTAACAATTTTCAAGGCAAATTAGTTTCAGAATAGGCTCTCACAATAAATAGGCAAGCTAGAACGTTAACCATCAATGTGTTTCGTAATCGTATTTTAATTTGAAGTCATAGATTATTTTCCATCTCAACTTTGGCTGAAATATTATGTACATCTCAATTTTGAATGATGCCTGTCTGGATAAATTGGAGATCAAGCTAGCTTCGTACATGCGTTCATGTTCTTGTATGCGGTGTCTATGTTAGAATTTTAAGTGCATTGCTTAAATAGTAGTTTGTTTAACAAGGGACGAAAACGACTCATTCATACTCGATGTGTTGCCGTACGACACGTGAGGCATAGAGAAATACATCGAGAATCGAGAAAAGAATAGCCGTTTGAGATCTGCGTTAAACACAAAACTTTTCACATCGAGATTGCGAGAAATACAATAAGTACCTACCTAGGTATACAATTAAAAAACGCTAAGATTGTTTTACAAGTAGCCCCATTTACTTTCAAATAAAAATATGATCAAATAAAATCTTTTTTATTCTATTTATGAGAATTGTAACCCAGACAACATATTTTTTTATAAAATATTTATTGTAATTAAAATTACTACAGTTTGTGAGTTTGTGTTAAGACTTACCTTGATACTTAAATTTGATAGGTTTACTTGAATAATGAATTGATTTTAACGCCTGCGCTAGAAAGCAATTTTCAAATCAACTCAATCCAAACACTTCCTTCGGCAAACTCCACTCGCCCATTCAAAAGTAGACCAAATAACAATCAAACAGTACCAAACATCTCGGGTGTAGGTTTGGATAATAGCTAAGGAATTGTAAACAACTGAGCCAATCAAACAAAGTTTTCGATCTACATGAATTTCAATACATATAAAACTTAAGTTGCGTAAGTACACAGGTATACAATACATTTTAGAAGCAAACATTACAAAGTTACATTATTAATTTTCGTCTGCATTTACTTTAGAACATTATTAAACATAAGTTGTATCTTAAACAAAGTAAATTTTAATGAATATACGGTAGGTAGGAATTACCAGACGAATATAGCCCAAATTTGATGCAGTAGCTTATACAGATCACAACTCATACCCGAGCTTACTTAAAGTGACAGTGGGCGCTTGACAAGGATCCTCATTGTAACTTCATTGACGTAGGTGAGCCAGGACTTGCAAAATTACTCATCAAATATACAGGTTCTCAGCATGATACTGATGACGCGGTACGGGTCGGCGTTGGCGGCGGGGCGGCGATCTTCTAAATAGCCTTTCTTATCTTCAGACACGGCACGAGGAATCCTCACGGAACAGCTTCGGTTGGCAACACCTGCATACGGATGAAAGCCACTTTACATTCTAATAATATAAAGTTAGCATGGAGCTTGCACGCCATGTATCTAGAATCGTATTTTTCGTCTTAAAAATTATATTAGTCTAAAATAGAATAGAATTTAAAACCATTTACTGTACACTAAAAAGATACACAATACAGAAAAACATCTGACACAATAAGATAGTGCAATAGGCGGTCGTTGATATATTGTGTTTAATAGTTAGCCCGATCATGAGATGACGCCGTATTGCAAGACGGCGAAGTACGGTAGAAACGCCATCGCGGCATAGTATAAACAGTTATACAATGTACAACCGTTTTTAACGCCTACAGATAGAACACCTATAAACCCCACTTAGGTGATCTTTATGTGCCTCTTTACTGTAGTAATCTCAACCATAAGTAAACTGTCAGCCTATGTTACGGTAGACGAACGACATTGGACCTATTTATTCTTGGCTTGGCTACTACGAGTAGGTACGTACTCTGCCATAGCTTTTTAATACTCAAGAAAACTCATAAAATCTACTTCAATTTAATAGCCGTCGCTAGCTGTGTTAGACCGCGTAACGAAATTCCTAAATTATTAACTAAAGTCACCGCAAGGAAAATTTATTTCTCAATTAGCAGGTTGGGTTTAGTCTCATCTTTGGTAAATAATAAATAATTATACAGAAGTTTCCAGTTGGCGAAGTTACGAACCGTTACATATTAATGGCGGCTATTATTTAAATTTGCTAAGGGTTTAGCTAATGTCGTTATTAACATTTCTTACTAATTATTTCCTTGTTGATCGTCCTAATTACGGGCGCAGATGTTGATCGTCCTAATTATAAAGGGCGTACAATTCATTGGTCACGTCTTAGCGGTGCCCGGAGTAACGCGGACGCGGACAACGGACTTTAAACTTTTCATGAAAATGTACCTTCCATTCATTCAAATAAATAGATCGAAACTAGATAAAAACTAGATAGATCGAAACCAAAACAGGCCTCCCTCACTCTATGTACTTGCACGGGATAAGCCGCCTTTTTTCATACATTTTTCATTGGGTGCTAACCACGCGGAGCCTGCAGCTACAAAGCAAAACTTACTTTACGCTCATAAACTGAAGTACATTTTCGTTCGCAGTGGCTAGCGAAACCAAAGAGTAACCAATTATTGCAGTTGGTTAGGATAATGTTGTATGGAGTAGTTTATCTGTTACGTAGTAACTATTTAGTTATCTGTGACCAAACTATGTAGATATATTGAGCGATGTCAATGTATGTAGGTACGGTTCTTAACTATACACAACAGTGAAACATTGGTTATTTTAAGAAATTAAAACAGCCCAAATGTATAACAATTAATGGAATCTGGGCTAACGTTGCAAAATAATAACTGTTGTAAGATTCTAACTTTGATTAATTTAAACTGATACCTCAAACCACAAAGATTAGAAAGCACAAATTGATTACTTGGCGTAACGTAAAATAATGACTTATACTTCAACTCTATAGAAAGCTACCGACACTGATAAATTATCAATTAGCTTGCACAACACAGTAAATATCAACCGAGGTGGGCGTCAGCGTATTTTGCACCATGACATCACAAGTCTATTCAAAGCTCGCATTATATCCTCGTATTATGCGTTTTTTATTACCACTTCATTGTCTTAAAGCCGATAAGAAAAGCTTTAGTACTACCGAATGAAAAAAATAAAAATACCCAGAACTATTTCCAGCGAACAATTTTATATGCTGCGTGTTTACGAACGGCAAGTGGTTTAAAATGCGTTCAATATGAGTTGTAATTAAACCTAAACGGATTTATATTTAGCTCTTACAGCAAAAATCTCATTATCCTTACTAATAAATATCTCCGCATTGTTGTCTCAATGCTGTTATCTGATACTTTGTTTTCGAGAAACCCGAATGGAAAATTACGCCATCATTTCATTGGGTTCCTCTTATTTCTAGTTTTTCGTACATACAACAACATAATAAGCGGTATATTGCGTATAGGTCATTCATCTACGAAGCCATAATTTGAAATACGTTACCGAATAATCTCTTAGGTGCGTCTAGACAAACTGGACTGGACTAGACTGTCCAGACTGTCCTCAACGCATGCCTCGCGATGTCTGGACGCGCCTTTAGGGTTCCAAATTGCAATTATTAAATTGATCTACGAAACCGTAGCCAAGTGCTACGATTTCGTAGCTACGTAGCGAACTGCTACGAGACCTCACTCAATAATTATACGAACTACGAATCCCAAGATTCGGACTGTAATAATACCACAGCTTTCTTGCATGCGGTCAGTGTCATAACGGTAGAAGCACACTCGTAAACATTAGGCAATAGGCAATAGGCATGGCTGGGCGTACCTACAAAAGTACCAACGTACAAAAAGAAAAAAGTAGGCTTTTCGCGAAATTTTGTCGCACATGCTCCAAAAGCGTTCTTTCGCTTAGATTATTCCGCTACGATTAGGTAAGAGTATTTCTCGGTTGTTGTATGTTTACGATCAAGTATAGTTTGTGTAATACCAGAGTTATAGCTTGGGTCATTTCGAAAAAAGCTATGCAGACAGAGCCTAATGATATAAACATAATTATGACTTGTTGAGTTTCCCGCTGTCTCAAAATGTAAAGAAACACAGAAACAAACTTAATTAATGTTTGCCATTCTGCAGAAATTTGTGGGACCATTTAAAGTTATAATGATGAAAAAGATTGTTGTATTTATTGAAAGTTTCATTTGAACAAACTTTTACAAAGGTGACATTAGTATAGTTAAATAGCTCTCATTTTTCGACTTTTATATCAATATCATATTATGTTGCCAGCTGCTAGTAACAGCGTTTGCGATAAGAGTTCATTATTCGCCCTATCTCCACTCAGTTCGATTCTGAACAGCTGCACAAACCCTGATCAATATTGAGGGATTTACAACACATGTTGATTATATTCCAAACCGAACGCAAGCTTTACTCACTACTGTTATTCAGATATCCCATCGATCACCCTAATGCGTGTTGAATAAACGTTTACGTAAGGGATCAAACACGGCTGGAGATAAATGCAGCCGAATCGGTTAGCAGGTGGAGTATTTGAACCACTAATACGGTTTATTCACAACTTTAACGCATTTAGCAAAAAGCTTTGGCCGCATTAGACGAACGAACTCATAACACTAAGTCTCTGGGAGCGTGCCCCTCGCTGTCTACGCGCTTTTGTAGCATTAAAACCACTTAAAATGATATCAAATTACCGAGTAAAGCCTCCATTCTCCACATTAAGCTTTTATAGGATTTTTTGCCGGTGCTCAATTTCTCAAGTAAACATATCCCGCGCGTACATTTTTACGGTTAATAATATGGAAAAGCACCTATAAAATGATCGTTCAAGTTGATCCCAGTGAACATTTCACAGTCGGCTAAGTGAAAGTAAAGCGATAAAAGCTTAAATTTTTCTCGTTTGGATTTAACCTGATTGAAAGTTGCGAGTGATTTGTGAGACGCCGTCTGAAAATGAGTACGGATGTTCTCAGACGTAAAACCGTGGGGTTTCGACACAATACGTTAGACATATTGTTACCTGCAGTGAAGTCTCGTATGTGGGGCATCCCATCCTTTCCAGTGAGTCGCCGCGCGTTGTCTGCGCCTTGGTTGGCATCGTACTCGTTAATATGAGCACCGTGTCTGCGTGCCAGCTTATCTATGGCTCGCTCAATTACCCTATGGAATACAACAGTCAAACGGCATTACATAATATGAAGTATCTTTCAAATACGCTTGTATTCAACTTTATGTAGTAGAAGTACTATTATTATACTATAAATATAATCTAAGTGATGTCTACAATACAATCACATAATTATAAATAAACCATGAGACTCCCATTGCTTATCGTGGTAGTGGGTTTATGACACTATCAATATTTTAATAGTTCAGTAAGAAATATGTTGTAAGTAATATAGCATCACAACTTCGTCTACAGTAAATCTTTATGTTAGGCTGTTAAATCCATGTTACGGGCAAAATTACACGACCAAGGAGATATAATGAGGGTAAGTAAAGGAGCCAGAAAGTCCCAAGCGGGGAGTTGGATGTGTAGGTGTAACAAATGAGCAATCCCTTATGCACAAGCATTTGTGATACCGTTGGGAAAACAACGGGGCGTCGTCCGATGACGTCTAACATCTTGCATTTGAATTCTTATCTCTCGTTTTATCTATCTTTGCGATGAATACGCAAACAGAATTTGAAACATCTGACCCCTTTTCTATTGCCCAAATGGGAAGCGAATATAAATGAAATACTTATACCAACACCATGTCTGAATGTTAAGAAAATTTGTAGTACTCTCGTGATATCGCATAATTTGTTAACTCCTCTGTGTATTGTACAAACTTATATTGTATTTTATAAAATACGTTTTAACGGCCCGCTATCTCATTGTTGTAAGTATTGGGATATACATGTCAAATAACAATTTTTAGTCCATAAAATAAATGTCACTGATACGGATTTTTGCACTAGCGACATTAAACATTCAACCCACAATACACAATAATAATCGTGTCAGTACGTGACTACGTTTAGTACGGTGCGTAGGTACGTTGAATAACTACGTACTATTTAAATCAGAACGCTCTAGAAGCGGCGCGGTGGCCGCAATAACGGGTGCCGACTAATTTCACAAAATAAATTACTCACAAAATACCATCGTCTTCCCTCATATCTTTCGACGAGAAGTAGCAAAATGTCCCGTTCCCCGGCCAGCTCGGCACAGGCTGCGGCTCGAAGGTTACGACGGTGCCGTACTCTTCGGCTAATCGAGCCAATATGTATCGCGCCATCCACAAATCGTCCGCTGCCCTTATTCCGGGGGTCGGGCCAACCTGTAACAAATTATGCAAATCAAATTATTAAACCTTTAGAATCCTTCAAAGGCAAACTTCTCGCCGCAGACAGTTACAGCGCCATTCCTCAAACTTCACCAAAACCACAAATTGGAGATTGGCAAGCAATTCTGCTAGCGGTTAAAGTTAATTTTGATGTTTTTTGATATATACAATTATTGAGTAACCTGATATTTTTACACTGTAATACTATATTTATTTCGTTGAAGTACTAGGTACAGAGAAAATTATTTTATCAGTTGTACCTACTTGGAAGTTCCATTGAGAAGGAGTTGTCCCAGGATTTATTCCATTTAAATGGATTCCTGCATAAAGGCAGCACCTGCAAATATTTCATAATACATTGTATAAAGTTTGTAAAATGTGATTATTATTTCAGAATAAGCGTTAATACCTGTAGAATGCCTCCATTAACTCTCTAGCGACGATTTTATTAGCCCCAATAGCACAGTAGTAGGGGCCTGGCGGGGCGGGGAAGCCGCCGGGCGGCCAGCCGAGAGGACGCCCGTCGGTCGAGTTCAGGAAGAACTCTTGATTGAAGCCGAACCAAGGCTCTTCCACCTCAGCCTTCTCACACTGTATGGTGCAGTTCTTGCGGTAATTGGAGGCTGTCCAGCATGAAACGAGAATTTTATATCGACTGTCTAATTACGTCAGGAACTGAGAATGCAGTCCGTTTTACAGTAAGTTGTAACTTTATATGATTTAATATATTTACACCTGCGAACCGCGTCGTCGTACACGATGAATGTTTTTATATCTATATAGGACAAACTGTTTACCACCAAAGCCCGGTGACCTATGTTAGCGATACTCAATCTTAGCAATCTGAAATTATCTTTTGGACTTCGTCGCACATGATCGTTCAAAAGGCAGATCAAACCTCAAATGCAGCATTACACTAATGAAGCGGCGAAATATAGATAGGCACGTAAACTTATATAATTAAGCTCCTAAGTTCACAGTCAAGAAACATAACAGCCAGTAAAACGCTACTACGAGATGGCTAGATGTCCCATAAACAGGGCCTAATGAGGCCGGCTGTAACTTCCGCACATTAATAACCGTAGAGCGTAATAACTGCAAAGTAGTTCTGGATCCTGGTAATTGAACAACATTATGTTTATGGTTTTATTAATGGGTCCGTGTGCCTTAGCTTTATCAAGGTCAACATTAAAAAAACGTGGTTTAATAGGAAAAAATAACAGTGTTGTCGCAGTGTTGGAGACTAAAAGTCTGTCGATCAAAGCAATGAAGCCAATGATGTGTATGATCAACAAAGTCATAACAGGAAAATAAAATGCTCTTATACGATCTCTACAGTTTGTCTTGAATGTGTCCGCTAGAAGATAATGATATACCTTATAGTGCAATAGGTGGACAAAATAAAAACATTTAACTTAACATTGCAAAACACAAATGTACAAACAAAATGAACTTTAACCAGCTCTTGGTGCTATAAAACACGTTTATAATCCCTCAGCGCATTAGCTGAAACGCGTTCTAAACGCTAAAGTTTATTCAATGTAATGTTCTACCTCACAGAGTTCTCAATTAAGTAAGTATATAAATGTAGAAGTTGAATGCTGCTTTTTTCTGAAAATACATAACACTTGAAGGTCCTTTTCTGAGCAGGCTTCCACGACTTTCGACTATCACCAAATACGCTTCACTCAAATACTAGTAAGACTAGATTTCTCAATTAATCTCGGAGCTATTTAGAACCCCTTTTCACATTAATTGCAACCTATTTATTTATCTCACCCTTCGCCTGCGTCTTCATATTTTAGTAGACTAATTACAAAGCTAAAACTCAAAGATATGAAATCACAAAGCGAAGGTTATTTTCGGCATCTATTTGTTCAAATAATTGGGAAAATTTTTGGAAAGCTTTTCAATCAAAATTGTTGGGATGAAACGTTTGCGTAATACTCGTAATCAATTTAACAGCTATAAAGCATCATTGGAGACAAAGTTGATGTATTAATTTATGATGCAGGTCGGTATCTAAAAAAAAATCTGTCAGTCACTCTAGCTGGAAATTATAATAAAGAGAACTGAAGTAAATAATCTTTGTTTTTTATCTTATTTTCATTATTTCGCAATGTACTTACATCTGAAATCTTACTTGAATGAAGATAGTTCAAAGGCAGATAATATTTATTTCCCTATGCCGCCTATTTTCTTGGAGATGTAAAGATTTTGTACTTGATTTCTCAAAATAATCATCAGATTATGATAGCGTTTCAGTGGTAATTAAGAAGTGTCTACCTACTGATAATTTTCTTAAACGAATTTTACTTCCTTTTATTTTGTCTAGTTATATGTGTTCTTCTGATATGTAAGCTATATTATTGTGAGGTTTCATCAAAATCCATTCAGAAGCTTTTGCAGGAAAGAGTAACAAACATCCATCCATCCATCCATCCATCCATCCATACTCACAAACTTTCGCGTTTATAATATTAGTAGGATAATAATTCAGCCTGTACTGTCTCACTGCTGGGCAAAAGCCTCCCCTTGTGACTCCTCGTTACTTTCGTGAGGAGGATTTGGCCGTAATCTACCACGGATTGGTGGATAACATGCCTCCGAAATAATTTTCGGGCATGATGGTTTCCTCACGATGTTCTCCTTCACCGAAAAGCGAGCTATATTTACGTAGGTACATACGTTTGACAAGAAACACATTATAATACGTGTCCGTACTAGGATTTGAACTCGCCACTTCCTGCTTTCGCAGGCGGACGTTCGCCCACTAGGTTACCACCGCTTATCGTAATATTATACCACCTAATTACGTTTTAGAGTGGCTGCGCCAATAAATATGCAAGTAACTCACAGGGCGACTACGGCAAGTAATTTATGGTTTCTCGAAGAAATATAGTCTGGTACGTATCGACGAATAATAAATGAAGATACCCAAGGGGCCGAACGTTTTCTCAATAAATATACGTACCTACTTCTTTTTTATAAGGCGAGCTAATTTGAATTATAATCCGAATTGTACCTACCTATACCTACTGTTACTTTGTAAATAATTGTGGGTTTTCATAGTAAATCTGCAGTTAATGTACTCACGTGTCGGCTGGTAGTTATGCTGGTAGGTATCAGCCAGCACCATTATATGGCTGCCCCGTCTGAACGGATCGTGGTAAATCACTTGCGGAAATATAAACGTGTCAGAATTATCCGCGCTCGCCTGCGATGTGTTGCTGCCATCAAAGTACCAAATCGGCAGATCTGGAATTGTTACACGGTGGTTTAGAACAGTCTTTGAACAGTGCAGTTTATGTGGTCAGTAAATAGATTAAAAGGTTTTACAGAACAAAGACGATCACCGATGTGGGGTTAACAAGATAGCTCCACTAGAGTGCCGAGTTCAGTCGGGGCTAGTGATATAAGATCAGAGTCGGTTGTTCTCACTAGTTCGACTCGTTTGTTAGACCGTCCAACTAGTTAGATTTTTTTTCTTTTTTTTGTAACTTTGTAACTAGGTAACTCTGGTAGAGTAAGACAGCGGCGACCAAGCCAAATAATATCAGCGGTTTCCTAGTCATTGCAGACATTACGAACTTACCTTTTTGAGCTTTAGGGACAAAATCAAACGTTCTATCTTTGGATCTAAGATTAATTCCGCTGCCATCCACCCACACATAGGAACAGAGTACCTTGTCGCATGGCACCTCTAGATCGTCATACTTTCGCATGGCAGCTTTGTTCAAGCCGAGTGGGACGGAATTCATGGCGATGCCTAGAATAATACAAAACGCGATATTTTTCCTCTTATTGAACCCCGATAGTTTAAGTGCTTAATGGCAAAGTTTGGTTTGGAGGTAGGACAATAGAGCCCTGAGCGTGAGGCGTCAACTTGGAAACTGTAGCAGAAAAAATAATTATAACTTTTCCCAAATTTAATATTTTTATAGGTGTTTTTTTGACTACCATCTCACGCAATGTTAGTAACGACTTGGTCATAGTTTGGTAAACCTAAAATGAGACGGCTCACAAGGGCTGCTGCCAGAACACCTCCGAGAAGGGTCTGTGAATGTATTTTCTGATATCGGGTGATATGTTAGTTTTTTTTTTCTCAAAACCGGTACATTAACCGCCCATAGCAGATACTTAAAGTCTCTTGCAATCAGGAAACATACCAGGCTAAAGTGAAAGATAGCGAACTCCCAAAACCTCTTCAAAACGATCTATTAAATGTACGGGCACGTTTTATTTACAGCTTGTAATACGTAGATATAGTAAAGATTGTGATTGACGGGATATCACTCACCTTCTGGTTGATAATCAATACGATGAGTCAAATTTGTCATAATAATTTAAGCGCCTGAAACCAAAAGTTTTATAATCTCGTAAGTACCCCAATAAAGTAGTGCCGGGTTCCGATGTTAGAATTTGTCGAATCTCTGGCATGGCTTAACGGCTGATTTCATTATAACTAACAAGCAGGACCGATGGCCGAACGTACCCGCCGAAGCATGCAGCGATGTAAATCTACACCTCGCGCGAGCTAGACTCTTACATACATTTGTAAGATCTCTAAAGCTCTGACGAAGGTAGATGTTTGGTAGACGCTAAATTAATAATATGCTTTATTGGCAGATGTAACCATAATTTAGTACCTACCTATTTAGATTTTTACAATATTACCTCAGCGGGTAGATGTAATATTATGGAGACCTTTGTAACTGTCATTGATGGTGACCCGGCGTTAACGAACAATAGGTACTACGACAAGGGGCAAGCAGAAAGGGGTTTGCAAAAATTGCAACCCCTTTAGTGGAAACTTTACGTATTGCAATTCGCAATACCTACGTAAAGATTCCGCAGCATCTTTTTGTAATTTAGTTGGCTTCTTGATTCGCCACTAACAGATCATTCTCTAAGGTACAGTAGACCACTAATCAAAGTTCGTTCAACATTTTTCATTCTTTGGCTAATCGCATTTCTACCACCCAAGATGCCAAGGTTTTTATTTCAACAAAGATTTCAACACACTGACTACCACCTACACCTTAGAATAATAACACACACTAGACTACCACTGAACAAGTACCTAGGCAGCACGTTTTAATTACTACAATCTTTCAACCAGAGGCCATTTCAAAGAACAATATTGTGGTCGTCATATTAAGTCTACAGTCCATACTCACCGAAAAAGAAAAATCTTGAAATTTTCGAAAATTTATAAAACCTACCTACCTATACAAAATGGCACCAAAATGGTGTCGTGTCAAAAAAGTTAACTAAGCTGACATAAAACATCACAAACTGTCACGAAAAATGAAAAACCCTTTGAGCCATAAACGTAGTATCAGAAATAGACTTGACAAAAGCGTATACCCGAAAGGGACACACCTATGGTGCAATTGATAAATTGCATCCTAAAATGTCAAGATCGCTGGTTACCCTTATACATCGGATAAATTTAATACACTAATACACGTTATTTAGGTGGTGTTCCAATCATTCGTGTGACATTCAAAAATTTCAAGATTAGTTTGCTTCTGCAGCACAGTAATAAATTAGTGCAAACGCTGACAAAGACAAAACATCATCGTACTATCCTACTTACTCCTTTTTCTGTTTGTATAGACTTGTCTCTTTCCTTCCTCGGATCTTGAGTAAATTACATATCCATGGATGAACTATCCATGGTCAATTGGTCATATCTCTTGGATGAATAATCAGTGCCCATGTCAAAATCAGTCATAATCAAAGTTTAGCATAGATGACAATAGAGGAGATAAATACTACGTGCACAGAGGACAATAGAATAAATAAACACTACCCACAAGTGAAGTTTACGCCATAGATCCATGGAGGAAATAAATACCATAGACCATACACTATATACAGAGAGTTTAGGCTTGTAGTGCTTAAATCATAGTATTTATTTCCTCTATGTAGAATATTGTATTTGCATTTGGTTTAAAGTTTATATTTTATAATATTATGTAGCAACAGGGAGCAACTTTTAAATTAAAGGCCATCGATACTTATAGGTCAACGGTAAAGGTCCTTCAATATGGGCGTGATGTTGGGTATTTCGTGAAAATAATAGTCGGCAGGTCCAAATCACTTATAAAGCAAGTCTATAGAGGTGAACGGAAAACATTTCGGATAGTTATTACACTGTGTTGATGCCTGTGTCAGCATCAAGGTCAATCCTATGATTTAGCCTATGAAAATACCTAAAATCCCACAGTGATGTGTTTGGCGGCGGGTGCATATGTTGTATTTTTATTACTTGAAGATGTGATTGTTGGCTATTATTCTACCGATGCTGCCTCCCAGGATCCAAATCTGAACATTTCGAACATAAAAGCTGCATACGATATATATCAGAAGGACATGGTTAGAACTCTAAGCAAAGATAACCAAGGTAATGGCAAACCAAAAGTCCATTACTTTTTCAGCATTTCACCAAGAACATTCGATAAACCTCAATATAACTCGCGAGGAGCGAGAGACACTCGCAAGCAATATCAATTTATGAATATACTGTGGAGAAACACGAAAACAATTATAAAAGAATATGATATAACTGCAGCAACTCCACATAATGGAAATAACATAATTAATAAAATTACATTAAGGAGATTTAAAAAAGAAAATCCGACCATACTCACTGTTCCAAATTTACCGCCCAAAACGACAACATCAAGTAACATAGAATTTTATTACTTGGATGATACAAATGAACATGTTAAAGGGGAAACATGCTCAGAGCCAAACTGTCATGACTACCTTAATAAAATAGTTAAAACCACGGCCAAAAAAGTGTTGAATCCTTCTTTTCTTGTATTCCACTTAAAAGGAACCGCAAAGCCTCAAAACTTTAAAGTTACCACATTACGCTCAAATGAGTCACTATTTATTGATGAACAAGCTAACATTTCTGATATAATGCTTAACAAGCCACTTACACACGTCAAAGATAATAAAAAATCGTATGTGAAGGGATCTTTACTTCCTACTAAAAAATATTTCTATGACAAAGCACCTTTAGCACAAACAATGAAGCCATTAGTAAAATTAAGGAACTTAACTGTTTATGCAACAAATGTTAGTTCAACTGATAAGAAAGTCAGCGATTCGACAACTCTTAACGATAAAATTAAGTTTTTTGAAATATACGATCAGAATACAAAAGCATCGTACATTAAAAAGATAAAGACACCCAAAACTAACAATGGTGATGAGAAGAAAGTTAAAAATCAGGAAAAAATACTATTAGAGGATGTTGATCAGGGAAGCTACGACCACCGACAAGCTAAACACGAAAAGAAACATATTACACAAAATCATCGAACATCTGACTATAGAAACGAACAATTCAAGGACTATGTAATAGACACTAATCTAATGTTGCAAACCCATGGGCCGCCACGAGTGTCAAAAGAGAATACAAAAAAACCTGCCCAAAGTGACATAGAAAAAGTTGATCCTTTTATAAATAAAACCGCTCGTTGGGCTGATTATCCTTTCGCAGCTGTTTATATTTATGAACATTCGCAGGTATGAATTCACGAACTCGCTAAATTGCTAAGACCTCAATATATAATATTATACAATAATTATGAGAACGAGCATCTACGACTTACCGGTAATTTTATCAGAACTTTATCTGACTGGAGCGAAATTGTTGCGACGCATAATCCAGCGTTAGAGCTCAAGTTACATTTATGATCAACTAGCTGCGCCCCGCGGTTTTACCTGCGTTTAGATAAACTACGATATATCTTTATGAATTGTAGCCTGTGTTATTCTGATATGTGAGCTATATTATGGTGGAGTTTCATCAAAATCCATTTAGTAGTTATTGCGTGAAAGAGCAACAAACACGCATACATACTTACAAACTTTCGCGTTTATAATATTAGTAGGAAGTAGGATATTGCCTTAAAGTCTACATTTTATAAGTGATAAAACTTGTATAAGTCGAGCTTTCTAGCCGCCTGTTTCTAGGTTCACTGTGACGCTGCAGGCATAACAGCCCATTGGTTGGTAGCATCGGGCTCGTGTTTATCCCGTGTCAGCAAGAGCTCCGACCGCGACGGCGGCGAGGGGCGATCGGCGTTCGTGGCTTACTGCAGCGAGCAGTGGTGGCAGCCCGAGAGAGTGGCTTACGTCAAATACAGCTTCGTACATCCTTTGTACCACCACCGAGATAAGACCAGAAAACACCTTTATAACATAGGTATGGCTACTCTATTTCTTTTTTTTTCACTTTTAGTTAGTTTAACTTTCGATTTGCAAGATTAGGAAGTTTCTCATCTTGCAAATCAACTTAGCCTGACAAAGTCACAATAACAATTAGAGATAGAGCTGATCTGATGGCAGAGATGGAAGACAACGTAATTCCTTAGTGACTAGCAGAAAGTTAATGGTGTTTGAGTACATTTTGGCCAACTTGCTTCCTTAGAAATAAAACTGAATAGATTTATTCTATCAATAGAACAATAATATTAATTTAATATTTTCTGAAATATTTCGTTTGTCACAATTAGCGCATAATTTTCTTTATTATGCCAACGTATGCTGTAAAATAAAGTTAGTCAAAGGGCATAATAAAACTGGCTGTTCTGTGACTGCGAGCATAAAGCACCAATGAAAATATTATAACAACCTACTTTTTGTGAACAAAGCAGCAGGCTTTTATAATTAACAATAAATAGCTTCGGACTTGTTTGACGGGGTCAAACGTTTCACTTTGTTAATACAAGGTTCACCTTCGGCATTCTATAGGAGGTCCCCCTATTGACCTAACTAACTGGGCCGCTTCGTAACAATAGAGAATGACGCTACGCAAGTTTCAAGAAAAAAATTTTTTTTCAGTGCTTCGATTTTACAGATTAACATTATGACGTATACAATTGTATAAAAATATTGAATGTACTCGTATGTAAATTGTCCAGTCCGTCTTAAGGCTGTTTGTAAATAGTTGGTTTTAGCATTATAACTAACCAAGGTTTAGCTGTATTTCAGTAGCATGATTAACTTTTATGTGGCATTCAGTAAAGAAGTACATTCATCGTGCGGCTTTGTGAAAAACTGAGTTTTGATAACTAAATGTTATGTGTACTGTGTTTTTCACAATGTATTTTTTTACGTAGCTCCACACTAGGGTTTCTCCTGTATCACGGGTACCGCTCACAGACATAATTTCACAATACACATCACACCCAGACCAGAAACAAATATTTGTGGATCGCACAAAAAATAGTTCCAGGCGGGAATCGAACCCGCGGCACCAAGCGCAGCAGTCCGATATTTATTGGTAGAGAAATTAATTCTTCAGTGATGGTGAAATGAGTAACAAAGACATATTTTGTTAATCATTGTTTATTTGTTTATGTTCTAAAAAAATATTTAATTCAAAGAGTTTTCCTTGTTTGCTCTTGATATTTGTTATTGTTTTTTTGGTGTGTATATCTTTTTTTATTTTCTTTTATTGTGCAAGTAAGCCGTGAGAGATACTATTTTCCTTCCACCTTTAGTTATGGCTTTTATCCCAAACTGAGCCGATTTATTCCGAAGATTTGTAATTTGGCGATTACCTACGAACACTTTCAAAGTATACCTTAGTAAGTATTTATTATTATTATTCTTTTGCAATGCTACTGGGAGAATGCATAAATGATAATTTATTAGATAGATAACTCTTTGTTGACCCCAAAAGTACATTCGTAATAAAAGGTACAACGGGCGGTCTTATCGCTTAAAGCAATCTCTACCAAACAACCTTTGGATGGACAAGACAGATAGCAGGTAAAGAATTGTGTCGATTGACATCAGTGTCAAATATATTATAAATATATACTACCTTTAGTTTTGTCAGTAAGTATATCTAAATAAACGTTTCTAACTTGGATCTTTTGTTTTTGACTTATTGAGAAAATGTGTAAAACATACCGAATAAATAATACGCCGGTTTTTCATAATATTGGTTACTAACTAGTCGAAAAAGCTTATAGTTTAACATATTGGATTTATATCTACATACATTTTTACTATTTATCTTATATAATATTCTGAAATTCAAAAGCTACGCAATCAAATTTCATTGTAAAATCTGGTCTTTTTGTAGGGTTGATACAAGTGGTGAACTCGATGGCTTCGGCTTGCGCCGGCTGGGCGCCCGTGCAGCTCATGTCCCACCAGCTTGTGGCTAACCCTGAAGGCTCCGAGGCAACGGCCGTTGGTTGGGGCTTGGACAGGTTTGGAAGATCTTATCACTATATTTATCAGTTTCTCTATGTGAACTGCTAGAATCTTTAAATTACAAATACAATGTTAATACCCTTCCGGCTGTAACTGGAGCCTTCTTTCAGGAAGCACAGGAATAACATATAACGAGGATGTTTGTTTATATTGGATGCGTAGAACGTTAAAAGTATCGGCAAACTTTGTGTTGATGTTTCGTGCTTTGTTTAAAAGTATTTTAATAAGAATAATCCGCTCAGACTTTGTACAAATATTATACAAAGCATCAATATTACACCTGAAAAGTATTTCACTCTGTTAAAGTTTGTTTTACGAGTACCTATTAGTAAAGGGAGTATAATATGCTCTTAAATGAATGTTGTGATATTTTTCGACAGAATTTTATATCATTTTACTAGGCTAGGTTTGACTAGACTTGATTTAAGCATCTATTATACCTAAACAACTTACTAAACAAAGATAAAATTTGGTATAAAGGTTTATCGGCAGAATTCTACAAACATTCTGTTTGTTACATGACTGTATGAGCTCTTTTGGGTTGTTTAAGAGGGATTACTTATTGTTGATGTTCTCAACTTAAGTATAACTCCTCCAGATACGATACAAGATACGGTGCTACAGACTTGCCTAAAATCCCGCTGATGCTTTACAAGAGCCACGTGTATTTAGATTCTTGCCCTGGAAACGTTGGATACAGGTATGTTATTAATTACCAGGCTTGTACAATTGGAAATTACGCCAAGAATCCTCTCGGTAGTAATATCTGATGACAAAGGTTATACAATCCCCTGATCACTCTCGTAACGGAGATATTCGGTAAATTGTAAGCTTACAATCCCCCTTAATACTCGTATATTGTATGTTGTATGTGTAATACACACAATAAGCACTTGATTATCTAACTGATACTAACTGTTCGTGTAGCGACTGATACGATCACGTATCAGGATCATAATATCAACCCAAACCAAATTCATTGACGATTGGAAGAATTTGGAATTCGGCGGTGGTTTCTCGGCGTTTGACTATGTAACAAAAATGTACAAGTCTAAAAATGTTATTCGTTAAAAAGTTAAAATAGGTTATACCTACCTACAAAGAAATTTCCTTAACAAACCAAAAACATCTTAAACATTCCTCAGGGCTCACTTTCCATTGAAGCTCCAAAGTTTCTCCTTTACACTCAGACAGAACTTTAGAGTTCTGTACCGGACTCTTCAACGTCCTTCAATTACGATTCCAAAAATCACGATAGCATAAAACATACGCTATTCAAGCCCACTGGCCCTAGAGTAATTTATCATTTTCTTTTCAGTAAAGCGAAGCGGCTCGACGAAGGGGGCGGGGTGAGAAACGTTCACTGCTTATCGTTGCCTCCTTACTCCGGCGAAGAAACCGATCCAGTGCACGGAGGTTTGCTCTTAGTCGGTGAAAAACTAATTGCATTATACTTACAGGTTGGATCTATTTCATTGCTGTAATTTAATTGGTAGCGTTATTAATGGTTCACTTAAGGGACAATGAATTAGTGCTGAAATTCGTTCGTTGCGATATTTTTCTAATAATTGTACGTAAAAGTTCACGCATGGTTTTAGATTCTGGGCCACCCCCAACTAACTTTAATTAGCTTTTAACTAAGTCACGTTGATCAGTTCAGTGCTCCCGCAGGAGTTCCCTGAATTTTTGAAATAGTGAAAACAGCTCCGCGAAAACGAAGAAAAGATTCGTAATATTTAGATATCGTTGATAAATGACCGCGGCGTATATAGACCAATCAAGGCAAGAGTTAATTTCGCATAACAATCTATCCAAAGCTAATTGATCTCCAAACTCCTTTCGGCAGATTCGAGCGGCATATCTTAACAGCCAGCCCTCTTTGTGGTAGCTTTTTTCCAGAACAGATATAGTCCAGGATTGTCACTTGCAAATAGTGCCGCTAATAGAATCGTGGCCACGATAGCTAACCCCTATTTTAGTTCCCTTGATTACGAGCCTCCTTTCATATTGCCAGTTCTTTTTTCGGCCTTAGTTCGACGAGGTTTTAGCCTCTGTGATGGAGGGTGATGTCAAAGGGTTGATAATGGTTCGTGTCAATTCAATCCACAGTATAAATCTTAGCGTGGCGCATTCCGGGCGCTTAGATATAAATAGCCGCCGCCGTCAGAAAAGATATTATTAATTAATTGAAGATTTGTAATTAGTCACTGTAATTTGATCAGGAGGAGCGCCGTCCCTGGGGCAAGCAGTCCGCTCAGTATACCGGTATTTGGCGCGTCATCCCGTGGATCATGGAGGTGGCGAAGGAACCCGAAGAGTTCATCTTCGAAATGTAATACTCAAGGGCATGCCATATTCTTATCTGATCGTGGTTCTGGTGTGGCAGCTACTGATTTCGATATCTGTACCTTTCACGATACCAACGATACTAAAATTTCATCAATATCTATCGCGATCCGAATGCACGATAAAACTGATAAATCATATTACTATGTATTCATACTTGTAGTAGGAGCATGCCTCAATATCAATATATGTTCCACAATCATTTTATACCAAATCTTTAAATATTTGCTGACATTATTGACGTGTCATTTTGATACACGTTCTTTATATTTTTTATCGTTTTTGTTTTGTTTTTATTACAACTGAGAGTTATTCTTCAACTTCTTGTCATTATTATTTCAATGAATTTATTGAATATAAAACTATGAATCTTAATAAAATATGGAGATTATAAATAGAAGTCAAACGAAAATCAAATATAGAGAGACTTTATTATCCTTCTTCAATAATAATATTTAATAATCGGAATTCTAAGTTTGTACATCTCAATATCAGCAGTGGTCTTTCTGAGAATTTAAACTGTCAATAATGTTGTGAGAAACCATTAACATTGTGCTAGAATAATAGACTGATTCGTCAACATGATCTTTGTTAGTGAATAGTACTCGAATGTGACGCTTAGAAAACACATCATACTTTCACAGTCTAAACAGAGTGTATTTCAAGCAAGCAAATCTCTAATGACATTCTGCACGCTTCCTTTAGCTAGATTAATTTTCAGAGTGTTTACACAGACCCGTAGGCATCTTACTCAAGCGTAAAGCCCAATTTTAACTACGATCTCTATAATACTTCACAATGTATTCTACACTGCTCCGCCTATTTAAACTTTCAAATCCGGCTTAGAAATGCCAAGAAAATGTATAGCGTGTTTTATTTAACATTGATCCGTAACATATGCATACAGGTATTCTTTGCCGTAATTCTGTATATACCACAGTAACGTTATGCTTTAATAAATTTAACCAACCCATCACAAGTTGCAACATGTTGCCTAAATTACTTGTTCCCGCGAACAAAGCACGTTTAGATGGGTACACCTACACGTGCTTTGTTCAAATCCGTATCGACCGATAAAGTAAATGCTAGCGCATGGTAACTGGAGTTCCAATTATTAGTGAAACTTTTTGACAAAGCTGAACCTGCATTGTTGTAATAAAACAAAGAGATAGATCTAATCTTTTTTATAGTTGTAAGCATCGTTATCAGACTATACTGTGTGGGATACTCACACATACACTGATACACAATTATACAATTGAAATAAACCTAACTATTACATAACACAAATAAACCGACCTGTATAAATATATATTATAACATCCTATTTACATATAAATTAAACATAATATACATACATCAAACTTCACATAAAACTATCATTACTATAAACTAACAATAAACACTAGTAACATTACACCTCAATACATATGTTGAATTTCACTGATGGTTTGTGCATTGAAATCAGCGGTAGCCTCTCTGCCAACCTTGTTTACGTTGCGGTACCGCGACACAGTATAGTTGGTAGTAATCGACGCAGAGGCCGCCACCGCGGACACAGATTACTATAAAGTAATCGAGCGCGCGCGCGTCGCGAGCTCGACCGGTTACCCCGACGGCCCACCGCCGCCGCGACCCTTGCTGCCCCCGCAGTGGCCCTCAGTCAGCTGTAGACTTGATACGCGATACCTGTGCCACTCATTCACAATCCGTGTACTCCTTCTGTATTATACGCAAATATAAGTATAAACCAGGTGCGACGATTTCATCCACTCCCGCACCCATAACTGGTGACCCCGTAACAACACGAAAATCCAGGATGAGTGATAGTAGTGATGCCAGTGTGAAGACGGCGATACCGGTTCAAGGCGGCGCTAGTGCAAGTACCCCGCATGTGACTGTGCGCCGAGCTCAACGAGTACGTGGCTCCGCGGATCGCGAATACGACTCGTCGAACAATTCCCGAAGCATAAACTTGAAAGTTCCACCTTTCTCACCGGACGATCCCGAAATCTGGTTCGCATTATTAGAAGGTCAGTTCGAGCACTTCAACATCACAGAAGATTCGGTGAAGTTCAATAATGTCATAGTGAATCTGGACATGCAGCATGCTAAAGCTGTGAAGGATATAATTGTCTGTCCTCCAGCGAGACACCGTTACGACAAAATTAAAACGGAATTAATCCGACGCCTGTCCGCTTCACACGAAAAAAAAGTCAAGCAGCTGCTAACGCATGAAGAGCTGGGTGACCGGAAGCCTTCACAGTTCCTGAGACACCTCCAGGACCTAGCCGGACCATCCGTACCCGAGGACTTCATTAGAACAATATGGAGTAACCGGTTACCTAACAACATCCAGACAGTGTTAGCGTCACAGACCACCCATTCGCTAGAGCAGCTATCCGACCTCGCTGACCGCATTCAAGAGCTCACTTCGCCTTATAATGTTGCAGCAACTTCTTCTAGCACCGCACACGCTCACCCATCAAGTGAGATCGCGGAGCTGAGGAAGATGGTCGAGCGCCTCGCGCTGAAGATCGACGAACATACTCGCACTTCCAACCGCTCCAACCACAATGACCGTTCCAGACCTCAGAGACGCCATTCGCCATCACAAGGATCACGCCAGAGGACGCGATCCAACTCCAGCTACCGGAAGTACCCTTTGTGCTGGTATCACTCACGGCACGGAGCAAACGCACGAGCCTGTGTCAAGCCATGCGACTTCGACAAAAAGGCGGGAAACTCCATGGGCAGTCGCTAATGGCGGCTGACGATTGCCCCGCCTCTTCAGGTCGCCTCTTCGTTACCGACCGCATTTCGAGCTCCCAGTTCCTGGTGGACACCGGCAGTGATCTATGCGTATACCCTCGCTCCGCGCTTCGGGAACGACGCAGCAAGACCGACTACCAATTGTGCGCGGCTAACGGAACTACCATAGACACTTTTGGTTATCTAGAGCTAAACCTAAATTTAGGCTTAAGGCGTAATTTTCCGTGGCGCTTCATCGTTGCAAATGTAACTAAAGCTATCATTGGTGTTGATTTTCTTAGCTTTTATAATTTAGTCGTAGATTGTCGTAATCAGCGCTTAATAGACAACACCACGACATTATGTACAAATGCTTCTATTGCTAAGACTGATGTATTTTCTATAAAAGCTTGGACGGGTGACACAAAGTATCACAAAATCTTATGTAATTACCCAGAGATTACCCGCCCTTCAGGCACCCCGCTGATTGCAAAGCACACCACCAAACACCACATCCGCACCACACCCGGGCCACCCATATCATGCACACCCCGCAGACTAGCTCCTGATAAACTTAAAATTGCTAAGCAAGAATTCGAATTAATGCTTCATAACGGTACAGCACGTCCATCTGATAGTCCCTGGGCCGCACCTTTGCACCTAGCTCCAAAGAAGGATAACGGCTGGCGACCATGCGGCGACTATCGAATGCTCAACGCACGCACTATCCCAGACCGTTATCCAATAAAACACATACAAGACTTCGCACAAAGTATCGCTGGTTGTAAGGTCTACTCTACAATAGACCTCGTCAAGGCCTACAACCAAATACCCGTCTACGAGGATGACATACAGAAGACCGCCATCTCGACACCCTTTGGACTGTTTGAATTTCCATTCATGACCTTCGGGTTAAGGAATGCAGGTCAAACATTCCAAAGGTTTGTCGATGAGATGACTAGAGGCCTCGACTTCTGCTATTGTTATCTTGACGACTTCCTCGTCTACTCTCGCACAGAAGCAGACCATGAGATTCACCTTCAGCAGCTCTTTACCCGCATGAAGGAATATGGCATCCTCGTAAACACGGCGAAATGTGTCTTTGGCGCTTGCGAAGTCTCATTCCTTGGCTACAAAATTTCCGCCTCAGGTACAAAACCCCTGGAATCAAAAGTTGAGACCATCATTAATTATCCCCCTCCAAAGACAGTCCGGGAATTGAGACGATTTTTAGGAATGGTGAATTTTTACAGGCGATTTTTACCCCAAGCTGCAAAAACTCAAGCACCCCTAAACGCGTTACTAACCGGATCAGTTAAAGCGTCTTATCCGGTCAACCTGTCTGGTGATACACTGTTGGCCTTCGAACAATGTAAAGAAGACCTCGCCAACGCTGCATTGCTCGCACACCCAGATTGCCAGGCCAAGCTCGCGCTGGTGACAGACGCGTCCAATATAGCAATGGGTGCAGTATTGCAGCAATTCATCGATGGTACATGGCAACCCCTCGCGTTCTTCTCGCGGAAGTTCAGCCCGTCTCAACAGAAATATTCTGCCTTTGATCGCGAGCTGTTAGCGATCTACGAAAGTATCAAACACTTTCGACACATGTTGGAGGCAAGACACTTTGTGGTGTTTACAGACCACAAACCTCTCAGTTACGCTTTTCACGAAAGGAAAACTAACTGTTCCCCTCGTCAGTACCGGCACCTCGATTATATCTCGCAGTTCACGACTGACATCCGACACATCTCAGGTGCAAACAATGTTGTCTCTGATGCATTGTCTAGAATAGAGGAACTGCAGACATCAATCGACTTCGCCTTACTAGCCACATCCCAAGCCTCTGATCAAGAGCTGATTCAACTTCTAGGTGGTGAATCTTCACTCCGCCTGAAGAAGCTGAAAATCCCCAACAGTCCGACTGAACTTTACTGTGACACTAGCACAGAATCACCAAGGCCTTTCGTCACGAAACCGTTCCGAAAACAAATCTTCGACAGTCTTCATAATCTCAGCCACCCAGGCGCAAACGCAACCGCTAAATTAGTAGCTCAGCGATTTATTTGGCCAGGGGCGCGCAAAGACTGCCGAGAGTGGTCACGAAAGTGTCTAGCCTGCCAACGCGCTAAAGTAAGCCGCTACGTGTCATCTCCATTAGGCACATTCGACTTACCTCGCGCCCGGTTCGCATTTGTGCACGTGGACATTATCGGACCACTGCCTTCATCACAAGGCCATCGGTACTGCCTGACAGCAGTAGACCGTTTTACACGCTGGCCTGAAGTCACGCCAATGCCGAATATGACGGCTGAAACAGTTGGCAAGGCGTTGATGTCATGGATATCCAGATTTGGATGTCCAACTGACATTGTGACAGATCGCGGCGGTCAGTTCGAATCGTCACTTTTCCAATACCTTGGAAAAATGATCGGATTCAAACACCGCAGAACAACCGCGTACCATCCAGCGTGTAACGGTCTGGTAGAACGTTTCCACCGACAGCTAAAGGCAGCGATAATGTGTCACGCTGACAGTAACTGGGTTGACACGTTACCCTTGGTGCTTCTGGGCATCAGAAGCTCATTTAAAGAAGACCTTCAGACTTCATCTGCAGAACTGGTGTATGGCGAACCGTTGCGTCTGCCGGGAGAATTTTTCCAGGCGACCGTACCAGACTCAACCGACCTATCGGATTTCACCACTCGCCTACGTCACTTTGCAGCCAAGCTGAAACCTTCACCAGCTTCTCGGCACAGCGCAAACAAAATCTTTATCTTCAAAGATTTAACATCATCCAACCACGTTTTCTTACGGGACGATGCAGTACGAGGCGCTTTACAGCCTCCCTTCACCGGCCCCTACGAAGTACTCGAACGCGGTGATAAAACTTTCAAGTTATCGGTGAAAGGTAAACCGGTCACTGTGTCTATAGATCGGCTTAAACCAGCCTATATGCTAGTCGACCAATCCTCCTCATCCACCCCAACATCCATCCCCACTTTCTTACCTGATTCCATCCCCACACGGCAACAAGACACCTTGGTCCCAGTCCCAGTACAGGATGTAATAAGAAAGACTCGCTACGGGCGCAAAGTGCATTTCCCAGACTACTATCGTCCGTAGTGACGGACTCTGAAAAGGGGGTGATGTGGGATACTCACACATACACTGATACACAATTATACAATTGAAATAAACCTAACTATTACATAACACAAATAAACCGACCTGTATAAATATATATTATAACATCCTATTTACATATAAATTAAACATAATATACATACATCAAACTTCACATAAAACTATCATTACTATAAACTAACAATAAACACTAGTAACATTACACCTCAATACATATGTTGAATTTCACTGATGGTTTGTGCATTGAAATCAGCGGTAGCCTCTCTGCCAACCTTGTTTACGTTGCGGTACCGCGACACAGTATAGTTGGTAGTAATCGACGCAGAGGCCGCCACCGCGGACACAGATTACTATAAAGTAATCGAGCGCGCGCGCGTCGCGAGCTCGACCGGTTACCCCGACGGCCCACCGCCGCCGCGACCCTTGCTGCCCCCGCAGTGGCCCTCAGTCAGCTGTAGACTTGATACGCGATACCTGTGCCACTCATTCACAATCCGTGTACTCCTTCTGTATTATACGCAAATATAAGTATAAACCAGGTGCGACGATTTCATCCACTCCCGCACCCATAACTGTTCCTGTTGAGAATTTTCGGGAATTTACTCGTAGTTCAAGGCATAACATCTCAAATTGAATATGGTCATAATTAAAATTATAGTATAATTTTGTAGCAGTGAACGGCTGCTTTAACTTTAGTTTTTCTAGCCAAACTCCGACTGAAGTGATTCCCTTATTTCAGCCGGAGCTTCGGTTTCGTGGGGCTTTAAACATCGAGATTTCGAAATTTTTCTATTACATAATTTTAATACTAAAGTAAAGATTCTTGTTAGACAGGCAGTTTCTTCCCGGTTTATTTCTCCGTTTGTGTGAGGTCCAGTCCGCGTTCGAAGTTACACAGACTATGCGCCGTGCCAGTGCGGCCTCTAATACTTATTGCAACAAAATATTTAGTCAAAATACATGTTGTTCATGACGGTTCTCATCCAGGCCACGTACCCGGCCGTCCGCGTGTAGATCCCGTACTTGCCGCGCTTGCCGCACCCGTCTCCGAAGCTCGTGATCCCCTGGAACACCATAATCGCGTCAATCCAAAGCTGCGCCCGCATCCTCACCAACGTATTAATATAAGCAGAGGATGATCCTCATGAGTTATGATGATGAAAAGTATTCCATGTGTTATTTAAGTTGAATTATTTAGCAAATGTCACTGTACAACAGGATATAAAATATGAATTTATCATCATAATCTGCAGTAACTGCTGGAGAAGTTCTTCTACCGTTTGGTAGTACTTTCGCATATTTCATATTGGTAAGGATTACGCGACGGTATTATCGGTAACTATTAATATACTAGTTTTTAATATCCATACGGCGATGTTATAGCAGTGTATATACAACGAGTTCGGCGAGCCCAACGTCAAACCGTCTCTATATTTTCGGTTACCGTTTTTAATCGCGGAGGCGACACCTTACTTGACCTGATCGCCAATATCAAGTAACTGGAAGCCTACGAGCCCGCGGTACGCCCGGGTTCATCAAATATGTTATGCGATGACGTCTCGTGACGCGAGCATAATCGGAGGTAGTAAATGACCGCCGCTATTACTTGCGGTTCATGAACAGGTAATTTGATAATACAGGGGCATGTTATCCCGATGGACATTTGGACATGATTTAATCAAGAATCAAGGTCTTTATTGCAGAGTCCTACGCTCTGGCTCGATACAAAAAGCGCTACAGACATCCGGGAAGTAACCGGCCGGTATAGATCAAAACTTGATTACTCAGAATGAAAAGCTCCTTCCAAACGTGCGTAGGCGTGATGGGCGCTTATATTCAATGATAATTCCGCGTCGCCATAAATCTCTTTCCCCAAGATTGAGAATCTTGATACGCTGCTCAAGCACTTCGTTAATTAAGCTTCCTGTAATACGAACTAAGAGGTTTTGAAAACAGACTGGCGGTAAAGCTGAACCGTATGATTACTAGGTAACTCGAAAAGCTCACATCTGTGTTGAATGTTCTTGATAGTTTAATCGATAGTTTTCAGAAGTTTCTTTATTATATTTACGTACTTTATTGATTATACTTCGATCGATTTTCGTATTTATCCAGTTTCAGCTATATTATATTAGCTTTTATAATACAACTATAACTACAATAATATTGTTGTTATGCTTACTCTCAAGACATTATCTTAATCGAGATGAGATGGAAGTAAAATTGCATTATTTGCCTTTTATACCACTAATAGGTAACGGACCTTAGCTGCGGTGAATGAAACAGATTATAATATAATGAAATAATATAATGCAAGCCAATAATATTATTGTAATTCCAACGAAAGGCTTAGGAGGAGAATGCTTGTCTGTATATATTCTCGTAACGTTAACATTGTAAAACTTCTAAGTCGTGTTTGGTATTCGCACTTATTGTATATGAAAGGAAATCAACAAAGTATATTATATAAAATATACCAAACAGGATTATCTACAAGCAAGGCTAGTTTAGCGGACTTTGTTTCAATGTTTGGGTACGTTTTGAGACGGGCCTATTCATCAAAGTGTTTTTGTGTCAGTCAACAAACACAAATACAACAACAACAAACAAATAGAATCGAGGGCCGTCACGTTTTACGATCGACCCCAAGGTTTTTTAAACTTTCTAAGGAAGAAGAAGCCTGTCTTATACGCTTTTTCCAATACTTCTCTTATCTAGTTTCGCAGTAGATATTATTCTAGTGAAGTTGTTTACCTGCAAATAATACCGCATGTTGCGATCCTTGCAGAGCAGGGGCCCGCCCGAGTCACCTGCGCAGGAGTCCCTCCGGCCGCGACCCGCGCACACCATGTCGTCAGTTATCGCGTACTGCCAGTACGAGCGGCGACAGACTCCTTGTTGTATCGTTGACACCTAATGAAATCAAACAATTTGAAAAGATCATACAAAAATTTGGTCCAGGAAACATAACAATCTTTATTTCCTTAACTGGTGTCTGGCTGTTGGTTTTCCGCATCATACAAAATGTACCGAAGCGAAAGCAACGCAGTTTTGACGTGCCGCTGCTGGCATAGGCCGCCGGTTTTTAGGTTGATGTCAATATATAAAAATACCATCGTGATCTAAGTCGTGGTAGAAACTAGACTACGCTAACAATAGAGACAAGACTAAAATGAAAAGGAAATCCTGGCAACAGCTCGTGATCGAAAAATAAATTGTTCACTCTGCCTGCTCTACTAAAGATATGAACGTGTAAAGCCTACGTCGTCGGTAGGGATAACGTTAGCGGTATATTCTTCCCGTGTCTAGTTCCCACCTCTCCAATGATTACTACAAACATACATAGCAAATCTTACTGTTATATCATGTATCTACCTATATTGCTTCCACACATTTTCACTAGGTAAAATATCCACATGCTCCCAAGTGTTTTTATTTATGAGTACGATTCCGTGAAATATGTTGAAAGCCTCGTTTGTTCGTGCTTGAGGTATGAAATAATACGTGTTCAAGAGATTTAATTCCCAGATACATTATTACGCTTTGTTGGAAACCAACATAGTTACAAGATTTTTATTACAAAATATTATTATATTGTGATGACTCCTTCTTATGATCTTCGATTGAGGTTATGCTTACCGGTTTTCACTCCGATTAGCGCGGATATATAGCCATTCACGCTATACCTACTTGGTTGTAATTATTTATTATACCTTAATTTTTTTTCCTCATTTGAGGATATTGGCAATTTATTTATACCTACTTATACATTTATTTTGAATTTTATAATTCTACGATATTAGTTAGTTTATTATTTTACAATATTTTATTGTAACTATAAGTCGGTGCAAACCACTTTACTACACACCGTCATAGGACAAGACATACAAAACTAGAACAATATACAATTAATGTGAACGATTCAGACTACATTCGATGATAATGGTTTCATTGTAGGTAGCAAGACATTCGAACGTCTAGCGAGATTGAAATTTTCCTTTGACCTAACATATTCCACTAGGTAACCCAAGTATATACGAATATTGAAGTTTGAAATGATCTCTCAGCCAGTATCCTCCGAAATAACACAATATCCTCCGAGTAACCTCATATTTGAGAAACAATCTGGCTAGAACAATAGCTTCTCATATTGGACTACATCGAAAGGTTGTTTTAGAATTCCATTTATTTAAAACCCAATTATTGTTCTGTTCTAAGTAATATCACAGTCCAATAAATTATCCAAAAAAATAAGCATACCAATAACAGCACCCACGTATTGTTATTGGTATGCTTATTGTTTTTTTCATTTGGCAACTTCATGAGATAGGACTCTTCTGCAAGAAGGCTATATTTTCATGCAGTCAGTTTTTTAATTACAGCTCTTACTCGCAGTAGGTATAATATACTGACATTAATATCTAACATATAATTAACTAAAGCACAATTCGACAGAACATTTTGTCAATGACAAAAGAAAATATATTTATGTATTTGCCCGTACAAAACATGCGAGGTAATTCGTGCAGAAGCTTAAACCAAATATAACACCATGAACAAAGTAGCAGGTAACTTATAGCAGTAAGTACCTAATAAGCTTTGAGGAAACTATTAGGTAAGTATGTGATGTACCTAGTAATTCGAAACAATAGAATTTTCTTCTTGGAAAAAGGTAGGTAACAAAACCAAAGGCAATATTTGTCGTTATTAGGCATGTTCAGTCTCTCAAATTAATCATCTGTATTAAATGTATCCCATTTTAAATTGCAGCCAAGGTATACGCTTTTGTCAAGTCTATTTCTGATACTACGAGTACTTCTATGTTCAGGCTGAATAGTAAAAAAGCCGAACCTTTTTCGTAACGATGAAATAAACGAAATGTGTTATTCTAGAGTAGGTAATCGATGCAGCACACGTTCTAGTTTTAGGCAGTGTTCGAGATTGAATGAATATAAGCATCGTATCAAAATATACCTTTAACTATTTAAGGTATCAACAGCGCTAAAAAATTTAATTTAGTATTTACGCACTCTTGCGTTTTATACGCACGTCGTCACCGTTTTGTGAAAATCTTGGGGATGTATCACCATGCTTTCAGTATTAAGTAGGTACAATTTTCAACAAATACAGGGCCAGTGTTTAGTTTTTGCGCTAGTTTGGAAAACAACGGTACCCAACATAAGACGGAGCAAAGCAAGGTTTTTCTTACCTATCCTTTATTGTCTCGGTGAAACAAGGCATATCTGCGTAGAATGTTTATACTCGTAGTTGTACGGTACGCGTATGTAGGTAAGTATGTCTCCGGTGCTTTTGTACGACTTTTGTAAAAATACGAGAATCTGATTAGATTACATAGGATTTCAGCATCGAGTGATTTCCTTTGCACCAACACCTGGTATTGTTTAGTAGTGTTGCTCCGATAGTGTTGCTCCCTAATCGCATCATGTCTGACACAGACATGATGCGATTAGGGTAGACGGAACGCGCCTAGATGCAGCTCGGCTTGACGTCGGATGAGCAAATTAGACATAGTACGAGTATAAGTTCGTTACAGCTAACTTTAGTCTTCGACTGTATAAACTTGCCTAAAAATATGACACTAGTGACAAGTAGTAACACGAGGCTGACGACACGTTTGGCGTAGTAGCTGAGCACTCGGACTGATGCGCTTGGTGTTGGTTCGATCCCGCCCGGAACAAATATATTATGTGCGATCCACAAATATTTATTTCTGGCCTGGGTGTGATGTGTATGTGAAATTATATGTCTGTAAACGGTACCCACGATACAGGAGCAATGCTAGTGGGGGGCTACGTTTTTATAAAAAGAAAAGAAAAAGAAGAGGCTCAAGATAGTTCAATCCCATCAAAAACATTACATGTACAAAAATGCACAAGTCTCGCAACGCAGTTTATCGGCCGTAAAAAGTTGTGAGATCGAATATAAACCAAGTCGGTTAATTTCAATACCTATCTGTACCTATCTATGGGAGCAGTTATATCTTTATTTCTTTAGTAAATAGAGTGACTTGGCAATTGCACACGGCAACATAAATCTATGTTAAGCGCTTTGTGCTTGTATTTGTTTGAAAGTACACCTATACGGAAGATTATATTTAGATTGTCTAGCAGATTATGCTGCCGTGTACAATCGCCAAGACACTCTATTTACTAAAGAAATAAAGATATAACTGCTCCCATAGATAGGTACAGATAGGTATTGAAATTAACCGACTTGGTTTATATTCGATCTCACAACTTTTTACGGCAGATAAACTGCGTTGCGAGACTTGTGCATTTTTGTACATGTAATGTTTTTGATGGGATCTCATTTCTTTTTGTAGGTTTTCTGTCTTTATTTAGTTTTTTTGCAAAACACGCAACAACGCGCGCCCCGCGTCTGTGCGGCCGGGGCCCCTTGCGACATAGGTCATGCTCATAGATAATCATGAACGAGTGTTTTTGCGTCTCCACAGATGCGTATTAGGTATAAGGTACCTAGGTAACTATTTTAATGTACATAGGTAACCAATTTGTTCGACCTATAAAAGTGTAGGTAGGTATAGTATAGGGATTAGTATCTCTCTATCTATCGTGGAAGTTTTTAAAAAGCGCTCAACTGTCGAATTTCTCGAAACCATTTCTCATTTTTACCCCTGTTACCCATTTCATTAAATTTCAATGAAGTCTAATTATGAAATGTAAAAGTAACTTTGTAATCACATACAATTTAATAGGATTTATATGGGAATACAAAGTTATTTATGCAGATCATATATCTAGAAAACGGGATGAAAATTATGGAATGTCAGAATTTTTCCATGGTTTATCGGCTAAACAATAGCTATATTCAAAATTTAAAACTTGTGGGACGGCTAGAAGTACCTTAGAATTTTGATGATCGGTGAGTCAGTCAGTCAGTGGGCAGCAAAATTAAGGAACTTTGACTTGCAATAATTCTTAAACTACTGGTTCAAATTTGATGTAATTTGGATTATTATCTGTAGACGTGATGTCCTCTTGGACACTAAAAATTTAGGCTTCTGGTTTAATCCATAATGAAGTTACAGGGGGTCGAAAATGGCCCCAATCGCTTCGAGGAAAGGATAGTACGGCCGCGCCTTTTGTTTTGCTCGACTTGGCGGGGGCACTGCCGTGCCCCCAGATAATTATGTCACCTGTGCCTCGTGCAGCACTCTCGTGCCGTGGACGTCTGTAGCTCGTCTTTTGCCCCATCCGAGTATGACGCAGGACGTGTGTGGAGGGAGGGCCTGACGCGGCTGCGGCAGACACGCCACGCCGTGACCGAGGTCTGGCCGAGCGGGGAATGGCAGTCTGGGGAAAAACATCGTAAGAAAGGTAAGGTAGAAGTTCTTAAACTTTCGCGAACTGAATACTTGTTAACTAGAATTTAAACTGGTCTAATTGACGCCCAAACTAATATCAAAATATTATATAATTTTGATATTTGTACTAAATATATAAATCTGATATTATTGGTACCTATGTCAAAATTATATATTTTGATATTAGTTTGTGCGCGAATGAGACCCGTTAAGTTCTTAAGGTAATAGGGATACTGGCAGTATATTTATGATGTCCGTAAGGATTGAGGAGCCACTTTTGAAAAATTAACAATTTCTAAATGGAATATCACGCAGTTTAAATGTAGGTGTGTTAATAAAATTTGTACCCTAAAGCAGATTTTAGTAGATTTTATGCATAAAAAGTTCTGTTACTGTAAAGGTGGCACCTCAATTCAGCAAATCAGGATTGAGGTGCCATTTTTCAAGTGAATAGAACTGGTTAAGTTATGGATGAATATTTCTGAAAACACAATATCTTTACGGACGTGCTGTATATTGGTTGCCACTAAACTCTGGGGCTTGAACGGCTTCAATTTAAAAAGATATATAACATTCAAAGTGGCGCCAAAATCTATAAAAAAACTATTTTTATTTTTTTATTTTTCATTGATATAACTAGTCAATTTACAAAATAAACTTAATGGAAAATTTGTAGATACTTGGCTGAAATTGTAGCCAGAGAATGAAGTAATAAAACCAAGTGGTTTTTTTGCTGCGACTAATTTTATGTGGCTCCTCAATCCTTACGGTCTGGAAATAATATTTCGCTATAACTACGTGACAACAAAACGAAATCGAACGATGAATATCCCAAAAAATTGTAGATATGCGTACCTTAATATTCATATATAATTTAATCACTCTACGAATCCTATATTGGACAAAACACACAATTTTTTACTTTCTCATACAAATTTCACTACGGTGACCATAATATTCAAGAAAAAAATAGGACACTTAAAAAAAAAGTGTGTGCGTGTAACCTTTACGCGCGATTGAAGTAAAACTTTTTTGGCGTTGACGGAAGTAACGCTTACTATAGTCTGTGTAGTTTGCTATTTAAAAAGGTTACATTGACACTACATTGACACGTCAATTCAATTCAGACTATAGTAAGCGTTACTTCCATCAACGCCAAAAAAGTTTTACTTCAATCGCGCGTAAAGGTTACACGCACACACTTTTTTTTAAGTGTCCTATTTTTTTCTTGAATATTATGGTCACCGCAGTGAAATTTGTATGAGAAAGTAAAAAATTGTGTGTTTTGTCCAATATAGGATACGTAGAGTGATTAAATTATATATGAATATTAAGGTACGCATATCTACAATTTTTTTGGAATATTCATCGTTCGATTTCGTTTTGTTGTCACGTAGTTATAGCGAAATATTATTTCCAGACCGTAAGGATTGAGGAGCCACATAAAATTAGTCGCAGCAAAAAAACCACTTGGTTTTATTACTTCATTCTCTGGCTACAATTTCAGCCAAGTATCTACAAATTTTCCATTAAGTTTATTTTGTAAATTGACTAGTTATATCAATGAAAAATAAAAAAATAAAAATCAATTTTTTATAGATTTTGGCGCCACTTTGAATGTTATATATCTTTTTAAATTGAAGCCGTTCAAGCCCCAAAGTTTGGTGGCAACCAATATACAGCACGTCCGTAAAGATATTGTGTTTTCAGAAATATTCATCCATAACTTAACCAGTTCTATTCACTTGAAAAATGGCACCTCAATCCTGATTTGCTGAATTGAGGTGCCACCTTTACAGTAACAGAACTTTTTATGCATAAAATCTACTAAAATCTGCTTTAGGGTACAAATTTTATTGACACACCTACATTTAAACTGCGTGATATTCCATTTAGAAATTGTTAATTTTTCAAAAGTGGCTCCTCAATCCTTACGGACATTATTTATGGGGGTATTTCGCGTTCTAATAAAAGAAACAAAAAGATTAGAAAATTAGAATTCATTATTGTGGAAACGGGCAAGTAATGGTGGCTTTGGGCTTTATTCTGGGTTCAGTGCGTCCCGTCCTTACGACATGATTACTTCTTGCGTTTCTTGTAATATGGTCGCCTGACTTTTAATTTAGAATGCTAAAATTTTACGTTTCATATCAGTTGCCTGAAAATAATTTGTCATAAAAATTTTGCAAAAATATCTTGAACAAGATTTTGCCCAAATTATAGCACCTAATATCAAAAATCATACAACACGTCAATCTACTAGTAGGTATACATTGCTACAAATATGATCATATGAAAGTCTGGGTACCTACCTACATTATCTTCTGATGTCTTCATAGTCTCTAGTCTCTAGTCAAAGATAACGCCGACAAACTTAAAAACGCCTTCGTTCTACGAGTATAAGAACTCTTAAAAGGTAAGTGATCGTATTAATACTGTTCAAAAACCCGCCGATGTTAAAAAATGTTTAAAGATATTTAGATTTCAGGTTAACTATGATTATTTTAAAGATATATCACTTTCTACTGTACACGTAAAATCTAGTTCCACGATTTCAAATTATAGACACATGTGTAACACGTGCCCGCTATTAACTACGTAAGTATTTCGAAAATACAGAGACCCATGGAGCGACCTCTCAAGAACTACGAGTATTTCCAATAACCCCGAAAGTCGGCGACTAAATTGCGTATAAAACGAATAGTTTCCTTTTGAATAATTTCAGTCACACGAGGGAAACTAGTTCAGTGTACTACTCATTATGGTAGGATATTTCTTCTTCCTTCACGCCGTATTTTTGTTAAGTATTTCTTTTCTTGCAGTGGGGTTCTTATTATCGGAGACCAAGAAGCATTTTGGATCATTGCGCCATCCGAGTTAGTTTTATGCCGGTGCTTGAATACAGCATCGCCAATCCTAAGATGGCTCGTGGTAGAAACATCGTTGCGGCAGAAACAGACACATAGATTGCGATGCAAGTGCTCTCCAGGGTAGGGAGGGCGTTTTTGAAATCATAGGGGTCGATTTATTAAATCATTACTCGGAAACGAAAAGGCGTTCGTCTTGCGCCTTTTATAGGCGTCTCGCAGAATTACGTTCCCTGTTATGTGGGCACGGCTAACCCACAAAGACTTATATTAAGCGGCAGTCATTACTTCCATCTGAACGAACTCCGCCGCCTCTGTCGTTGATGAGCAGAGCGCAAAACAAGAGATGACTGGTTCAGTTCCGATACAGAGCAAATATTTGCGAACAACAGTATTATTTTGCATATTAACTAGGTAGCTAAAAACGGGTCTAATGTGCATAAAACTAATAATAATAATAATAATAATTCAGCCTGTAACTGTCCCACTGCTGGGCAAAGGCCTCCCTAACTAATATCAATATTATATTACTTGTCTTCTCGTAGCCACGGTCGATGTAACTCGCCCTAAACGTCGAGGTATGTCAAAATTATATACTTTGATATTTTGTTTCTACGCGAATTAGACCCGTTTTGGCTATATTTTCTGTTCGCGAAAGTTTAAGATTAGTATTTGCTCTGAGTTCGGATGTTGTAGGACTATAGTGTCGTAGTTTCTAACTCTTTAGGTACTGGGAAGGTTGGTTAGGATCTCAGTATGTGATCGTTACGGTTTAGCATCCTAAGATGTTTTTACCTGTTAGCATCTATGTAATGGATCACGGTTTCCGTAGAGACAGATATACAAATTGTTGTAATTTTAATTAACGTTGAGCCAAGCTGTTGTATCGTTACTCATTTCAAAAGCTATAAAGTGTATAAAAGTGAAGTCAAGATTCGGGAAAGGTCATAAAAGTTTACCTATAAAATAAACTATGGCGGAACTTTGTTTAAATCAAGAAGTATTTGCATTATTTTCGTATAATTATGTACTCTGTATAAAGTACTTACCGATATACTTTCGTAAAATGTTTTGCGGACGAAAAATAACAAACCGAAGAAATAATCAGTGAACAAAAACTTCACCAAAAGCACCTGAGTATATCATCATATTATAAATAAATACACAACACACTTCAAACGGAATCTCCGAAGAACCTAAAAAAACTACGGGAGAACACCCAAATGTTGTATACAAACATATAAAGACTGCTAGAATCAAAACCATTTCTTTTGCCGTTATCTGGCTCGGACCACGGTCGTCGCCCTTACCTTAACATTGCGACGTCGTTGACCACGGTGTCGGGGTCGTACCGCGGGTGCATGACGGCCTCGGTGACCCTCATCTCGACCTCCCCGCGGTGCCGCAGCAGCAGGTCGTGCTCCCCGAGCCGCACGTACAGCCGCCGCCGCACGCAGTGGGCGGCCGTCACCACCCAGCGGGTGGATACGAGGGTTCCGCCACAAAATGCTTCCTATAATACAAACAATATTTTTACCAAAGGGTTAATTTACCAATTAGTATGAATTGATCAACATAATCAACATAATCTAAATGTGAAATTAAGCTGATGAACCAACTAATTTGACATGCTTCATTCATTACATTAGTGCTTCGATTGTAATGTGAAATATAATGGTGGTATTTTAAAAACTCTTTTTTTATTTTAATCGGCTTCTTGCATATACTATCGCATTCTAACATCGGAATTTAACGCTTCACCAAACACACTGTCCGTTGCGCATCATCAAACTGTTTCAGTTCAATCACTTTCAATTCATGAGACAGTAGCTGTGCCCTGCGATTGATTCACCAGTGAATGAAATCTACCTATCTATGTCTTATTGCAGGGCCCGATGCCATATTATATCAAATTTCACTTTCGCATTTATAATATTATAGTAGGGCAGGATAGAATTGGTTAGAATACAACATTGTAGGAGTCTAGCATGAGTTTTCTAGAATTAATTTATGTTTGATGAATATACAATCAACGTTACTGGCAAAAGCACTTATTGAAGTGTCAATATATTTTAGTCAACATGTTCTGCGTGAAGTGACCTATTTATTTATTTTGCCAATTCCTTAAAAATTCCATCGCTCATTCTTATCTACATAATAATATAATATTCTGGTTTATGCGCCAATTTGGTTTTCACATAAAGGAAAATGCTTTCAGGTAAGGGAAGCGATGCTCACCAAATTGATGGTGCCTTCCGGTGTGGTTGCCTTAATGCGGACGTCACTCAGAAACGGCCTATATAATATAGGAATGTCTTGCACACGCTTGTTTGCAAGACATTCCGCTACCGTCTTATAACTTTTTAACTAATTTACTACTAATTTTAAATGCACAGATAACAATTCGGTTCAGAACGTGACTCAAGCTTACAAACAGGCAGATGTAACGTTCCCAGAGGTTATTTGGATAAGTTACAAATCGCTAAGTTTCATAAGTGCTATTCGAGGGCATAACCAACTACATGGATGATGGAGAAGGCTGAGACTGATCCATCATCTACCGTATGGTACGACATATTTAGCTTAGGTAGGTAGATAAGGTAAATAAATCGGACAGCCTCCGTAACTTAAATTGGTGATGGATGATCCGGCTGCGATGTATGTGAATCACACAGGGTAATATTCGCGTGAACCGTGAACCACATTTGCTTTGGGTCGAATGTTTGTGGGATAATGGTCCTCGTAGCTTTTGATCTCCTACATTCAGGGAATCTTACTTAAGGTCCAAAGATGTTGCTTACCTTATACCGATTAAGCACAGCCACTTGCCAGGGCCACTTCCCCGGCGGCGCTGGTCTTCCCCCAATTATCCTGATCATCTCCTTCATTCGTCCGCGCATCCTCGCGGCTGCAGACCCTCGGTACCTTCCCAGCCTGCCGCATGACGTCATCAAGGCGGCGGAAGTCCTGACCGGCACCGGTCTAGAGTCTTCAGGGTGGATAGCGGGAGCTGGTTTCGGCATCGATTCTACTAAGGCATTCGCGGACCCTGTAGGAAGTCACATAGAAATAAAATTAAACTTGATTATGATTTGGCAGATATGGAAACACTAGGTACCTAAGTACAATTAAATGTTGTCGGTTAAATATAAAATAACATAAGATTAAAAACATGTTACTTTTTGCTGCTTTATTTTAAATGATTTCTAACTAAGTATGAGTCTGTACTTATACATTGAAGTTACATAAATTAAAAATATGTTTTAGATCCTAGAACACATAAAATATACCTACAATTGAAGAAGAAAATAATATTATTTTCAATGGTGTGTCTGTATGCCTGTTTGTATACGCAATTATATTTGTAGTAGGTATATTATAGAGTACAGACTAACTATCCTCCTATTAAATTTAAGTATGAGTAGTGTGACAGTTTGGATGTTGGTTTATTACTCAATCGTAACTATCCGGATATTTATGAAGTAACACCGTTTTTAGATATATGTCTAATAGTGTAGGTATTACTGTATGAAAATACTTAATTTGCTTTTTTCCTGCAGGAGTATAGTACGCGAATAAAACCGCGGAAGCAAGTATTTAGTAGCACTGATATAAAAAAGCAAAATCATGAAAGATGAAATTACCTTCCGTATTCCAATGTGCCATTTCGTGTTACTGAAAGCGTTTGCAAAAATATAAATACAATTTCATGGCAGCTAAGGTATAAAAGGTACCGTATAATAAGTAGGTATACCTACTTATCGTGCCGACATGAATACAGGAAGCGAATTTCTATAAAAAAATAAAATTAAGCCTCAGCACCTGACGAATACCATGAATCCACTTAAATTATGAATAATATATCACGCGAGAGTGAAGGAAATTCCGAAGAGCCATAATGATTCATTGATGTTGCAATAATAACATGCTGGGAATTATTTACGCTTCTGTTCCAATCGAATGCTTACAAACAGCACTCTGTCAGTGGCTCTTCGTTCTCGCCTGGCCAGTAATACAATTTAGTGGACAGAAATCATCAATTTGTATAGACTACCTTATAATGAATACTATTTTTCATCATCACCATCATCATTCACCGCTTATCAGCACAGTCAACACGGGTCAAGCCACAGGGCTAGTTAGTTTTCATTATCAATCTATCCATTGCATTAATTCTTAAACTTACCCCTTTTTCTGTGGGTTGAAGTATCGCGCAATAAGAAGTGTGAAATCACCATCCAAGTAGTGCTCGCTAACAAAGTAGTGTCATAAAACTCCCATTATCAAAGCACACGCTCCATTACTTCCAGTGTGTAGGAGGACAATTTGAAGACCCTCCTTGGCCCAAACTCGTATCGGTAAAAATAAATCATTTTAGGAAACGGTAAAGTATTTTCAGGTAGGTACCTAATCGATACTAACAACTAACTTAAAATCGGGCAAGTTTGGGCCGAGTCACGCAAAAGGATGTTTCCGTAGAGACTTTTCTGCGCAAATTCATACTTTGTTATAACTTAAAAAGCTTTTCATAAACGTGATTAACTAGTTTGACCACGGAACTTATACAAAGTTGCAATAAGACGCTGTAATTAAACAAGTTGGTTCATTGTCCAGTGCGCACTAAAACGTCTTCTTGACACATTAATTTCAACTCATCTCGGTAGAGTCGGTCAGGGCGGCGGAAAGCGGGAGACCGTCGGCGGCGAGAAAGTTAATAAAAATTGTGTCATAAGGTGCAATCTCTTGGAGTTGTTAAATCCCATCGCAAAAAGTTAAAAAGCTCTTTACAGCTTACCTTGCGATACCTCTTGAAATGTACCTTATCTGAAAATATGAAAATGCCGCCGGCTACGACAATCACCTTCAATTTTCACAGTAAAATTGTTATGTTAGGGTTACGTAACAGAATGATAGAGGCTGTTTGGATGCTTACGACGAGGCTTTTCCGAAAAATGGTGTTTCGTAATGTGTTTTATGGAAATGATCAAAATTTATAATAATGCTTAAAACGTTATATGTTATGTCTGTCTTTCATCTATATATTGCCGCTATTACCGATTCCATAAATTCTAATATCTAATTAGTTACATAGTGGCGAGATAGTAATTAACAAATTATTATGATTGTTGCCATTAACAACATACAACTATCATAACTGGATCGCATCTCATGAGACGATGGAGGAGATGGACGGACGGAGGTAGTCCGCAATAACGTTCTTCTGGTACTTCATCAGAAAGGTGAAGTAGAGGGTGAAGTGAAGTACAGGGGCATTTTTAGTAAATGTTGTTAGTGAAGTACCTATGTGCAAGTTCACCTGGGTCCTTGCGCCGCTGCATCTTGGCGCGGATCCACAGGTGGCAGTATGTGCCTTCCATGTAGCAATAGGCGGATTGGCGGACTACTTGATGGCCACAAATATTCCGCCTAACGCATTGTCTGGGGAAGAAATATCGTTTTATACATATACATTCGCTTATGCTTGCCCATTACATTAATATTACATCCTATTTGTCGAATAAGGAAGTGCCTGACGTCATCGGTACATCAGGCTGTTCAAACAACTCTGACGTGGCTACTATCGATGATAACCGAGGGCGACGTGGTCCTCTCCGAAGGCTGGAGCGATGGAAATCCGCGCGTATCTTATTAAATTCAGTCAATCGTTCGGTACCGAGGTTTCAAAACCAGAGCTCTAACTTACTAAATTGGTAAAGCATTATCGTAAAAAAGGTACAAAAGCTCGAAGCTATAAAAGCGCTAAGTGCGAAACTTTAGCTAATATTATACCATGTGTATTTTTATAACTGGTGTACAATAAATTATTTCCTATTCTATTCTATCGACGATATCTATGAGTCTATAAGTTGAGAAAGTGTAGTTATACCAGCATATTACACGTATTTATTGGAGCGGGTGATTTATTGATCGGTTTCAGAGAACCAAGTGTTCTACTTCGTTAAACTTTGTAATGTAAAATTCCCTCGGGAAAGTAAGAATATGTGGTAGCATAAGCACACAACGAAAGTAGCTTGCATTGGTAATTCATACACTTTTGAATAATGTAACACATTGTTTAAAGTTGGAAAATATGAATCTGCGTAGCTGCCCTATACTTACGAGCTACGGTGCAGGGCGTGGACTAGCCATGCTGAAGTTTTCATACATAATATTTTGATTTATTTAACATTATTGCCCTTGAAAGTTTCATGCAATATTATTACCCTAGGGATGGGCTCACTCGCTTTACAGTAGAGGATGCATGCCGTGTAATGAGACATTGTCGAGCAGGAGGTATGAAATAATACATTACGATACTAGCTGTCTAAGTAGTATATTAATACACGGCGGCGTGAAATTAATATACTTACTAACGCAGCGAGTATCGTATACTATTTTATAGCACGTGCGACATAAACCCGCCATCTATTTAATTTATTTTAAAATAATCTTCTAATTAATGTAATGAAATGATGTTCATTAGACTCTTAGTAATAAACACACAAATTTTAATGTGGGTAGGTTGGCATTCCACCAGTAGAGAACGGGAAAACACAATTTAGACCTACCCGTATCACTTCTAGATTTGTTTTTTAGGTTATTAGTATTTTTGGATGCATATTTATTGTTCGTGGATTGCTTAATGTGATATTGTTTCAGATTTAATATTGTTCAGTTTAAATAATAGTCAAACAGGTTTCAACTAAAAAACAGTGAAAAATATCAATAGTGTAGGGCTTCATTTTGTAACCGAATCTTTATCGTAACGTGAATACCTACTTAATAATATAGGAATCTGTGATTGAACTGATTTGTGCATACATGTATTCACTATGAGACTATATTATATAATATGGTGTATAATAGTTGAAAGTGTGTGTATTCAGTGAAAATAGTTCATGTATGTCGGTTACATTTTATGTAAACAACAAAAAACGCAACATTTTTAAATCAAGTAAGTATTCTTATGTTTCAATAATTATAGAATCGGATTAGAAATTGAATAAAAGGTACAGTGTACGGTTAATATCGCTAACTTAGGTATAGCGTTTTCACGTAATAAGTAATATTGTTCGAAGAAGACCAAAATGAAAACATGCAGAATTGTGGCGCCAAAGATATTGTCGTTTCGGTCTCACACGTTACAGGTTATAGGTACGTATCTTCTCTGGCTTACTATGAGTTTGTGAGTGGTGTAAAAATGTATGACTGATTAGCTTTGGTTCAGTACTACGCTCGCAACGATGGCCATATTCTTAAACGGTGTGAAGTTAGTGAACATCAGGCCGTTTAAAAATGTGCTACTTTGAACAGCGCAAAGCGTGACGTAAGTGCGGGTTTAGGTCGCACGGTGCTATAAACGAATTTTATATCTGCCCACAACTTTCAACCATTTCCGAATGAAAACATATGTTGGTACGTCGCCGCGACGTAAGTATACTCTTATTAGCTATGTAAATATATTGGATTCCCTGGCGTCCCTCCGATATGAGCCTACCGCACTTGAGCTTTGAGCAACCTTTATATTTTGATATTATTAGTTCATGACATTTTTCTGCACCACCGAGCGAATACATCTCATATGGGTAACCGCGTTTACCAATTTTCCAAGAAATCATATCGCGATTGTAAAGTCAAACTGTTGCCTGTTACTGTTGATGGAATATATTTACTTATCGGAGGAATCTAATGGCTGGCAAATAATATACATTGGAAATAATGTAACGTACGTAATGTAATACGTTGAAGATTTAGTAGGCAAATTTGTGAAAGTAGATACAATGAAATTGTAATAGCTTATGCGTGAATTAAGGTTCTGAAACCGGGCATTTCCGATGCTAGTTTGAAAATTGACCTGAAAATGGCCTGATACTAATACCTACTTAGACTGGGACCTGAGCATAAGTATGATAATTTCAACTGAGTGGCAATAAAGTTCTCATCCTATGATTTTTGCGCGTACAGTTGAAACAAACAAACAAACACAAAATATATTTAAATGCGAAACACAAGACCGATATAATATTATACCTTATAATAATATCTAGTAGGTAATATTTGAGACATTTTCTGTTAATATGTGACTTGGGTCTCTTGGAAATAGGCAAACCTAATATAAATTAAAGCTCAAAAGCAGCTATGAAAGAGCCCTTCTGTACTGATTCTGTGTTAAGTTTATTACTTCTCATGATGTACGTAACCATAAAATGGGTTATTTCCCCTGTGCGCTAGTCTGTCCTGTCCCGCTAGGCTGACCCGCTTTGCTCTACCTAAAAAAAAATGTAAGTAATCTGTACGTAACCAAATCCGGAGACTGTTACAAGAAGAAGTTAATTTCTGTTGTTAGTTTATTAAGAACAGTTGCGGTCTACTGTTTATACGAGTAATATCTGGATGACTGAGCTTTTCTCGGTTTTTTTTTTTTTTATAAATTGTGTTTTTTGGAAATTATATTTACGTACGAATTACTAATAAATGATGAAATATGAATAATATTTTTCGATCTCTGGTTATTTAAAGAAAAAAATCATAAAAAAAATACTAAAAAAAAAATTTTCGAAAAATAATTCCTAGCTAGATCGATTTATCGCCCCCGAAACCCCATATATACTGAATTTCATGAAAATCGTTGGAGCCGATTCCGGGATTCCAATCCTAGTCAGGTCATAAATTCTGTCACATGTTTTATATAAAATAATTGAAACAAGTTTATTCATTATGTAACCATTTATATACCAAAATGAACTTAACAAAACATAGATTCTTATGACACTAAAGTTTATTCAAAATGACCTCCGTGATTTTGAATACAGGCCTTCAATCTGCGCGGCCAGTCGTCTATCGCAGCACGAACGAGGTCCATGTCAATATCGGCGGCTGCCTTAATCAAGGATGTCTTGAGTGACTCCAAATTGGGATGAGGCTTTGAGCACGCCTTTTCCTCCAAGTGTTGCCATATCTTGTAATCTAGCGGATTCAAATCTGGACTGGAGGAGGGCCAGTCTTCGTGCCGGATGAAGTCGATTTCACGCGCCGCCAGCCAGTCTTGTGTGCTCTTCGCTCTATGAGCTGGCGCCGAATCTTGTTGGAATACCCAGTGCCTGTTATTAAACATGGTATGAGAAACAGGTTCCACAAGGTTCGTCAGGACTGTATTTTGATACACAACTGCATTCGTTTTTACACCTTTCTCACAAAAATGTACCTCTGTTAAGCCCCAATAAGACACTCCCAACCATACCATGAGCGAGGATGGAAAATGACCTCGTTGGACACGCGGAATACGGTTGCTCGCTTCTTCACTACTGTGTGCGTACACCTTATCATTTTGTTTGTTGTAGCTCTCTTCTACGGTAAAAATTTTTTCATCCGAAAAAAGAATTTCCCGATATTTTTTTCCCGCGTACCGCTTCAACAAAGCGCGGCATCTCTTCAGTCTCAGGTCCATTAGACGAGCATTCAAATGATGTCCTGTTTTTCTTCGATATGCCCGAAGCCCTAAGTCTTCATTTAACACCCTTTTCACCGTGGTTCTGCTTAATCCCATCTGAAGGGCCAACAGTTTCTGCTTACGTTTGGGATTTCTTTGAATTCGCGCCTTCACAGCTTTTATCACTGCTGGAGTCCTAACAGACCGAGGGCGACCACTTCTTGACCTGTCATCTACACTAGAGTCTTCATTGTATCGTTTGATGGTACGATAAACGAATCTCTTGGTTATATTCAAATTTTTCAGTATGTCAAAAATTTGAATTGGCGCGTAACCGCAACGATGTAACGCAATAACTGCAACACGGTCTTCTTTAAGCGTCCACTCCATATTTAAAAATGAGTAAAATTCTAAAAAGTATACATTTTTATTTTCATGAACAATTCGAAATTCGAATTCAATAAACTTTTTTGTGGCCAGCATTCTAAAAGAAAAGTTTTTACTGTGTGACAATACTTATGACCTGACTAGGTATATATAAATATATATACAAGAATTGCTCATAAGATATACTCATAGATGGTTTCTTTTGTTTTTGTCGAATGTCGTCGTGTGTCGTCACTTTGCTCTCAGAGTTTGTCAACCAGCTCGGTGGCACGGAGCGAGGGCAATAATCTAAGTTATTGGCTGCGTGACTAGTTCAGTGTTGATGGGTAAAGGGTAAAACGCACAGGTTACCGCTCGACCACCACCGTTCATTAGTGGTGATCGTATATAATTCCTGTTATACCTATATATAATATTACGTTACCGTCGTCTCGCTGTCACACATCTTTTCGAACAGTTGCTCCAAGGACTCCACTCCGAAAATCCTCTAAACCTTTTCTGGATTTCCTCGGCGTCTAACTGACGCTTATGGGGCTGAAAACAGAGACGTATTTTGTACTTCTCAGATTTTTAATTAAACAACAAATCAAAATGCTGGCCTTTACTTCGGACAACCATACAACAACGTGACAATGCCAGTAGCGGATTTTAAGATTAAGTTTAATTTAGTATTACATAATATTATTACCTACATATTTCTTTATTGTAAAGAATATTCTTCCTTTGCTACCTACCTGTCTGACAACTGCTCGCGAATTTTGCTCATTCATTTTAATAGTATAGTGTAAATTTAGATTCGTTTATGTTAAATATAAACGGAGATTCGAACTTTAGGTGTTCCTACTTAGTTCTTTTCTATAAATATACTTCTTTAATTTACCTCTATTGCTCAGCTATTCAATTCAGATTCATACTCTACTGTACCTAGATAATTTGTTTACATAATCGTATCTACTTAGGTACGCAAAATAAACAGATTCGACATCCGACGGTTAACAAATTATCACACGATGAGTAAGATCTTTGGGCATAATAACGAAACCCTATTCTGCAAGTCAGGCGGAATGGAGAATTCAAGACTGGAGAATTTGAGGATGGAGGCTACTGAAGGGAATATGGCGTTTCGTAATTTGGGCAAACGGTGTTAGTAGAAATATTTCGATTTGATGTTTTGAATGTGACCCCTGTATATATTAATAGCCCTTCTATCACTATTACCTTGTCTATCACAGACTACAGACCCCGTTTTAGTAATAGTGAGTCTGAAAGGGATTAATGAATATCATTGTGGGATGAGGTATAGCTAGGTAGGTACTGTCTCTTCTGACAGAGCTATGTAGTGTCAAGTTGAATAAATACATTGGGACTAACAATCATAGCTAAATTTTATTTACAAACATCTGTCTTACCTATATAACTATAAGCTGGCTTCGTTGATTCGATGATTGGAAAGTGATCATTATCAAACAATTTGGTACTCACAAGTATTAAATGTGTGTTTCTTCTGTTCTCTGTTAACGTCTTCAATCGTTTAGCGCTTTTGCAACTGTAAATAAGATCAGAGATTGTTTAAACGTGTTCTTCATCTGCCGGAAAAATCTTACTTCAATTGCGTCATCGTGGCTCATTACATTCTACATGGGTCTTAGACATTTTTTTTTATAGTTTATGATAGCAATATTTTGACGGGAATACTTTTTATAATGTACGAGATAGTTATGAGCAAAAAAACTAAAACAGATTAAGATGTAAGTAAATCACTTCCATTAAATCTAGAAGAGTAAGGTTTAAGGTATTTTAGGTACGGTAGTTTTAAGGTATTCTGCACTAGAAAAATAAGAAAAGAAAATATATTTTGTAAAGCTTTTAACATATTACTCCCTACAATCTCCTTGAACACATGCGCCCAGCTAAATGTTAAAGTTAGAATATAAACTAGGACAAGTTGCACTAAGTGCGCAGTAAAAGTAGTAAAACGCTGAATAAGTATTCAAGTAAGCACCTCGCCACTTCCACTCGCAGCGAATCTCCGCAAATGTGTCTGTGTAGGCATCGCCGCCGCCTGCTCCGCGAGCCACCTTCGCACCTACTCCACCGGCCCCACGGGGAAAATGCTGGCCATTTCACGTCTACAATAAAACGAGACAAAAGCCTTTTCATTATTAAGGCAATCGAAAAAATTTGCTGATCATGTGCTTGCTTTCTGCTTCTTTTTTTTGCTCTTACCATTGCTTTGGTTTTAGTGAAAGATGAAAATTATACGATTATGTGTGGATTAAAAAAATTATTTATACCTACAGTATACAGTATAATTGAATAGTACAACATAGGTTAATTTTGATATGTAAAGTCTGATGGTGGTTATTTGGTACATGTTCGGCTTGGTATAGTAGCCTACACAATTAAAATATTTTTCTAGACCTGTCTCTATCACATATTTTGGTGCTTAATCTAATGCATAGCGCGAGGTTTTGATTTCAACCCCTGTAACTATTTTGTAAGAGCCATAATATAGTCGTGTTTGTAATAATCGTCCTAGGAATTAAGTTAAATGTACAGGTAAGTACTACTACTTACTCAAAAGTATTAAATTTATTTATAATCAACTATCACAACTAGTTTATGAAACTTAACGTATTCTAAACAAATGCTAACCTGCTGTAAATTTAAATACCGACGCAGTCATTAGCAAGATGTATTACCTAAATTTTATAAAGTTTTAGTAAATACGCTAATTGATGTCAATTGGTTATCTTGTTCTATACTTACTTCATAGCCATACTTGAACAAATACCTCTATACTGTATGATCTATGCCTCTTATTTGGAACAATGGGTTTTACAGTAGGTACCAAAATACTTGAAACCATCGAGATCGCTTACGTAATGGTAATGGTACAATGACTCACCGTTTTGAAAATCTGATCTTTCATTTGCTTCTCTTTCTCGAATTATAGACATATTATTTCGAGTATTGTCGGCATGCGGCTTTATTGTCGATTCGGAATCAATCTGCAATTTTCATAACAATAGCTCTTTATTGTGACACCACATAATGGAATAGCACGTATCGACAATACATTTCCCATTGCTGAAACTAGGTCAAACCTTTTCAAAACGTATTGCTACCCTGACAATGGATACAATCATCATTTGATAAAGCAAGACATTTTTTAATTTGGATGGACGCCAGACGTTTTTTTGTGATGCATTGTCGGATGCAACTCCGCCAGCGGCAATGGATATGTTCAAAAGCTTTTGAAAGTATGTATATATCTCGATATACGTCGATGCACCTCCTTTCAGTGCGATCGCGTGTATTTGATACTAAACAGTCGTTTGTTACGGGGAAATTTATTGCTCATAAAAGTTGAAGAATAGCGTTTGGGATTAAATGGAGCTTGAATAGACTTGCTTAATGGTACTGACGTGATTAATTAGACTAGTTTCGATGATAATACTAAAAAAGATGAAAGGACACAGCCACTTCATATTCCCCGGTCCTCAGCTTTGGAGTTCCATCAGAATTCGGCATCTGAAACGAGATTTAAATCAATGAAAAATAATGTATACTACCTACCTATATAAATAGATAAAGTAGTGATTGAGGTTTCACTTCTTATTCTTTTTATAACGAACAGCGAGAAAATCGAATGTTATAAAAATCTGATTCATATATTTTGTGAAATGAAAAGAGTTTTTATAAAGAAATGTTATAATTATCGGCCGTCTGTCACAGCGTCTGTATTCAATGTGCTTTTGATGTATCATATCGGTTTTTTCATCTGTTTTTAGATACATCATCATTCGTGTCTCATTTTAAATCTATCTTCATTTTTTGGGTATAATAATGTGATACGTCACGTGATGTGGATGTAAACGTAATACGTTTCTTATACTACTATAAGGAAGAAAGATAGAAACACTTAACAACTTCAATACTGGTGTACCTGCCAACCGTCTTTCTATTAAGTCACTCAAGTTTTGCTCTGCAGCAAAATGTACCGCTAATTTATTTAGGAAACAGGAAATTCTATTACGCCACGGAAGACTTTACTGTCTTATCTACCGCAAAAGTTTAGACGGCAGTTAAACAGATGTTTCTTAAATTTCGATCCACAAAATCTATTACTCGCGATTTCTTACTCAATCCTGGCAATCATAATTATTTTACTTGTGAATTTGTTATTGAGTTAGAAAAAGCAAAGGTTAGACGTCGATTTGTGGAGAAAATATTTAGAATAATCTGTTCAACTCTGGTTTAAATCTTATGTGGTAAGGCCGAGAGGTCTCTAAGCTTGAATATAAACACATCAAAAAAGTCTAAGCAACATGCATGCATAACATGGTCCCAGGAACAATGGGATAAAATTATGTTTTCCGATGAGTCGCGATTCGGGTTTAGGCCTGATACAAGAAGGGTGCGAGTGTACCGTTGGCCCGGAAATACTGAAAGGCTCAGGTGCCTTCAGGAAGTTCATCCATACAGCGGCTCGACAGTTATAGTATGGATGGGTATTATGAAGAACAGGCGAACTGAGCTCGTTTTTGTGAATGGAAACATGAACGCTGAAAATTACGTTGAGGGTATTCTCAGGCCTTATGTCCATCCATTTGCACAAACCTTTGGCTCCGATTTTACGTTAATGCATGACAATGCACGTCCACATACAGCTCGGCGAACCAGAAAAGAACCAGAAATTAGTACATGTTGCTTAGACTTTTTTGATGTGTGTAGTTTTATAAAAACTAAAATAGACTTGACTTCAAAAGAGAAAGGTGATTTTATCGAACAAAACAGTACATAGCCAATTACGAAAATACACATAAGGCCCGTCTGCAAGAATAGCTCAAGAACAATGCATTTAGCATTCAAGTGTGATAACTAACATCAGATATGTAACGCAGGCCTTATATAGAATAGCTGCATTTTGATGTGGACATTGTTATAAATGACAGCCCAAATTGTCTCAACCAAAACAGTTACGGGTCAAGAATATCAGACACATATACACAACACACATAGATATATATCGCTTAAAACTATATAATTACTAGCAGACACGGCCACGCGTTGCTGTGGCTAAGGTTTTTGTTATTGCGACTATAAATTGAGATGTAAGCTACCCTATCTTTCAAGTTAGATCAAACAGCACGCGCTGTGCAAATTTGATTAAAATCGGTCAAGTAGTTTAGGAGTCCATTGAGGACAAACATTGTGACACGAGATTTATATATATTAAGATATTATCACTGAGGACATCTCTAACCATTAAAGTGTAGATATTTTTTCGCCATACTAATTATGTAATACACCGTTCAAAATTTTCTGAAATTATAGAATTACAACAAATAAATTGCAATTTCATTCACTTGTAGCCTATGAGTTATACGTTTTTTATCAGACCATAGATCTCCAAAGCAATTCGTCCCTACTCAACGGCTGTAGCTATTCAATTTCGGTCCCTCGACCTGGAAGACTCATTTATACGTCTCAATTTGATTCTGTAGCTGGCAGTGAGTGGCACACTCGAACAGGATATTTATTACATTCCTATAAAAAAGTTAGAGATCCATTTGATTTCTTCTCAAGACGTTTTGACATATTCACCTTCACGCAACTGTTTCAATTGCACCGTAATATCATAATTATTGAAAGTGAGAGTTCGAACGGAAACTTACTTTTGATAGCATTGTCCAGACTTTAAACAGGTGTCAATGAAATAATTTACACCTACTATTACTTCATTACCAAAATTTGATTGATAATAATGGTAGGTAGGTACCTACTACTACGAGTATTATAACGATGTCCACGTAAAGAGTAATGACAGCAGAATTGCCTACAAACCGGTAAAAGACTGCAGGTCCAGGCGGTAGGACTATAAGTACTTTAAAATATTATATAATAAATAATTTAGAAGAAATACACACACAATATGCGTTTCTAATATAAATAATTAATTGATCTAGGACAGCGGTTCTCAAACTTTTTTGGTCACGGAACCCTTTTGACAAGCAAAATACTTGACAGAACCCTACAATAAAATATACAATATAAAATACAACAAAAAAATGCGTTGTAAACAATCTCGACTTTATGTTTTTGAAGATAGAGCCGAAAGTCGCTTGTTCACAACTATAGCGTCTAATTCAGAGGCGGCTTTTATCAAAGGGACTGCGTGCTCACCAGTATAACGTTGTCAAAACGTTGGACCAGTGACCAGAGAGAGGTGTTTTGTTTTTTTTTCTAAATTCTTGCGGAACCCCTACAGGGGTAGCGCGGAACCCTAGGGTTCCGCGGAACACACTTAGAGTACCGCTGATCTAAGAGATATACAATAAGCTACAGAGCAAGTCTGTGATTGTTTTGGCTTCTGAACTTATTGCAATGCCTTTTATCCTATTTACGTAACTATAGTTTTATTTTTTTTTTTATATCATTTTTTTTTTAAGTTTTTTGGATTAAATACTTTAATAATAGTAAATCACACTATCTCAACTCAAAGATTAATAAAACCCGAAATCTTTTCGCTGGCGTCTGTATGTGCCACCACCGGACTTATAGACTTTGAGAAACTGATAACATAACACCATCAATGGTACATTGCTTAGGTATCGTTTATTTGTTATCTTTGGTGGACACCAGTTAAGTAGTAGGCAATCCTTATAAAATTGGCCAGAAGCGACGTAAAAAAATATAGAACAGATGTTAAAACATAATAATATATAGATTCATAGCACGGGACAAACGCAGAACCTACGAGTTGGAAGGCTGAAAACAATATTTTTTCACACCTCATGCTCTAAAAGTGTGTCATATTAGCTCAGCTTAGCGTGTGTCATATTAGACTTTTCAATTTTCCATTTTGACATAATTACTAAGAAAAAAAAAGAAGAGTATCTTAATGCAAAAACCATGCGAAGCCTAAACAGTTCACTTTTTTTAAATGTAACTTATTTTGGTCTACTTTTTGGCGATCATTGGATGTATAGCACGTATGCGTTTGCCAACATTAGAATTTTAAACGTTCGTATTGCCGCTATAATTTGTAGGTGTGTGTAGAATTTTGACAACAATGCAAATTGGTTTTAAAAGATTAAATTGATAATTTTTTTAATTGAAAGTGAACGCAACTACTTGTGAAATATTCCCATATACACCTGCTTATTTTATTTCTCGCAATCTCGGTGTGAAAAATTCTGTGTTTTACGCGGATCTCAAACGACTCACTCATACTCGATTCTATGTGCCACACTCGCTATGCTCGTGCGGCAAAACATCGAGTATGAATGTGTAATTTTCGTCCCTTGTAAAACAAAGTACCTGTGTCCTGCAATGGTGCGATTCCGAGACGTATTGGAAAGATTTACGTCGTATACCTAAAAATTTTACGATAGGTCGTATACGGCGCACCTGAAGAACATCGAATTGATACGTTACGTATATAAATGTTCTACCCTAGTACCCATCTTGGTTTTCATTTCTTAATTTCAGTATTGCGACGAAAAGTCAAAAACCGTCTGCCCGAGTTTTTTTTTTAATTTCCCTCTACTTAGATTGGGTAAATTATGTAAGTATCATTATTTTAAGCAACGAATCTCTCGCATTCCGCTTAGATCCTGGCCGCTCACCAGGATTCCATGGATCGTAAATGATTTCTAAGTCAACTTTAACCCGTAGCTTTAATTATTACAAAACTAGAGAGACCAAACTTCCGACTGTTATTATCTCGCTTCAAACTATTACTGCTTTAATTGTATTACCACTTTAACCGCACCCTTTGTAGCTAAAGCCGAGGTTCAACGAAACAAACTTTAGCAAAAACCTAGAACTTTCACAGCGGTACAAAGTCAAATAAAATTTCACGAACCTTTGTAAGAAAACAATGAAAGTTTCGACTGCTGCTGCTCTAAGTACCACACAATATTTATGAGTAAGTAGCCAATCATAAGGTACTTCGCGAAGCGGAGCTTAAACTTTGTTTTCAACTTTGCAGTGCATATTTTACAATCCATCGAAATGAACTTATTTTCATTAATATCATGGTAATTTTTGGATATACAAACTTAATTTTGTTATATTTTGGGTTCATCGAGGATCTGTATCCAGGGCCCTATTAACCGTACCTTCTATAAATCCTTTACGTCGTGCTATTTACTGACGGGTTATCATCGGTCGATAATAACGCGTCAGTATATGGGGCGGCTTCCTGTGGCAAAGCTACTTACCTGTAAATCATCCGTTTACAAATGCATCTAACTACGAGTATACCAACACATGTTCATTTATTTATCGTGTACGAATTGTTCATTAAACTTAGGTGGAATCAATGATAATATTCTATCTCTGCTCCGTTACCCGCGCCTTGTCGCATACATTTTGGAAGCAGTAGACCGTTGCAAGAGCAAATATCAATAAATAACATACACTTGCCGGAAATATTCGTAAGTATGTCTGTCTGTAGGCTAAATAGCGTGCCCTTCAGCGTCGTGGACCATTGCACAAATTATATAGCTCATAAATGTATCTACTATCTAATATTGCTCGATTTTAGTAGTCACTTTACGCTGAATAATATAGGTAGGTCAGCAATGACATAACATAAGGTTTTGCCCCGTGACATCACTTTCATTGACAGCTTACCATTCTCCACGTAACGGATACCATGACATGGTAAATCATAATTAGCAATCGCTCATAACTAAATAATGTACATCTTCAAATAAATGCGCTTAGCTCAGGGCTACATCGACTGCATGCTTCTTTAATTTCATAATTTAATAGCGACTGGTTTTAATTATCTTTAAAATGTAAATTTACTAATAGACGCTCGCCAATAGGAAATGTTATAGCAGGTACTAAGTTTAGTCGCAGTTAGCCGTTTAGTGAACAAAACGAACTAACATCCTTTCAAGCTACATCTTAGTAGTGACTATATTATTGATTGCGTAATAAGACCAACCTATGACTCCGGACTGCTAAAAACCGACACGGGCCTTGGATCTCGATCATTGGTTTGCATACATTACTTTAATTAATTGCTTACAAACGCTATAACAACCTAAAATTAATTTATGCTCCATAAAATAATTGCCTACCTACCATCATCTGAAGTCGTAATTTTTCAGTTAATTTCGTAGATAGACAGTACGCCTGTAACAACACGCCCGACTATGAATTTAAAATTTCAAATCATCCTTCAATTTGGGTAGAAATTGAAGTGTCAAAATTACTTTAGTCATTGCGTGACTCATGGATAAATAATATAATTAGGGCGGTTTTTTTTATTTGTGTTCATTCATACTGCTTGTTTACTGCTCCATGCTCATATTATTATTATTATCTAAAAAGAGAACGCGTATCGCTGACGGTATAAGGGTGCTTACATAAAGAGTTACTAGTCCCAATAAGTCAGTATGGGTCGTAAGTGATGAATAGCGGTCAGACCACATATAGAAACAGGTAAATTTGTTCTTAGTGACCATCATGTCTTCGAGTTCGTCGGACGTTGAGTTTTTTCTGCTCGAAAATGTTAATTGTAAATTTAAAATAATACGTTTATAAACTTCAACCTGATACTGAAAAATCACGCTCACAAAATATAGATTCATAGTGAGGTTCAGATGATACCCGTGGTCGTAAGCCACCTACCCCACATCAGTAATAAGCCATAGGGGAAAGTGGCATACCACCACGGGGCTCTTTAGGTGTGAAGATCGTTCTACAGGTTACGGCCTGCGCAGTTGAAAAATATTCAGATGAGTTTTTGACGTCATAAAAATGCAAATTGATTTGCGCAGAGGATCCCCTTCCAACCCTCATTGAATACCGGAACGCTTCTGTAAATGTTCCTACACGAACTGAACATGCAAACGAAAACTCTTTTTAGTGTTTCGTGCTTTCAACCATCTATAGATAAATTCATCTTATTTGTCATTGATCTTCGTTAGAACTACTCATTTGTGGAGAGATTGGGTGTTCAGTGGAATTATAGCCAAGAAGCAAGAAGAATAATGATTGTGCCGTGGTCAATAACTGCATTTCTACGCCCTGTAATTTCACTGTAAGCAGTGGCCTTCAAGCCAGAACACACCATAATGTTTGCACACCATAATGCGTGGCACTTACATATCATCACCGGTACTCAACCTGTATCTACATATTTTCATGTTTCATACGACACAGGTTATTTTTTTAATATTGCATAATATATAAGTCTAGCTTGAAAATTATGTAAATACCTGCTTGTGTACAGTCAACCCAGAAAGCTGTTGAGCATAACCAATACCCACCAATATTGCTTTATCACGCAAGATATGAATGTACATAGTAGATTAGTAAATTAAAAGTTTGGACATATCTGGAATCTTAAGTGGTGTAACTTACATAATTAAGTTTGTTACTTTAAGTTTATTATAATCTGTGTGTGCCTTAATAAAAAAAATATACACTCGAATTGAGAACCTCCTCCTTTGTGGAAGTCGGTTAAAAAATAAAATATTCATCGACTTTTGCACCTGACTGTACATCGATTTTATATTATTATGTGGTGCCTGTGTAGTAAAATAGAATATAAGAAATAGGAATGAAAAATTGCTAGGTATTGCTGTGCTCAGGAACTTTTGTCGATAACTGTACCTACACATGTAAATTTTCAAGGTTTGCGATCCCAATGCCAGGCCAAGGTCCCCCAAATCTTTTCCAAAGTTTGCCCCGCCACAGAATCATCGCAATCATTAAGGAAATAACTATTACCCCATTAACCTACCTATCCCGTGCGCATAGCTACGCACTGTCCTTGACTCTGACCGTCTGACTGAACGCACCACCAGACGATATTGAAGTTCAATGTTTACGTAATGTTCTCACTCATATTTAGGCAACTGTGTACACATTGAGATCTTTTTCAGCCTAATCGTTTAGAGAAAAGAAACGCGAAAATAACCAAGTGTGAAAATTCCGACTTCACATTCTGCATATAAATTCATTGTAGTAATAAGTAATAATATTCATCGTACTGATAATTTGGTCGGGTTAAAATCCGCGGAGTCTATGAAGTATTGTTGCAAAATTTAAATATTATATAACAGACTCCTTTTTGCTTTGGCTTGTACATTATACGCTTATTAAATATACTTCAAGTTGTATAGTACACACATACAATATTTTATATCTCATATAGTTATAATAAATGGATACCTTATTAATTCCTAGAAAATGGAAGGAAGTAAAGCGTGTCAAACCGCAAAATGAAATTATTACAAAGTTCAAATATGAATTTCTAAGAACTTGCGTAAATTTTCAGACCGCATAAACTTGATTTTCACAAGATTCATGAAGTTCTGATTCGAAAGTGAATTTCCCGAGCGATTGTTCCCCAGCTAAACATTATAAAGATAACAAAGGGACGCGAATTAGAAATTAATTAACTTTGTCACGACTCGTCTACGTCAGCGTAGCCATCACAGTGAAGCAGTAATAGCAAAATTGGTGTGGATACTAACTAACATGCTCTAAATAAAATGACTGAAGTCATTATTTGAAAAAGCTAACAATAGATAAGAAAAGAAATATGTAAAAAATATGGCTAGATAAACTATGGTCACCTTCCTATTGGACTGTCAGAAAATAACATATTTTAGCCAAAAATAAATCAGATTATATTATATCGCGGTTTAATTCATTCAGTAATAATATAAAATCATGCATCAACGATTAGATCTTTAATAAGAACAAAGTGAGGCTACCAAGCAACAAAACATTGATAACATACTTATTAAATAATTATCAAAAAAATTACAACTTCCTTCATCATTTAAAACATGTATCATTTTAGTGTGTAGGTACAACTTCGCATAAGAACTAATATTTAACGATGTTCTAATTATTTTTAAAGATAATTTATTGACCTTCGCAAATTTATCATTATATATTATGCGGCCCATTTTTTGCTTTGTTCAATTAGAATTCAAAGTCTCAAACTAACCCTATGTATAATTTATATAATGCAATATTTATAAAGAAATTTTGTTGATAACATTTTTGGATTAGTCATTGTACCTACATATCTAGTACCTATCTACGTGTCAAGGCTACACGCTCCTACCATACAATGTCATTATAGTTCTTCTTAGCATAAGTTATATTCTGATTATATGATAGTTATCTTCACGACTATGCGACAAAATTCATTCAATAAAAGAGTAGATACTTGTAAAGGCTAACGACAATCACATTTACATAATACTTCGTTCTACCAAAACCGTTTTATCAACCAAAAACCCAAACCAATTTGTTAAATTATACTAAGATATACGGATTTTGTTATAAGTACATAATTATTATAAATGGCGTTATTGAAATCTTAAGTAATTTCAAATGATAAATATTCATCCGAATGAGTTCGGAAATCACAAAGTTTGGGTGCTGTAGGCGAATTTGTAAGCTTCTCTTTTTGAAATTTATACAAGCAGGCTGGAAACCATCTGGATACACTAATATAAATTGCTTTTCTTATACCGAAATGGTTTGTGCATTCAGCCAGTAATATAACGATAGGTGAAGAATTTGATATGTATAACTTTTTTTCTTCTTGAAAACTTATCCGTTGACGCGACGTGTCTTATCAGCCAGTTTAACTGAGAACTGGTAACCAACTCGGGAATCTTTCCGCAAAATCTATCTAACGTCGATTTCTCATTAGGTACTCTTGGTTCTCTCGACAGTTCTGTGAATCGAATATTGAAACTCACCGGAGACAAGAATAACTTCTCTAATTATCACTTCTTTAATATATCATTGATGTCTGAGGATATTTGTAATTTAAACATTACTGGCTTTTAATATTGGTCTTAGGTAAAAAATTAGAAGACACCTACAGACATTTTAAAAAACACAACTGCTAATATTATTATGTATGTTCATAACTTTATTACTATAAAGCTTGGGATCTAAATCACTGGCATTTCATTAATATATTAATACAGAAAAGAGCCAACACTCCGAATCAGATAAAATTGAGTATCTGATGACTGAAACCACACATAAAACCTAACACGCGTATCTGTACATAACTAATAATTAAAACAAAACACTTACCTCAAACAGCGCGTTGTTTGTTTGACAACATCGTCGGCTTATGATAACAACTGACAAGCGTAACGAGTATAACGACTAACAACTGGTAAACGCGGTGGTCTCGGAACAAGCTCGCGTGTTACTAGTTACTCTACTCTCCATGCGGATCGATTGCGCGAGCGCCGCCCGTCTGTCGTCACTACACTCTCTAGGCAGTAGGCACACTGCTCTATACACAATTGTTGCGTTTCAGTCAGAGTTTGATGACTTTATAAAGTATAAAGGATGAAATTATAGTGTATTCGTCATAATTTACCTTACACGACAATAATTACCCGCTAGTTATGAAGGGCATGCTACTTAGAAATTTAGCAGTCTAATTTGTAAACTTAACCTATAATTATCCGGCGAGCATTTATGAAGAGTCATGAAAGTGGAAGACGCGAGAGAGGTGTGTGTGTCAGAATCGTAATATGTGGAAAGATGTAGTCTCTGCCTTGGGCTGAATGTGGAGCTGAAAGGTGGGACGAAATAAGTATTTAAAAAATAAAATCTAATTTAGGCCGAATATGGCACACAGTGTGGGACGAAAGCAGATCTGCTCATGTGGGACACCCTTCCGTGGGACGAATCTGGTTTAATTCGCCTATCCCAACCGGAAAATGGCGTGACTGTATGTATGTATGTAGGTATAATGGTTATTATGATCAGGAGCTTTATATCTTAATATATATAAATTACGCGTCACATTGTTTGTCCGCGATGGACTCCTAAACTACTCAACCAATTTAAATCTAATTTGCACACCGTGTGCAGTTTGATCTAACTTAAAAGATAGGATAGCTTACATCTCAATAATTTATAGTCGCAATAACAAAAACCTTAGCCACAGCAACGCGTGGCCGTGCCAGCTAGTTGTTATTTATATTTTTTCATGGGTTTTATAAGACAACAACGTTTGATAGTATTTTTCATATTAACGGTTTTCCTCCTTCATTATGCTATGCGAAGCGTAAAAAACGTATAATACAGCTATACTGTTACGACTTTCCGATATTTTGGCACTATTGCAAACGCCATGGATAAACTAGTCGTAAACATTCATGTTCAGATCAAAAATCTTGATGGTTGATAAATATTGTGTTCTTATGTCAAGCTTACGACGTTGAAGATAACTTATTTATTGAGTACTAAAGTAAATTAGGTCATTGCAGGATATGGGTTCTCCCTTGGCAATACAGTATCACCAAATACCCTCACTAGGGATGATCGATATTACTTAGGTACCTTATTTATAAATGAGTTCCACCACCGCACCCGCTACTGCTTTGGTCTGTTTTTATGCCACTAAATCGTAGTCGTCAAATTTGATTTCAAGACAAAATACGGACTGATAAAAATACAACCTAGTTTGAAGTTTAGAACCCCAGACTCTGATGTAGCGTCACTTTGTCGGCACTTCGGACCAAGTTTTTTCAGATTCGGATTGGGAACAATGCACCGTATTTAGCTAAACATAATGCACTATCACTCCAAAGCATTTCAAAGTAGACCTAACCAATATTAGCCGTTTCAAATTTTGAAACCCTCATAAATATTGGTCTCATATGATAAAACTTTCTTATTCCAATCGTTCTAATTTCTTGCTTTATTTCGTCGTTACCATCTTCCAAGTTGTAATGATGTTAATTAAACTTCATAATTACATTAGCGCTCATTAAACGAATCTGTTTGCAGGTGACCTCAATTAATCATGTTGTAGACACCCCAATAATAAGGTGATGAGGGTTCACAAAAAAGAAGGCCCATTATGTTAATTACCAAGTGAACACCAAATATCTCCATTTTCGTATTATCAAAATATATCTACCTAACTTAAATAATAAAAATCTAAAAATTAGCACATGACGTGCAGTAAGATATTGATCGCTTCCCATAATATAAGTATACCTACCTATATCGTTTTTAAAAGATCATTCCCTACCTTTCCAAAAATGAATATTGCACAAATGTTATTATTTTCTTAGATTTAGTATGATGTCTAAAGAAAGTTTAAGTAAGTAATTTATTACCACAGAATAACTAATATAACTATTTATGAATAGCTCAGTGAAATCTGCTTCTGTTGACAGTAAATAACCTAGGTCCCTACAATTTTATACTATCTAATTATAACATTTCAACTGCAATAATCGTTAATCAACATTACTAAACGTATCTGTGGGCAGGGCCTCCTATCTCACTGGATCGTTTACTGTCACTGAATGGAAAATGTGTCGCGATTTCAAAACGAGTCGAATAAAACTGAGGTACTTATACCTACGTACGTATATTTATTACGACCAGTTCAATTATTTTGTAAAAGCTTAGAGTTATTGCGAACAAATCATTTTAAATGAATAATAATAGGTAGTTAGATTTATTGTTTTTAAAGTCAAAGTCAAATAATTTATTGTAAATAGGCAATAAAATCGCACTTTTACAAGTCAATCACTTCAATCTAATGAACAAATTAATAAAACCATAAAAGAAAACAAACTATAATTATAATTGATTATGGTTTGAGTTTGGAAAAGGATGTTTCCCGTTAAACGTAGCCCCACACAAGGATTACTCCTTTATTGTGGGTACCGCTTACAGACATAAGTTCACATGCACATCACACCCAGACCATTAAAAAATATTTGTGGGTCACACAAATATTTGTTCCAGGCGGGAATCGAACCCGCGACACCAAGCGCAGCAGTCCGATTGCTCAGCCACTACGCCAATTGTGCCGTCGTATCTTCCTGGCAAGTTGTTATAAAAAGTGTATGAGCCCAAACACATCAGTCACTGCGAAGTTACGTGGTCTACCTTCCGCCTCTGACATTAGATCGGCTCGCTGTCATCATACTTGACGGACAAAATTGTTACTCAACAGGAACTGGGTCAACATTGACCTAAATAAGTAGGTACATAGAGCGTAACATCAAGCTAACAAAGTAAAATGAAAGTTATTAAGAATAGTTGTGCTATATTACTAGTAAATACCCTTTAAAAGTCTCACATAAAGGACTAATGATAAAAACCCTCTAAAAATTTTATGTTCGGATCCTTAAAAAGGAAACACTTTATTGGTCACCTTTACGACGGCTTCGTTGTAATATCAACGTTACGATGTATAAAAAAATATGAATTCAATTTTATAACGGCCTTTGTTAACCGCTGATCATAAAAATCGGTTAAGGAGAGGTGTATTGTTATTCTTAAAACTGAAATACTTATTGAGTTATCAATCGTTGACGCAGATGTTTTGTATCACAAGGATTTTCTGTCTCAATGTTTAGTCTATTAGGTACTTGACTTCAAACGTTCTACTGACACCAATTTACGAGTATGTTTGACTCTCTTTAGTCATGCTTAGATAGCTCAAGGTCTAAACCCGATCAAGTTGATTCGGCACTCTGGCAAAGCTAGGAAAGTCAAGGAACTAGGATTTTTTAGCAGAAAACTCAGTAATACAAAATGGTTTTTGCATACAACTTAGACGATACTAACAGATCATTAAAATTGTGTTATAGCAAAAAATATAGGTAGTTATGACTGCCAAGATGTAGTACCCACCACAGGCTTTAGGGAGCAAATCTTGTACCGACGCTTGCCACATCTATCTGAGACATAAATTTTGTCTCATTAAATAATCAAATATTTGAAATTTATTCATTTTCCACTTATCTACTTAGTAGGTTTAAACGATTTGTAAAGTGCCATTAAATTAATGAGTTAGTTCGCACTTCAATTCATCAGCACTCTCTTTTCTCCACAAATATCTTTTGTTAAGCTCTCAGACACCCCTCGGCCGACGGCCTACTCCCCGAACGGGAAACCAAATATTTTCCCACAATTTTTATTGTAGTCAGTTGGTAGTAGAACTTTGATAAATATTTCATTTAAATTTCATTACTGTATAGTACCTATAATATAGTTTATGCTTCCAGAGACGAATTTAGAGATGATTTCCTGGTTATGCAAATAGCTTTATTTGGTACGACGAAATATGAAGTGTTATACTGCTTCTCGTAAATAGGTATATACGACTGTGTGCGTGCGAGTGCTCAGTCGGGTAATGGTCTGACACTGCTAGAGTTTCGGGATACATATTTTGCAACAGGGTTTTCTAAGCATGGGATAGTGGACATATTACATACAGGTACAAATTACGTATAAATACGGAACATTAGAAAATACCGCAGTTGATATTATTTATTTATAAAAAAAATAATAATTTCAATACGTTCACACACTTTAACAAACTTCAATAATTGATGTTAATCAACTCCAACTAGTACCTAAATAGGAGCAAACATGTTTATTGAAAGGTGCGAAGCAATCACCTACCCCTCGTGTACCTCCTGGGAAACATAATTAACTCGTTTCATATTAGAAGCTTTTACTAGGTAGATAGGTACTATTAAATTATTTTACCATCTATAGCGATTGATTCAACTCCAATGAAGCAGTATAGTAGCTCCTCAGTCAGAGTTTATCAACGATTAAAAGATTTGATTGTGTGCTTTTTTGTTTGTTTGTTTGCATTGAATAGGCTCCGAAACTACTGAACCGATTTGGAAAATTCTTTCTCTGTTGGGAAGCTACACTATCCCCGCGTGACATAGGTTATTTTTTATCCCGTAAGATGTAGGTTCCCGCGGTATAGTAGTTAACGCGGGTGACACCGCGAGACTAGAAGCGTCTCGCGGTCTTAGATACGAGACCGAGGGACGACGTCAGTTTAAACTTCTACAGTGCCCTACAAAGCACAGAGAAGCACTCAGATGTTACGCCACGACACAGTCTCAATCATTCAAGTGTGTGCTGCCGGGGACTTAGGTATAGTTAGTCAAACTATGCCAACGACTGCTTCCAGTCTGTTATCCTGTACTCCTACTACTAAGTATTGTTATTCTGCACAATTACGTTATCTCAAGTTGACTAATGTTACGTTAGTGTGATGCTTATATTTTAGGTTTCTAGAGGCTCCAGATGCGACGCTATTATATCAAATACTCGCTTTCAAGAATTCGTCTTTGGGGTCTTCGGTCTTCGAACTTTCAATTCCATGTGAGGTAAATCTATGGAGGTAAAGTTTGTAATATTTCTGAATACAATAAAAATAAATTACTATAGATGTCTTTGCAGATACTGCGTGTTATGCACCATAATTGACATTCGGCCCCAGCAATCACAACTTTTTTGGTGAATGCAACAAAAATATGAGAAATAGCAGTTAAATTTTTCACTCAATATATCCGACGAAGACGTATCATAAATGTTATTCTCACAACACGTCGTAATCGGAAAAAGCGGTAGGCAGTGGCGGTATATTATAGTGTATTGTCAACTGAATTTTCCATTGAAGGAAATTCAGATTTATGCCGCGGCTTTCGTCCGGAAATTCTTCGCTCTATAAAATATGTAGGTAACTTGATTATTTGGATTTACTGACGCAGCATACTGCCCCCACCATGTGGTACAGAAACTTTTGCACATAATTGTATAAAAGTATACATAGCCACGTGTATGAATAACCGATAGTCCGAAGCTTGCCCGAGACGAGACACCACTCCGCGCAGAAAACAGCGAGTAAACAACCCGCGAACCGCTATTCCGCATAGAATTACAGTAGTTACATCAGATTATTATTATATACTAGCTGATACCCGCAACTTCGTTCGCATTTTTATATAAAATGTAAACTGTTTAGAAAATCAATTGATGTCGCGGGAAACAGTTATAGGTAAGACTATATCTGTCTCTTTCTCTCTCCCTTTTCCTCTATCTTTCTCCCTCTCTAGCTCTTTTTCTACCTTTCTCCCTCTTTCGCTCTTTCTATCTCTCTTCCTCTACCTCCATCTCTTTCCCTCTCCCTATATATCTATATCTTTCCCTATCTTTCTATCATTAATATCCTTCTCCACTCTCAATCTCTTGCATTCCCTCTCCCTGTCCATCTCATCCATTATATTTATTTCCCTCACCCTCTCCATCTATATCTCTTCCTTTCCCTCCTTCGCTCACTCCCTCTCCCTCTATTTCTATATATTTCGCACTCAATCTCTCTCACCTATTTCCCCCCACTCTCCCCTCCTTCTAGCCCCACTCTCACCGCTTTCACTCCCACTCTCTACTCTTTCTCCCCACACTCTACCCTCTTTCTCCCCCACTCTACCCTCTTTCTCCCACCACTCTCCCCTCTTCCCCCCACTCTTCCCTCTTTCTCCCCCCACTCTCCCCTCTTTCTCACCCACTCTCCCCTCTCTTTCTCCCCACTCTACTCTCTTTCCCACCCCACTCTCCCTTCTTTCTCCCCCCACTCTCCCCTCTTCCCCCCACTCTTCCCTCTTTCTCCCCCCACTCTCCCCTCTACCCTCATACCCCACTCTCCCCTCTCTATCTCCCCACTCTACCCTTTTTCTCACCCCACTCTCCCCTCTTTCTCCCCCCACTCACCCCTCTTTATCCCCCCACTCTCCCCTCTTTCTCACCCCACTCTCCCCTCTTTCTCACCCCACTCTCCCCTCTTTCTCCCCCCACTCACCCCTCTTTATCCCCCCACTCTCCCCTCTCTTTCTCCCCACTCTACTCTCTTTCTCACCCCACTCTCCCCTCTTTCTCACCCCACTCTCCCCTCTTTCTCCCCCCCTCTAACCTTTTTCTCACCCCACTCTCCCTTCCTTTTCCCCCCACTCTGTCCGCTTTCTCCCCCCACTCTCCCCTCTTTCTCCCCCCACTCTAACCTTTTTTGCACCCCACTCTCCCCTCTTTTTCCCCCCACTCTCCCCTCTATTTCCCCCCACTCTTCCCCCCACTCTACCATCTACTCCCCCTTTCCCCCCACTATCCCCTTTCCCCCACTTTCCCCCCACTCTCCCCTTTCCCCCTTTCTCCCCCTCCTCCCATCGCACTCTCCCCCCTTAATTACTTTCCAATTTAAATTACGATCCGTTTAGCTGTTTATTGTGGTCCGTAGGGGGTGCATCTAAAGAATACCTCATAATTTCAACCCCCTTGCTTTTCCCCCTTTAGGGATGATTTTGCAAAAAAGCTGAAACCCGTATTTATTTATTTCTTACCAAAAGCCTAAATAAGAATTTTTAGATCCGTAACTTGAGGAATTATGGATTCCCCATACAAACTTTCAACCCCTATTTCATCCCCTTCGAGATTATTTTTTGAGACAAAAGATAGCCTATGTCCGTCTCATAGGTCCAATCTACCCCTATACCAAATTTCATCGAAATCGGTTCAGCCGTTTAGCCGTGAAAAGGTAACAAACAAACAGACAAACAGACAGATAAACAGAGTTACTTTCAGATTTATAATATTAGTATGGATACGCATGGTAAGACAAAAGCGAATCGCTTGACTAAGCATTGGCGGCAGGCGGAGCCGTGTGAGATACGCCTAGCCGTCGGATAGCATGGCGCGGCGCGATGCTCTACATACAATCTCTACCGTTGTTGAGCAACAAACTGACAATATTTTTGTAAATTAAATCGATGACGCGGCTGACCCACTAACTCTATGACCTAAGTATGAATGAATGATGGTTCAAGTGTTGAAAAATCAATGGTGGCAGAAGCCCATAGGCGATGAAAGTTGCTTGTCACCAACTACTTTTTAATGAATAAGGGGGTAGGTATTTATGTAAATGTCGATGAAAAAATTTACAGCATGAGCCTATGTACCTACCTATTTAAAATTGCATGTAGTAGGTATAGTATTCTAGTCATTATGTCGTTGATGGCCGTTATAGGCAGCTGATACAATAATTATCCAGTATTTTTTTCTAATTATTATTATGCTGCTGACAGCATTGTTCCGTTAAAATAAGTAGGCCAGGATTTTGGTTACACGTCGCACGTCGCATCGACCAGGCGCTGTGAAATTAATTTTTGAGTTATTCCATTTTGTACCCACACAGTTATACCAGTAATCCAAATATACTTCTACGAGTATAATGTGAATTTTCGGAAGATGTGTTGATTTGGATTTGTTCTTTCGCATTGTGTTGTGTTATATCTTCATTCATGTCTTGTTCAGCAGGCTTTTCTTTGCAGAAAAACAAAACACGTGCCTTTAGTTACAGGATTTAGGTAACGACTGGTGATTGACGGATTTTCTATTTGTCGAATAAGGTAGTGCTTCTCAGTGCTACTGAAGACTGTTTTGAATATGCATGCATGCAGCCACCTCACGCAAGTATAATCCCTCCATAGAGGTAGATTATCTGAAGATGGATCCTGAACGTATGTGGACAAAGCGCTTGCTGACTGTCCGTGAATAGGCGCACAACACAAATCGGATAGTTTCGTTAGACGAATCGGAAACGGCAATCCATTTATTAGTCCTTGTGTAACCTGTAAGCTTAGAGTTTTCTAAGTGTGGATTGATTTCGCTAGACTAAGTAAGTACCGATATATTATTGATTGTTGCGTAACCTAGTTTTTAAATTGAAGTCATTGTACAAACCATGTTATTAATTCAATATTTTAATCTGGAACAAACAACTAGGCCTATAAAATATCTAATAAAAAGTGAATACAAATATTCGAGTCAAGCCAATTTGTAACGATGGTATAATAATTGTAGCTACTACGTCAATTAGCTTCTATGTATTACTACGCGCAGTGTATAATACTACGTGAGTACCTACCACTGTGATAGTTGAGGCACGTTAATATATTTTCACCAGCAATGTGCTTACAGTTAATAAAAGATCTCGCCGCTATAGCAGGACAACAGATAGAAAACCCTCACGAAATTTTTGTTCACCAATTAGCAAAAACAGCGCCATATTGAATAATTTACCGACTTCATCAAAAAACACAGTAGAGTGGTCACATCCGTGTAATATAAATTCTAATATCCGTGAATATAATATTATTATAGTCGGTTCACGTAATATTACAATGTTAGTCAGGCTGATCCAGATCGTTCATCAATGTCAGCTTTTTGCGGGTACCGTCACCGGAATGTTTCGTACAACTTACCTATGTGCATTATCTGTAGTAAGTACAGACATACCTACTTAAAAAAAATCTTACTTAAAGCCTACGTTGATTGCGTTTTTTTAAATGTGCACGCTTGCATTGTATTTTGAGTGACCGGAAAGGACCTCATAATCAATCTCATAATATAATATTATACAAAGTCGAACCCCGTCGTCTTCTGAGTCGAGGCGTCGCCAGTTAGAAAAAAAAAACTTGACTAGGATTCTTCTAGGCTCTATTTAAATATACAAAAAAAGTTCTTAGTAAAAAAATAAGCAATAAATAACTGTGTCACATCAAATATATTAAATACAACTTGTCCCAAACCTATTATGAAATGTCATTTTACATAATTTATTTCTATACATTTATAGTACCTCTATAATATCATTTTAATTACTTACATTATAATATTAGTCAAATTATTCACAACTCTTTATAATTGCATTTTACAATAAATGCTGTATTTGTTCCTTTAATAAGAAATCTTGGAGAGGTAATAATATTCATTCATTAATAAGTGCGTTGTCTTAAAAATCAAGTTTTAAAACGCATAGTCTAGAAAATATTGGTCCCTAAGCAAGTGACTTGTGAAATAGTTATTAATTGTGTGCTTTATCATTTTTACTTTGATATTTCTTTATTGACAGGGATACATCAACGCAATTAGCTTTCACTTTGTTCTATTAAACAAACGTATCATTTACAAACTCTATAGAGTTATTACAGTAATACACGTTACTTATGATACCGTTTATAAAATGTTATTGCATCCACATGATTAAACTGAAACCATCTTACCACAAAAATTTAGACCAGAGTTAAACAGATGTTTCTATGATATCGTTCCACAAAATCGACGTGTATCACTCGCGTTTTCTTACTAAATCATGGCATTCATAATTATTTAACGTGTGAATTTGTAATAATAATTGAGTTAGAAAAAGCGAGGGTTAGACGTCAATCTGTGGAGAAAATAATTAGACACATCTGTTCAACTCGGTTTAAATCTTTAGTGGTGAGACCGTTGTAGTTTTAATAATTTCGAACATTCGTCTCAAATAATTTCATAGAATAAAGAAAGCGTCATTCAAAGTTAATCCAAAAAGTTTTCGGGACCCCGGGTTGCCTCAAGCACTCTCTCCAAGTGTCAGAATAAGCAGATTTCTCGTCGATCGTAGCTTTCCCCAATATCTCTTTCTTTGCCATCTTCGTTTTGCATCCGAGGCTGATATAGATGCTGACTTTGTCCAAGCTAGCCTTGAAAATGGTCAACTTGACGGTGGACGATTTCGGATCCCACCTGGCCGATATTGCTGGGGCGAATCGGTCGCTCTTCCAGTAGCACTCGGCTTTGTTCGCCTCCAGGATCGTGGCCTTCAAGTACAGAGGTGCTGAAAGGAGACAATTATTGTTTAAAATTATTTTTTGATTAGGCAAATATTTGTACGAGCCGTATGCCTACATCGTCGGGAAACCTAAGTGGAGGCGAGCGGCTGCCAAAGCTTAAAGCGGCGCTCCCAACTAATAGGCTTTTAATAGTGTTTACTGTGTTCATAACGGGTATCACAACAATCGATTATTAAATTTTATCTACGTCGTAACTGTACATAATGTCTATGGACGCAAAATTAACAAGGCGAAATTCGTTGACACGTTGATTTTTACTGCCAAGTTAATTGAAGCATTTTATGTTCTTCATAACACCCACTTTTACACTTGACTTACAAGATTAATGGTCATCATTAAAGACATTCGCTTGGGTAATTTTCCCGGGAATATTTACGCGGCCATAAGACTCTCCATTAATTATAACATTCCTCTTTTACATTATTTATCAAGGCAACCGAAATGTTGCCTTTCTAACTGATGCGCTGAATGACAGAAATGGGGAGAATATTTTAGAATACAGAAGAATATAAACTCTTTATTGTACACCAATAGAAACAACACAAAAACAATAGAAACAACGAAACCTTTTTGTTTCGTTACACAAAGTAATGGCAATAATTAACCTGTTACAACTATTTTTGAGCAGGTAAACACTTTAAAGTCAGGTAAAATGCTTCTATATAAAACTAAGTCAACCACCAACGAAATTACGTCACCTCTTCAGATACTACCTATAATAATTACAAGTTTACGTACAGTAAACAAATTAAGTTACCAACGCAAAGAATTTCTCTCGTTCTGTCAAAGCAGACGTACCAAAGGCTTCGTAATGATTAAAGTTCGAGCAATTTGGTTGCATCAACATTGAACAGCTCTCGCCTACTTAATAGTCACGAGGCGTCTACTCCTAACGGGGATTGGAAATTTGTTATGAATGAACGCGACGTTATTCTACGTAAACATTAAACTTTAGTAAATAAAATGGTACAAGAATATTTTTTTCACCTAAGAAAAAATATAACTAAGTGACGGGTTGTGTTGTGATTGCGACAGCCGTTTGCCTGAAGGTAGTAGGGGTAGGCCTGTTTGTAAAAATGTTTTAAATTTTACTCATCCTACAGAACTTTATATTAGGTATCTTTAAAACAGTAATTAGGGACTTACAATTTTTTTGGCTCTATTATAAAAGTATAAACTTTAAAATTGACCTAGTTCCGACTAAGAAGAACTGTACTTATACAAAAGTTAATTCATGCCCCAAAATCGAGCTTAATTCTGTATAATCTATTTAGAATTATGTGCAAAAAACCTACAAAGACGTTCTATCGTGTTTTTTAGTAAGTAGCAGTACTCAACCTAAATAACCTACCCTCGTTATGTAAAGAAAGCGGACTGGGCAGAACGAGGGTAGGTTAGTAAAATCACTTGGCCCAATGAAACTTGCTTGGTCCAAACATATTATTATTATCAATACAATATGGTAGGCGTATCTAACCCCGTGTCTAGAATCTCAAGAAGGAACGCAGCGGTGTCGCATGATCTCACTGTATCACAGTGCCTAACGATACTAGGGACGGTCGAGCGTGATGCATGGTCTTAGCGCACGGTTGCCTCATTAGTCAGGCTGATTTATAGCACAGAATATAATATTGCAACCTTAGAATAATAACGCATAGAAATCAAGTACCCACTAGCGCCGTGGAGCCATTTTTACTGAGACTTTTGGGCCTAGTTCGGACTTGACTCGCTATTGCTCGAAGTCAAAGCTTCTATGGTAAATATTCATTCATTTTCCCTGCTCTTCGACTAAATACCAACACGTATGCGATATTTTTATTGCCCTTGTGTGCGTTTTGGAGGAGATAATTATAGGGCACTCACGCACTCATTGATAAAAAAGTGGCTTCACTTTTGAGTGCAACTACGCATGGAACTATCCTTCTCTGCGTTACTAACACCCGGTTTCTAAAACGTCTTCCAACTTTGACTACAGATTAATTCTATTGCCATCCTTGTCATTTGTGTAGTATCAGAAAGAGACAACGACAGTTTTAATCTACTGTCAACGCCAACCAACGTTCCAGAAACTGGGGGTAAGTATGCAACAGTGTTCACCTTTGAACTGCTCCTGCTCCTGCATGGTTAGCACGCTGCAGCGGAGCCGGTTCACGGTGAGCTGGACGATATCGTTGAGGCCGTCCTCGCTTGCTGTGTATAAAAGAGTCACCTCTAACTGACCCTTCTTGTTTTCTCTCTGTGGATACACAAGTTTTATTGATTATTACTATATAGGTTATAGGTAGAGATGATGTTGATTGAGCGCAGGAATCTTGTTTCAGGATATTAACTAGATTTAAACGGATCTTTTTTACGGGTCTTAATTAAATGTATTCTGTTCGCGAAAGTTGAAGAACTTCCATTCTTAGAATCTTTATCTACGTACGTAGCTAGCGCGTTCTACATACTGAGCACCTAGTCTTTGGGTTCGAACCCCGTCCGTAGTCATAGTTGTAATAATTATAACTTGCGGTTGTCTGAATTACTTGCAGTTGTACGTATATCATTAGTACTCAGTGTAGTTGGATATTACTTGTTTACGTCATGGTAGTTTTTTGTTCCTACAGTGCAAAATTGAACTTCAGAATAAAAATAAGCCCGACGCAGGTAATTAGGTAGGTATAACAATTAACACCAAACCAACTTAACAGCCGAAGTGGCAAAAAAGTCGTTCATTTTCTACCGAAATACTAAAAATTCAAATATTCTAATTTATACAAATTTGTTGCGGTGAAGTTCATGGAAGCTGTATGTAACCTAACATCGATGCATATACATTTTTGCACTTAGGATGTAAGTACCTAAATATGTAAGAGTCAAGAAATAAGTAGGCACAAGGTTGAATATTTTTCAGAAAGTTCAGACTAAAAATGTTTTATGACATAGAGGTATACAGTTTACAAACAGCGTGCTCAGACAAAGCCATCATGTAACAATTACAAAAAGCTTAATGATTGTTCTGACCATATCGTGCTGTCTCGTCTATTCTTTCGTTTTGTCATCTTGGTAATATACAGGGTGAGATTTTTAACGGGTATTTATGGCAGCTACGCTATATCATCATAGAGAGAGATCACCAATAAAATATGTTAGCATTTTTAGACAGATATTAGAAAATACTAAACGGCTTTGAAATCTTCTTTTGCGATGATTTAGCTGTCAAACTTTTTTCTACCATCAAAGTCACTTCACAAAACATCTTTCAATCTGTTTATTAGCGACATCAGCGTAGCCACTTGCCATAGAAGTGCTATTCGTTGTCTCATTCTGTATACAAGTCCAATCTAGCCTCGAACCGGTCCCTAATAGCGAGGATCGGTCGAGGTCAAACGTATTCTATTGTCGGCTGCACCTACATACAAGCGAATCAAGATTATTCACACGTAGCTTGCGTATGACTCACACTTTAATTATTATTGGCATCGTTATACAGGTATTACGTTGTCTTTACAATATACATTCGAATCTCAAGCGCTGCTCCTTTAACGAGACTATTAATTTCTGTTTTGCTTAGTGTTAATTCCAAACTAACAAAGGAGATTATGGCATTTCATGGCGTAGTTTCCTATTGAGTTACCAGAACCGAGTACTTAATTGTTTGTAGGTAGTGTAGGAATAGTAGGGTAGTGTAGTTTAACCAAAATTTTTGTTATAGATGGCATACGTTGCTAGTTGCGACCCCTGATACTACAAATGATTATAATGAAGATTACTACAATTTAAATGTTAAGCTAAGCGTATAATTACAGGAAACCTTGTTTCACGTTTCCACCTACGTCTAGTAGAAATCTATAGGTTATTTATACCTCGTCTACCTGCCGTAAATACTCCCATGAGAAAACCCCTAGTGGCTTAGAGCCTCCTTTGTATTACGGTTGGCTGGGTAGGTGCAATTTCACGACCTTTTGCCTAATAGTTTGTATGGATGGTCCAACTTTTTCCATCCTCTAATGTTAAAAGATTTAAGAGATCTTTATATATAGTAAAATAGTATGACTCACAAGATTTTGGAATGCAAATTTATTTAGCACTGCCGCTCTTATGAGCCGGCGCAGAAGCGTGGCATTGCCATCAGATGAAGGACTTGCTCGTATCGTTACTTAGAAAAGTGATTTCAATTATTAGAACCGTATAAAAAAACTTTGAAAAAAATAACTCCATAATTATTGCGTTATGTTGAAATGTAACGAATAACGCTGGGACTGTATGTTAGGTAGTTCGCAGGTCATTTCTGTCACTTGTTGATAAATTAACTAAAACAATAGCGTCCATGCTCAAAGTTCGTACCTAATGCCAGTTTTTATTACGACTCGATTCTTATCGCAATGTCATTTATCCTGCTATAGTTAAGCGTAGGTTAGCTCGTAATGATTAGGCGAGTCCAAGGTATTGTTTGTAGACTCACTGCTTATTATTTGTATGTTTCGAGGTAAGTACTCAAAGTAATCGTTCGTAATTCTAACTCATATTCATAGCAATCAACCATTAGTTTCAACATCCTTTTTCAAACTCAACTCCTAATTAATTATTTATCATATTTTATGTTTCATGGGTCTCTTTGTTAACGAGAATTAGCGGTTTGACTTGTAAAAGTGCGATTTTATTGCCTATTTACAATAAATGCTTTAACTTTGACTTTAGTTCTGAGGAAAAAAACAACTAAGTTAAGTACCTACCCGAGAATCAGCAGCTGCCAGTCCACTCGCAATGGCGTTTATCGGTCTCCAAATATCAGGAGTGCCAATGAGCCCATTCTTGAGATCGTTCTGGAACAACTTCGAATCGAAGTTCCACGTCGCCGCACCGACCGTCCGCCTTTTCTCCAGTATTGACTTTTGAGCAATCGCTTCCGATTTTGTCGACTTAAAACTGCTAAATGTTTTTTCTAGAAACCCAGATTTAGCTTTTGGCTCCTCCTGGTCATTTACTTTAGGCGTTTTTTTCGCATCCAACTTGGTAATGCTCTTCCGTTTTTCAGCTTCCTTCGGCGGCTCTAGTATTGCATAAATTGTGAGCGACAAAAAATGGCCGGCGAGTAAAGTTTGAAGGTCATTTTTTTCTGAGGATCTCTTTTGATCTTTCGATTTAAGCTGGAACTTAAAGTCTTCGTTCCATACCGGCCAGGAGCTCTCTTGTAACGCTGTTTCAAATTTACTGTCGCCAGGGAATAGTTTCACCTGAAAGATAAAATTACAAAATCTTTAGAGGGATAAAAATTAATCCGACTTTTTGTAAGTATAATTATGCCATTCTAACTAAACCGAGATAAGCGGTGGCCGTAGAGCCCTAAGGTCTAAATATTTTTTTTCAAGAAAGTGAGTCTTGCTCTTATTAACTACATATTTTATTTTATTTTTACTAAAGGTGTACCTACATATTTAAGGAAAGGCAAGGTTTTTATGTAGTAGAGCTGGCTAGACCTCGGCGCGGGCATAAGATAGTTATAAATGCGAAAGGTCTGTGTTAGTGTGTGTATATGTTTCTCCTCTCTTGACGCCCGGATTTTGCTGAAATTTGGTATACAGATACTAATATGTGCCCTTTAATAATGACGTCACTTAGCCTGTAACCAGCAGACAATAAAGACGCTTCCAACGATACCTCATTTTGTCAAATGATGATAATTATATAAACAGTTTCAAAGTTATGAGGGAACCGATGGACATTACATACACACATACTGGTCAAATATACCCCTACCTTCGTTGGCTTCGCCGTAGTCGGGTAAAAATAGGATGTACATGTTATCCCGCAAAAATTAACGGCTCCTGTGGGATCATAACGAAAGCGGATGAAACCGCGGGGCGCACGCTTAGTTTTTCATATTTTTCATACCAATCCGGCCTGGGTGGATCATCATGGCTCAATCCTCCTCACGAAGGTCGAGAGCCGTGCTCAGCAGTGGGGGGATATTCGTTGTGATGATGAATAGCACTTTATAGTCGCGCGCCCTTGTAAGATTACGTGACACAATGGCATGGGCGTTTTTAGGATTCCCTGCCCAAAGAGTAAAACGGGGCTCTATTAGGTACTAAGGCTGCGGTGTACGTCCATCCGTCTGTCTGTCTGTCCGTCTGTCACCAGGCTATATCTCATGAATCGTGATAGTGAGTTGAAATTTTCATAGATGATGTATCTGTGTTGCCGCTGTAACAACAAATACTAAAAAAACAAAATAAAATAAATATTTATTAACGGGGTTCTCATATTATAACAAACGTGAAATTTTGCCGTTTTTAATGTTTTTACAGATAATGGTACGGAACCCTTCATGCGCGAGTCCGACTCGCACTTAGCCGGTTTTTAAATATTTTGATACAATGATTAGCACAATGACATTGATAATACTTCCATAATATACGAGATGGCATGCACTACCTAGTTATAGGTTAGGTTCTTTAAAACATATAACCATTTCAGTACCTAAGTATTACAATACCTATTATGTAGATCGATATCTACCTACTACTATCAAAATCGTTGAATGCTATTCATACCAGTTAGTTAGAAATGCATAGCAAAGCGATAAAACTGTCGATAACGCTATCATGCGATGTAGTATGAACGTATTCTGGAAGATAGTACTTTTTCTTTGATAACATAGTAGTACAAATATTTAACGTTCATTATATTGTCAGACGATATTTCAGCTGACCGCAACAGCTTCCTCTTTTTAGAAATCTATTGAATTACTGACTGATCTCTGCCATGTTGTATTTTGCTGATGATAAATGTTCTTCTAAAGAAGATTTTCAAACGCTATTATTGTTTTGACCATTGAATATAATATTATGTAAGTACCTATACGTAGTACTACAATGATACGGTATGGTTGCTGAATACTGTATCCGCTAGCTGTATCCATTGAAATTAATTTGGCTTGTTCGACTCAATCATTCTCAATCATTTATCGTTCCTCGAGATACGAAAAAAAAACCATTTCATTAGATCAGCAGTGCGTAAACATTGATCATACCGCGTCTGTTGCGTGCCGAAAATAAATTCACATTATCTTGCGATAAACAGTAGGTATATTTTAAAGAAATTATAGATGTTTTTTTCTAAACGCGCCAAGTATAGGTACACCTACCTAAATACCATTTCGCAATGCTGTCTGCCTCAGTTATAAAAACACTATGACGCCATGATATTATGTCAAAAGATGCCAGTTTTCAAATAGTTTCACTATTGGTGCTAATATTAGGTAGGTATATTGATACTTACTTACTTCGTTCACGTTTAGACTAGAGGTACTACTTGAGAGGATTGCCTACGAATCTAAATCTCAATCTAATATCATTTATTTCTTTTGTAAGTGTAATTAAAATTATTGCAATAAATGTCTGGATCAGTAAAGAGAATCCTACAAAGGAGGCAATGGAATAAAAATTGAGGATTTTTTAATCTGACGCAGAGGTATTATAATTTCTAGTCTTCGCTTCAGATTAATGTTTTTGCTACTTTGCCCCATTGCATGTGCAATGGTAAGTGGTAAGTAGTAAAGCAGTGGATGTTATTAAGTCAAATGTAAAGAGTATCGGAATCTGAAAAGTAAAACGATACCAAGCGCGGCTACTAGGATTATTTATGATAACACCCGCCTTTAGGTGCTACAATCTGAATTTGCTATGGCCAAGCACTGGCATAAGTAGGCCTTCTCGCTTCATTCCTGACTAACAATACAATAGGTACCTACCTACTGAGCTAAAGACGTACGTGAGTAAAATACAGTCCATAAAAAGTCTTCCGCTTACGTCAGTAGATGCCTCGAATATGGATTTTTTGACCACGATAAATAATGACTACTTACTTGCCCACCTTATGTAGGTAAATATATATAAGTAACGTAGTGCTTAAGTAAAGTTTAGTAAGTAAGTAAAGTTTAATAAACTATTTCATGGCACCCGCGCCGCGGCTAATTGAATTGGGTCATTCCCAGTTGTCACCCGGCTCCATGTCCCCAGTGGTGACAACTGGGCATGATTTTTAAAATGTGTCCCTATTGTCACCACTGGTGACGTCCCTCTGCTGACAAATGGGAATTGATTCGTGATTCATAACGAAAGACGATTTACGTACCTCCCTACCTAGGTATGGACGTTTTTAGGGTTCTTTACCCAAAGGGTAAAACGGGAACCCTATTACTAAAGGCTCCGCTGTCCGTCCGTCCGTCCGTCCATCCGTCCGTCTGTCACCAGGTGTATCTCATGAACCGTGATAGTTAGACAGTTGAAATTTTCACAGATTATGTATTTCTGTGGTCGCTATAACAAAAAATACTAAAAAACAGAATAAAATATTTACGGGGACTTCCACACAACAAACGTGTTTTTTTACCGTTTTTATATGTAGATTAGTACGGGACCCTTCGTGTGCGAGTCCGATTCGCACTTGTCCGGTGTTTACTAAGCGGTATTGGCACATTTATTGTATAGCATCCTTCATCCTATACAGCTCGGTTACATACAACAGCTCGTACACCTACGTCGGTATTTACTACATACATTGGAGCATCTTTCTTATACTACACAAGAGATAACAAACGAACGCCGCCGGGTTGGCCTCAATTAGGAAAGCAATTACGGCTCACTAATTTGTAGGAACGTACAGATCGAATGCGATGACCGCGTGTAGGTAGGATAGGGAAGTAACGTTAATTGCATGACCCTCGTTACCTACATAGTACCTACCTACTTGTATTACGATAGGAGCACTTTAGGAGTAGAAATCCAGGTTATTGACCCTTGTAATCATTGATAATATTAAAGCTACTAGCTAGCGTTTGGCCGTAAATTCATTCAACATTGTAAGTATAACTACCATTAGGAACAGTTTCTGAAAATAATAGATCATCAAAGTTTGTAAACAAACAACAAGTTGAAGGAAGTAAACAAACCTTCGGACTTGCTAAACATGAGAATTCCTATGCTCGGAAATGTCCACATAGCAAATTATCAACCGTTTCACTCGGTCTTTCGCTCAATAGAATGAAAATAGGAGCAACTTGGTGGAGAAGTTACTTGCCTTAACTAGGTATCCATGGGCACGGCTGAGTCCAAACAGCGACGGCAGATGCCGGGCGCCGATGACTGTAACATGTAAAACTTTACTGGTCGGCTGCAGAGCCAATTTGAATCCAATCTCTGGCTCCAAGCTCCCGCTTCCAGCAAGTTGGCCATCCTTGTTATTGTTCAAAAAATTCTTCAGCTTATTCAACGAAAATGCCATTGTACACACAGTCGGGTTTCCGCCGATCCCACTATCGCGAATAAAACGCGCATTAAAACAGGTTTTTTGAATAATTAATCACGCAACGCGACTACCGCCGATGAAACTTCATCGATTTCCATTGCCAGGTGTTATTTTTCACCATGCTAAGTTACTTACTTAGGTACCAATTTAACTACGCAACACCGATCGAAAGTGACACACCGCACGTTCACAAGTATGCGCGTTTGATCATGAATATTTTTTCATCTACGAATTGAACTACCTACTCGCATGCTAAAAAAGTTGTCACTACTCTACACACGCAGCCTCGATCACTCACTCACACACGCATACATACATAACCAATGATAGTAGTAACTTAATCAATGAACCATTATGCTTCTACGCAATGGCGTCGGATTTCTCTTTCACGCTATATAGTTATGAATAAGTTAGAGTGAGACCACAAACTCATTGAAGTGTCATTTCATTTTCACTGTATTATAGCTAGCGCTTCTGCTGCCATCTGTTCGAATCGTTTCAACGTTGTAATATCGTGATAACAGATGGCGCTAACAGATCAATAAGATCGATAACGTTCTTTTTGATTTACGTTCCGTTCGTTACGTTCCGTTATTATGTTCGTTCGTTCCTTTTCGATTTTTTGCGGGAAACCGAAATGATTTATTTATGACGTAGTCTGGATCGTTGTTGCACTTGTTGCTGTTGTTCCTATAATAATATTACTATAATGCCATGAATCAACAAAATCCCAACCAAACAAGAGCCTGTGAATAATAATATAATACTAAGCGAATAGATCTTTATGCTAAAAAATATAACTTAATTTCAACTTATACACTCATTTATTCAAAAGCTTTAATTTATATTAGTATGTACTATACATTGTCCGTACATAAAATACGTGCGCAGTAATAATGATAATAATATTTTAAAAATCCATAATCATAAAATATAATTATATCTTCCACTCACCCCTTATACCATGCCTTCCAAATAGACAATCGGAAAATATGTCTTTTCAGACTTCAACAATAACGGTAGCGCGCCAGAAATAATTGATTTGTAATTATACTAATAAATAGATGTTTGTATTTATTTTGCATTCATTAGAGATTATTAGAAGAAAATAAAATTAAGCATGTTGCTCCCACTTTGACACATTATTCATTTTATATAATAATAATATAACGGCCTTTTATTCTATTTTTTCACCACTACAATAGTCTTCAATGATCTAAACTAAACACAATAAAGTTCGGTAGAATAAAACTTATGACGACATAACGCATCTTTACAAAAGTATGAAAGAATAGACAAAGTAAATGCGAAAGTTCAAAGAGATCAAGGATATAAAGTATCATCATCAACGTTACGATACAGACATGATGATGATGATGATGTTTTTTTTTTTTGCTGAGCATAATCTTAGTGTGGATATAGAACGTTTTAAATTCCATTTTTCCATGACTGCCAAATGGAATGTACTAACTTTGGCAAACGTCTGGCGTGCCACATTTCCCCGCATACCGATTAAAAAAATACATGAGCTGCTCAATCTGGATAGGTGTTACAAATTCAAGATTTAGTAAACAACTTAGAGACGACTTCAACGATCCCGTCGTAGTAGTGAATGATGATGGACACGAAGAGCACGAACATCGCGAAGCAAATGCCGGTGATGTACATGAACTGACTGGCCTCTTGCGGGGTAGCTAGTAGTTCTTCGCTGCTGGCGTCGCGGTCTAAGGCGTCGAACTCTGACGTATCTGAGGAAAAGAGGATAATACAGAGACGCTTTACTTGTTTTCTTTGTATTAAATAATAATATACACGTTAATCTATGAATGGGAATAGAGTTTGAGAACTGCCACGTCATTTATGTATGGAAAGTACAGTACAGCGCCCGCGTTTCGCATCTCATCAGCGCCGCTTCTATGTGTGTATACTCATCAGCATTCGTTCCACCGTTACCGAGCAGAAGAAGAGCATTGGTGATAAATACGCTTACATTCTTAGACACATAGTTTCACGAAAATTTATGTAACTAGTATTTAGGGTTTTTTGTGGGTTGGAATGGAAATTTACCAGCAGGAGTCTCTACGCTGCTCACGACTTGCCCTTCAGTGATCTGGAGATCCAGCAACTCTCTCACTGATAGCAGGGCCTCGGCGGGGGATTCCCCCGGGAACAGGTAGTCACACAGGTAGAGAGAGCCCACTGGCACGATCACTTTGCGGGGTGGTTCGTTGAAGCAAACCTTCTCTGTAAGAACAATAATAATAATGTGATTACATACAAATATCCTGACTTCCTGGCCCCAAACTAGGATTCCCTGTGCCTCGGGAATTCGGAACCACAAAATACATGCGCCTACAATCAAACACGTAGGACCTAGAGGAATAGCTGTGATTCACACAAACCTTTGCCGTGTGTGCGAATTTAGTAATTATATATTCTTTTTTTCATTGATTAAACCGAGATTTATTAGACGAAAATATTTTATTAACCATGTTTTTGTTGTATAACTTATATTAGATAAAAATACATGTAATTATTACCTTCAGGTAACATATTATCATCAATCAATGCATCGCAGTGCATTGTAAACCGAGACGCCAGTGACCGTATGATGTCTTGTTTCACGGCAGTCACTGCCTCGATGGTAGTCGCTTTCGGATATATATAGACAGTTGAAAACACCAAACCGCTAAAGTGGATGCCGCCATCACACTCCAAGTACTCTACTGCTTCAGGGAGTGTATTTTCCTGCAAATATACAAAAGGTATGTCATTAAACTGGCCTTTGAAGGATAATCATTAACAACAGTTGAAAAATTAAAGCTAATTTATAAAGCACTAGCTACGTCCCACATTCTACCCGCGTTATCCCACAAGAACCATTGCGCTGGGTGGTTGAGAAACCGACAGTCACTGTCCATCACACAAAAAGGGCCAATGCCCACCCTAATTACAGAAAAGAGCCTGTACACCAAGTACCCAGATAATCCATAAAGTTTCCCTAGCTGAAAAGGATCCTAACTGTATTAATCCAGTGCCTAATATATCTATACCATTTAATCAACAATATTTTTAATTTCCACCAGACTTCAGTTTTGGATGAAAACAAAACTATGTTTGTATAAGACCTGTGTGGGATCCACACTCACCTCGAAGAGGTTTAAAAGGCATATTGGAAACTTTTTACAAATAAGTTAAGCATAAGTGTTGGTAGCTCAGTTTGGTTGTGTCTTCGGATCAAATGCCGATAGGCATGAGTTTGAAACCAACTGACTGCAAAAACTGAGCTAGAGCTTCAGATGAAGGAAAACATCATTAAAAGCTTTTTGGTAGGGTACTAAAATGCCCGTTTGATGAGCTACAATCCTCAAGTAGAACATCAATATGGGTAAAAAAGAAGGGGTAAACTTACTAGATTTGACCCAAATATTTAAAAAAAAAGCATTTATTAGATACTTACCAAAGGCACATATAATGTCACATTCATTGTTTTCAAACTTTCCTGCTCCGTAGATTTTGAATTGGTTTTAGTTTTCTTTTTTTTGTTAAGTGGTTCCAAGGGGTCTGAACCCTCTTTGAGCTCTCCATCTATGAATACAATACAGGACTCTACAGTTTTATAGGCTGACTCCAGGATGTGCTGAAAATTAAAAAGAGAGATTGACTCATTAAAATTTCAAGCATAACAATAACTGCTGGGTTCTCAAACTTTTGAAAAGCTAATTACTTGACGGACCCCTACAATAAAACAATCGTTTTTTAAAGAGTATTCTTTAATAATAAAAGTACCATGTCACAGTTACTTATTATTTACTTACTTATCAAGTATAATATTATATATTAAATTATATTATAAATTGAAGATATAAAAAAATAAAATCAACTAAAGTCTTGCGGAACCCCTACAGTGGTAAAGGAATACACTTAAGGTATGCCTGAATCTATGCAATGTAATTGAGCTATCTGTAGTACAGTGAAGATTGTATTTGTAAAAATATTCTATGGTTTTCAACTTATGATTGCAAATATTCAAATCAAACCATTATGAACATTACTTATTTAATGTTCTAAAAACTGCATCACCATAATGATGTCATATTATTTTCTGGTAGGTAGTCCATAATATGTATGATATAAAAAAGTATACAAATAGCTTACCTGAAATTGCTGTTTCACAGATATCGCATTCTTTTTAACAATCACGGGATATGTCTCATCAAATTCGAAATAGCAGTCCAATCTCTGCCACTGTTGCGGTTTGGGCAAAAACTTCCATTCAACAGGCTTGATCACTGTTGCTTTAGCAACGCCAACTTCTATGCTTTTACATGTCAGCACTTTGGTGTTTGTAGACATGTGCAAAACAAGTCGCTCACTTGTGTAAGTACAGTTACCAAACATGTACTGATTTAAACTGAGAGCTTTGTATGTATAGTTCAATATAGTTTTTACTTTGCTAAAACTGTTTGGGTCTTCAAATATATCATCATCACTTATGATGAATATTCCTGTAATGACAAAGTTGAAAAATTAGCTAATCAAGTTTTGTATTGAAGCGCAATGTGGTTTTATTTTGAGAATGGTAATTATTATCATTAATATGCTAAGTAATGCAATAGTAATTCTAACTTGTTGATATGAAACTAGCTCCTTCAGAGTTCCTTATGTTATAGCACTAAAAGGATTATTATACCTTGAACAAACATTCCCCCAGGCAGCATTCTAGTAACATGCTTGGCATGATCAGCAACCCACGCCTCTGATACACCTAGTAATGTTTTCACTGGCTCTGGTTTATCCATCGGATAACTGTTTTCTGAAGAACTGTCTGATGGTTTCTCCTCCGGTGTCCGAGCCAAATGTATAACATTGTCTCTTGCTTCTATACTCTATAAAACAAGTCATCTTATAACTTAGAACAGAGAGAGGATATTAATAAAAAAATACAAAATAACATGTGTAGGTAACAGAAATATAAAACGTGCAAGTACCTAGGTACTGCAAGTAAGTACAAACCTGGCCAAGAATCAGACCAATAACAAAAGTTTCCTTCGACGCGTACTGTTCCAGATATTGCAGACAAAACTCTGGCGAATATACTGTTCTAACCATTTTTATATCTTAAACTTCACATGTACATGTATCTAATATTGCAAAGAATTACGTTTCAGGCTTTGTTTGTACCTATTTTTAAGGAAAATTAATTATTTAGTGCCAGCTGCTCGTCTCTTCCGGTCTTCTGGCTCTGAGAATTTTGAGATGACGGCGACAGAATCACGGAAGTTGACGTTGATAGTTGATGACTTGACTTTCACTTGATTGTCAATTTCAAATAAACTGTCAGTGACAAACAAATAAAGGATTTTGTAAAATTTTGGCTTCGCATGGTTTGATGTAAAATATACATAACAGATGCCTATTATTATATAGGTACAGCGATGCAATGTTTCCAGACGATGTCTAGAATCATTCCAACACTGCCATCTAGATTCTAGAATCATTCCGTAACAACTTTGAACTTCAACTATTTATTTGATATCTCGGTATTTCAGTATTCATACAAACAGCGATACCCACTTCTGAAGTATCGGTATTATGGTATCGAAAAACTATACCTATCATACCTATAACGGTATTACAAGACTGGAAGTATCGGTATTTTTAAACGATACCTCAAAAATATCGGTATATCAAAGCCTGACAGCCAAACAGGAAAGAAACTCAAGTCTCCAGAAAGACAGAGGAAATAATACTACTTACGACGCGCTGCCCGCGCCACGCGCCGATGCGAGCCGTGACGCCCCGCGCCGCGCCGTGCCCCGCCCCGGTCGGATCGCACGCGGGGCGCGGTGTGGATATTATACGGCAGAACAGACGCGACGCGGGGTGTGCGCACTGCGCAGTCGCATTGTGCGCCTCGAAAATAGCGGGCATGCAACGTCGCGTTTGGCTTGGCTTGAGTTGACCGCCTGCGCTGCGAATTGCGGAAACTAGAAGCACCTCGCGGTTTTATTTGCCTGCTATCCAGCAGGAACTGTACATTTTTACGGGATAAAAAGTAGCCTATGTCACTCGGGGACAGTCTAACTTCCCAACAGTGAAAGAATTTTTCAAATCGATTTAGTAGTTTCGGAGCCTATTAAATGCAAACAAACAAGTAATAAAATATTTCCTCTTTATATAATAATATATTATGGTAGGTATAGAAAAGAATTGACAATTGGTGTACTTACTTATATAGTTATATATAGGTACGTAGGTACTAAGTAACTAGTCTATTTTCAATGAAATCCGTTATAGCTACTTAATTATAATATAGGTAATTAAGTACCTACCTACTTTATTTCTCGTAATCTCAAAGCAAAAAGCTTTGTACCTATTGAACGTGGGTCTCAAACGACTCATACATTTCCATTCCATACTCGATTTATAATGCGTTCCTCGCTACGCTCGATGGGAGCTAAAACACCGAGTATAAAAAATTAGTCGTTTTCGTCCCTTGTTGAACAATGGAGTTTGCTCAACAAGGGACGAAAACGACTCATTCTTCATATTTGTGTTTAGCCTTACGATCGTTGCGAGTGTGGAGTAAAATAGAATCGAGTATGGATGAGTCGTGCGAGGCAATTGAAACCCGAGTTCAACACAAAACTTTTTACGTCGGAGATTGCAAGAAATAAAATAAGTAGGTAGAGACGAGTAATTATAGGGAGGTATACTCGTACAATTTCCAAACACTAAGAATACTTTACAAGCAGTCACGTTCACATTCAAATAAAAAAAATTACAAATCAAATCTTTGAAATCCTATTTGCATTGCTGTAAAAATTCTACTGATTATTATCAGCAATACCAACTTTTTAAATTTATTCTAATGTTGAAAAACGCAGGTACCTACATAATATATTAAAGGTATCCAATGATCGCCAACAATGTCTGTAAATTTTAGATCCATTTTCAAAAATAAATTGTTTCTAAAAAAATATAATTATAAAACAATTGAACATTGAAAAATCTAATCTTCAGTCTGCGTTGATAATAGCGAGTACACATTTTAATTACAAATAAGAAAAACAGTTTACCTCATACTAAGGCTGAACAATCCTAAAATATTTTAATTTTTATATTTTAATTGGGTACTGATTAATTATTATTAATAGGTTTATATATTAAACAAGTCTGATTGCTAATAAGTAAATAGGTACCTACCTAGTGGGCAATTCTGTAATAGTTCTAACCATACTCCATAGTCACTCACTATAAAATTACTGTTGTCATTGTTGTTGTTGTAACTTTTAAAATGAGATACGCTAGATTCGTGTGTGAACTAGTATTTTCGTTTCTCACAGTCACGACTCACGATACGGAATACGGAATCTCGGGGAAGGGGAGAGGGGGTGATATTTCCCCCTGACGTTTAGTAAAATGGGGATATAGATAAGTAGATACCTAGATAAGTGATTTTTTTTGTAGAGAAGGCCTAAGAAGGTGGTATTTACATATAAATAGTTAATTATAGTTACTGATAGTACTTCATTCATTGCCTACGTAGAATGTAGATACGAGAAAGTACCTAATGCCAATACGCCTCTAGCAGTAAGTTATAAGGAAACCGAGCTTGTTTGAGAGAGCCCGTAGAGACTCGATTTGCGCGTGAACAGGGTGAGCGGGCGGAGCGGTGCAGGGGCAGCCAACGCCAATGACGCCAGTCACGAACCGCTCTTAGTACTGTGTATTACTCCTTCTGTGGCTGAGCCAGTACTTACTTACCCTTCAGTGTTCTGAGCCAGTACTGAGTGCTGGTTATACTGTGGCAGGGCGGTACATCGCGCGCACCCCTCGCTCGCCGCACGCGGCCGCGGCGCGACGACGACGCAGGCGCGCACTTCGGACGCCACGCTCACCCGCTTGGATCGATATGAGATAAACGCGCAACCCCGCTTTTCAACCCGAATCAATACTGATTCTATCGATTTTCGCCGCCGCAGCCGCCGCTGCCGCACACTGTATTCGAGGGTCGCACGCGGTGGTTGCGCGCACTGCGCTTATTTTGGACGCTATTCCAATTTTTCTTGTTTGAACGTTACAGTGTGTTTGTGGTGTAAAAATGAGATTTTTTCGGCAATGATGGATCGACGGCATTGATTTCATTGATCATTGCGATTAAAAGGTATGGAGAAGAGTCTCATAAGCCGGCCGTATGTAGTCGTTAAGTATTATAATAATATCATGTCTGTTGTCTCTCCTGTTATACATATAGATACCTAACTATACATACCTACGTGTTCTACTGAAGACTGTTGGAAAATTCGGCTTAAAAAATGTTTGGTTACTAACACTAAGCAGGGTAGCAGCTACCTACCTATAACTGTACAATAAAAATATCACACAAAATCTTAACTTCGGTAGCTGTACCTACCTAATTATTACCTACAAAGTTTAAAGTTAAAAAAAATGTTTTCCAAAATACAGACATACCTACCTACAACTTCTGCCTACCAACCAATAACAGAATGGTGAGAGAACACGCACCGCAAGCACACACGCATGCGGCGTGTTTTGCAGGCATAGCGTAGCCGTAGGCTGTCGTAGCGACTAATGCGACTACGGAGCTCTACGTCCCAGAATAAATCATAGTAGGTACTAAATAACTAGTATTTTAAATAGTGTGATACAGTACCTACTGTAATACTCGTAGTACCATCTACACTTGATGCCAATGTGCATTACTATAATATTAAGAACTAAGTACATTAGTACAATGTATATCTACTATCTGTGCCTGCGGGGGACCCTACGCCCCGCGGAGCTCTGTCGATCGCCGCGGTAGGGGTTTTTTTTCTATGCGCGTGTCCGAGGTCCTCGACTCCCGCGTTGCGTCACCCTTGTCTCCGGCCTCCGACCGCGCTTCATCGCGCAGTCCGCACCCTTTCATACATATTCGTTCGCAGTATTCCGCAGACATTATTTGACTCCATGTTTTTTCCTAAATAATAGTTAGGCCTGTACACACACGGTATGCTGTGTTCGTTCGTGCTCTTAGAAGGACGTAGGTACTCTCAGCTCTTACTGCTCTACGCATGCTCTTACGCTCTTTCTTTTGTCTACAGGGGTATACCTACCTACACACTTCCTACACAGATAAAAACTACATTTTTATAATATAATATAATCATTAATACAGTTCTGTACCTGCTTAGGCTCCGCGCGCGCCCATGCGCCCGCTTGTGCCACTGCCCACTATTTATTATGTACTTAAGTCAGAAAAATATATTTTTGTGTTAAGTAGGTAATTTAAAACGATAACTCCCTTCAATGCGTGCCACCGCCGCCGGCGGCGTCGGCGTCGTCGGTGCGGTAGCGGTGGGCGCACCCACCCACACACGTTGCGCGTCATCGTCGCCGTCGTCGAGCTGATTATTACACGTCATATTCCTGAGTACATACCTATTATTATATCTACTTACTTTATGTACTATTCCATTACAGTACCTACTTACCAAAGACATTTAAGATTTGATGAATAATATAAGCAATTAGGTAGGTTAGTGAACTACCTACCTATTTTCCAGGAGTGGGTCTTCACCAGTGGTGACAATAGGGACACGTTCTAAAAAGAATTCCCAGTTGTCACCACTGGGGACGTTAACGGGAGTGACAAATGGGAATGACCCCCAATCAATCTTTACTTTGACGGCTCGTTTGGCGTAGTGGCTGAGTATTCAGACTGCTGCACTAGGGGTCGCGGGTTCGATTCCCGCCCGGAACAAATATTTGTTCCGGGCGGGATAAATATTGGTCTGGGTGTAATGTGTATGTGAAATTATATGTCTGTAAGCGGTACCCACGATACAGGAGCAATCCTAGTGTGAGGCTAAGTTAAAAAAAAAAAAAAACTTTAAGTTTTCAGTAATTTCGAAGAAAGTCAGTCAAGAACGGAACGTGACTGAAATCGGTGACGTAAAGTAACTAACTGTAACGTATAATGTATGGATTATCGAAAAGATAAAATTCCTAGATGAAAATTTCCATAAAACTAAAAATTTCAGCCCTCGCGCTCAATTAGTACCTACCTACCTACCTTTTTTGAAGTTATACTTCTTTAGGCGCGTTATGAAAAAACGATGAGAGTGAAATTTTAAGATGCGCGCGCACCTGTAACACAAAATTAACAGTATGAAGTTAGGCGCGTTATGAAAAAATGATGAGAGTGAAACTTTAAGATGCGCGCGCACCTGTGACACAAAATTAACAGTATGAAGCCGTCTGCTTAACCGCTCAGTCTCGAAAAAAAAGCTACCAACAAAATAGGAATTGAACCTCGATATTAGTCGCGCATGTTGGTACGCTCGTCACCTCTGATCACTGTTTTCATATTTATAATATTTATCAACATGTCTCTAGTTTATACATTCACAACACGTCGTGTTTGAGTTTCATACAAGTGCGAATTATATATGTGCTAATAAATTATATTCAGTAGTGATTTAAATTGAATATTTTGATTGATATTACTTACTATTTGTGAATATTAGTGAAAAAAATTGTGCTTATATACTTTTTCAAGTGCTCCAATATAATTGAGGTTAACTATCCGTATGTATTATTTTTATTGATATAAATTAAAATACTTTTATTTAATATAATTAACACTAAATATCATTAAATTATTAATGTTAAATACTTATTATTGGTTATTTAATATTCACAAAATAAAGAAATAAATTTAATAAAACATTTAATAAAAAGTTTGTGATAAAAATATGTATATATATATTAAATATATTATTATATAAATATATTAATTTTCAATTTTTAATATTAATTATTGATATCTAAGATCAATCTAAGATTCTTTTAGTTTAAATTTGATGACTATTAAGTAATGGTACTATTCAATTTCTGTTCTAGTTTTCAAGATGGGTAAAACAAATGCGGAACACTGTAAAAACTATTACAATCGAAATAAAGCTGCCAAAGAAGCTGAAAAAATTCGACAAGGCTTTTCCGTAGAAAAACCAATAAAAAAAACAGCAGCAGAACGTACTCGTGCTTATAGGCTGCGAAAAAGAATGCTTTCACAAGCAAACGAATCATCCGTGACTGACATTTCATCTATCCCGTCAACTTCAAATTCACGAATAAGGACTTTTGAACCATCATTTCAGTTAGCTACCACCAGTGTTAGTACAAATCGTCCAGATGTCTCAACGGTGTCCAGTACTGGTATTGCTGATCATGATGGTGATAATTTACATGATTCATTTTTTCTTCTTAGGTCATGCTGTTCGCTTTCGCACCTTGTGCCCCAATTTGAAGTACAATACCTAGTACCTATGCTAAGTGTAACTTTTCACTTTATTGCATGCAATATGCATGATTAATATATGAATGAAAGATGTACAATTTTACATTAGAAAAATCTTATATCTTATATGAGCAATTCTTGTATATATATATATGAATCTCGGAATCGGCTCCAACGATTTTCATGAAATTTTGTATATAGGGGGTTTCGGGGCGATAAATCGATCTAGCTAGGAATCATTTTTAAAAAATGTCATTTTATTCGTGTTTTATCAACTTAAAACATAAGCTTGGAAGAAAAATAACAAAAAGGAGGCGTTTGAGTAATCCCAATTTAAACTGAAAAATATGACTCTTCCTGACATCTATTGGCGAATAATAATACCTACTACTTTTTTTTTTCTAAAAACACAATTTATAAAAAAAAAATACCGAGCAAAGCTCGGTCATCCAGCTGGTGGGTAGGTAGGTACCTACCTAATTTCGGGTAATTTTTGATTCTATTTCGGACTTTTACTTGTTTGACTGACGGCGGCAAGGCGCGGCGCGGCAACACTTTTTACTTGTTTTTGTTTAGACGTTTGTTTTTGTTTTGTTTTGTTTGATTTGATTGACTGCCGGCCGGCAGCACTGTGTGTTTTGTTCATACCTAATAAAAACCTATATTATAACAAATACATTATTTTCCATGATCGGGGAGTAGGTATGTACATAGTGGAAATAAATTAGGGGAGTAATCGAGAATTTAATAAATAGGTGCCTGTGAAACAGAATGGTAATGAATAATAATAATTCTTACTATTACAACTTCAATACATACAACATCATCAAGATCACATAAAAATATACTTAGGTACTTAAATAAATTGTTTTCTTTGATTTCTCGCAGGTACCGAAGATGACGCAGCTATTACAACCATGACTTCGTCGGACACTTATCAGTTGAAATGGCACTCTCACAGTGCCCATTTGAACGGCTCCGTGGCGGCCTTACTGCGGTCGGAGCGGTTCACGGACGTAGTGCTCTGCACCATGGACGGCTCTCAGATTCCCGCGCACAAGTTCATCTTGAGCTCGTGCAGCGTATACCTGAGCAGCCTCTTCGACGGACAGAGGTCCGTGATGCGGATGGGCGGCATGTTGTACGTGGTGCTTCCATCGGAGATTACCACTAAAGCACTCAAGATACTAGTCGAGTATATGTATAAAGGTTAGTTTACAAAAAGGAATAACTTAACCCTGTTTTGCTTTATCCTCAGAAGTGAAAATGAATTGTAATGAATTCTCTGAAAATTTATAAAATCTTCAGTAGGTCAGCTTAGCCCCATAGATTTTTCCTACGCACACTGACCAAAAAATTTACCCATATAAATAATATAATGAAATATTCGGTTGAAAAATTCCAGGTGAAACAACAGTCTCAAATGAGGTGTTGGACACAGTGCTCAAAGCTGGTGAAGTACTCAAGATCCGTGGACTATGGCGGCAGCTGGACGAGGCAGGTGGAGACTCCACACCTGCCGAGAAAATTGTACCGGGAACACCTCAGGCCAGTGTCAACAAACAGTCCATAGTGAAGAAACCAGACGACACGCAGCCCAAAATAGCCATGAAGAAAGATGACAAAGTCATCAAGTTCAATCCACTTCAAACACAGTCAGGTGTCTCAAGGTATCTGAAATAAGTCTGAATCAATCACATTCCTACCATACTTTTACATGCCCTGATAAACTTTTTTACTCTAGTAAGTATAACTATTGATACAGTTCCTAAGAACAGCCAATTGTTACTTCTATTAGGTCCAACTTTAATTGTATCTTAGTCAACTGAATAATATACAATTAATTTGAGACAAAAGCAATGGAACCAACTAGTACGCTACAGAATTATAGGCATTTGAACATCATCGTCGACAAATAGAGCCTATCTAGTGTACATGCAATTTGTTTTTAAATTAAATATCAACCCATTATCTTTTAGGCCGATGTTCATCGGGCCTCCTAAGCTGGTGTTCATCAAGACTACAGAAGGAGGGACCCAGGCTGCTTTGCGCCCGGGTACTCCTCTCGGATCGAAGGGACAGACTATACTGGTCACACCAGCCCCTGTCACCACACAGGCGAATCAACACCAAGTAGTGGCCACAGTTGCGTCGCCTGCTAACAATGTCACTGTGGCTACAACAACAATTGCTGAAGATACAACTGAGGAAACTCCAGCACCCAGGTTGGAGTTTGGATATCTATTTTTTTAAAGGAAAATTATATAATTACACTAATTATTGTTTGGTCATAATAATTCTTGCGATGGGCTTTGGATAATAGCAGGACTGTCATGGGATGTTTATGTTTCGCAGTGTATGATTTCCGGCTGTTGACAATGATAGCCAATGGCTTTGTATACACAATAAACCTGCAGGAAAATACTGGTGAAGTTTTTGGGATTTTGTAGTTTTGGTTTCAGTCTACCAGCAGAGATGTTCAACAATGTTCTCTATAATTTAAAAAGAAAAATTAGCACATATTGAATTCCAGAATTGTTGGGTATAATGTTAATTCTGTTATTCTATCATTATAGGGTGTTGAGGAGACATGCAGTTGAACGGAAATATGGAAAGAGACAAAAGACTGATGCTAGCGTAGAAGGTACTTCTAAAGACAAGGAAAAGGAAACCGATAAAGAAGAAAAACAAAAAGATGATAAACAAAATGATAACAATGGAAGTGAGTATTATATTATTCCTCGTAGATAGCATACATATGAATATATGGCCAACACTTCTTGGGCCGTGGCACTACTAAGAACATAAATTTACTATTTAGTTGTCAAGTGTCATTAGCATCTAATTATTTATAGAAACGTCACCATCAACAACGGAGATTATGATCAAAGATGAGCCAGAATGGGATGCAAGCAGCATAGAGGAGGAAGAGAGGTCTATAGCAGAGATGTTCCAACAGGAGATGAGTGTCAAATCAGAGCCCATCGATGAAGTTGATATTGATGATGAAGGCTTAGTGAGTACATTGCCATAGATTTTTTAAATTTTGTCTTACTGGTAACATTAATCCAATTCAACTGGGAAATTATACAAACCCAAACAAGTAATAATATAATGTTCTCTCCCAAACTCCAGAGATGTTTCAATTGCATCCATCACTTTGCTGAAACATGACGTTGGAGACTGTTGAAGGTTGCGACTGGACCAGGCTATGTGCGGACTGATATTCGACGTTTAAGTTTGGCTATTGTGAAAATACAAAATACTTGACATTAATGCAAGAACAGAGCAAAGCCAACACGTAAAAAAACATAAGGCCATGAAAGAAATGCTTTTATTTTTATTCTTTTGCGATGGTGGTGTTCGCACATTGTGCCAGTTTCAAGTAATTAACGGTGTTTGTTATCGGCAGGTGTACAGTCCTCTGGCGTGTGAGCTGTGCGCGGAGGTGTTCACGGTGCCGGCGGCGTGGGTGCGCCACGTGCAGGGCCACGCTCACTCCGACCAGCAGCACGCACGGAAACGGAAGCATCGCTCCGCTGTCAGTACACAATCCACCTTCTCTTTGACACTGACATCTGCATTGAATAAGACTCACTCTCCTGTCAGTTGTCGCTACAATTTTCTCCTATTGTACGACAAGGAGGTTTTGGCTCATGAATAAGGAGGCCGTTGCGTGGCCAATGCATGGCAGTGTTACAAGGTGATGGCATTCGTTCCGATTTCGACCACGCGCCAAAAATCCTTGTCTCACTATACTATCGTTCCTATCGACTTATATACACCGTCATTTATGCTCTTAGTCTTTATTAACTCACTGCTAAGGCACTAACTAACACCATGATGAGGGAACTATCCGGGCTATCATTATTCACTTTGCACTTTCAAATTCCAGAGCGATGACACGGAGGAAACGATGGCACTGCTACGTTGCGATCTGTGTCAGAAACACTTCCCGAACCCGGCGGAGTGGGTGCGGCACATTCAGAGCACCCACACGGAAATAGGTCTGTTTCATTATCTTTTCTATAATATCATGCCCGAGAACATACACTCCCCATCCCCGCGCTTCAAGCCAAACCATGCGTGGAGACAGAACCTTCGTGTTTTTTAAAATATCTTAGATAAATTTTCACTAGTTTTCCATTTAGCTTGTGTCAATAAGTAGGTATTTAATTTACACATGTTTTTAATAACAATAATTATATTACCTACTCGAGCTGTACCTACCTAGTCTAAGCTGCAAATAGCTATCAAAGTCGCCGATTTTGATGGTTTACAAAAAAAACGAACTCAATAGAAAAACTCGTTTTTTTTTTACGTTACCCCACACTAGGATTGCTCCTGTATCGTGGGTACCGCTTACAGACATATATTTTCACATACGTATATACACATCACACCCAGACCAGAAGTAAATATTTGTGGATCGCACAAATATTTGTTTCAGGCGGGAATCGAACCCGCGGCCCCAAGCGCTGCAGTCCGATTGCTCGGCCACTACGCGAACGAGCCGTCAAAATAGGCGGCTGACAGCGATTTTCAGAGATAACGCGGTTCAATAGCTTACTATAATTTTTATTTACTTGATGCCCCGCGGTCTAGTTAAGTCCCGGTCAGTAAAAAGATGGATGCTTCACTGAACCTTCCTGTACGTGTTGCAAGTTTTTTACTAAGTTAAATGCTATTGTCCACACAAGTTGAGTGTTTAATATTGAACCAATATTTAACTTAACACAAGTTTCAGGAAAGAATACAAAATTTACAATGTAAATTTTCGGTTTCTGGCCAGATCTCAAATCTCTGTTGTGTTACAAGGACTCGAAGTCTCCCGTGGTTAACTTGAAGTGACTTGTGGTACAGATCGCGCGGCGAGAGTTTGGCTTTGACCTTCGGGTGGAGGGGATTACTGCGCATGGTGTGTAGGCGCATGCGGTGCTCTGATTGGATTGCTCTGATTGTGTGCGTGACAGTACCCATGCGCAGTAATCCCCTCCACCCGAAGGTCAAAGCCAAACTCTCGCCGCGCGATCTGTATGCAGGATGAGGAATGTCTGTTCGTTCTTTTTTAATTGTGTCATTGTGCCATGGTTCTTTATTCGTCTCCAACTATTATTATAAGTGAGATTATATTATTCGTGTTATCTGCTTAAGTTTATTTTTCAATTGTTTTTATTTTTCGTTTTAGATAAAAATTTAATCATGTAAGTGATGAAGTTAAACTATTAGTTGGTTACTGGCATGATTAATTGTATCTTAACTTTAACCACTATTTCTAACTTTAAACTACCATTATCATAATATTTTAACCTAAAAATGCATCTCAATACTACTACCTACTTATAATAACAAATCTTAATACTGTAATATTTAACCTATTAACATAGCTGAAACCTGATTGTTATGTATGTGGCTGAGACAACCGAACACCAGAGACAATGCAATTATTTCTGAAACTACCTATAAATAATTATTCTTATGCTTTCTAACATTTCTCCTAACACCTCACTTGCAACCATGCTACTGCCATGATAATCACTTCAGTTATGTTCTGATTATGGGTAACAATTTGCGATGCTTTGCTTGTCATTGTAATGCTCAAACAAAGCATTGCAAACATGTGATTGTTATGAGCGAAGGCACGCGTTTGTCGCAATCGCACCGCAAACAATTATTATCACGAATTAATTAACCTCTCCACTGCTGCAATTCCAGACACAATAGAGTTTCAATTGTGTCCTGGCAGGATCCTTGACAAAGCACGGGAGATATTACAATGTGTTGTTTGTTTACATTTGTGGTGTCATTGTAAGAACGCGCGTCTGAGCGGTAGTAAGTAGGCTTTCTAACATTCTAAAAAGTGGTTCGATGTTCGGTTGTCTAGAATTGGCCTTGTCAAACAACAGAGCCCCACCCAAACGTCACAATCGTTTCACAGAGGGTGTGCAAAACAAAATTTGTACGCACTGCAAAAAGACGTTCCCGTCGCACGCGTCTATGCAAATACACATGCGAACTCATACTGGTGAGTTGCTGAATTGATTTGTTATATATTCCTAATTTTATTGTAAGCTGTTTTTATTTTAGTCTTGTGGTAACTGCGTCACGAGAATGGATAATTGGACAAGTCCGCATAGAACTTGTTTATTGTATTTGCGACTAATGCCTAGATAGGTACTTAGATAGGCGAATGCCCCTTACAAGCAGGGGATGGCGAGTTCGAATCCCAGTGCGGGCACTTATAAAAATATATGTACGTACTTACCACTCGCTTTTCGGTGAAGGAAAACATCGTGAGGAAACTCACATGCCCGATTATTTCGGGGCATATTACCCCTGGTGGATTATGGCCTAATCCTCCTCATGGAATTTGTTTGTGAACAGAAGTGGGTGTGTATCGATTGTAATTTTGAATACGCCACTGCGCAAAACTAATATGCGAGACACTCGCTACCGATCCTCATAAAAACGAAATCCAATATTAAACCTACCAATAACAGCGCAGTTTGAATGTTCCACAAACCGGCAGTGTCGTTATCGTAGGGACATTATAACAATTGGACACCGTTTCAGGGGAACGTCCATTCGTCTGCGGTCTCTGCAACAAAGGGTTTAACGTGAAGTCGAACCTGCTGCGACACTTGCGGACGTTACACGACCAGATTATCAGCCCGGCTGCGGTCGCGGACGACGAAGACGCCGTGATCGCACCCGCGCCCGGGCCCAGCGAAGTCAAGCGGGAGACCTGAGGGCGAGGAGGGGGGGCAGGTTGGTTACCAGCAAGCACTACAGTAGTACTACCATTAAAAAAAAACAACTACAGTTCTCACTTCCATTCACGATGATCGAGAGCTCTCCCATTAATATTAAAGCGTCCGTTTCTTTATCTTTTTATATCTTTAGAATAATAACGCAGAGAAGGTTGCGTAGTTTCACTCAAAAGTGAAGGCACTTTTATATCAATGTGTGCGTGAGTGGCATGTTATTATCTACTCCAAAGCGCACACAAGCGCAAAGAAAATGTCGCATGCGTGTGGGTATTTATATGAACAAATATTTACCATAAAAGTTTTGATTTCGAGCAATAGCTAGTCAAAGTCCGAACTAGGCTCAAAAAGTCTTAGTAAAATAGCTTCACGGCGCTAGCGAGTACGCGACTTCTATGCGTTATTATTCCAAGTTTATGTCTATTTATGTTGAACAGTGTCTAGTATTGATGTATTTCAAGTTTTGTTCATAATATATTTAGTCCAGTCAATATTGAAGTCGCAAATTATATGAAATCAGCTCTCATCTCAATGGACTTACTCACATTTTTGAGTTGCTCACTAACAAACGTAGAGAAGCGTCTTATGTTTCACCTTCTTGCAGGACGAGGACGAGGCAGGGGGCGCGGGCGTCGCACAGCGTACATGACCGCGATGGCGGACGCCAACCGACGCGCCAAGGACAATAAGAAAGGGACGGCGACACCGCCGCCGCCGTCTCCCTCTCCCTCGCCCGCCGCCGCCGGTGCCGTGGAACCACGCAAGCAGAGCTACTCGCTCTTCCTCAAGCAACGCGCGGTTCTATTTTCGGCCAAGAAGTGGAAACAGTGATCGTGCATAACGTATTGCGAGGGAATTATTATAATTTATACTTACATCGTTTACAGATTTGGCAAAAACATTTTGAAATTAGCTTTGGTAGGTAGTTGAACAAATTGACTTGTATACTCTGTTGACATACTGGTTGGCACAATGTGAAATCCATGCAGTTGAATATCTAACTGTATTGGTTTATTTATTAACTTGATTGTTCAAATCCTTTGTATTTTCTAGAATCTTAACTGTACAAATCAAACAGGGTCAATACACTAGCTGGTGCTTTTGATGACTGCACAGTTGTTTAGGGCGCAACATAGATGGTGAAATTTTAAATTTGGTTGATCGATGATAATAGTGTTCTCGCAATACATAATGTATTAACTTTATAAAGTTATTCCAATGATCTCTGTATCCTGCTCCACCCTCCTTTTAGATTTTAGTCTATAATTATAAGAATCTATAATAAGTAGGCATGGTATATTTGTGTTGTACGACTAAGTACTAGTCATTATTTTTGTAAGTGAAACACTTCAAATTCATAATTTTACTGCTCGTAATATCCTCATTTTGGAATGTAGATTTTTTTATTTGTATGTTTCAGCCAGCTATCTTAATCGGCCGTTTAATTAATGCCTAGCCTTTTTATTAAACGGCGCCATTCAACTTGCCTTCTGGCAGAATTATATTCAGTTATAAAAATTAAAACCAAATTCCTGTCATTATAAATTCTTTATTTAAAATGTAACAGATTGATATTATTTTGGTAATGATGGGATCAAAAAGTCAGAAACACCAACAGTATCGTTGCTTGTCGACGCTATTATTTGACTGCGTTTCAGCGCCAGGTGGCAGAAAGTCGAACTAAAGGCTAGGCAAGTAGTAGAACGTCCAAGAATCTAAACTTGCTGTTTGATTATGAATGACTGAGTAATATCCCAGGAAGCTAGTTTGACAGCGCCGTTTGGTTAAAAGGCTAGGCTGTTCATTAAACAGTGGAATGAACTAGTTGGCTGTGCCATATACCTACATTTGGAATAAGTAACTATGCAGTTTGCTTTCAAAATTCATCATTATTTTTAATATTAATATTGTGTAGTGTAATTTTAAGTCTAATTCATTTTAAGCATCATAATGACTTCATGTGCATTTTATTAGGATAAGGGGTTCAAGTTTTCTAAGAAAGTTGTATCTAAGAAGGTATCTATTTTGGCTAAGAATTTGGTGATTTCGTTGTTTTACAATTACTCCAATAGACATTATTGTTCATAAGATTTGTGTCGTTCTGTATGTTCTAAAAGTGTATTAATTTATTTTGTGTACTTTCCTTTAATTTCTCTGTGTAATTAATTTATACTCATGTAAGACATGAATACAATTTGAAAAAAAAATTGTGCGAGTCTTAAATGGTAAATAAAATTGCAGAATAAAGAAATATCTCTATTGCCTTTTATTAATTGCATAACTTTTGTGCTGTTTTTTCACAATTAAACTTTGTAAATGCACACATATACTGACATGATTGGAGAAAGAAGTGGCATTATGTTGAAACAAGATACAAAAAACTTAAATTGCTGTTTGTTTGTACACAATTTAATTATCATCTTCTTCAATTTTGGGAGCCAGGTAGTAGCGGATGTGGCCGATATCTTGAATGCGGTATTCTACAACCAATGGTACGTCTGCAGACATGGAGAGCTGCACCTGTAGATTAGAATTTTTTGTTATTGCTCATGTTTTACATCAAGTATTTCTGTATTTACCTGATAACCAAAATCTAGTTACTGAAGAAAATTACACCAAACTGAAATGATTGCCGTGGCACTAGTCGATCACGCTAACTCGCGGGCGTGGTGGCGGGTGCGGGCGCGTTATACGTGGCTTAGACCGCACGCGCGTTGTATACGTGAACACTTGGATATTATGCCATAATTATGTGATTATGTCTTAAAACATTTTTACCTGTGGGCTCAGAGAAGTAGCCTTAGTGAAGTAGTTTAGATACTGGCACGCAAAAGTGAGAGTCACTGGCTCATCCATTTCAATGACAACTGCCTCTTCTTCCTTATCTATGGAAGCAGTCTGCGCTAGTTTTATGTTAGCAGAGCCGATGTCACCAGTTGCTGAGAATTTCACACCTAGAAAAAATTAATAAGATATGTGAAGTTTTAATATTGCATCTGCAGTTTTCAAGGGATCATCATATGTAATATATATGAAATATAAAAAAAATAGTATGGAAACTTAACCTTTCAATATCTAGATTGCCAACAGTGATAATTTGATTTTGAGAAGTGGTGCTGACTTCGGTATCTTACCTTCTTTAGTGCAAGCAATGACCATGGACTCCCCAAACTGTGAAAGATCTCGGCAAATACGTGCAAACTCTCCACTTGGCATCCGAATAGTGCAGCTGTACTCTGTCTCAGGGATACCTGTGAAGAACAGTTACAGGTTTTAGGTGTAACTAGGTACTAATATTCCCAGTGATATAACTTCTATTTTATCAGTGACTTTATAGAGCTGAAAATGATTATTTTCTTTACAGCAATTTTGATTTTTTGACATGCGAAAATATATTTTCATTTATATCAACCAACTTCAGTTTCACAGTAATTATTAAAAATAGATTGGATAGGAAACCTGCCATAACAGTATTCATAAATGGGTAAGTAATGTGGTATTGCCTTACCTAAATGCTCTAAGTCCAAGTTCATCAGTTTCATCTCATAATCTGAAACCTTCTCCTGATTGGGACTCTCAAATGCAAATGTCACCGTGTCAGCATTGTCCTGCGCCTTCATCGTAACTGTATCTTTGTCACCAGCACATTTCAGGATCTTTGACATGCTGGAAATCATGACATGATATTTCATTTAAAAATAAAATACGAATATTATCTAAGACACATTGGCTAAATAAGACAATAAGGCCGGTCTCTTAATTTGATGGCAATGTGTGATCCTACAATGAAGATGCGATTAAAAACACTCACCTTCCAAGATTCATACCCATGGAAATGTTCCTGTCACATCTGTATTTGTCGAAGCCGTCTGCTCGCAGGGTGAGGGACACCAGCGACACATGGGAGTTGTCCATTGCCTACAGCAAGAGACCAAATAAAAAAAACAAACAATATTGTTGAATTATAATACATTGCTTCTAAGGACATCTTTTAATCAAATTAATGGCTTACCTGCAATTGAATCCCATTGTCGTCACAGTCAAATGTGGCTTGTGAGAGAAGGTCTTTGATGGCTTCAAGCACCTTCTTCAAGATAGAGCTACGTAATAAGCGTGCTTCAAACATTTTCTGAAATTATAGTTGAAAATTCTGAATGTGGAAATAGCTCCTCAAAGTGTCATAATATAACGACTCAACATTATCATTAGCTGTTGTCGGGAGGAATCTTGGGCAGCGTAGACGATAAGCATGAGAATGTCAGGTAGGTACCTACCTATGCATGCATGGCCGGCATCATCATTATTTGGTGTTGTTGGATTTCAGAGGAAAACTTAAGATAACTAGGTACATATTCAAAGAAAGAACGCTATTTATGAGGTGCTTGTACGAACCTAGAACAGAACTTTAGGGACTAGGTATGTCTGAATAGTGAGTAGCATGGAAGTAACGGAAGGCAACGAAGAAGGACAAAACGATGTATAGCGTGCGCTTCCGCTAAATCTTTGAAGTGTTTCACATACAAAATGACAATAATTCGATGAAAATACTCACGGTTCTGTAGATGTACGTAAATTCAACAACAAATTGCAAAAGAAATATAAATCAAAGAGAAGAAACGGTGACGAAAGTTGCTAGCTGACACAAAAAAGTAAAAAAATGAATACAATACCGGCCGCGGCCCGCGGAAAAGAAAATAAAATAGGCGCGAAACAAAGCAAACGGTGCGAAACTGCGAGCAAACTTCAAGTCATGATTTAGATGTCAAAGTCAACATTAGAAGTCAATGTCAGTAAAATTATTTTTTTATTTGTAGGTTCGTCCGATTAACGCAGTCCAGCAGGACCAATATTGAAGTCGTGTACGGAAATAACGATAATCGTATTGCTATATAAGATATTTCTTTGAGCATTAATATCCGATATTAAATAAGTATGCAATACCGATATTTGCTAGACTACAAATGACGTTACCGGAAACAATCTTGATTCATTCCGTAGGTAGGTAGGTACTTACTTTGAACATCCGACAATTTTGTTGATTTATCGACACTTAAAAAGTATCGGTATTACGCGTAGTAGGTACCTATGCAAAAATCGTTGGTATTACTACATCGATACTTATATTGGTATTTTATATCGATATCGACCGAAAAATATAGGTATTCCAGTATTTTGTTTCTGTACAATGAACATGTGTATCCAGGCGGCAGGCGTTTTTATTTTTCAGTATTTTTGCCGTCGCTGATTTCGTTAGTTGCAGCATTATGCAGTAGTATCTATTTCGTCTCAGCACAGTCGCAGGTCCTTCGCGCACGGTTGGCGATCTCACGATTCACACGTAGACGATTTTTTTGTCAGTACTGACAATAGGGACGCATTAAAAAAAATCCCAGTCGTCACCACTGGGGACGTCGGGGGTGACAACTGGGAATGTGCCCTTTGATTCCACCGAAATCGCCGATTCTTTCATAAAAATAGGTACCTACCTACCTACTGTAATAGTCTATCTACGGTAAAAGGTGTAGATTATTTATTAAAAATACCATCACAAAAGCACAATCTTTTTATAGTATATACCTAAGTCACACACTTGTGCAACAAACATTCCAAGTTATATGTCACCCGGGGATAGTGTAGCTTCCAACAGAGAAAGATTTTTGAAGTAAAACTTCTTTAGGCGCGACTAGGGAGTAACCAAGATTTTTTTTGACGGAAGTAACGCTTACTATTATAGTCTGTGTAGTTTCCGCTGTTTAAAAAAGGTTACTTGAACAAAATAGCGGAAAATAAGTTTTACTTCAATCGCGCGTAAAGGTTACACGCACACACTTTTTTTCTAATCAGTTAAGTACTTTCGGAGCCTATTCAATGCAAACAAATAAAAAATCAAATTTTTCCTCTATATAATAATATTAGTATAGTTATAGATTAACAAACCCCATTTATTAACATATTATAATTAACTAGGTAACAATAAACTTAGGTAGGTACATAACACAATTAATAGATACAAAAAATGAATTCAAACAGATAGCTTGACGATTTGATTTTGTTCTGGATAAGGAGGCAAAGCCAGTTTATATTTTTCTATTATTCCCGGGGGTAAAAACCTTCCACCTAGAAAATGATGCATACCCTTTAGTATGTCTGGCTTTGCACATAGTTTGGGTGCTGATAAGGAAATGAGCATAGCTGGTTTTAAGGCTTTTTCGTCTGATGGACCTGTTTCAACATCCCATCCACTGGGGATGTCCACACTGGAATAAAAAACAAAACACTTTTTATTATTACTAGTGGGCTAAAACAGTGGCTAACTATAATGGGCCTGCAATAGTTTATTATCTGATTGGTATCATAGAATTGATTGAACATGATAAGCACAGTTTTTGGGAAATAAACTAAAATAGAGACTAATGACAGCAATGGAGTAACCAGTATGTAGCTGTTGGCTTACCACTATTGCGATAAGGTGAGAATTAATGACACTACAGTGGACTGGTCTGTACAGACCATGGTAACAATTAAACATTTAATGTGACTGTCATTCATTACTCAAAGGGTTATTCATTACTGAGATTTTCTATCTATACAATACCTGCACACTGGTAGATTTGAATCAATAAGTGCATCCATAGCTGGCTGTAGCTCTTCCCTCACTGGCGGTTTGAAACTAAACCCAAAGAGTGCATCAACTAGCACACTGTAGTTGTCTTTGAGAACAGATGGATGTGGCAGTACATTAACAACATTTACGCCAAACTTCTTGCATTGTTCAAGTAAATTTTCATATAACGGTTTTGCTGTCCTTTTAGGGTAGTATATAGCGACTGTGTAGCCAAATAATGTCATGTGCCGAGCTGCTACTAAGCCGTCTCCACCATTGTTGCCGGGTCCACATATTATTAATGCTGATTTATGCCTGCAAAAATCAAGAAATTACTTTAAAAACAGATTTATAAATAGCATATTTTTCTATGAAGTACCTACTGGTAATTTAGAGTAATATCAGATTATTACGAGATTACCAACAATAAATAACAGGCACTAAATAATACAAAATGTAGGTATGACGACTTGATAATAGCAGTAATTACTATAAAAGTAACTTACGTAGCAGGTTTGAAAGTGTTTGCAACGGCTGCAGCAACACTGAGTCCAGCTAGTTCCATCAACTGGTCCACACTGAACTTGTATTCGTTAAACAGCTCTTGATCCAACGCGATTGCTTCAGACTGCGAGAGATACCGCATCGCTCCGGCAGTATGTTTTATCGGACGGGCCTGGAACTCCAATGTTGATCAGAAATTCAAATAAGTAAACAAATGATCAAAATCCGGCTAGGGCTACCGTCAACTTACCATGAAAACAACCCGCTGCGTGTCAGCGTGTTGATGATATTATAAAACTGTGTATGACTTTATACTAGAGCAGATTAGATTTAAAAATTTATTATACTAGAGCAGATTAGATTTAAAAATTATTTATTCAGACTGCTCGCAGTGCTTGCTTGGTCACATAATTTAGCCAACTTGTGCATTGATTGAGTGATTTGGTAATTGGTTGAGCAAATGGACTATGGTTGGGTTAGTTTACGTTAAACATCGATAGTCTATCGATAGTATCGATAGTTTTTTACTATCGAAACTATAGATAATTATTGTCTACTATCGATCTATTATTTTTCATGAACTTTGCCTACCTAACAGTCGAAAGGCCTTGAAATTAGGCAAAGTTGGAACAAAACTATCGTTAGTGTCGATAAAAATCGATAGGTTTTGGCAAACTATCGATAGCAATCGGAAATCAAAACTATCGATGTTTAAGGTACACTAGGTAGTAGGTTGGGTAGTAAATCGATGAGAGGAGTAGGTAGGCGGGAGCGAGAACAAAAAATATAAAGGAGTTTTGGCGGGAATACGATAGTGAGACGTTGTTGGTTTTGTATTATTTTCTCAAACTTGTGTTTCTTCGAGTGTTAATGTGTAGTATTAGTGGAATATTAATCATTAAGTGTTCGTTAACGTGCACGAGTGTAGGCGAATGATATAAACTCAAAAAACGTGTCATTTCGCATTTTTTCCAAAACTCCCAGGAAGTTTCAGTAAAGCATCCACTACTTTACTGAATCGTAACTTTGACGATGTAAATAGTTGATTTGACTAAGTAGTCAAATCAGTAGTACTAAGTAGCAATCGTGGTCAAGTGACCACGATTGCTATATTGCTGTGACTTTCTTAATGTGAAATTAATAATAAAATACTTGACACTGGATAAATGCACAAGCCGTGCAAAGCCATAAGTATCAAAAATATCCATAATCTTTGGAAATAGACATAGTTGATTAGTGAATGTTGGTGACACTGACACGCATTTGTTATTGACTTTTTTGCTAAAGTTGATTGAAGTTGACTTGACATTGACATTGAGTGACACCTAATTCGCTGTTTGTTCAGTCAATGTCAGTAATGTCAGCGTTCGTTTCTCCTCTCATATCCATCACAAAAATGGCTGCGTTTCGGGTGTTTAGTCGAAATATACCGTATTTACGACAACAATTCTCGGCTTTATTGGGGAACACATCTCCCTCGGTCAAGTTCATATGTGCAGTCGTAGCCATTGGATACCTATTATCGTTTTCTGATGATGTAGTTGATGTTCTCAGTGTAACTCCAGGATATCTGTTGCCACCTTCTTTCCAACTGTGGTCTACTTTCACGTTCTGGTTTCTCGAGATACATCTATGGGAGGTGATCATCGATATTATTACTGTAGGGCTGTGTGGAAAACTTATAGAACCGCTATGGGGCCAAATAGAAATGATGCAGTTTTTTGTCCTGGTGAACATTGGTGTCGCATTTATGACGAGTTTTTACTATCTTACGATATTCGCATGTACAGGGCTGACCTCTTACTTGTTCGATATCCATGTGCATGGGCTGGCCGGGTATCTGGCGGGGGTCTGTGTGGCTGTGAAGCAGATATTGCCAGACCATTTGTTGATAAAGACCCCATTGGGTAAGTTTTATGTTATTTACTGTATTGTAAACCAATTTTTGGTATTGAATATGTCAGTGCCACTGCATACTAGCTGCACCCTGTAGAATTATGTTTTTCACTGGAAGTTGCACTGCAGTCTTCCGAAATAATAAACTTGGGGGTTATGTAGCTTCCTATCAGTGAAAGAATTTTAAGAACCAGATCATTAGTTCCAATTAACAATATACCTACAAAGAAACAGACCTCTTTATTGTATTTAATCTCCGTTTTTATAATATTTAATTGTCTCAATATATTTATTGTTTTAGGAAAACTAACAAACCGGTCCCTGCCACTGCTTATCCTGATCGCAGCCATCATACTGTGGGCCATTGGAGCCCTGGAGGGTACATACCCTTGTATGTGGGGTAGTGGCACAATCCTCTCTTGGATCTACCTGCGTTTCTGGCAAAGGCATAGCAGTGGGTCTCGCGGAGATATGGCTGATAACTTCAGCTTTGACAAGTGAGTTGATGGGACACCATTAGTGGGCAGTTAGTAGAATGGTATATTACGATTACTCTTCCCTAACTGATGGTGTCCTGCAAGTTCTCTTCCATAATAATTCCCAGTCAGGGAGTGATATTTCACTTTTATAAAGTAGATTAGAAGATTGGAAAATGAAAAGTGTATAAGTACAGTAATCATGAAATTATGTCATAGAATATGATACATTGCATTGTGTTGCAGTTTTTTCCCAACGGTCCTCCAGCCGGTAGTGCGAGGCATTCTCGGGCCGCCGCACCGCTGCCTCGTACGCCTCGGCGTGTGCTCGCCGAGTCAGCGCCGCGTGCATCTCGCGCTCAGTCCCCGCGGAGTCACCATATCTATGCCGGGAGTGGAACCACAGGATATGGAAAGGAGACGGTAATCAAACAGCACCACAATAATTTGCTTCTTAACTACCTGATAAAGTTGGAAGTAGTTGAGATAGGCCAGTAAAAAGAAATGCTTGTAACTGCTTGTTAGTATAAATAGTGTGTTAGGTATCAGGAATAAGGCTTTATACTCCACAGGCAATGTGATTGGAAAAATATTTGCATTCAGTTAAGGGGATTCAATATTATTATATTATTATGGTGACTACAAGGTGTATCGGCAAGGTGTAGTAATATTGAAATGTGGGTATGTGTACCTGGTGATGAATCATTTGCCAGGGTACTAAAACCTGAAATCGATAATCGATTTTTTCACTCAAATTGACAAAATAACTAAATATTACAACCCTAACATGATACGGATGACGTCACGTTACGCCGGTCACACAACGCTTGCGCGATGCAGGATTTCTTAGAAACGGCCCTGGCGCCATCTAGTAATTTTTGGTGGAACTTTTACCACAACTTTACTTCTACACCTAGTTTTGTTTGAGTAATGCCGCCGGCTAGAGGTGTACAGTCTTACCCAACTTATATGGTGCGTCGTGAATCTTCGTTCGCGCAGAAAATAAAGTATGGTCCGAAGATTAACGAAAGAATGCTTAACACTTACAATCAACCTAAGATCACTATTATAAGGTTCATAATACACTGCAGCTGTTAGTTCCATCTCACTCATGCCACGCGGCGATCGCTAAGATGGCGGGGCGGCTGCCGACCAATAGCGGTCAATAGCATTTCCCGCGCTTTGAAAATTCATCTTCTGCGCAGGTAGAACTGCGATGTGCAACAGCTGCAGTGTATTATGAACCTTATAATAGTGATCTTAGGTTGATTGTAAGTGTTAAGCATTCTTTCGTTAATCTTCGGACCATACTTTATTTTCTGCGCGAACGAAGATTCACGACGCACCATATAAGTTGGGTAAGACTGTACATGTTAGCCTATGCCTCAAGTTCACTGACATTGCCCAGCTGATAACTAGGGTTGAACGATGGTTAGTTTTGCAGTAAACTTTGACGTGTAATAATTCATTACCGTAACTACTTACAGATTTATAGTACCTCCAGACTACTTCGAAATATGTATGTGTATGCGTAGTTTCAGTATTACTACACCTTGCTGTTACACCTTGTATAATGCTTTGTACCAAAAAAAATATTGTGACTTGCAGTTTTTTTTTTTTTTTTACTTGCAGATTATACCTAATAAAGAGAGATTATACTATACAATAAGTACCATTATGTATTATCACCATTGCTGATTTTGTCATTTTTACAGACAAATTGCACTCAAAGCTCTGAGCGAGAGATTATCAAAAACATCGGAGCAGACACGACAGAAGAACCTGTCAACCAAAGTAAACATGGACACAGTGAGAAAAATGCAGTCATCACAAGTCATACCTCAGTTCTCAGAGCCCGGTCCAAGCCAACCTGTGGCACCCCCTGAAGCAACTCTAGTTGACCTGGCCACGGAACCAGTACCTCCTACAACCAAGCATTCATGATCTACAAGTCAATTGTTGAAATAAGGCTGTATGAAAAACCAATGTGGTTAATATTGGTATATTCTTGAGTATTTTTGTTGTTAAATAAATAGACAACTTGAATGTCTGATGTTAAAATTGAATGGGGATAGTTGATACTAGCGTCTACTCCAGTGTAAGCATTTCAAAATTTGTTGTTTGTTGCATTGCAATATTGTGTGATAACTTGTGTAGTGCAACTAATAACTGGTAAAAAGTTGAAACTGTCTGCACATTAGGCCTCTTTGCTTCTACTAGGTAAAGCCACGGCCACAGGTTAATGAAAATGTAAATATGTGGGTGAACTGCTTTCCTTATGGTCCATATTTCATGTTTTGTTGCTGGGATATGACTTGAGACATTTTCATAAGCCTAAATAATAAAATGAGTGCAACAATATGTTCACAATATTTGTATGTTTATTGTACAGTCAACCGCCGTCTCTTCATGTGATACCAACATGAGTAATCTTGTAAATGATGTGTTGTTAGTCTGTCATGCTGAAGTCAGATTGCAAAGAAGTATTCTCTGCCTGCCCTAAAAGGGCTTGATTTGATGAAAAATGCCAATAATACGTTTTCATTTACAATGGGCTGTGTGAATTTTGAGATTTAAATGATAAATTCATGACAGTGCCATTACATGCACTTTTGTGTAGTCCTCGCAGAGGGGTCATTGTAGGCTTTCACAGTGTGTAGCATTTTATAAACCCTGTTTTAAGACTTGATTGCATCTAAGCCACATTCAAAGCCCACTGGCTGCTGTCTATATCTAGCAATAGACATTGTGAAAGCCAACATATTATTATCACAACCCCACTTTGTTAACAATTAATTTCCACAAAAGCTCCACTTTTGCTGTGAATATAAGTATTTCTTACTAACTCAATATTATTTCATTAATTTGTATGTGGTATGTGCATTAATCTTGTGAGGTCTAAAAAGGCGAATTATTTTTTTTTTGCTTATTTTATTGCATTTGTTAATTGTATCAGAGATGTGTGAATGGTGAGTGATGTAAATATAATTACTGATATTGATTAGTGTTAATAATTTAAATAAATAATATCCAATCATTTTTGTCTTTTCTTAATTTAATTACTTTAGATACCAATAACATTGTTGGGTTCGCCAATATTCAAGGTTTTTTAAATTGTATATACTTTACAAGGGCTTAATTATAACCTTATAACAATAAAAAATATGCATTTACACTATTAGGCATATACCTAGGTGAAAAAGAAAAAATAATATTCAGTAAACATAAATAATAATATAAGAACCACCTTTTACATTGCAATAAATAAAATTGAAGTTATTAAATATTAATCTGTAATAGGTAAATAAGAATTGTAGTGTCATAACCGTACATTAAAATTATTCATTATTGTGACAACTATACATAACTATACTTACTCTATTCGAATGAAACATAATATAAGATTATATCAGCCTTCTATGTAAGCGAGTTTTTAAAAACATATCTCCCAAAGTTTAATCAATATTGAATCACGTAAATGTGTTTGATCTTACAATGAAATGGAAGACTTGGTATACTATTGTTTGTTTAAAGAATCTGAGCCGAGCTTGAGTACAAAGGTGGACTAAGGTAATAACGGAGTAGCTAATGATACCCTAGGAAGTGGTCAAGACCAGCGTCGAGCGATTTTTCCCCCATACAAAAACTGAACACTGTTTTTCACATGTTATCCGATTTGGATATTTTTTACGTTATATAAACCATGAAAAACTAGGCTTATAGGTTCTTATATGTTTTAGAACTTCGTAAGAATAAAAAAAAAGTTTTTTCTTTCTTGAATAAATAATATGATGAATAGCGATTTTTATTACAAATCCAATAATATTTTTTAAGAATTAAAATCTATTTGAGTAGATTATATTCTATCTAAGAATTGGAAACCAAAAACGATGAAATAATTAAAATATACAGGTGTGATATACTAAATCAGTTGGGCAGAAAACGAATAGCGTGATGAGAGAAGGCCACAAGGGTGACTTTTTGATATATATGCCGATTGCCGAAGTTGCAGCCATATACACTTTGCATTCTGACACGTTTCTGTTTCTATTATACACATTTAAACCCTGATAATATATCGTTCATTACTTACAAGAAAGAAATCAAATAAGGGCACATGGGATATGAACCACCAAGCGTACAATGCGCGTGCTCGCGGCACACGGTAAACAAAATGTTAAAATATTCAATCAATACCGAGATACTGGACCACCAGAGAGAGATGTTACTTTTTTTCAGATATTTATAATACAAAATAGTAGGTAGGCGCTAAATGCTAATAATATAGTAAACATGCACTATTAGGTGCCCAACCTTACAGATAATTTGATATTGAAGTAGGTACTTGTACTATTTTCTGCATCAAACTAAAATAAGTGGGAGTTATAATATACCTAATAATATATACTTGTCTCCGTCCTTTTCTTTAATATCAACATTAGTATTTATCTAACAGTTTTTCACAAAGTCCACTAACAGCTCAGTTTCTCTTCGTTGCATTTAATATTTTTAAGTCAGATTTTAAGCTATCCAATAGTGAAAACATATATTGGCTGGCACCCATATTATAGTAAATAAGTTTATAGGATATTACTTAAGACTATCTAGTACAAGTAACTAAAGGCAGAAGTGATTATTACGTGATAATTATATATATATACATTTGCTACTAAGTACATCACATCATATTTATTGCTTCCATCTTTACAAGCTTTGCTCACCATCTTAGACTGGATTTTGGACCAAAAGGTTTGTTTTACCCCTTCTTCGTAGTTTACCGATATTAGAGCGAAGCGAAATCAAAATAGAGTTTAAATGGTATTGCTTTGATTACTCATGTCATAATTACTATGAAACAAACAGACATTATTTAAGTTACTATACTAGAACAAAGATCTGATATCCAAAATATCGTTTTTGCGTTTATTCACTGTTTTGTTTTCCTTACAGCGATATCGCAGCAGCAAGAACGTACGCGTCCCAATACAAATACACATACTAATATAATATACATATTTTTATCATAACTTCACTACACCAAGTTTGTGATTTGCAGTCAACCAATTGCTTTAGATAAAAAATATATCACAACACCAAACTTCTAATGCTACTTATTGCGTTTTCTAAGAACACTTTAAGAGTATAACTCAATAGTTTTATGCGCCTGAGCAAGCATTGCGACCAATTTTATTAACTCATCATAAAACATTTCCGCCACTAAAAGTCTTGCCTTGTAAACTTCTTGTAAACTTAAAACTTGTTCTAATTTGCAGTAAAGCACAGTACATTCACTAGAGGCGTGTTTAAGTTCTCTTTTGCTATTTTCTGCTGGAAGTAACGGCACGTACGGTAGGATGTGGTAGGACGTCAGTTGTACCGTCCTGGACGTCGCCGGTACAGGGGCTATCTGTAGTAGTGGTGCTGGGACTGCGCCCACTGCTGGGCCGTGGGCGCGGGCTGGTAGCTGTCCGACCAGCGGGAGCCGTCGGGTAGGTTTCCGACACCGCCCATCGGCACAGCGGACGCAATAGCGGCTACGCCACCCACGTTCGTCGACATGTTTCCGCCTGTCAACATAGGTAAAAGCTGAGCAATGATGGTACGGAGCTATGAGGGCCGTTGCCACAGATTATTAAATAGCCGTAGCACACTCACCCGAATCGAATGCAACCTTGTTTCCCCAGAGAAAACTTATTTCCTTGTTTTACTTTACTACTGTAGTGTCATGAGTGTTCAAACTGTTGAATGAGGATTTGTTGCAGAAACGGTGTAAGATACCATCTATTCACATTAATTTGTAATAGCTTATGCCATCCGATTACCCGTAATGGCCCAACGTGGTCAATTGTGGCCCATACTCTCAGCCCGGAAACGTGTGAACTACTCGTTACTGAAGGAAGTCTTAGATCGACGAATTTTGCAGGATTGGACATCGAAGTGCATTGCCCCGTGCATATGGTGGTAGATAAAGATTATTTGATTTTGTAAGGGATAGAATAGGTCCGAAAGTCGATAATTTTAATGTTATTACCTGACTGTGCGTAAGTAGGAGGCTGCGCGGAGTACTGCGCAGGCGCATAGTACGGCGGCGGGACAGACATCGAGTGCAGAGGGACCCCGGACACGGCCGGGAGCGCCGGGGGCGGCACCGGCTGCGGCGGCTATACCAAACATATTATATACCGTACTTAGTCGAATATAGTGATGTAAAACTTGAAATGCCTCAACTCCGACTTGACATTGGAAACCTTAAAAATAAAGAAAAAACCAACCGGATATGAGTAGTTGTAGTAGGCGTGGTGGTCGGGCTGGTCCTGTATGGGCACGGTGATGAGGTTGGCGCGGGAGCGCGGGTGCGGGTGCGCGCGCGGGTCCGCGGCGCTGGGCGGCAGCTGGGGGGCAGACACTGTTACAGCCTTCCTTCGTCCAAATACGCTGCTCATCACAACTAGTAGGGTTCAAACTGCTATATAGTAGGCAGTAGACTGTTAAATATTTTTTTATAATGTGCTATTTTACACGCTATAGCTAACGTACCTGTGTACGTGGAAAACGCGCAGTGACACGGCGCTATCGTTGCGCTAGGTGCTATATTAAACCAGCATTAATAACAACCCATATCGAATATCATGTTTAAGATTGAATATAAATTTTGGACTGGTTTCTGCAGCGTTTGTTAACAGCTGATTAGGTCTATTGCCGTCTTTATCTGGCAAATATCTGTAAACTATAGTGTCAAGAACAGCTGTTTAAGTGACTTACGTTGAAAATCCAGCGTTAATAACGCTTTTGTAGCGCGTTACAAATATTAACGTAAAATAACACACCTCCATGGAATGGCCATAGGACTATGGAAGATGTTCCAAGTGCTAATATACTCACGGTTATTGGCTTAACAATAGCAAGGGTGCTCTGCAGTGGGTCTATCTCCTGCTTGCTTTCACTGTTGCCCGATGAAATATGTCTGTGGTTGATGTGCGCTTGCAGATCTCTCTGTAAATTGAGACAGAGTTTCCTTAGTTTAGTATACATGAAGTGGAATGTTACTTTTAGTGCTTTTACAAATATTATGTTGATAGGTTGACATCCATGTTGCTAATTCACCTGTGATAGATAGGTCCTTCTGCAGCCAGTGTTGCCATACCTAGTGCCCGAGTGGGTGCACATGTACACTGTTCCTAGGCCAGTCTGTTCCACTCTTAGCACCTGTAATATAATGTATTTATGTAATTCGACACTGAAAACATTAGTGAGTGTTGTAAGTAAATATGAGAATCACATGCAAACGATTGGCGATTCCCATCATTCAGCTGGTTGCATGTTCTTAAGTGTACAAGCATAAGGTTCAAATTCCTTAGAATGATGTTATGAACTGCTGTCAACCCGGAAGAATATTTCAGGTTTCAAGTTCCTATTTCATTACATTCGCCAAAGGAAACTGTGACACAAAAGATGGTATTGTATCTCTCTTTAGCTCTCTACAACTTGCAATAGTGCAACAAAGATAGATTAAGGTCTTCCTCTCTGTTTGACATGATGATTCAATTTGCCCTCTTGTAAGTTGCCTTGGAAAAGACTCAAAATACCTTTTCCCTGCACCGAGGGCAGTGTGTATGATCAGCTCGAGCACACGACAAACAGAACACATGCTTGCATGGTATCTGAAAATGAATAGGATTGTTGTTTAGTTCTCGAACTTACTTCTCATTTTTTAATGAAAGTTAATAGTTTTTTAAGCAACCTCTAGCTGAAGGGCCTTGTTATATATTCTATTTACACATACACAGCTGCAAATGTAGTAGTGACTGTTAATTATTTTATGCCTCTCTATGTGTGCATATTGTTATGAGCTCTTGAGCTTATGTAGACTAAAACAAACAAACTTTAAAAATATCATATACAAACTTGTCAATTAAAACAAAAAAAAACAAATTAATTAATATTCCAGACACTGTGTGAGCGACTCCTACTTATTTTGTACTAACTGATACCCTGCATAGTCATCTCGCTATAAAAAGTATAATAATATGCCCTTCTACAAGGTCCAATCTATCTCTACACAAAATGCCATTGAGATTGGTTCAGCCGTTTAACCGTGATAAGGTAGCAAACAAAAACTCATTTACTTTTGCATTCATAATATTAGCATGGAGGTATGGATTTCTCTCTACATTTGTTATAATATGTATTAACACGGTAGCTTATTATTTACTCACCATCCGTCCATAAATAAGTATAGGTTTAGAGCAGACATCGCAGCAGTATATCCTAGGGTTCATTAGCTTTTCTCCAATGAGTGCAGCGCGGTGATTCCACTCCAGTCTTAGCATGGGCTCGGGAGGCCCTCGTGTTAGTGTTGTGAATACTGGAGCTTCTAGTTGTGATATGTCTGAAGGCACTTCCACTGATGAAAAGAATATGGGTTATTTTTATTTGTAGTGAAACAGATCTCATTGTGGTCATTGATGGATAAACATAACAATTTATTATTCTATACCTATAAATTTAACTATATACTACGATTCAAACCATACAATGTGATATTTATTACACTTCCACTAGATAGGTCATAAAATAGAAAATCTGGGACAATCTGGACACTGCAATATTAAAGAAAGTATTTACTTTAGCTGAGTCTGTATTCTTTGTGTACAACTAACACTCTATTCACTCTATGTTAGTGCTGAAAGATTATATTAGATGCAGCTAAGTAAGAAATAAAACTCCACCTAAAAAATTAAATTAAAATTTACACTAAATTTTAAGGACAATGACAAAAACACAATGATTATCATAATAATGCTTTTGTTCTAATTAATGACTAAGTTTTTTATATCTCATGAGTAGGTAACTACATTAAAAAATATGACACTCCACAGATAAAAAATTATACTGTTTATCTTGTATAGTTATTGATAGGATGCTGGTTTGATGTCCATAGCTACTTTGTTAGACCATTTTAAGGTATATCTTTGAATAATCACTCACATATTACCACTTGAACAACATAGGCATGCAGTATAATTAGAACTTTATCAATGCAAATGAAATAACCATCAAAATAAATATTATAATAATATTATTAGGAGGTGGCATTGTTAGGTATTTCATTCACAAAGTAAGTTTATGAGATGTTTAGTACATACATAATTCTATCTTTGTGTCAATGTGAACACTGGTTTCAGCAGTCTACTGTTTATTTATACTATCAAGTAGTAAAGCCACATAATATACATAATCTTGTGTTGCCACTTTGCTGCTTACTAAATACTGTTAGTTACAATGTAGGGAAGGCGGCATACGACCACAGCTATCTTCTAAACATCATTATGAATTTATTTTCTTGTTAAATACTTACGAGAGTGTGATTTACCAGTAGTCGGGTTTTAATTTTTAACTTATTTCTATTTCAAAGGCACCTAATGTTCCGAATGATATGCTGTAAAATTTCAGTATGTTTTTGAATGCCATGAAAATGTGTAGCTACTTATGCCTCACTATGTTTATTCTGACTTTGATATAACTACATTTGAAATGCGTTAGCTGATATAATGATCACATAGTACATTCTGACCCCTTAATTAATTAGGATTCCTTGAAAATATAGGAATGAGACAACAGCTGTAGTGCATACAAAGTAACTTACGCTTAGCCGGCTCCGTCGGTTCAGGCTCGTCTTTAACAGTGTCTTCACTAGTAGTTTCCTCCGGTTCCTGAGAAGTCTCTTCCACAGAGCATTCTTCCTCATCGCTTGACATCACTTTGAGCACTTTCTTGCCTCTGCCGCGACCCCGACCACGGCCTCGGCCTCGGCCACGTCCCCTGCCTCTTCCACGAGTAGTTCTTTTCTCACCATTCATGATTATTCAAACAAATTATGTTTTGTTGGCTACTATAACCTCAAAGACAGTCAGCTTGTCAACACTTTCAAAAAGGAGTAAACACAGTTAAAGGATGAAGTAATGAATGCTCAGGTTTTAGTACGTTTATAGTATGTAGTTGAAACAAGATAGAAATAATACGGATTTAGAGAAATAAAACTGAATAAATGACAAGCGGATCTATCCAATCCAACCCGAATCGATTTCAGATGTTAGTGTAGTGATGTGTTGATGTTGTGTTTTTATTCGGAGCGAATGACATAAAAAAAGGCATCGAGCAAAATGCGATTAAATCGACTAAAATTGTCTATAATCTTCATTCTTCCTATCGTTCGTGACATCCCTATAGAAGTTAACGTTGATGGAGTTTTGGCGGGAATCCGAAATTGAGGCGTTGTTAGTTTTTGTATTTTTTTTACAAACTTGTGTTTCTTCGATTGTTATTTTGTGTAATATATTAATATTGGTGGAATATCATTCATTGAGGGTTCCTTATCGTGCTTGAGTTTGGGCAAATGATATAAACCCAAAAAGCTTGTCATTTCGCATTTTTTCCATAACTCCCAGGAAGTTTCAGTAAACCATCCACCACATAACTGATACGTGAGTATGTAAATAATTGACTATAACAAACAGCGTTTCATTTCACTTGGATATTTCCATACAACTTAATCATATTGCTGTACCTACTGTACCCATTCTGCTTGTGGAGTGCCTATTGGCGCTATAGGCGAAAATGTATCATTAGGTAGGTAGGTAGTTTGGTACACCATAGGGTAGGTGCCTACCCTACCATATTATTGTAATAATTATTTTGCTCAAACATACTTGCTTTCCGTGTATAATAAAATATAACTACCAAGCGGTAGATCTTTATTAAAAAAATCAGACCGAAAGATTAAGAATTCGGAAACGTTATACTTAGGTAATTACCTACCTACCACTCACTAGGATCTCAACTAGCGGGCGACTTCTGTAACTTAATAGGCAACTGCCACACATAATAATTATTACGCAAGTGTTCAGTTGAGCGGCCTGAGGATTTGCTGGCAGCAGTCGATCAACGCGGTCAGGGTCGGTTGTCGCACCGCGTGCTTTCAAGGGCTTGGGACAAAAAGCGCGGAACACAACGTTCTAGACTTCCAGCCGTCATTTCAGTCCTTCGTCCCCGATATGAAAATACTATTGACGTTTCATAATTTCTGTCTGGTACCTATACTTAATAACAAGGTTGTTATAACTATGTACATACGCCTATAATTACCTGTGCCTAGTATCATCTAGTAGAAATAGACTAGGTTTATTCTAATATACTATAAACGTAGGTATGTACTTTGGCACATCTATCTATATCGATAGAATATCTACTAGACATATAAAAATATACATAGATTTACGCACCAGATAGGCAAGCAAGGTTTTTAGCTGCTGCTAATACTAAGTAACTATGTATGTAGATTATATTATTATATGAAACTATAGCTGCGGCGGCAGTGGCACGTCAGAAGTTCTGCCCTTTTTGTGGCATAACCAGCAAGCTTTAAGACGATTAATATATTTAAAAAAATGTATAGCAAAATGTATTATATCGTCGTGGTTGTAGATAAAGTATAAGTAGGTGAAGATTTGCGGTCACTGTAATAAATTTCGGGAAATCCAAATTTTTATTATCTACGATGTTACCGCTGGATGCTAGGTAATAGGTAGGTACTCTATTTAGGGTACAATAAAGAGCACAAAGGTTAACTTTACACTCGTATCATTGTTGTTTTTAGCACGGATTCATAAAAAAAATGCGTCGAGTGCATCCAAGCCTAACCCTACTCTATTCATAATTCCATGTTTCATTCCGGGATCTAGCGTAGCGTTTGTATTCTCTTTGCTACGGGATCTAAAGTTTGGAAGCACTGTAAGTTACTGTAGGTTGGAACTGGCGCTTACTATCGGCTGTATAACCGGGTTATCGCGTCTGGATCGTAGAAAAAAAAAATCGGGGAGCAAGCGCTATAAAAATATTTTTAAATGACGATTATTTCATAATTTTCCATCTGTTTGTTCAGTGACCCTGTTATCTACTTCCTATTGCGCAAATTCCCTGTTTTCTTCCTCATTTCAAGAATATTTTTATTTAAATTACGGCCACCCAAAGTATCTCGTGAACATCGATGGTAATAAAGTAAAAATAAATATTGGCAAACATTTCTCACTTCCTTGAACTATTAGAGACTAGTGTTAGCAATGACGTCTCATAATTTTCCTCAAACTCGGGATTTTTCAGTTTCTTTCAGTGGGTAGGTTACCGTTCCTCAACAAAAAATATGACTGACATTTAGTAGGTAGGTAGGTAGTAGGTGTAAGTAGGTACCTATTACATATTGTGTTTTTTTATTGAACTTATCTCACTGACGATGACGATGCGATCTACGATGGTGCACGCTTAGGTACATTGCTAGACCCTGCTAGACCTATTTACTCATGACTAGAAGACTCCTAGGTTATAGTACTTTCAATAAACACAGACGCCGACAAGGATACTTGGTAAATTTATGCATTCATACAAGCTATACGAAATTACACTCGTGTAGGTATATATTTAGTATTGTCCATTGTAAGCTCATGCACACTTCCTCCACCACACAAGTTTGAAAAAAATAATACAAACCATTATCGTACTTACTACTTAATTGTATTCTCCTTTTGCATGGTCAGGTAAACCTCCTAGTCTCCATTAGTGTCATCTGCCGTCTGTTCTGAAGCATTCTGCACCGAATATAATATAGAGCTATGCATGCACTTATACTTTGTAGAATTTAGAACAGCACACTGCTCTCCTTTCACCCTCGACAGCGGATGCGCCACCTCGTCTATGGAACCCTGAACCCGTTTTGGTCTAGCCTTGTCCGTCCGGCTACTTACTCCATAGAATAAAAGAACACTCATCCTAACCTTATACTTAGGTACTTTGCAAAGTTACTTATCTAGGTATATTATAAGGTTCATGGACATAGTTACGAGGTGTAACCTACTTACTACTTATAGTCGTATCATTATCTATATCATCAAGTCGTATCATTAGACCGTCAATAAAATTGTTCTGTGGTTAATCAGGGAGGGCGCCCATGGGATTTCTGGAATAAGCCCCAAATCCATGTACATAACTAATACTTATTAAATGTTGGTGGCTTTTGCTCCCTGAATCAAAACAAAATAATAGATGATGTCTACGTAAGGCAGATACACTTTTTGAATACTTTACAGTTAATGTAGAAGTTTTATTAGGCACCATAATATTCTGCTGCATTTGCAAGTTAATAGGCATTATTACTGTGTTACTTTTTTCTTAGACTAGGTAAGTACCTACCTAATTAATTGGTATTAAGTCTCTAATAAGGACATTATGAGGTGCAGCACGCCATCGCTAGCTTGTCTTTGAAGCCCTGAACCCTCTGTGACCTCCTCCGCCTTCTAGTCTGACGTCAGTTCAGAAGGTCTGATACGGGTACTGAATGAACGTTTAAGAATAGGTAATAATTATAGTATAGGACAATGGAATGGAATGGAGTGGAATACCGAAAGAACCATATAGTATACCCTACCTACTTGTGTGCTCAGGTTGACCAGCTCTGGTAAAACGCCAATGTAATTTTTATTTTATTTTTTACTAGGATGTTTCCTGTATCGTGGGTACCGTTCACAGTCATATAATTTCATACTTAGATTTCACATACCTACATATAACACCCAGGCCAGAAACAAATATCTGCGTATCTCACAAATGTTGGTTCCGGGCTGGAATCGAACGCGCGACACCAAGCGCAGCAGTCCGATTGCTCAGTCACTACGCCAAACGAATTTACAAATTTAAGAATAAGTAGGTAGTTATTATTACGAATTCGAATGTACCTAGTAGGTACTCAGGTAATATTTACGCGTAAAATAGAACCACAAAAGGCATGTTTTGATGAAAGGAATTTTGATGACACATGTGCAGTCACCAGGACAAGTTACATACACAATAAGTGTCGGTCGTATAAAATGTGCCCCTTGTTATCGGATTATTTAATAGTAGACATTCCAGCCAGCATCCCCTATAATTTCGACATCCAGCTGTCCGTGTGTGTGTGTATGTGTGATAGTTGTATTTAGTCACAGACTTTTTTAATTTACAAGTATCAAAGAAACAACTATGTCGAAACTCGTGTTTAAACGTACTTATTTATATCAAGTGACTTGAAGTGTTGTAGGTAGATTGTTGGAGTTCAGTAGATTTATATCTAAAGTAGTTATTGTCGTGACCGGGTACGCTATGGCCTTTGGATCTAGGGCACTAACCTATTCCCTTGATTTAAAATTCAAACAGGCTCTAGAGACATGCAAACACGGAGGTTTCTTGCAACCAACGGTTCTCGTGTACAGTCTCGAGTTCTTGACTCTCGATGTGACCACGATGTCGACTTCGGATCGGTTTGCTATTCTACTGAATTATTTTTTATTGTTTTGCTTGTACCTACCATTGCTTTAGTGTGTACCACAACTTTTCTCAATTTGAGTTGAATGTTTGTTACTGATTGATTGGCTCAATATTAATGCCTTTTACGTGGGTACTTACTATTAAGTATAGGTCGTTGACGCATTATCTAGTAAGTAGAATTAATAATTATCAGTCACCTTTCAGTGATAAATCATTAACTTCAGAGCTGAAGCATTATAAATCCCAATATACAGTGATATTAAAGGTTGGTAATATAAAGGTTTCTCTTCAGCTTTTCAGCATATTTCCATGATTCTTTGTAGTCTCCGCTTAGTTTTTTCAACAATAATTAAGTGAGTAGGTACCTAGCTGTACTTATAAAAATAGGAGGTAAGTATGCCCACGACCACGACATCATTGTGTGATAGGTAATAGAAAATAAAGCTATATTTATCTCGTCCAGACAGAAGATTATAAAACTTGTTTATTGATATTTTAATTCATTGTCCTTTGAATCTATGACCTGACGTGGCTCTTTAGATTGCGCAATTACTGACGCAATATTATCAATAAGTTTCAATACATACTACCTATAGGTAAGTGCATGATTATTTTTTATCCGGCTTAAATACTATAATTTTTGACTATCGTTTCATTTTTTACGGCTACAATATCTACCAGGTTTTGTCGCCTTGGCCCGGATTCAAACGATTTGGTTTCCTGGGTTTAAATTTTACTTATCTTTAGCGATTTTGTTTTACCGGAAAGACATAAAGGTGTTTGAATAGAAACAAATTGTTTGTATTGAATCTTATTTTTGTTTTGTACCATTTATAGAGTTTTTTTAGTTAAAATATTCTGCTAGATAAGTTTTGCAATTGCAATAAGTAACCTATAAGTTTGAGAACTATAAGGCCCAACAATTACAAGGAACTGTAATGCATAAAGCATAATTTATGATTTTTGACAATGTAGCTTGACTTAGGTATAATATTATCAATTTTTTTTACTTCTTTTCACCATCTTATCAGACAGCTGTAAAGCCTGCTTACTAGCACTATCAGTCACCTGAATTCCATAATTTACAATCTGCATTCGAAATCGATAGTGCTCCTGGCATTGACCCACTATATTATGTCCAATTGGTTTTGCGGTTTATCTGCGAATTGTTGTAACTGGCTAGTGTGTAACCTTATTTGTGTGGTCGATGCCCATTATCTTTCATAATGATGTTTTAATGGGGACTGGCCACACAGAGATAGTTAATTTAAAAAAAGTCAAAAACAAAATCATTGCGTAGATGACAATCTGGGACGATTAGGATATTACCACGTTAATAAAAACACAAGAACCTCAAGTCTAAATAGTCCAATTGTAGGAGTTTAGTCGTGAATTTGATAGTGAGATGTGAGTTGGTTTTGTATTTTTTCCGAAACTTGGTATTATGTTTCTTCGAGTTTTAATGTGTAATATTGGTGGAATATTAATAATTAAATGTTCGTTAACGTGCACGAGTGTGGGCAAATGATGCCAAAACATGTCATTTCGCATTTTTTCCATAACTCCCAGGTAGTTTCAGTAAAGCATTCTCCACTTTACTGAATCGTGACTTTTACTACAATGTATATACCTAATTGACTTGACCACGAGGATTGCTTTAATGCTATGACTTTCCTGTTGTGAAAATAAGAAATACACAAATATTAGAATGCTTGACACTGGCTAAGTGCACATATCGTGCGGAGCAATAACTAAAACAATAAAAATATGACAACACGATTAAAACACAAGAACCTCAAATCGAAATAATCCAATAGTGTACCTACGAGTATGTATTCATAGTGTAGTCAGAAGACATCAGGTAGATATAATTCTATCCCAGGCGCACGTTTATCTTACCAGCAGTTTATTTGCGTAGTTTTATGGATGTGCATACAGCAAATAATGCCGCTTTGAATGAATGAATAGACTAATCTACCTTTAGAACAAAACTACCGAGGCAGTAAGATTCCTGCACTTAATCCTCGTATCTAGTAGCCACCAACTTCTTTTGATCTCAAAATTCATAAATGCATCGCATCGTTTTAAATCGTTCGACCCTCATACATTTACATCGGGTCCTTCGAATAATTTCGATGGGGTGATTTTTCTTTGTAAATGATGTAAGGGACGTTCACATTATGGCCTGACCTAGGGGTCGTTAAACTTTGACTGAACATCTGGTGGTCTTTATCTATGTTTTGGTTTCGTATTGTTTCGTTTATTATTTTGACTCTGTGAGTTAAGTACATTTTAGATATTATGGAGCCTGCTATAGTAGGTACTAACATAAATGTACTTTTAGTGGATAGTAGTACCTAGTAAAAAACAGGCCAAGTTCGAGTCAGCCTCGCGCACGAAGGGTTCCGTAGGTATATATAAACACGGCAAAAAATCACGTTTGTTAAATATGGGAGAGAGCCCCTTAAATATTTATTTTATTCTGTTTTTTAGTAGTTTTTGTTATAGCAGCAACAGAAATAGGTACATCATCTGTGAAAATTTCATCTTTCTAAATGTCACGGTTCATGAGATAGAAGAATGCCTGGTGACAGAAGGACAGACGAACGGACGGACGGACAGCGGAGCCTTAGTAATAGGATTCCCGTTTTACCTTTTGGGTACGGAACCCTAAAAAGTAGAGTTAGTAGGTAAATGCCTAGGTATTTATTAATTATCTTATAGTAATTCTCGTTTCGTGATTCCAAAGTTAGTAGGTAATATTTTTTTTTAGATTATGGCGCAGTACCTACAGTACGAACAAGTCAACAAAATCTTACGCGGCACTAATACATTGCACTTATCTTGAGGCTTAAATTATTAGATCTTTACACGCTCAACTTCCACGAGAGAACTACCATATCTATATTAGGAAGTAATAGGAACTCTATTCGATTCTGATAACAGTTACCTTGAAGTGCCGGTCGCCGACTAAATTTTGTTCAAGAACCTATAATATGCAAACGTTTTGAACATCGACACTCAAATCGAACCTTGACCTAATCTACTGCCACAATATGCCACTACTAGTTTAGCAGTTATTGGCATGTTTATAGCCTAGTTTCCAGACTGACGAATTCCTGGTCCGGTGATCTACTTCGTGTATTCAGACTGTGACACATTTACCGTGATTTATTTTAGTTGGTAATATACCTAAAATTATATTAAACGTTACAATTTTTAAAGAAGTACAAGAGTGTTCGTGTTGGTCATTCCTGAAATTTATAACTGTCTACCTATACACGCTATGCTAATGGATACAGCCAATAAAAAATGAGCTGAACAAGTGTGTGCGAATATAAGATTTTTGCCGGAAATAGTGAAACGATCTTCATTTTTAATATAAAAAGGAAAGGGTAAAAAATAGGAACATAAGATTTCTCGTAGGTATACGTGGCGTGATTCGATGTTTTTATCACTAAATGAAAAGCAATAGGTGGATATACGTACGTGGCGATTCGCAACTTATAATATTTGTTTAAACTGGTATGCAAATTTCTTAAAACTAGCTACAGAAATAAAACCGTTGATTAGGGCAATACGAATTCAAATAGTACCTAAGTAGGTATAAAGTGGGAATCATAAATTTGGTGGCGTGAATGTTTTAAATGATTTCCGGCAAACCTCAAATGTTAATGTTTCTAATGTTGGAATAGGTTTATCTGTCGTTTATATGAATAATTCTATCTGTGGGTAGATTGGTGACCATGATACCATCAGTACTGCATTGAGACTACTAGGTGTGGGTAGGTATATCTACCTAGTCAGGTCATAAATTCTGTCACATGTTTTATATAAAATAATTGAAACAAGTTTATTCATTATGTAACCATTTATATACCAAAATGAACTTAACAAAACATAGATTCTTATGACACTAAAGTTTATTCAAAATGACCTCCGTAATTTTGAATACAGGCCTTCAATCTGCGCGGCCAGTCGTCTATCGCAGCACGAACGAGGTCCATGTCAATATCGGCGGCTGCCTTAATCAAGGATGTCTTAAGTGACTCCAAATTGGGATGAGGCTTTGAGCACGCCTTTTCCTCCAAGTGTTGCCATATCTTGTAATCTAGCGGATTCAAATCTGGACTGGAGGAGGGCCAGTCTTCGTGCCGGATGAAGTCGATTTCACGCGCCGCCAGCCAGTCTTGTGTGATCTTCGCTCTATGAGCTGGCGCCGAATCTTGTTGGAATACCCAGTGCCTGTTATTAAACATGGTATGAGAAACAGGTTCCACAAGGTTCGTCAGGACTGTATTTTGATACACAACTGCATTAGTTTTTACACCTTTCTCACAAAAATGTACCTCTGTTAAGCCCCAATAAGACACTCCCAACCATACCATGAGCGAGGATGGAAAATGACCTCGTTGGACACGCGGAATACGGTTGCTCGCTTCTTCACTACTGTGTGCGTACACCTTATAATTTTGTTTGTTGTAGCTCTCTTCTACGGTAAAAATTTTTTCATCCGAAAAAAGAATTTCCAGTTATTTTTTTCCCGCGTACCGCTTCAACAAAGCGCGGTATCTCTTCAGTCTCAGGTCCATTAGACGAGCATTCAAATGATGTCCTGTTTTTCTTCGATATGCCCGAAGCCCTAAGTCTTCATTTAACACCCTTTTCACCGTGGTTCTGCTTAATCCCATCTGAAGGGCCAACAGTTTCTGCTTACGTTTGGGATTTCTTTGAATTCGCGCCTTCACAGCTTTTATCACTGCTGGAGTCCTAACAGACCGAGGGCGACCACTTCTTGACCTGTCATCTACACTAGAGTCTTCATTGTATCGTTTGATGGTACGATAAACGAATCTCTTGGTTATATTAAAATTTTTCAGTATGTCAAAAATTTGAATTGGCGCGTAACCGCAACGATGCAACGCAATAACTGCAACACGGTCTTCTTTAAGCGTCCACTCCATATTTAAAAATGAGTAAAATTCTAAAAAGTATACATTTTTATTTTCATGAACAATTCGAAATTCGAATTCAATAAGCTTTTTTGTGGCCAGCATTCTAAAAGAAAAGTTTTTACTGTGTGACAATACTTATGACCTGACTAAGTATTTATAGTTCAGGTATAACATCAACGCGTGACATTGCTGTTTCCCGCGACTTCGTTTGTTTACGGTGGTAAGTATTTAAAATATCGAAGACAAGATATTATTATATCAAGACCAGATTCCAAGCTAACAGTAAATGAAAACTCCATTGCATTCGGTTCAGCGTAGTTTTAACATGATGACTTTAGTACCTACATTTACCTACAATTTATTGTTCTACCAAGTTTCATTCGTACAAGCACAGCTTTAGAATCTGACAGAATCATTTTTAGACCCTTGTCTAAAATTAAATTGTTGTGATTGGGATCGAAATCTTTATAGCCGCTCTCGACAAAACTAACGAATACTTACAACATTTTTTCTAATATCACCGTCCTAACTAGCTTTTCTGTTATAGGTAGGTAGGTAATTTTTACTAGAATTTTCTTGTGCTGTGTAATTTATAAATTGAATAGTACAACAGTCATTATCTTAAATACCATCAAATACGAGCAGAATAGGTTGTACAGTGTACACTACCTATGATGTTCAATAGAGATCCAATTGGTCTAGTTTATTGGAAAACTATGTTATGATAGCTAGTACCTACCAAAGCAATACAAACTTGTAGGTACCTAATACATTTTATTTGAGTAAGTATACTTAGTTCGATTAGGTACTGATTGGTTACACATTATGCCATGATTTTTTATTATCGCATTAAAAAGAACGGGAGCAACGTAGAAATTTCTAAGATAAAAATGATTAACTGAACGAAGAACTACTTTAGCGATAGATAGAATGGCTTATATATATTACAGAATATACTCGTATTTATATTAGAGAGAATGCGGAAAAGTTTATTTTCTTTCATTTTAAAGTGTGGATCTAGGGAAGATTTGTAGTAGGTACCTAACTACCTACATAATCAAACTAGAGAACCATGGCAGCGTAAATTGAGGAGGCGTTAAATCTTGTGTCTCTACAAATGTCTGAGCTCTTACAACGACACAGGATCACAGTAGATAATACGTTAGAGATGAGCCGAATATGTTCGGTGTTATACTACAGCTGTTCAAGGTTGAATCAATATCGCGAACACTTTAGTGAAGTCGCAAATATTAGTGTTGGAGGCTGTCCGCAGAAATAACGTCGAATCACGCGCTCAGTTTAATTGTTTGGAATTTGAACGAAACTCTGACAACTCTCCGGCAATATCGCGAAGATGCAAGTGATGTTTAGAGGATAATTCATATTGCAGATTTGATAAACTGGATGAAGTCCTTTGAATCAGTCAATCTTTAAACATTAGGAACCACTAAAAAAGGTGACTGCACGTAAAAACATTGAATTAACACAAAAACTAACAATCAGAGGAAAGTTCAACAGTTAGCTCAAGGCCTGCCTGATTATAAGAAGGTTTGGAGGTCAATATGGCGAAGCATTGAAGTGCCTCTTCCGGTGCGTAGCGTAGGGCAGGTAAATGAGACTTTTTTTAGCAGCTTTTTAGAATATATTTACTGACATTTCCTGGACTTTTTGCAGAAAGGTTTCGTTTTTACTTACATAGGGAGGTATAATTACAATAAAATTGACTATGCTATCTAGTTAGCTGTTAGGTGACACGACGGCAGCTAGGGTATTAATAGGTATTCTATGACGACGGTGTGGAGTGACCGAGTTAGCTGTTATCTCGACCACAATAAACTCGCCCATGCGGTCGAGTCACCACTTAGGTACCGGTGAACCTTACTTAATTTGTAGGCTTACTTGCTTATTTACTCTTTGCTCTGTAGGTCCTAGATTATGTAAGAATAAAGACTATTCAAATCAAATGTTATATCTAGTAAAAAAATATGAGTTAAAAGTCTCACGCCATGCCACTTCGATCTCTAATCGGATGATCAAATAATAAAAATGAATGAAGAACATTTTTACCTACTATAGTTTGTTTTAATCCATCTACCCACAGTTTGACTGTAACTCCATTTGGTTTTTTCCATACAATTTGTTTTTACTCATATAATTATCATACTCATTATATACCTATCATTTTTCAATGTGTAAAAATAGCATGAATTGGATTAAACTACCGTGTTATTAACCTATCTTATCTGGTATGGTTGACAAAATAATGTCAGAAAGTTTATATAAACTTGGATAAATTAACTACGTCCAAAACAGCTGCAGGCTGTGATAATTATCCCACAAGGGCGTCCGCATAGGTTATCAAATTGTGGACCGAATATTGTCACGTAATTATACATGTATAATTATTATACCAGGACGGCTTCATCTGTAGCATAGAACATAATACTATCCTAGCTGTAGCAGACATGTGAAAATGAGTTATCTTTAATTTAGTCATTAACAGAGATCTAATGAGGAGATGGTGTTAAAAATGGTCATGTCTTGTTTTGTCTTTATTCATAGCCAAATCAAAACTAACCCAAGAACTTTCGTTTTTGTATACTTAGATCTACCTAGTTACAAAGGCCAAATTCTCATATACACAGGAATTACCCAATCTAGCTAACTATCTATCTACTAGCTAGCAGCTGCTATCACCATGTGCGGTTTAAATATCAAGTAAAAAAAAAATACTCGCTGTTAACTAACGAATGATAAGCGATGCTTTCACGATTGAATACGGAACATAACCCAGACGAGGACGTGTTGTTTCCTGCCGAAAATAAACCAAGAAATTGGAATTCTGCGAACTATTTGTGTGCTTAATTAATCTTAATGCCTCATTGGTTAAAGTTGCACTGTTTCCGCATCGGTTCGGATTAGCAAACATAAGTATCCATTGATATAATAGGGTTACGCGACCTATCCAAGTCATAAGATGTTATGCAGTTGCATTTGTTTAGTGTAAAGTGCATGTAAAAATAGAAAGCATGTTCAAACTCTCTACAAGTTCATTACGGGCACGTCCATAACTCATTTCTGATTTATCATCATCTGGTTATGCCACGTGGTCGGTCACCTTATCCGAAATCTTTTGCGGGAGTCACAGTGCAGCTCGTCAACATTTTTGACACGGTAAACACTCATCGACCTAGTTTCTAACATTGTTTAGTAGCGCACGCGAGCGCGGCGCCTAGCCAAATCTATTTTGAATTTTTATCTGCGTGGCCACTCGCAGGCTACCGCCTCATTTTTGCAATGTTTACAGTTTTTGCCACGCGGTTATCTACGACTCACGTGTGAAGATAACACAGATCGACTCTAATAATACTTCATACCACATCCGACTATCACTAAAAACTATACCTACTAATTTAATTTTGTGAAATGGTAATCAAAGGAAATGCGCTCACTCTTGTTTAAATACTGCTGCTGTTGGTATGTATAACTATCCCGTATTCAATCTAGAAAATACTCCCTATGAATTGTTATAACCATAACTCCTGGAGATACTTACATCAGTTATCAAGATAATTATTATGGTAACTTTCTAATTACGAATTTCGATTATCGACGTAAAAATTTTTGAGCTAGAAAAAAGAAACGTGCAACTACAGCTATTAGTTTTTTAGAAATAAAGTTATTATTTACGAAACAATGACATTTTACATGACTATCATCAGAGTTTTCTGTAAACTATAATGTCACATTGATGTTACAAATTGTTCGTAGATATTTTGTGATAGTTTGAGATGGTTTCCGGCTGCTTGGCCGGTTGCCCAATTCATTTTAAATTTACGTCAAATCCATTTGCGTTGGCTCCCGGCAGGTCATAAAAATAAAGTCAGTGCATGGAATCAAAAGCAATGGTCATGTCTGGTGTTCATAAAGAAATACTGGGTGGTTATTGCTAGTTTGAAAAATATACGTATAGCCTGTTTGGAGATGGTCATCTATTTCCTTAGATAATAATATGTAAATTCTTGACTAGCTGTCCAGAGAACTTCAGATGGAGAGACGGTAAGTACCTATAAGATATAGAAAATATAATTGTACAATTCAAGAGAAAATTAAAAATTTAAACCACGCGGTGTTATGTCACACTTCACATAACTGAGTAGTGGTTTCGTAACCGTCCGGCCGTCTCCACGTTGCTCATCCATTACTCTTCCGACCTCGCAACAACTCCAACAAAGAATTACCAAAATAGCTCAATATTCTCCTACATTGTATTAGAATTTAGTAGGTACGACTCCTGCAAAGGTGTTCCGTGCCAAAGTTTTATAGATGGAGCTATTTCTGTTAGGGAAAATAGCTGACGCACAAACCCCCGGTCAAACACCGCTTGACGTCCATCTATCAAGAGTTCTTGGCTATTTCTGCGCTATTCCTGGATACCATTTCCTCCATTACGCTGTTAGATTTTATCAGGATGCTGAACGACACTGTGGTACGATGTTTTTACTGAAAGCATCTTGCTGATTCTTTAATACAAGTTAGTCGTTAGTGTTGCATCTGCATCACTTTTTTCAACAAAGCAACTAGATGGACCATATTTAATATTTCAGGGGGAAAGACTAATGTGTCTCAGCTAAAGGATTGTATTTACCTAGTAGGTGCCTGGCTCATATTTAGGCTGATTATGAAAATAAAGTTTTAAAGTAGCAAATGAGGAGTAATTCCTGGTCACAGGGACATCTAGGTACGTTGAATAATACCAACACCGCCTGAAAGCAACACGTCTCCAATAGAATTAAGCGATGGGAGGTGTAATTGTAAGCTTTGAATTGCTTCAGACATAGAAATGGCTATTTACATACTAAATGCCTGTTCCTCTATTTTTGATATCAATACACATAGCGTTTTCTTATCTAGGTATATAGGTACTTTCAATGGAATTGCGTGTTAGCTCAATGTTTTGAATATTGAGAGGCGCCACGAATCGCGGAAAATTCCATGACTGTACAATATTATGTTGCTATGATATGAATTGAATGCCTTTAATTTGTTAACGGTTAAATCGACCTTTTCACTATTCACCCCAAAAGCGTTCCGACATTATATCCCGCGGCATGACACGCTCACGCAATTACAAAAAGTTACACTAGTCGCAGAAAAGAGTAGGTTGAGGGTACTTGGGGACATGAATATTCAAGTTACCGTAAAAAGCAGTCCTTAGGTAGCTAGTTGGCAACTGCTCATTAGAGTAGAACGTTTACGCACTGCACACTTGCAATGCTTGTTATTAGCACTTTTACTTTTTAATGGTACCCAGCTTTGAAACATTTGTAAACGTCGCAGGTATAGAAGCCTAACAAGTCATTAAAAACATCAGGTTTTTTAGAATAATAATAATATTGATATCTCACCGGGCTACAATTTGATTCCTCTGTATCTAAATTCAAATTTCCAGTAAATAAGTATGAACTACAAATCATCACATGAAATCGGCCGGCACAAGTGAAGATAGGGGCGATTATTCACATGCAATGCAATATCAGATCTGACGCAGTGCGTAATACGTACTATGACCATAAAAAGTATCGTCATGGAATGTTAATCTTCTCTATCTATATGTACGATCTTTGCTAAATGTCCGGATGTTCCTACAGTCATGAACTTATCATAAAAATAAGCGTACGTTTTGATCTTGTATTTTTGAAAGATTTTATATCTTTTTCTCGATCTTGTGTTTCATCGAGTGTTAATGTGTCATATTGGTGGAAGTGTTCGTTAACGTGCACGAATGTGGGCTAATGATATATAAACTAAACGTCATTTCGCATTTTTGTGAACTTTTTGTGATTTTCCTATTGTGAAAATACTTATGAGTAGAGTGGAAGTTGTGCGTGACTAAAACAAGTGCTGTAAATGCACCACCCACTCCCCTTTGTATGCTCTTTGGGGCGTAACAGAAAGCCTGACCTGGCTGGTAGCTATGAATTGCACTTTTATACAAATAATTATACTTACATCGTATGCAGGAGCTTATCTAAATAAAATAACTGCAGCTGCCTGAAGTTTTGCTTTGTTGATGTTTAAAAAGTATGAAGCTTGTGGCTTCTTCTGCACAGGAGTCTATACCTTATTTCATATTTTGTACGAGTAAGTGTCTCATACCATAATGGTTGCCAAAAGAGTTAATATAATATTGCGTATAGGTACCTACTACTTTGAACATTTAGTACAAAAAATAAAATAAATAACAATGGACATGATAATCTTTAATTTTATACGATCAAAAATTATACAATGAAAGAAAATTAAAAAATGTCTAAAATAACAATTCCAGATACCTATAAAATGACACAATTTTTACAATTAAAAATAATACATAAATAATTAAATAAAACCTACACTATTCTAACAAACCGCTACCAGATGGCAAAGTTCCCAAAATGCTGGCAGCATTGCCACGTTCTATGACAATGCTTAATCTTTGAGCCAAGTATAAGCCAGCATTTTGGTCACGTGTTGCTTCGACCAGATGCCCAGATAAATCTAGATTCTATGGGCTCCTGGTCCCCACGGCTCAAGCGTCTCAGCCCCAAAAGGTTCAAATAAGTAGCCACTATCTAGGGTACTGTATTTTCGCCTTTTGAGGCTTTCAGCGGATTCTGCCGCAGCTCCAGCCTTGTTTTTAGAAACATGATAATTGATTAAGCACTCCAAATGTTTGTATGCTGCCTGATATATCACTTATGTGGCAAAAGAGTTTCAATATCCGAGTAGAATTTGCTATTCCAGATGAGAATAAGTCCCTCGAAATCATCGCTCAAAATGCCATTTGTTTGCCAGCGATACGTTTTAGGCGAGGTTGGCGAGGTCTGAATATGTTCAGCTCGTGTTTCCAAGATCGTGCATGCTACAAAGGCAATCGTCGAGTTCTTATAGGCTACAAGGCACTCCTAAATATTTTCCCCAACTATCGACACTCCATAATTGTGCATGTATCAACACGTAAGTAGAACTCATTTAGTGTTAGATGAATGTGAACGCAAAGCAACATCAGTCCACGAAGCTACTGCATACACACGCATGTCTGACTTCATATTGCCTTAACAGGGATCGAGCCTAGCTACCTATTTCGTTTACGACTCTAGAACTGAAGTGAAAGGAAAGGATGAAGACGAGTGATTTTCGCTTTAAAACAATCCTAAATTCATTAGCGTTCGATTTAAGATATTCAGCTGATGCCTGAACACCTCTTTTGGACATAAATTAAGCAACGGACGGAAGCCGATCCAAATTTCAATTCTGATCGATTAGTGGGTATTGTTTTTTTGTGGCGTCAGGATATTAAGTTGCGTCATTTTTGCTTAAGCTTTGGTCACGTCTGGTAATTTATAGTGGAATGGCTCGAGTTCGAGAAGTGATACCGCCCAAGGTTATGTCGGCTATGCAAATGCAGGCTATGTAACTCTACGGAACAAATTATAAGCGTGAACCATTAGAAACTGGATCGGCTGCCGGGCTGCTATTCCACGATACCGGTAGCACGGGTCCGACCGGCCGACGACGGGGCGGAGATGCAAGTCAGATAACTTATAGCGTTATAGGCAATCAGCTTGGGTTAAATTGGACCCATTAAATATGCCATCGTTTAAATACAAATGCAAAATGGAGCTATTCAAAACCCTTACACATTAAAGAACCTTAGGGAAATTGCACAGTGGGCAATATTGTACAATAGATTTAGATTTAGGTAAGTAGGATAGTGTTGGAAGTATGATAGATTTTTAAGCTGCTCCAATGTGTAGTATACGTTTGGAACACAAAATAAATATGATTGAAAAGAAATACCATTGGTAGTAGAATCTGGTATTCGTTTGGAATAGATCTTATTTTCAATTATCTGATGTTTCTATACTGTTGGTGTGCTGTAGGTATGATTAAAGCCGTCGAACTCACTGCAAGCAATACCTTTGGCTGGTTTCCAACTATTATCACGAACACGGTGACCATTATCCTGCTATGGAATCCCAAATCAAATACAGCCCATGCTAGCTGCTATGAAATGGATGGTAGAGTACCTTTTTTGGTTAAATATCTATAATATTGGCATTTTAACAGCAATATTTTCTTCATATCCTTAATCTAGGAAATATTTGTTTTATATAAGCCCGTGTTTGGGCACCACTTCATTTTTTCTATTTTTATTTTGGTTCCATTAGTGTGAATTTTACCACCATATCTACCACACTCGGCATGGTTCCGGAGCGTTCCGTCCATGGTCGCTATATCGTATCGTATTCACATTTCTTCGCAGATGTAGTAGTTCGGTTCTAATGTACTTCACCTTCCTTATCCAGCTGGTTGCAGACTAGCCTAGTGGCCTACGTAACTATCGCAATGAGATTTGTACTAATCTGCTTAAATTATGTACCGTCACGAAAGTCGTGTCGAATAGCAGTTCCTATGTTGTTATGTCATTAGTCATTACCTACTGTTCCACATGTAATTACGAGTAAGTTAAAAAAATCGTTTATGAGTAGGTCTATGAGTTCGGTAACTTACTTAAGCTTACCTATGACTATCCTCTATCTAGACTACCCAGGTCCTTTACCTTAATCTAGTTTGTATTTGACCGTAATCTACCAGGTCCTTTAACTTAATCTAGTCTGAATTTTGACTTCCAACAATGCTTAAAAAAAAAAGAGAAAAAAAAGAAAATTATCGATATCTGACTAAGCTGTAGCGGGTGCTGCAGTAATGCTAAAACACCTATGTCTAATCTGATTAGTCAATTATTAACGATTGCGTGTAGGCACGCAGGCCACGTCAGGATGTCACGCACGACTGAACAAAGGTTTTAAACCTTTATTAATAACCATTTAGGTATGTGTACAGAGTCTCGATACGTGATTCACTCCGGTAAAGAGCTTCGGTGGGGCTGTTATCTTATCAGTTGGGTGAACTTGCATGGTGTGAATGCACTCTACATCTACTGATTGCCATGGGCACATAATGTGATGGTAAGTATTATAATTATCGGTAAGTTGTATTGTCTTGTACCTTCTACCTACTAGGATACGTTACGAATAAAATCTTAGATATGTAGGTACTTATATGTACTTATCTTTGATATGATAGTTTCACGTAGTTGATAGTTCTTTCATTGCTGCTGCTGCTTGCTGCTGCTGTACAAACACCTTCGGATATATGGCTAAAGAAGTACTTATTCAAGTAGTGCTTGATGCTTCTTATCTAACTCAATACATTTTAACCCACTAACCGATTTTCAATTGAGACTGGCAACGACTGATCCCAGATGCTACCTCTTGACCTCAGAGAACAAATCCATCGCACATCAGCATCAATGCCGACCAATGTCAAGGGATAAGGGGCAACACTCATAAAAATTACAGCTATAAAAGTAAGGTGAAAACATCTCTATACAGGCCATGTGGTAAACACTCGTGTTGCCATGTGTCAGCTGTTTTCCGAAACGAAAATAACGTACTGCGCAGCAGATAGATCGAATACGGCACTGCTAAATATACCTACGCCATACACAGAATACTATATACCACTAGTCACTACAGACGTAGAGATCTAATAGTGGATATTTGCCTTTGAAATTGCGCTTTACGGAAACCAAAGTTATAGGAATAGGAATTTTTCGCTTGGTGGCGAAAGAGATTTTTAAGTTCTTTTTTACTTGACTACGTTACAAATATACATGTATATGAGATGGTTACTAGAATAGCTTTACTCGTAGTTTACAGTCGACACATTTTTACGGTTCTCTTGTTGTTACTTTCTGTCACATGTTCATTAGCAGTTGCTAGGCTGGAAGCCCCGTAACAGTAGAGCGACACGTATGCCTACTTAGAGTACCTACCTACTTAGTTTACTGTAGAATTTGTAGAAAGTTGAGCATACGAAACGAATGTGTTGTCTTCACGGTGATAACATTCCTCTGGTGGTAACCGAGCACATTGTCTCGATCAAGCACGTAGTGTAGCTAAGATAAGTAGGTACCTATTACAAAGGTGGTAGCTAAACATGAAAATTGAGACAATTTGTTCAGCTATCATGTACCTATAGCGGGCGTAACGACCATAGTTTTGGGTACTTGGGCACGCTGCGTACAATAACAGATCACTTACCTAGCAAAGTGAATTGTTGTCTTTGGGTAGTTGTTTCTTCGGTCATGGAAGTATTTTAATACAATGTTTAGTTATTGAGACTAGCGAGTTGTCGAAATCATGTTACTCTTCTGTAGACTACTCTTCTCATAAGGTAGGTCTATATCTATATAGTTACTTGAAAGTACCCTGTGTAAGTAAATTGTGTAGAAGACCTGAGTGTCTTGCGATAACACCATGTTCACGAAATAGGGCAACAACCACATGAAGTTTCTTTTGAATTTGCACACGCATAAATAGAACAATTAATTCACTGGCATAATTTTATTGTATTGTATTTATCGTGTTTTCCTTCCTTTGCACAACTGCGCAGTTCGCTGCCGTTGATTAGTTATGTTTAATTAGCGAGCTGCCGATAAATAAGTATAATCCTTATACATAGACTAGACTGATTTATTGACTTTTTTATTACGTCTAATAAGTTTAATAGCACGTGAATATTTGACAGGGTAGTATCTAAGATACTATAATATGATCGAGTAGGTAGTATACGGAAACTAAGAAAAAATGTGATAAAACTTGAGTCATATAGGCAGGCAGTGGGTTGAAATGAAATAAGCTTAGTGACGATGATAATGCTGTACCTGAGTCAACCGTGATTCAAACATCAGAGTTAAGATTTCGAGTTAGACTGATAGGTATAATCACGGATATTTTGGTCACTTTGTCATCCCGTGAGTCTTCGAACCGAGCCGAGGCCGTGTTCTTCGTATTGCTAGACGAGCCACTTATTCCAGGCCGGCTGTGAGAATGACCTGGCGAAAGTTGCTGGCATAGCTCCAAGAACGGTTAGTTCAGTAGACACCTATACACTTGCGACCGCGTGGTCGCGTCGCTTCTTACCTATTGCAACACTGTTTACATAATTGATACCACACGATGAGTAATGTAATGAACAAGCAACTATGCAAAGTAGTTTAAATCTTTTGTCGATTTTATTGCCGAGTTCTGGAAAGTTCTTTCCGTTATGTTGCGATGCCAAATTATACGTTATATTACACGTTGACAAATTTTAGGATGCTATATATGTGACACTGCGAATGTTTCCTGGATTCGGACGTCAGCGTTCGTTATGTAACTTTTACGTGAACCTGATTATGTGACGCGATTAAAATATAAAATCAGAAATAGACTGCCCTTCGAAATATGGCTTCTAATCTTTTTTCGTCAGTGTTAGGTAAGAGTAGCTCTAATACCAATGAACTTGGAAATTCCCGTGACGATGACATCTTTGCGTAAATGTAGGTGGAAAAAGCGTGTAATGTCACTTGCTTTTTGGTTGTATATTTTTATACATATTCGTGGCAATTGGCCGAACTGAGGTTGCGATTATCGGCAATAGCCTATGGACTCTACATCACCAAGGCACAGCTTGATACTTCACAGCACGACTACGGAAAATTATCCGAAAAATCCTCCTCGGTTGTGCTGCAAAGTATCGCACGAGGCATTGCCAAGCGAGTCTGCTGTCTGTTGAGTATGCTGTAATCTTTTGAAGCACTTTCATTCAACCCTACCTAGTATATTCCATACAAATCTGTTCTCATAGTTCTTATTTTGTCAAGACCATCATCGTTTTTCACTTTCTGAACAGACCTGACCTATAATAATACTGCCAATACTGGTTCCAACGACATGCCCGTCATGCATGATGTAAGAATGAACTGATTGTACCTCAGCTCAAACTAACTGTAAGTATAAATATTTATATGATAAAATACGGCTGCATTCGCATCGCCTGATGTGCAGCAAACTCATTCAATGTCGTGACTCATACAAAGGTATGACTGGTCTATTGTAATTTCTTTGAACAAAATGGATTCAATTTAAACCTACTATTGTCATGTGGTGTTAGCATTTCTCGAGTATTGTATTCCATGCAATGTTTGTGTAGTCTGTTACTTGGCTTTCCATATAAGTAACACGCTGGCAATCTCTGTATTATGTTAGTCAGGTAATTTATTACTTTAAATTTTATAGGTAGGTAGGTAGGAATACAGTTGCTTTATTAATTTTCATAGCTTTTTCGTATTATTTGCTATAAGTATTCAAAGAAAATACTTCTTGTGACTAGTAAACGAATGCAACGATCTCTTCCATTGATATACTCGTATTATTATGTGCAAATTATAAGTAGGTATACATGCCATTAGAATAATCATCATAATATTATGTCGAGCCATGGAGTAAAATAACGTTCACTTCACACACCTCATTAATTTGTATATGTGTAACAAGCGAGAAGTTTTTTTTAAACATACCTACTTACTATATTTCTACTCAACAGTGACAGGAAGAAGGAACAAAAATATAGTAAGTATAGTGTTCGACATCGCATCCGTCCAATTAGTTTTTAGTACAGAATTTTGTATTTGTTTTAATAAAAGCGATAATTGGGTATACCGGTATTAGCAATATACTTAATTAATATTGTATAGAACTACAACTTTATAATATTTACGCAAAACCAGGCCTAAGTGCGTCAACCATAAGATACAAACAATTATTATAATTTTTCTCATAACCACCATAACGTAACATCTGAGCTTCCAATGAGCTTTCAAACAAGAGCTTCCAATGGAGGAAAATATTGTTACAAATCTTGGTGGCAGGGTGTAGGATACTATTGCCCGCCTGGCTAACTTCCACCATCGAGTAGGAATCTGTCGCCACTAATGAATTTTCAGTGTCATATTCAGTACAGAATAGAATATAGAAAAGAAAAATAGGTACTTTATCATTGTAGTACACGCATAGCCATAAGCATTGAGCATATCTACCAATAATAGGTGGGTAAACACAATAAAGGCCGTTCACGGTTTGTGCTAATTCAATTAAAACTTGTTTGGTAGGTACCCACCTATTGATCTGACGGAGCTGAACTCATTTGTTTCTTATAACGCGATTGTCATCTTTTAAAACCATAGAAACTGTTTGTCTTTGCTGAAACATGGTTAGTACATAGTAAGTACCTAACGACGCAAAGTTGGAATGAGATCAAAAACAAATGATGCTCTACTTCATGTTAAATATTTGAATTAGGAGTATACATAGATATTAATTAGCTAAAAACGGGTCTAATTCGCGCACAAACTAATATCAAAATATATAATTCTGACATACTCGTACCTACCTCGATATTAGTTTTTGCGCGAATTAGACCCGTTTTTAGCTAGTTAATATGTTTTCTGTAGGAGTAGGTACCTATAGAAGTACAAGTTTTTGGACAATAGAATATTATAAGATAAGTAGATACCTTTTGCCTAGAGTGTGAAACACGCAGCCTTTTATATCAGTTTTAATGACGCAAACGCTTTGCAAAATAGCAGTCTACAAATCAATTTTAGTAAAAATTTCCTCACGATTTGCTCGTATTTGCTATCAATTATCATGGTTGTTTAAAAATGGATTTAAGAGATTTATAAGCCGTTCGAGGAAAGGGTATATAATTGTGTACGATGTTGTTTTCGATTCACGATGCCAAATTTTCGAGAAAGTATGTGACTTAATTTAGACCCAGAGACGTTGTTTTTTTTATACCAGACAAGGGCGAGAAGACATTACGCAAACGGCAGCACAAACTACAAACCAGAAGACGACACAGCTTTGATAAAATAGTAAGTATAAATAACTTATAAAACTCCCAAGATTACTTTTTGTTCTACCTTGCATAGTTACTATTCTTAGGTGACTTTACAACCAACTTGGATATCGATAATTGTATAAAACACCCGAGCGACATTGTTTTGTGTGAATTCTGTCATATTTACGATAATCTATATATACAAGGTGTATCGGCAAGGTGTAGTAATATTGAAATGTGGGTATGTGTACCTGGTGATGAATCATTTGCCAGGGTACTAAAACCTGAAATCGATAATCGATTTTTTCACTAAAATTCACAAAATAACTAAATATTACAACCCTAACATGATACGGATGACGTCACGTTACGCGGGTCACTGGCATTGAATTATTTTTGTCGCAAATAGACCGCGGTGCACCGCGGTCTTTGAATTTTGCCGACAATATTTTCTGGCATTGAATTATTTCTGCCGCAAAGAGACCGCGGTGCACCGCGCGGTCTTTGAATTTGCCGACAATATTTTAGGGTTCAGTATTGTTACAAAGTTGAAAGCCTCTAAAATTCATTTCAGATACTTACCGCCTTAGAATAGAATTTTGGTATGTACATTACACGGACCAGATATCAATCAGCCGCCAAGGAATACTTTTGTCCGGTTGCATCTGTCCGGGTCGGTACAAATCGGTAAAAATCATTATTTAAAAAACAAACGGAACCCTAAGTACTTTTATGAATTTGTCTTGACGGATTTGACGTTCACTGACATTGCCCAGCTGATAACTAGGGTTGAACGATGGTTAGTTTTGCAGTAAACTTTGACGTGTCTTAATTCATTACCCTACCTACTTACAGATTTATAGTACCTCCAGACTACTTCGAAATAAGTATGTGTATGCATAGTTTCAGTATTACTACACCTTGCTGTTACACCTTGTATAAAAGCCAAAACTGACTGACTGATTGACTGACTGACTGACTGACTGATCGATCAACGCACAGCCGAAACCGCTGGGTCTAGAACCATGAAATTTTGCACAAATATTCCTTATGTGACGTAGGCGAGCAATAAGAAAGGATTTTTGAAAATTCAACCCCTAAAGGGGTGAAAAGGGGTTACAAAGTTTGTATGGAGCAACGTGTTTTCTTGGTCCGATCAACTTCAAACTTGGCATTTATTCTCTTTAAAACATTTAATTAAACACGTGTTTCATCGTGTTCTAATATTCAACCCCTAAAGTGATAAAAAGGGGTTGCAAGATATTTTCATCAGATTTAGTTCATAATTGAAATTTGGCTCAATTATGCCATAAGTGACATAGGAATGCACTAAAATGTGATTTTTAAAATTCAACCCCTAAAGGGGTGAAAAGGGGTTGTATCGTTTGTGTGTAACAACGTGTTTTCTTTGTCTGATCAGCTTCAAACTTGGCATTTACATTATTTAAAGGATTTATTTAAATACATTCATGGTTTTTTAACATTAAACCCCTTAAATGATAAAGAGGGGTTGCAAAATATTTTTCATCAGATTTAGTTCAAAACTGAAATTTTGTACACATATTCCTTAAGAGACTAAAGTGTGCACTAAGAATATTTTTTTTTTAATTTAACGCTTAAGTTGGTGAAAAGGGGTTGCAAAGTTCGGATGGAACACCTGTTTTATTGGTTTGATCAATTTCAAACTTAGTATCTATGTTCTTTAAAAGGTAGGAAGTGGTAGATTTTGGTATAAAATGATAAATTAAAGGTAGAAAATGGTAGATTTTTGATAGGAAATGGTAGATTTTTGGTAATAATGGTAGATTTTGGAAGGAATGGTAGCTTTTGATAGATATTAGTGAATTTGAAATTAAAATGGTATAATGGTAAAACGGTAGATTACGGTTAAAATGGTAGATTTAATTTAGGAAATGGTAGTTTTTTGTAGGAAATGGTAGATTCTGGTAGTAAATGGTAGCTTTTGGTAGAAAATAGCACATTTAGAAAGAAAATAATAGATTTAGAAACAACATTTTAGATTGTGGTAGAACATTTTAGAGTTTAGTGGAAAATGGTAGCTTTTGGTAGAACATGGTATTTTGGTAGAAAATGGTAGATTTTGGTAGGAAATGGTAGATTTTTGTATTAAATGTTAGATTTTGGTATAAAATGCAAGGTTTTTGTATAAAATGGTAATTTTGATAGAAGATGGTGGATGTTGTACGAGAATGTTGGATATCGCATATCGGATGTCGATGTCGAACTCGAGGTCATGGTCTATTTTTAGTTATTTGGAATTATGGTATATAGTCCGCGCGGACGAAGTCGCGGGCAACAGCTAGTAATGTATATTTGTCCTAGATTTAACGTGAAGGTTGTATACGTCAGCGCATATTATGTCTAATGGAGTGGTATCGGACGATGGAAAACATGTTATTTACCTACATATTAACGTTCATTCACACACATTTCTATTTGGTTATAATTTTAGTATAATTAACGTCTTTGTACCTATATATTGGAAGCTCACAGAGATAACAATATTATTTCACCGTTTTCAATGTTAGCGTCTGCGTCTTTGCATAATCCAGTAATATCCACTAAGGTAAAGCAGTCTTGTTTATATGGGTTTGTAACTGCGATACACGTTTAATTAATAGGCTTTTATTTAACTTTTAATTCTGTATATGGAGGCGATACTGCTGTTTACCTTGCACCACTATTCCGACTTATGTCATATAATACCTAATTGGGATTACTTAGGACATAATATGAAGCTAGGTGATAAGAACAACTTTCTTGGCAGCGTTGAAACTATACCTTCATTCGTCTAATCAGCGGTTCTCAAACTTTTTTGGTCACGGAACCCTTTTGACAAGCAAAATACTTGACAGAACAGAACCCTACAATAAAATATACAATATAAAATACAACAAAAAAATGCGTTGTAAACAATCTCGACTTTATGTTTTTGAACATAGAGCCGAAAGTCGCTTGTTCACAACTATAGCGTCTAATTCAGAGGCGGCTTTTATCAAAGGGACTGCGTGCTCACCAGTATACGCGCGGCGGGCGGAGTCAAAACGTTGGACCAGTGACCAGAGAGAGGTGTTTTGTTTTTTTTTCTAAATTCTTGCGGAACCCCTACAGGGGTAGCGCGGAACCATAGGGTTCCGCGGAACACACTTAGAGTACCGCTGAGTCTAATTGATCTTCACCGTTTATCTAATCGAAATTACATCATGTATTATAAGGCAGATATTATATTATGATACATGGATCAGTGCACCCACATATCTACCATAACGTTATGTCGTGTATTCACTCACCTTTTGGTATATTTCACCTATTAGTATCTAATTCCAATTTTTCATTTATTCAAAATAAAACGCTTTTACTAAATTTAGTTATGTACAATATTACTATTTATAGTAGGTATAATATTCATCATCATCATCATCAGCCTGAAGACGCCCACTGCTGAACATAGACCTCCCCTTAGACCGCCGCACCGGTTCCTGCAACTCTTTTGATGTCGTCTCTCTAACTATGTAGTAGGAGGCATACCTACACTTCGTCTTCTAGTCCGCGGTCGCCACTCTAGAACCTTTCTTCTCCATCGGTTATCACTTCTACGAGTGATGTGGCCTGCCCATTGCCACTACAGCTTACAACCTGAGAGCTATGTCGTAAAATTTAGTTCATTGACGAATATCAGCGTTCCGGATTTTATCGCTCAAAGACACTCCGAGCTAAGCTCTCTCCATTGCCCGCTGTGTGACTCTGAGATTCTCCAAAAGGCCAGCAGTTAAGGACCACGTCTCAGTTCCAAAATCCACATGTCATCACTGGTATGGCTGGTAACACACACTGGTTGAAGAGACCCTTGTCTTCAGGCACTGTGGAATTTTAGTTGAGAAAATGTCACGTATACTCTATCTATAATAATTATTACCTATAGTGATCTTATCTTAATGTATATAAATTACGCGTCATGTTGTTTGAATCCTAAACCACTTATCTGATTTTAATCAAATTTGCACACAGTGTGCAGTTGGGTCTATAGTCGCAATAATAAAAACCTTAGCCACAGCAACGCGTGGCTGTGTCTGCTAGTATAAATATTAATGAATACTACTTATATAATATAATATTATTTAACTAAAAACAAAATTGCATACCTATGAGTTTTCTATTTATTACTAAACAAGCATCGATTAGATAAATATATGATATGAATTTATTACTTACTTCTATAGATATGAACTTGCGAGGAATGTGACGAGGAGGCCTTTGCCCAGCAGTGGGACAGTTACAGGCTGAATTATTATTATTATAGATATGAAGTTGCGAGTAATGTGACGTGAGAGATCAAAATCAGAACATCAAAAGAGAAGGGAGTTCAGTTAAACCCTATTTATACGTACTTACATGTTTTAAAGGTGTTTTCCTCAACTTTTCATCAGAATATTACTCAAAAAGGTCGATTTAAACCACAAATATACTGGCGAGGTCATGCGTACGTGCCGGTGCACACAGCGAGTTGTTTACTGTGGGCGCATGCAGCTCGATATTGGGGCATCTATTAGGAGATAATTTCAAAAATAGTACGCTAATCACAATAATCACTTTGTCAATTATGGCTCCAGTGATTGCCTCAGAATCTTCCATGGCAGTCTGGAACTTTCCAAACGGTTTATTTCGAGTTTACTTTATAGTCTTATTTAGATTTTACAATAAAGCTTTGCTTTAGGACCTACTTATATAGGATGTGTAAATAAAAATTAACCAAGTATACATTATTTAGAAATTAACATCGAACAACAATTATAGTAGGTAAGTATACTTATACAAATGAATCCTATTATTATTTTTCTCGCAGGTTAGAACGTAACGTTGATGTCTGCACATTTGCAAGACACACGGCCCTACCAGTTCATGTCATTTAGTGATTTTCGTGACTTTTGACGTAAGATTGCCCGTAATAAATTCAGGGTCAAACAAAGTCAGACGTTCTTCAGTTCAGTATTTTTATTTATAGTACAAGGTATCTAGACCCTGACCTAATTTCGACCAGGGGCCCTGTTGATAGATGTATAATCAGCCATAATGTATGTAATCCGTGCCTTAATTTTTGTGGTCATTTGCGCAATTTTTATACAAATCACAAACGTAGCTGCGGGAAAACCTTTGTTTGATCATAAAAACATAGCTTTATCTACCATCTTAATTGTTAATTATGATAACTATCGTTTAGATTTTAATTTTAGTAGCGATACTATTGATCTTAATTGAAACAGTTACTACTCGTATTTTTTTTATCAATGTTATCATATTTTATGTAGGTATTTCATAAATATTTGTTTAGTAGGTAGGTATTTGTACAATGTATACATGTATCGAACGCGTGTCAAAGTTCCTAAGGAACAGCAAGCAAAGTGCTTGTTACAAACAAATCGAAAGAATTTCTTTAAAACTTAATAGGTCCTAATGTACCTCCTACCTACCACCGCACCCCGCCTACAAAACGGCTAGCCATTGACCCATCGTGGAACCCTTGAAGAAATAATAACAATGTAGGTAGGTACCGTGAAACAGGATTACCTACCTATGAAAGGGTAACGAATTCAATTGAAACGTATAGGTATACAACGCTACTCTTTAATCAAAATTCCGATTACGCAAGCCTTGCCCTATATAAGTATCAACGACCCCGAACGAGAGGAAAACCGCCCTAGTTCCATTCACGCGGTAGACTCGGAGGGGTGTGGTGCGGCCGTTGACCCCGTTACCGGTCAGGGCAATGACCTCGCATCAGCTGTTGCATAGTGCACACTGGGTGAGGCTTAACCTACTTTGCACATACTGACAACTACATCGACGTCAAATTAGAGATAATATGATCTTTTCCGCTCATTGGTTCATTTGTGTTACTAATTGTATATTTTTAGTGCAGTGTTTTTAGAAAATTGACTCTATTATCAAAGTGGCTTAAAACTTAGTTAGTAGGTGCCTACGAGATATGACAATGAGAATTTACCATGATAAAATTATAAATAGGTACCTAGGTAGGTATAACACAAGTACAAAAATTCGCCTTTTTGTCTATCGTATCGTCTCGACTAATGTAACCTACCTACCTATTTGATAAATAAAGTAGGCACTCAACTAGTAAATAAACCTACTTGTGCAGGATATTCTTGTTATGGTTGTAATAATAACTGTAATTAATGAATACATAATGTGTGGTTTGAAGATAAGTAGTGAATCATATTGCTTTTATTTCTTTGTGGTAGGTACCTATTTAAGTATATCGACATAAATATTTGACCTACTTACCGTATGTAGGTAGATAAGCATAATAAATTACGTTGACATGGTTACCTATAACACACAAACATTTACAATACAATACTTACTACAAATAAAACTTAATTATAAAAGAGGTTATGAGTTTCACTTGTAACTTGGTTATGTATACCTATGTGCCTGTCATGAATAGGATTCATGTAGGTACATACATAATTTACAATTTTACATCGTCGTAGTTAGCGTCTATTGGAATTTTTCATTATGCATGGGAAAATGTTCCTTTCTTTTGCTATGTTTACCGCATTTATTATAAAATTTTCCTGAAACGGAGAAAACTGTTCAGTGTACTTACTTATATTTATTTAGAGTTAGGTACCTACTTTATTTATGTTTCTCTATGTAATTTGTATGGTTAAAAAGTTTAAAGTTTTAGTTAGCTTGTGATTCAAAGGTACCTAACCTAATGCGTTTGACCGCATGAAGTTAAAAATAGCCGTTAAGTAATTATTTATTTTTTATACAAAGAGTTGTTAGTGTCAGAGTGTATTGCAAATTTAGCCACAGTCGTTAAATATTCCAAGGAAATCATTAAAATGTTTCATAGGTAATTTAATACTTTGTGGTAGAGAGTAAAGGAAGTTTAGAACCAAACATAGTTTTATTGCCTCGGCGGGTTATTAAGCATCATAGGTGAAAGTTACACGAAAAACATTTAGCCAGACGTGTGGTAGGTAGGTAGTGTTTTGTGAAATAACACATTTAAATAATTAGTGCCCCGATCTGCTCTACCCATCGCCGATACAAAATGGAAAAGGACCACTACTGAATATTCAGCACTATCATTGCGATTTTGCATAATATCATGTCATGTAGTTAGAGTTTTTTTCTGGCACAGAAGGTTACCATAGCGCGATGCAATACGGAATATAACATTACATAAAATTTATTATTTAGGTCTGCAAATCATTATACCTTCTAGTTCTAATTTAAGTAGGTAGTTAGCAAAATATAATATACAGTAATGGCTCAATCTCACGTACTGTACGTACGCACAAAAGCCATTTATAGTGCATTATTTACGTATGTAAGAACTTGAACTCTACCTTACAAAATGTGCTACAATCATAGTTGGTTTTGGTATAGGTAGTAGGTACCAACATTAACACAATTTTGCTCCTATACAAAAACTTTATTTTTATTATACAGACAGAGTAACAGGACGAGCGGGTCGCTGTCTAAATGGTAAGCGTCTGCGTCACACCTGCTTATAACAACTGCAACACCACCCAATAGGTGCTTTCTCTATGAAAAATTGGCAAGCACTAAACTTGCTTCTGTGCCAATTGAATTTTACTTTGTAATTGAATGCTTGCGTACAATTTTAAAAGGACTTATTTTAGTGTTCAGGCGACAGTTTACTTGTTATTGAAGCGCGTGGGATCACAACACTAGCAGGTAGTCAGTACAGTAGATGTATTTCCTACGTCGACGTATCATCAATTAGGGTTAATGACTCTACATTCGGCTGCTAGCTCAACAGGATGGTCGCTAGACAAAAATCTGGTGTAGAGTTATATTCACTTGCCGGTGCCTTCAAAAATGTTGAAGAGTTTCTTTGAATTTTTGTTTTGGCGGAAGCGTCGTGCTTTGGAATTCCTAGTTGTAGAACTTTTTTTCATATTATTTTCGCCGATGTAATTAGAGCAACTTTTTTTTAAATAATGACATCGGGAGTATCCTCCAAAAACAAGTTTTTAGTAGGTATGGCGACGGACTACTTGGTTAGTTAAATTTGTAAATTCAAAGTGGCAAGCATTACCTACCTAGCTTTTCTTCGCTAGTGTCTACGCTTTTTTATGGGCTACGTAGGTATGCTATATAAATCAATATTTCTCCTAGTTTCGTCAACTATGCGGATGCCCCTCCACGAAGTAGGTAAGCTACAATGTCAATGGGCTTGTTTTGCACAAACGGCTCAGTCGGTCACCTACCATTTGCACTGGCCGTGGGCTCTGTGTTGCTATGGGCTTTTCTACTACTTTTACTAGAAGACATAGGTACTTAACTTTGTTCTGTGAATTTACTTGAAGTTAGGTACCTACCTACTTTTCACACAACGATCAAACATAATTAAAATGAAGCAAGCAGTGACTGTTTTTAATTATGATCGGCATAACACCATGTATCATGATGTGCATTTTGTCGACTACAACTGAAGAAAAATCTAAAGGTTCACAATTAACATAAAAGATAAAAATTGCAACAATATAATTATTATAGCTATTTTGGCCGAAGCCCCTGTATTTGTTTACTTTCCTGATAAAGAGGCTTACTGTGGAGTTGCTTATCTTTCGTATCGTGAATTGTAAAGTATAAACTTTAAATTAATGTAGGTACCTATATCTACTTATAGTATCTAGTGGACAAAGGAAGTTTATTATGTAATTTTACTTTAGCGACCTACTTCGGTTTTGCACGGGGAAATAAAATGTCAGTATTAGAAGTGCACATACATCTACAGATTCCTTCAGGAATCATACTATTTTACCTACTTAGTACCTACGCCTCAGCGAAAGCAGGAACTAAATTATAATATTATGTTATGTTATGATATATGTAGTAGGTACAGTGTACAGTGTAGTGTATGTGTACAGTGTAGTAAGTAAGTACTTACTTAATTTAGGTTATGTGTTTGACAATATACTTAGGTAAAAGTACACATTACATACCCACTTACCTACCTACTCATTTATAATTTTGTACTAACAGTTTTTATGATACAATATACGATCCTATAAGTAGGTAGGTATATGTATCCTATAGTTATTATGTCTAGATGTGATAATGATTTCATCATTAAGTCACTTGGGAGAGTTTCAAGGTTATCTTTGTTGATACTTATCTACGGTTCAGGATTTAGTTCCGCCAATCTTGGATCTTTTGTTTACTTACCTTTTATAGATATCAAATTGTTTACCAAGAAGGGATGTACTTACTTACCTCTACCGGAACAGTCATTGTTTACTTTTTCACGTTATGTAACAGCATGATTCAATAGGTAAGTATACCAATTGGAGTTCATAAGATCTTATCGTTTATAGGTAGGTCTTATGATAGCGCATAACGTAAACATAGTTTTATCGTTGTAGACTGCAGATAGGGATTTCTGAAAATAAAATATACCTACTTGCTTAAAGCAACTAAAGTGGTTTTCATTAGGTTTAAGTAAGTAGGTAAGTAAGCACATAACTAAAAAATGCCCACATGTTTAAAAATAGGTAAGTACCTATGACAAAGATCAGCCGTAATCGTGGGAGTCAAGGTTTAGAACCATATAGGTACCTAATATCCAACTATTGCTAAAGCGGAAAGGCAGTTTAAGGATAGGTACCTATATGACGGTTCACCTAGAAACAAAGTTTAAAGCTAGCTGAGTTACAATATTTTAAACATGGTCTACACAAAAAGTTTCCTAATTTCACATACACATACAGTAGTGACAACATTAAAGGCTATAATCGATTGTGAGAGCAAGCACTGCATCAATACAAAAAAATCTGCTAGCAAAATTATTTCGTTACCTATGTTTCTGAAAACTTTGATAAATAACCAGCAATTGTTATTACATATTAGCTCTGCCTGCGGAGTCGCAGCGTAAGTAATTTAACCGAACAAGGGCTCCCCGCCCTAGAGGAAGTTTACTGGATAGTTTATGTGGTTAAATTTATGAAGTCGTAGACCTTTCATGTCTATTGTATTTGTATCACGCAATGGGAGGTAAAACGCAATGTCTGAATTCAGAATGGTATTAATAGCTGAATGACACGAAAGGGGATGTTAATGCTTTAAAAAACTGGGCACGGCCTAAGTTAATACAGCTGTGGGAACGGCAAAATTATATTTGCTCTAAATCGGCGTTTTTGGTGGGACTGATTGACCTCGTAGTTCCTGATTTCTTAGATACTTACATACAACCCTATACCTACCTACCTATATCTATGTATTTTGTATTTTGCGACGATCTGCTATAGGTACATACACAATACCATAGAAGACAGTATTAATGGTATTTTCATTACTTGGATAGCATAATAAGAAACGTAGTGATTCTAGAATAACTACGACATAATCTATATTACATAACTTTATCAAAATGTACCTATTATCAATTATTTATCACTGTCATCGCAGTGACGCAACGCATAGGTACCTGCCTACTTATAAAATACAATATAACTCTAACGCTCGGACATGCAGGTCATGGCATGGATGGAAAACATGGATTATGCTGAACTATTCCAACATAGTTGCAATCAGACTAGATAATGTTAGTATACTTACCTACTTATATAACTAGTAGGTACTACTTACGATTTTATAAGTACTACCTACTAAGAATTTGAAGTCTGTGAGAAGCGCATATGCTTACGCTATACAATATACAAGACTTACTTACATATAAAGCGTTAGCCGCCCGGTAAATAGTGAAGCGACAGTAGATAGTAGATACACCGAAAATGTTACTAGGTATATATTTTTATTGGTAGGTATGTATCATGTTTGTATGTCTTTGTTCACATTCTGGAGTAACTACCACAACCACAAATGAAGAAAAATCGTTGATTGGTCTTTAAAACGTGCATTAGTTGTTGTAAATAATTATGTAAGCGATGTACTTAGTCGTAGTTTCAAGATTGTTCTATGCAAAATAGTTAGGTACTTATATGGAATACTCTAGAAGAATCAAAGGTTTAGGGTACTTTTGGATAGTTAGGACATCCCTATATAAAGCCAGAGAGAGCGGCAGAATGTGTTTCTTCAGCACAAAGGCTTCAATTTTCATTCATCTAAATAAGTGGGTCAATGATGACAAACATGAACTATGTTGCAGCGCTGACATAATAAGTTGATACATTTGCTATTGCATCGTGAATGCGTTTTGCCTGCTACTGCAATTTCGCAATGGAACAAGGCTTCCTGTTATGTTACCAGAATGCAAATCTTTGACATACAAAGGCTAGGTTCTTAACGTAAATTCATTTATAAAATCTGTAATGCTTCCATTGATATCAGAATTATTATCAAACCACTTGCAACATCGTTGCCGATCTACCTACTCGTAACTGGGATCGTCATTATTTAATAAAGAGAATCGTACAAAAAATATACAAGTAAGTTACTTACTATTTAAAAATAAGTAAAACACAAATCATATCAGTCTTTATTATATCGTCAATGATAGACAAAAATAATGTAGGTCAGAATTAAGTAAGTATATAAAATTTTCGAAACCTCAGATAGATCTATTAACACAAACATTATTTTTTTCAGATATTTGATTTCTAGGGTGGCTGTGGGAGTGCGTAAGGTTAGAATAATATTGGGCTATTCTGCAATAATTAATGAACATAGGCTGTCCAACTGTTATATAAAATTATAAGCTAGTTATTTTTGCAATAGTAGGCACCACATAGGTACCAAAATAGTACAGTAATCTAGATGTGTGTTCAAGAAGTGTTTCGCAAGGATGAATTGGATTTTAGCAGAATCGGTATATTATGACCCATTTACGAAATGAAAAAAAGCGTAGGCGTTCCTAATTACTTTGAAATAGAAAAGGTCAGCACTTTGACATTATAATATATGTGCATTATATTGCCCAAGTTCGGACATTAGATTAGTAGTTGTTATAGGTACTTCGTTTGATTTTTGTAAATGAGAATTTCACTCATGAATATCGGAAATCGGAAGTTATATAAAAATAACGTAGACAAAAGTAGAGTAAGTACATCGCCTTGTGATGCGACTTTTTTGTTCAAGCATACCTATACATAATATAATAGGTAGGTATATATAATATATAATATTCGTTCGTTTCTTTATTTTATTTTACTGTTTACAACGGGACCCACTAAACCCACTTGTAATTACTAATGAAAAAACCAACTTCAACACAGGAAACAGTAATAAGTATTATCTACATAGGTACTAATAAAAATTTGCCGATATTGATATCTCGAGGTTTAATTATATCACCATCCAATGCCTTGTTTAATAAGTGGATACTGGATACTTATCAGGGCAGTGTGCGTAATCAGCATGTTTTCGTTTTGCACCATTTTCGCCGTTATCAGGTGCCTATATCAGTGGGTTCTCGTGCGTTAGTATCAGGTTATCAATGTCTGTTTTTAGAGGATGTTATGCCTACATTGTACATTAACTAACATTACCTACAAGGTGACCTTTTAGTTTTGACTTTTTAGATGTCTTGCAATATATTAGTGTCGTCATACTGCTAAGACATGGGTTGTATGGATAAGTATTAGATAGAAAACAGAATCCATCATAATTTAGATAATTATAAAGAAAATAGTCTTGTTTTTATTGAAATACGTACGGGATTTAGGCTAGCGTTTGATCACTATCTGGCTGGGTGTTAAGTGATGAAGTGTTTGAAGATGGTAAACATGGTAAGCCTAGAATAGATCTCGCTCTCAAGGTTGCCGGATAGGGGTGTGGCGACAGAATTTGCTACTTGAGGGTGGTAACTAGCCGCGGACACAAGTTTTCTTCATCAGAAGCACCTCTCATTTCATGTGGTCAGCTGCTTTCAAACCTGCGTCATGCGCAGCTGCGATTCGATGACGGAGCCAACAGCGATCATCGCTACGAAAAAGTCTACGAGTAAAAGGTATACTCGTAAAAGTATCGCAAACAAAAGCTAAACGACAATATAGTTTGGTCACATAATACGAGTGCCACGTGTAGCCGTTTTATGAGTTGGCTCATTCCAAAAAATTGAGGCATAATATACACTATGTAACACATCTAACCCATTTAATTTTACAACATATTATTTATCTAACCTTGACCGAAAATCCGAAAACCCAACATACCTACCTATCGACTAGAATAATAATCTCCAGCAGTTTTTTGCGTTGTTTTGTTACTAGGTAGGTAAAAAAACTTGTTCTGTTTATAAAAGCAAGTGAAACGTAGCTGGTTATTGATCACGATAAAACTCAGAATAATTTATTTATTTTAGTAGAGGCAGAGGCCTCTACTCAATAGTCAGTGAAGGATGCTAAAGTAACTATAGATTTGAAATTTAAAAATGCCGTAGAGGACCATGTAAGTGGAACTTTCCACACGAATATGTAAATTGTTCGTGTTTGGTTTAGCCGAGTATCGCCGAGTCTTACACTCACACACACATGAGGTTTCAAGTTATGTATTCGAAGGTGACATCATCTGCTCGAATCGTGGCATGGCGGTAATCTTGACAAACTTGTCGTGAAGTCTGGTTAAATGAAGTACCTACCTACCTATCTAAAATGAGGAAACATGATTTTAGTCTCAACAATGTTTAAAAACGGGAACAAAGGGAATAATTATATGTTCAACTTTTAGCTTTTTTGAAAATTTAAGGTTTGAGCGTCAGGTAATTTTAATATCATTATCATAAGTTGGGATATTAATGACAGCATATAATTACAATAATACAATACAAAAATATTAAATTATAAAAAATGTCCCGAAACGACTGGAGTGTAGACTGGTGTGTAGGTAATTGTGCTTGCTGGTAGGGAGATATTTAGTACGTCAGTAGGTAGTTACTTACTTAACTACGAGTACCTATAAGCACCATATTAAAACACTTGATCAATAATACAAGCAATCGAAATAATTAAATACTTTATTAATATATCATTCAAGGTCTAGCAATTTCCTGAATACACAGGAATACGGAAACATCGACGCCATTTTTTGTGCGATGTCCATCACTTGTATCAGAAGTGCAATGAACTTTGTAGATAAGGCGTTTTGGATAAGTATATTATTATAGACTATACCTTTGTGTATGTCCAGATACTTCAAATCCTCATCTCATATTGAAGACTGTCCCACTGGAATAAGGTTTAATTCAGGTTGAGGTATAACTTCCGCTATTGGTCAGTATATTTCAATATACTCGTAGAGTGGTATATTTGGGCATCTGAATTTCTGATGACGACTGTCCTTGACCATAGGCTCGTGTAAAGAAGAGTCAGGTGAGATATTTTCCAAATTCACATTTCAAGTTTGATGTAAGTTCCATTATGGAACCTCGTTTGTTACTAGATAAGTTGTTGGTAATATATACCTATCGGATTGATCGAAATTAGAAACAAAAAGCGGCCAACCAAGTGCCAGTCGGACTCACCCATGAAAGGTTCCGTAGCAGCAAGTAACATACCTAGTATAAAAGTTATTTTAGTTCGTTGTAACTTTGATCGATGTTTTAATAAAAGGGTGTAGGTATTTGATTTACGATTTCTGACGTACTTATAACAAAAAATACTTCTTACTAGATCTCGTTCAAACCAACTTTCGGTGGAAGTTTATATGGTTATGTAGGTAGGTACATCATCCTATATATTTTTTGTAGTTTTATCATTCTCTTATTTTAGAAATTACAGGGGGGGGCACAGTTTACCACTTTGGAAGTGTCTCTCAATACTTTTTACATCAAATCAAATAAGTACCATATTTTATTGATACCTACATCCTTTCTTAGTTTTATATGGGTATATGTAAATAATTTTTAGAAAATAAATATTCTTTCTATTTTCATGTCAGATTGCTCCGAGTTTTTACAACAGTAGGTAGGTACTTTTAGGAAACAATGGGTATATAGGTAGCCGTAGGTCCTATATAAATACCTATATAAATCTATTGTAGTTATCTAATAACCTTAATAAATAATATATCTTATCAAAATCTTATAATAAATAAGCACCTTACCTACTATGTTATAATTAAGTATATAACATTATTATCGATATTAGATGATTTCTTTTCATTTAGATAGTGACATTCTAAACAAAATAAAACACATAGAATGTTAAACATTTTTATTATTTTGAATGCAAAATCGTGTTTGACACGATGGTTGAATTTTTTTTAAGTTCTCCATGCAGGCACATCACCAGTGAGTATAGAGCTACAATATTATACGGAGGTCAAAGTAGTCAAACTTAGTTGCTATTGTTGAAATGTTTATCTTTAAGGTATGTAAAGTACCTTACGAATTTTCAGTTCTTTAGGTACTTATAACAGTTTATTAACAAAATCGGTCTCTCTCTACGACAAATTATTTTAGACTCTACTTAAACTTTGCGTTTGAAAACTTATGTCCAGAATCTAGAAGATGAAAGATCTGGCTCTATTTGCTGCAAAAGGCCGGACATTTTTCTACCTTGTAATAAACAAAATAATTATTTGTTTTCAAGGGTGCACTCATAAGTAGAGGTCGATCGAATATTTTCCTGTTCAAAGCATTTGTTGATTGAAGATTTTCATTTGATACGGCATACAAAATTACACACTACCCTTAATTTTACATAAACACAATACTACTAGATTGGAATACTTAATAACGCAAAGAAGGATTGTTCCATGCGTAGTTTCACTCAAAAGTGCATCCACTTTTTTATTATGTAATGTGTGCGTGAGTGGCATGTAATTTATCATCTCCAAAAATGCACACAAGCGCAATGAAAATGTCGCATGCGTGTTGGTATTTAGTCCAAAAGCAGGGAAAATTAATTAGTATTTAGCATAAAAGCTTTGATTTCGAACAATAGCGAGTCAAAGCCCGAACTAGGCCTAAAACGTCCCAGTAAAAATGGCTGACGAGTATACTTGGTTTCTATGTGTTATTCTTCTAAGCCTACTAGTATCAATACTTAATTAGCATTATTTTTTAAAGTATTTTTGTCCCACTGCTGAGCAAAGGTCTCTCCGTCTCCTTCCAAGCCTCTCAATTGTCCGTCGTAATTACGTCAATTTGTATTAAACTTGTATTGCCCGTCCATTCATTTCCAAGATTAAGGTTTGGCTTATCTTATCAGTCAATGTTAGACCTAGGGTCTTTATTTACTTAATATGGTCCGACCTGACGTCAATCTGCGAGTGTCAATTCTGTATACATAACGTCTATTTACATGTTATTAATAGCCAAATAGGTCAGACCCAATACTGACGTATTTATCGTTTATTTCAATGTGCATGAGTGAAGAACACGACTCAAATGCATCGCGGTGATACCCCAAACTAGGTGGATGTAAAATTTCTTTATTCAGCTGGTATAGACTGAATAATAATGAAGATAGAGAAGCGTTTACGATTGTACTGTACGTACAGGTATGAAGAAAACCCATTCAGAATAGTCTATTGAAATAAATATCACCTAAGTATCGGTATGAAAGATAACCGCTTTTCAATCTCAAGCGATACATAATAATATGAATGTCTAAGTACCTACCATACTTATACACCACACCTACCACACTTATATGTGGTTCACGCCTTTTCAGTCTTAACTCTTGTAGATAAGAAGAAAAATTGTTTATTTTCTAAGACATTATGGCGGTCGACACCTCACTGTTGTGAGCCTCACATGTATTATACATTGACAAACTGAGCAGCGCAAAAAGTCTGCATCAGCATTTCAAATTCTGTTTTCCGTATCCTTGGACTGGGTGACCGCATGATACATTACAATGGCTGCCATGAAAATAATCTATTTTCTAATAACGGTACGGTTACGTTTAATACGTAAGTAAATAAAGATAGCTACTCATGTGGTAGAGAAATAAACTCGGGCTCTACCTTTGTGCATGCATACAATATGTAATTGGCACCTTGTTTGTACATAAATACAACAAGTGATCTTGAAAACGTTTATGTTGTCTAGACACTCCTCTCCGATCTCGTCAACATTCCTAATGTTTGCTTGTCACGCCCATCTGTGGCTACTTTGTTGTATTTTAGTAAGTTATAGTTAACTAGGTAGGCCTACCTAGTTCATTTTTAATTTTCCTCTGAACGTTTATATCGTTAACCTTATCTTTATACATGTTGTGTTTCATTTATTCAACTAACTGTATTATTATTATTACTTCTAATTAACCTGCATTCAAAAAGGAGGAGGTCCTCAATTTGACTATATTTTTTTAAATCCCATATTGTATGAAATCAAAAGAAACACCTTTTACTAGTTATACCTACACATATGGATATACTAGCCCACAACGATGTGGTCCGTGGTAAACTCATCGTTGTGCCATTAGATATAATAATTACCTATGCACTTAGTATAATATAGTACATATATAATATAAAATTATCTAGTAATCCATACCACGTTACCTAAATAAACAACTCAGAAGTCATACCTACCTACCTAGGTATCGCGACTTTATATTATAAGTGAGTCAATTTATCTTTTACATCATCTGAGTCTAGGTTTTCTTTGCATAGAAGATCAAATATTTACTAATAAATGAATTTATACTAATCATTAACACTTTGTGATTTACGCAAATCGTTCGAGTCAAAGATTCTCAGAAATTTCCTGTCTTTTCTAGGATCGTTCCTTCACGCCAATAACAGATTTATGTTCACATTTGTTTACAATTGATTGTTGGGGCCGCTTTTTATAGTCCCATAATCTTGCTCTTGTACTATTATGTATTCTGTGCTTGGGGCGAGCATTGAAAAGGGGAATTCTCCGCAAGACGCCAAGGTTCTTTGTAAGAGCGTCAGGTGTGTATATAGTATACGGTGACCCGATTTAAGCCATGGAATAGGAGCTTAAAATTGAACACCACAAAGAAACAAAACAAACCCCGCGAATACCCCTGTTGAGCTCGTTTACCAACAAACATACTTTGAATCCGACAGCTTCTGATTTCAATTCTAAGCTTCACGCTGTTGAAGCTATTTTGGCTTGATGGATTTTGATGGAACCGTGTATTTTTATAGGGGAAAAAATATTATAACAATAAAGGCACCCTTGCACAGCGATACCGCGCCCGAAGAAAAACGGTCATAATAATAATTTAATTTATAATTACCGATTATTTCATGAAAAAATGCAAATAACTACATGATGGTGTCCCATAAATTAATAAAAACAACACTTAATCTATAGCCTGAATAACTATTGTCTCTGTGTATGTAGTACGCGATATAATTATGTATATTTAATTTACGAGTAGTACCGCGACTTTTACACAATGCGCTTACATCTACGTGTTCAGCGTTAGTAGTCTACCTAGTGTTGATATACTGATGCCTCATTGACTGTTCGATACTCAAATAAACTTGAAACTAGGTACTTCAAAGTGTAGTTTTATATTAAAGTTTTATATTAGAATATTACATATAAAAATACTTAATATTCTATTTTTGCGTAGACCGTGCTACGGCGAGAGCTACGGAAATGGTCTACTTGAAAGCAGCTAACAGGGAATGGAAGTAATATAGGTAATATTTTAGTATTGTTATTGTATTGGCAAAACAATGATGCCCTTATTATTTATGTAGTGTGAATAGTAATGATAAGTAATTACTACCTAACAAAACCGAATGTAGAATATCAAATCGGTGATAAAATGTAACTCACTGTAGAATTATAACAGGTCGACATATAATATCTATTAGATAAGTATAGAGATAATCTGGCGTGGATAACGAGCTGGGCTTACGCTTGGGTTAGGACAGAGACCAAAAGGATAGGGGGCTCCATTTATATTATTGGGGTAACATCAACCTTCGGGTTTATACACTTCTAGTTGAGTATTTATTGAATTCATACATTCGTTTTTATGACAAAATTTTAGATTCGGTAAACTAGTCTTATTTGGATGATAATTACATGATAATGTACTTTTGTGTAATTTCGTTACTATACTTACCTTATTTTCGTATAGTTTATCAATTTGGGTATTTCAAAAATCGAAGATGTAAGATGGACGCCGGTCATTTTCAACGGGCATTATGTTCTAAGCCCAAACAAAATAATGTCACGTATCTGCAGCAAGTCGGGCAAAATTGCTAAGTATTTTAAGTATCACTTTCGGGAATCAATAATTGTAATCATTGAACCAGAAAATGCTACCATTTTAGATTTCAGAAAGATTATCATTGTCATATTATTGTGGTGTTAAGTAGCCAATAAACAATTGTTTTTCTTAAGGGCTTTATCGCCTGATTTACGTAGGGACAATGGTATCCACAGAAAATAAAAAATTTAATTTCTTAAGGGTTTTATCGCCCGGTTTACGTCGGAGTATATGAATACATGATACCATCAAAAATCAGTATAAGTAGGTAACTTTGTCAAAGATGATCGCTTACACATTCCAACGCTTCATCAAGATACGAGCGTATTGCGTAGAATCTTGTTTTTAGAAAACAAAGATCATCTGACACGCTTTAATTTTGGCGATAAACATCTATCTCATACGATAATGCCCCATCACCTGATCGTGAGTCCTACGCATAATGTTAAATCTTATTAAATCGTAGGTTGCTGCTAGCTATGATAATGGAACAGCCGAATTATGCAGGTATGCCGATATTGCCACTATAGATCTTGAATGTTGGGTGGGTGAAGTGAAGTTAAAGCTTGCGGTACATAAATTGTTGGGGTTATGTTTTTGTTATTGTCAGTCACGTAGGCCTCCGAGCGAGAGCTTCGATAGCGAGCAAGAGACGGCATGTTCAGAGCAGATGTGTCTGTTGCCAGAGCAGGACAGAGATATGGCGTGACAACTGACAACAAAGATGGCGGCGCCGGTTGAACCGGTTCGGGGGACCACGTGCGATTTGCGCCGTCGCGTTGCGTCGCCACCGCAGCCTGCTGCCGTTCCCGCAGCTTGTTTGTCAACAAATGCTCTGCGAAGGTCATTCATAGGAGGGTTAGGAACACAAAGGATTCTCAATTGCGTAACTCAACAACTAAGCCAACAAGAACTTAATGACACACATTTAAAAGTTTGCTTTAATAATTAGATTAATGTAGGTAAGTACTAGGTAGGTAGGTACCTACCTACTTATTGTAAAATGTGAGACTTATTTTAACTCATTGGTAATATGAGTTGGAATAATAATAATAAACTTAATTCATCGGATCCAGTGCACTTTAAAACAAAGATCCAAAATAACGTGATTGATTTTACTGGAGCTAGGTGGTACTTATGTAGTTGAGTAAATAATTATTACAACAGAAAATGATGACCATTTTAAAATTGACATTATTTATAATGGTGCTATTTTGTTGCTTGATATTGATAATGTGGGCAAAATGTTCACAGCTAAACATGATGCAGTTACGGCTCATTCAAACAATTATACAGCTAGCTGTTTTGCTGTATTTTTAGATTCGTCGTTAGGTAAATAACGTGTAAATCTAGATAATCATAGGCATTAGGCAGGTAACAATGTTCTTAAGCAAATAGTAGGTGAGTAAGTACCTACATACTGGTCTGTAACATCTGGTAGATATTTGGATATAATTTATAATATCAGCTCAATATGCTAGTTACGAGCGTTGGGAAAAATAAGCAACAAAAAATATAAACACGTCAGCAGCCGTGGCAGTGGTGTGAGTGAATACGCATGCGCCTGGTTGGCGAGGGAGGCCACAAACAACGACGCACTATAGGACCGGCGGGGGGAGACGCGAGGTACGGGGCGTAGAACGCGACTTTGTGCGCGCCGGCCCGACACCGGCTCTTCAGTTGGATTTCAGAACATCGGATGGGCGGGCGTGTGTAGGATGGATCGCTAAGACACCAGCAGTTTTTTTTTCATTCCGCCTTCTAGCAGTGTTTGTTTATAACCTTCCGGCACATTTCATATATCCTTCTCGACGGTGGTGCTTTATGAATTTAGTTTGGGCGTTTAATTTTTTATCTTAATTTTAACGCCGTTCCAATTTCACGTCGAGAAGGCAGCCGCTACAAGATTGAAAGCGGCTTTTCAAGAGTACACCTACTGTACTCATTTAAATTCTCAATATCGCTGCATCAACGTTTCAAGCAATCAAAATGGTGAAGAAGGTCTCAGAAGAGAGTATCGATAGCGGTAAGTTTTGTTTTTATTTACATTTCTGTGTTTAAATCTCAATATTTCCCAATCGGTGTTTTTGAACAATGTTAAAAATCCTATTTGTTTGTAGACGTAGAGTAGAAGAAGTCAGTAATGCTATTTACAAATATCTATCCAGCTATCCTGTATAAACTCAATACGCAATAATCATTGCGTATTTGAGTTTATTCCGTTGCTAGTAAAGTTGCTATCAAACTAAACATTATGAGTTCTAAAGAATTATTATGGTGCATTAAAGATGATTAAAGTATATCAACTGGATTTTCAGTAGTGTGATAGTGTCATAGCAGGCTTACTCTGATCTAATTGCTTAATCGTCTTTTTACTAATAACATGATGGACGAAAATATTCTAAAGATATATTATTCTTGAATTCATGTATTTTCTTATAAGATAAATCTATTCAAGAATTTATAAGTAGGTAACATAAAGTTAGGTACCTAATAGTATGGTAAAAGTAACATTTGAAGAATATTGTGAATAAATCGAATGGGGGGGGGGCACTTAAACCTCGATGATAATTACTATGAATATCTTAAACGTTGTGTTTATTACTGGCGTGAAGTGTACATACACATGTTCTTACCTTCATTATTAATTTATTACAAAGTTTCTTTCAATTGTCGTCCAATATTGTTAATGATGTTCGGTTTATCGTCTCTTCTGCCTACTTGGCAAAATTCTCAAGATCGGCACCGTGCTGTGCCGCTTTGATTATATTGAAAATGATCGTCTCATCCTCAGATTTGTTTATAAATATGCTATGGAGGATCAAGGCGTGTCTGTCAATAAGCCAAGAACCTGACCAATCTCAATAATGCAATTCATACTGCAAGTTTACGACCGACGATGACGCGGCTGCTGGTATTGCTGTTCTTATTGCTTTCAATTTCATCATTCGTCTAGAACTTTCTAGGTGTCATCTAACCTAAGATGATTATTCTGTTAAGAATCTAACGATTTTAATTTCTAAAGGGCCATGTTCTTTATAGTGATTCTCCAATACCTGGAAACCTAGTTAGGATACTTGTTGAACTAAAAATAAACAACAACTCATTCATGGCTGAAAATGTTATAGGAATGAATTCAACGTTGCAGACACTAATGCCAAAGTTCATGTTGCTGCAGAGAGAGAACATTGACCGGTCCTCCCACGACGTATTTTGCAATAGTTTCGTAACATCCTAACTGTTTTACAAATATTATCGTGCAGGAACAGCAGTTCGCATGTTATGAACTTATGATGACGAAGTGACGTAAATTTTATGTTAGTAACATGCTATACCTCTTCGTTATCACTTTATGCTGATTTATTGCAAATATTGACAATATTTCTATTATTCTTCCACTGCACTAGTTTATTTGCTACTACGCAAAAAATTTGAAGCTGCAAATGTTGGCCAATCGATTTTTTGCTGCATTTCCGATTATTAACGTTAATGCAGTTATCGTATTCATTGTCGTTGTATAAGTTTATGAGCGAGTTGTTTATAAATACCTACTATTGGCTAGGAACGCGTTCATAATTGGTAGTAATTCCATTAGCCTCCAGTCTCCTGTGGCAATCCAGCGTGGTCACCGTACCGCGACGCCCCGCCGTTCACGGCCAAGGTCGCCTCTAAAACAAACTGCGCACTCCACTCCTGTTACCAACAGTAACTAAATACCATTCGATCCTTTGCTTTTAAACATTTTCTACTCGTAATAGTATAATAAAGTCTGATCCCATCTAATCGATTCTTATAGTTGCTTATTTTTATATTTTTCATTTGGATCAAGGATTCGACATGTAGGTACGATTGCTATTAATAATAATAAATCGATTATTATCGTAAATTAAGTTTCCATATCTCAAGATTTGAATGTGGAAAATTTCGAAAACAACAATTCCGATTCGCGTGACTTCTAGGTAAGCACGGTGAATTTTCAATCAATTGATGTGATTGTGCAGCCGGTCACTCGTGACTATCGACTAGTAACGCGGAGTAACCTTGGCAATGGTTGCTCCAGCGTAATATCAAACCTCCCCCCACCCACTCCTTCATACCCGCCGTGCTTGCAAATCAATACTACCCCAGTCCCCCACTTGCATAGGGTGTCTATCATATTATGCCCAATTTACAATCTGATTACCTACATAACACTGCGTAACACTGATATTTCAATCGTTTTTGTGTGAAAGTATCATAATTATCAGAACTCGTGCTGGACGCGTTTTGTGAAGTGTGTCTAGGCACTATTTGAATACAAATGCGTCGTTTACGATACTAGTATGGTTGCGGTCAAATAGGTGTCTTGGACAATCTTGTTCTTGATCAGTTACATTTTGGTTGATATCTTTATTATGTATCAAAGGTGCAGTAGAGAAAGTTTTTAGGTAGATATCAGTAGAAGTTTCATTGAGATTATTATCAGTATTCGTTCGGCCGCTGGCAGGCCGACTTGGCAATTTGTTTGAGTCAGATCAACCATCGTGCGTCGTTCTCTCTCGACTTTGATCTGATAAAAGTGATTATGATGCATTGCGAGACCGAATTAGAAATGGCAGCAACCAATTTTATAACGCTCTGTAGTTTAACTATAACATTAGGATTATTGCTTGTAGGTTTTATGGTTAAAAATCGCTGCATATTATTCGAAATCAAATTTCATTTTCATAGTGTTTGCTGAACTAGTCCAAGATAAAAATATCTGTAGAACAAATCCAATCAACCATTGACGCTGCGAAGCAATTTATAAACATAGATTTGTAGGCACGGTGCGTTTGCGTTGCAATTAGAAAGTGATTTGATTTCTTCCAACAGCTTAGGGGTATAAAACAAAAGTAAGTATAATGGTCTTACGATCAGCAAACTAGAGAGCGTTATTCGTGGCCAAGCGCTAATGCCAACCGACCAGATTAGAAAGTAGAAACCTCCAGGCACAGGGCACGAATGTCTGACAAGACGTTTTTAACTTGAACTTATGTACACTCCAGTAGTTACATGCCAGAATTATGTAAATAAATAACCAACCTATAGGTACATCTCAAGCAGATATAATTAATAAACCGTCAGTCATTATGATAGACGAATAATGAAACCGAAATTACATCATGCATAAACATCACGACCGGGTTAATTTGCGAAGCCATATCTACTACCGATGAGTCAGCGACAGTCACTGCCCAATAGATTTTAAATGTAAGACAGTTTTGATTATAAGTAAGTAATTGTATATCCTTATTGACTACATTTTGGGTCATTTAACGTTTTCATGTCGGCCTCATCAAATCCAGTGCAAAAGTTCGGTTCGAGTAAGACTCGTGACTCCCGTGAGAAGTTTGAAAAGACTTTGTAGGGCTGCACTGTACAAGAGGTTTATGTGGCCACGTTGGGAGTGGAGTGGAGTGCCTTGTGCAGCCACGCTGACGATGGCGGTCGATTCACGCGGCACTCGGCAGAGATATAATAAGTATATTATGTAAAACTCCGTTCCAAATGCGACCGAAGTGTTGATTGAATTTCGTTAAGTTGGTATACCATTGCTTGGCACTAACATTTCGTATCTCATTATAATTATAACTCTACATGCCCGCTATAGTGTGTCTCGATCTTTTTTTTCCAAGACTTGATTAATGCTTTAATTTTAGGAGATATATATACCAGACAAAGTGTAGGAAGCGTACGGTTATGTGACAATTTTAATTTGGGTATCGCTTGGTTGACTCATACTCGATTTTACGGCGCGTATTTCAAGTTTCTCTTTGTTTCGTTCAACGAACAGAAATGAATTGTTTTTAATTTTAGAAATAGGTAGTAGGTCCAGACCTAAACTTATTTGTGGGTGCGAGTTGTTTCTATCAGCCTAGAACAATTGTGCATAAACAGGAAGTTCATATGTCGAAACGGGTGATTGTGTGCGTAGGTGTGGCTAGCCTGATTGTTGATAGGTACGGTTATTGCGCATTTGTTCGACGCTGTCTGCCGTCGCCAGCGGTGCAGGCGCCGCCGCCGCCGCCTGACGCCACCGCCCGTCCCACGCCGACCTCTAGCTATCAATTAACGAGTTTCGCTTTTTATCATTACAATAATTATTATTACAAACGCATATTATATAAATGTGAAGCACACGCACTGTCCAACCATGCGTGATTCAAGGAAGATACGTATTGGAAATACTTAATGTTTGTAGTATAATCTAGTCACGTCTGGGGCTAAGCGACTTCCTCTATTCCATTTTTTCTTGTGCATTATTATATTAATCAGAAGCCAACAATAGGTTAGATTGAGATAATTTCCGTTCCAATTATATACCTACAAGCGTACGTGTGTAACGCGCTAATGGTCTTATCTCATGTCAGTAAAGAATAAGCTGTTAATCTGGACTAATCTTCGCTGGAAGCAGGTTTTCAGGTGGGTACGCGGCCTAATTGATGCGAAGAAGCCCAACTAGGTTCCTTTGAAGTGTTTCGCCAACTTATCAGTCTGTCAGCACTCGACGTCGTGTTCTGGCACTAGTTCAAAAGAACCAATTTTGGTAAACTTGATCTTCATGAAAATTCAAAGTATAGGTAATGATAAGTTTGAAGGCACAATAATCATTGCATATTACTACTCTAATATTAAAGATTATCATCGTGGAAGATCAAAATGCAAGAAAACGAATAGCTCTTCTTGGAACTGCAATAAGATTTGAATAACTATAAAACTAGCAGTGATCATATGGGAAACGTGTGTTATTGAGGCAAGAGTGGGAGCGATCGCGTAATGTGGGCGCATACGCAGCACTGGGCGCGGCCGCTTCGCTGGGTCGTTGAACCGGCTTTGTTTGCCAACTCAGCCAGGCTGCCTGCAAGCCACGCACGTCAGAATAACATTATATCGATGACGGGTGACACGCTCTCCCTGATAAAACTAGCATCTCTCTTCTGCAAGTCACAAGCTAAGCCTCGTGGGTGATTCGCAGATTGAATCCGAGAAAATTGAAGGGGCTTCTCGAGAGTTTTTTTAAAGGGGAAGCCTTACAAAATATCGATAAAATTAAATTAAGTAAGCTTTGTCTTTAAAAAATGATACTCCAGTGGTTAAAATAAAGACTGTATTTCAGACTATCTATTGGTTGATTACATATAGTATAAGTAGGTACTTAGTTTGTTCTTGATTTCTGTGCTACACGTTCTTTACTCTATCAGCACTTAGGGGTTCTACATCATTATTATCTACTATCTATCATCCATCTGCTATTCAATATAGATTGTTAACCGACTGTCGGGGCTTTATTAAAATTCCAAAGCCAAACGCGGTGAAAACTTCGAACAATGGGTTGGCTTAAAACCAAAGAGAGAGAGTCATACCTAACTAAATACGAAGATTCAATATACAAAATGTTTTTGTTATTCAGATGCTCTTGAAGAAGAAAAGCTCTCCCTAATTAGTGTCTCGGTGATTTTTGTCAACTATTTTTGTAATAAACATGTTTTTAATTTTTAAACACAAAATAAGGATTAAGGAATGACATCACACCTTCCAATCCATCTTGGTGAATTTGGGTTAGATATGCACTTGCAAAATGACTCAATCATTGATAACGTTTGTTTGTTTATTATCGTCATTCTTATCATTATCATCTCAGCCTATATCATCATCCGTTTATCGTACGGGTCTATTTTACTGATTAATTACAATACAAAGTACAATTTTTAATATTATCTAGGTACATATAATGCTCATTAGCATTTCTTAATTTCCTATTCTAGAATAATAATTTAGTAAGGGTAGGTAGGCACGAGGGAAGGTAGTCATGCATGGATGGTAACATGAAGCAGTGATTTTGTTACTCACATCACTTCCTCTTTGTCTTCAGGTGTAGGGCGCTGCAGCAGTCAGTCGGGCAGTGAGCGGGAATCAGACGAGAGTCCTCACGCGGAGCAGTCCGCGCCGGTCTCCATTCCTGACTCCGATGACCTGCAGAGGCGCAAAGAAGAGGCGCGCAGGAAGCGCAGGAGGAAGAAGCGATCGGGCAGCTCCGTGGTCACCTCGTGTTTTCAAGGTGAGGCGACTCCTGCGATCATTTAGATGTCATAACTCCGTTTCAGTCAGAACCGGCTGATTTACGGAAAATATTACAGCAATGGTGTTTAGAGGGCTCTAATTGGACACTTTGGCTTGAACAGTATTATACTCAAATAATGACTAGTCGCTTCTATGCACCACTAGTCACTAGTCAGTTTTTCTAGTCACTTTTGAGTGGCGACCACTGACTGGAAGGCGCAGTGTAGGTAGGCCTCCCACTAGATGGGCCGACGACATCAAAAGAGTTGCAGGCAACCGGTGGATGCAAGTGGCAAATTGTTGTTCAGTGTGGTGGTCTAAGGGAGAGGCCTATGTTCAGCAGTGCACGCTTCAGGCTGATGATGATAATGATGTTGAAATTTATGCATTTCCTTGATTTCATTCACAAAAAGGAACGATATTCCGTTATATATCTTAAACCTTTGCTGCAGCTTACGATCCATAACCCATTATATTTATCTCCCAACAGACCTGTACAAATTAACGGGTGAGGTGCTTGGCGAGGGTGCGTACGCCTCGGTGCAGACGTGCGTCAACATCTACACGGGCCAGGAGTTTGCAGTGAAGATCATCGACAAGGTGCCAGGGCACGCCCGCGCCAGGGTGTTCCGCGAGGTGGAGACCTTCCACTACTGCCAGGGACACCCGAACATAATCCAGCTCAGTGAATTCTTTGAGGACACTGACAAGTTCTATCTTGTCTTCGAGAAGGTGAGCAACTATTGTGACTGGTGGTGTGTGTATTGGTGACAAAATCAGTAGATAAGATACCAGTATGTAGATGTTTTTTAAAGTCTGCAGACATTTCTAAAATCACCTGTTACCCGTATTGGAATGGAACTAAAACCGTGCGGACCTGTCGATAATAAAAGATTGGAAGATGAAAGGCCTTGTATGAAGGTTATATCCATTCAACATTTTCCATTTAGAACACAATCGAGTTTATCTACTGTTCAAACACTGCCATCGTTAATATAAACATTCGCTTCGCAGTTGTCCACGACTGTTGATTTAGCGATAAGCGAGACACATAATGTTTGGTATTTATTTTTTTCAGCCGTATTTTCTAGGTGAACTTTTATAGTAAGATTTTGCTACGGTTAATAATTACACGAACATTTCCAATTTCCGTATATTTATAAATAAACACGTAGTCACATACCTTCTATCCAGGTAAGTATGTCATTTTTTCTCATCTGCCTTGATCGTCCCAACACGCACCTGCAGGATTACATACCTGGTAGATATGTGTCGCTTGTAATAGGTATTATGTTTATCACATCGATTATAATAATATGTAAAAGTTGTTACTTATTACTTCCCTAATATTGGAAAATTTTCGCGATATCTCGCAGACTAGTGCAATAAATAAGAGTGATATTCTGAATTCTGATATTACCTATAGATATGAGTACCTACCTGGATTACTTACGTTGTTTACATAATCGATATCCTATGTTGTCTGCTCCGTTAGGTATTTACAAGTAGGTAAGTTATATTAATGTTGTTACGATAAACTTTTGAACCACGCACAATTTGAGTTATTGCTTATTGTCTAACATCAAGGCATTGTGAAGGCAGTTAAAGGTTATTAGTATAAAATATAGTGCTGTTTTATTGCCTGTGTTTCCTTGTATCTTTCTTGTTTATCTAACGAAGGAATAGGTTATTTTGCGATTACGTTACCAATTCTACTGTACATAAATTTATATTTAAATGTACCTAGGTACTCGTATTTCATATTTTAGTGTTTTGTTGTTCCTTACTTAGCTTGTCTTCCAGAAGTCGTATAATATTATCTGACTTTGGTTTAATCATTTTTATTAGATTACATAGTAGGTTATATTTTAATTGTGTAGGCTAGGTACCTTAATATACGAGTAGTAAGTATATAAAATACCTAAGCATACCTACCTAGTTAAATTAAGTTTGATCTTGAATGATCTCAACTCGTTTTATCCTAGTTGTTTACAATGTTATTCATATAGTAGGTAAATTGGCAAAAACATTTCTCCTATTGCACGAAAAGCCTTATTTACTTACCACAACAAAATCGTCAAGCACTCTTCAAATTCAATGTCTCTTGTTGCAGATCAACGGCGGTCAGCTCCTGTCCCGGATCCAGGAGTACCACTACTTCTCAGAGCCGCAAGCGGCGGAGATAGTACGTGAGATCGCGAACGCGCTCCATTTCTTGCATGGCAAGGGAGTCGCTCACCGGGACTTGAAGCCAGAGAACATACTGTGCGTGCATCGCGACAGGCTCTGTCCCGTGAAGATCTGTGACTTCGATCTTGGTAGCGGGATCAGCTTCACGTCAAGTCTGACGAGTCCGCTGGCCACGCCGCAGCTTATGACACCGGTGAGTGTTTGCACACCAGTTACAAAAATACAGAAGATATTACAGTAGGAGCTTAGGGTTATGTTAAGGTTTCCCCCTCGACAACAAAAAAAAAAGGATTGTTTGAAATGAAAACTTTGCTCTTTTCTCGTTACAATTACAGTAAACTTTAATCGAAGTTAAACAGGTTCAATTTTGTTTTAGTCAACGGTTCTAATATTTGCAGTGATAGTGATTTTAGTAAACATTCCATTTTGTTTTCCATAATCGGAAACAAAAGGACTATAAAATAATGATTGAGTTATCGTTAGCACTTAATAATGACTGCTAAACAAAATAGTCCTTGACTTACATATGACTTTTCCGCGTAACAAATCCTGTTCACGTAATCTTATACCTATCACCTACGTACTGCAACAGCATGATGGATGTGTTGCAGTGAGACGACTTTCAGCAGCCAATGTTATCAGTTCGAACTAGGGTCTCGGACGCGGAGACTAAGGTGACAGGAGTTATCAATGGACATGATTTAAAAATAAACCATTATTATCAAACCAGCCCGTTTAAAAGAGATAAACTGTCAAGCAAGAACCTAATTGAAAACAGTAAACTTTTCTTTGCACGTGATGTCTTGAAATGAAATAAACATTGTTGGCTTGATGACGTGATTGTGTTTATTACCTAGGTAGGAATTTGTCAGCTCTCATTCGTTGGTTTCCGAATTTTGATAGAAGAAAATCTAGAAAGGCAACGCGCATCCCATCGATTCGCTAATCTGAAACCCTGTTCGAACACCTATCTTGAATGAAAAATAACTATTTTTGTTAATTTCCTATATTTGTGTCTTACCATCATTATATCTATGTATAAGGTATCTGTTTGTGCACGCACTACACACACAAAACGAACAAATTCATTCAAGCTCAAGTCAACATCAAAAAACATCAATATGATTGACACGATGCGATGGTAGAATCGTGATTTCCCGTGAACGTCCTATTGGTGGGTAAACAAAGGGCTAGTATAGGCCCTTCGTAAACGTCACAACGTAGGTTGTACCCAATTGAAATGCTTCGTACAGAATTGAATAAACCTTGGATCGTTGAATACTTAATATCGGTTTCCTGTATGCAGTATACTTGTTCCTAAATATGGCGTCATCGTTGACTTTAGAACATTGTTCGTGTATCTACTACGAGTATAATACCTGGCACTTATTTAGTATTGCTTTGAGTTTGTTGGGTAAATGTAGGTACTTAGGTACAATAGGTAGAATTACAAAGTAGAACCTACCTACAAAGTAGAAATTATAATTCAACAAAAAATAACAACGTTGTAGGTTGCTTGATGGGATATTATGTGCATAAATACTGCTTAGTGTTGATTATGTTGGTAAAATGTATGTCAGTGAAGTTAGCAGAACATTTTCCAGCAGATCAAAAATAAAAGTGAGTTCTGTTCGCATGCAGGTGAGTTCTATAGTTCCTGATAATTTTCAGGAATAGTTCTGCCCAAATTCCTGAAAAAAAATCACATGAAATAATGATCTGCCAACTTCCCGTAGCAGATCATTTTGCAAAAAATCAAAAACCAAATGGTTTTTCTTACACCTACTACTGGGTTTCATAGTTCCTGAAACTTTTTAAAAATAGTTCTGTAACTTTCAACCTGCAAAAAAATTATTAAAAAAATTCCAAAATTATTTTGTTCTTCTTTTTTCAATGACATGGATTACTTTCACAGGCTGAAACTTCTCAGAATCTCGTAGACAAATAGCAAAACTCTAACTTAAAGCAAAAAAACCTGCCTGGAACTCGTACAACAGCATCAGCAGAGCATAGAAGTATGATAGCATATTTTGTGCATGAAATAAGAACAACTAAATCACATTTTATTCAAATTAAAATATCTTGCAGAGGCTACAACTCTTCGATACCTGCTAGGATCGAACAGAACTACAACCTGGAGTCCAAAACCTGGCTGGAACTCTCAAGTAACTGCCAGCAGAGCATAGTTGTAGAAATGAACAGATTAAATAAATCTCAACGTTACAATTTATTATTTTTTTATCAATTTTTGTAAAGAGCAAGGGATAGAACTCTCCTGTATCTCCTGTATCACTGACATGTAAAATGTTACCTCAATGGGTAGGCACATCACATGGAAACGATAATTTTATGGAAGTGCGGTAATAGCTTCCGTAGCTATAAGGCAAATTATGCCCTCTTTGTTCAGAAAGTATAATTATGTAAATACTCCACGTTCAACATTATTCTCTCTTATCTAAACATAAAATATTCTAAGGACATCTATATTCTACGCAACGAATACCGTTACACTGCTGCTCTTCTCTAATAAACTCCATAGAGATCCTATACTGCTTAGACTTTGCCAACAACTGAACGAACGGATGGACATGGACGGACACCCACTTTTGTTACATTTGTAAGGTTCTGATTTGGCTAGTTTAATATTTTTAACTGGTTTTCTTTCATCGAATAAAGAGATTACTGAACGGTATTTTTTTCCTTTGTCCATCAGGTTGGCAGCGCGGAATTCATGGCACCAGAGGTGGTGTCTCTATTCGCAGGCTCGGCGGCGACGCACTACGACAAGCGCTGCGATCTGTGGTCGCTCGGCGTGATCGCGTACATCCTGCTATGCGGATACCCACCGTTCCGTGCGGACTGTGGCTCCGACTGCGGCTGGGAGCGCGGCGAAAACTGTCGCGCTTGTCAGGAGCTCTTGTTCACTTCTATACAGGTTGGTATTAATGCCAGTGGCTTACAAACTTCTGAGCTTCTCGACACAATTGGAAAGCTACTCGTATTTAATATGTTGATTCCGATTAAAATTAAGTACACAGTTCTTAGATGTACCTTATGATAGTCTCAACGAGTTGAAGTTAGAGATTTTTACCACATTAGGTGTCTCTTAGAGTATTCGGTGCCTTCACTTTATTAAGTAGCATAACTAAACTCAATCAACGACTCTCATGATCACGTTTCTAAATCCCTTTGTGCTTCCAGGAGGGGCGCTACACGTTCCCCGAGGAGGAGTGGGCGCACATCTCACCCGAGGCGAAGGATTTGATCCAGCAACTACTGGTCCGCGAGGCCTCGGGCCGCCTCAGCGCTGAGCGCGTGCTGGCCCACCCTTGGCTCCGGCGTGCAGATCCTCTTGCGCACTACCCGCCTCTGCAGACACCTATCAATATAAAAAGGTAAGGCCATGGACTAATCCCACATCTAGAAACTTACACTCCTTGTCACATGACGTGACTGAAAAGCCCGAACGGAAAAAAACTTTGAGCTTTCAGTTTTACATATTTTTGTAGCTTACGATATTACCAATGTAGGTTAGGGTGGCTGTCTTCGGTCCTTTCAAAGCTTATGTTTCGATTTATCAATGAAATTTTTCGGTCTTCTAGGAACATGTCAGCGCGTAACCTGTCCAACTTCGCGGAGTCTGCTATGGCCGTGAACCGCGTGATCCAGCAGCATTTCTCGATGAACTACTCGTACATGGAGCGTCCGGCGGGCGCGCTCCGCCACAGCAAGTCCTGCCACCCGAGCGGCCGGCAGCGCAGCATCCGCGAGGAGCTGCCGCCCATACGCTGCGCCGACGAGCCGCCGCTCGGCCTCTCGCCGCCCACCGAGTCGGAGCTGATGCGCCGCCGCCTGCAGCACGCGCTCGACGAGCCGCTGCCGGTGCACTAGCGCCCGCGCCCCGGCATGCGGCGCCGACGGGAGACACCACTCTCCCGGCTGTGCCACACATTCCACCGAGCGCGACGCGTCAACTCTGTGCCAACGGATTATTCCACCAGTGATAATGATAATGCTATAACTACTATATAACGATGACCGATCGCACCGCGACCGGGCCGCCCCCGGCGACGGTTTTATTTGAGCCTTTTAAATATATATTTTTATGAGTAAATAAAAACGACTGAATAGTTTTTATCGATAGAGTATTTTGTGAGTTTATGTTGAGGCGGTCGTGCGCCGCACCGCCGGATACCGACTACGGTCGATAAATCGTATTATATTGAGATAGTTGTGCCGATCATACTTTATTATCGATTACGAATAAAATTTATTATTTTCTTTTACTTTGGATTTAAGAAATCCGTTCGAAATTTGAGCTTAAGTATCGTGTAATTGCCTTTTGTTCGTGGCCTATCCTTTTGCAATAAATAGAAATTATGTAATTTTTCGATGGAGTTTTCGGATACTAGTCTGTGTATGTGATTGTATTTGCATTTTTACCAACAATGGAAAACCACATCTCACTAATTAAGAATGAATTGATTGTTGATAAGAGAGTCGTTACAGTACATAATATTATTATGGTCAATATGTGACATTTTGCTGAGAAATGCAAGTGTAATAATGTATTATACTTAGTCGCTCGCTTGTAAAAGTACTAGTTCGGTCGTTACATAGTGTACGGTTATGTTAAATAAGATATCGCTTCGTCTGCCTAATGAGAACGTAATAGGCACATTTGTACCAAAGGATTAGAACCTCAGTTCTAATTCTTGGTTTGTACTGAATGAAATGTCATATATGACTCGGCTATGTTGGTACATAATATTAGATTGTTAGTGTTGCATGGAGTTCCATGGAACTGCCATAACATTGTGATCAGTTTGAATACTTTTTATATTGCTGAAAGATTGGAGTGATGGAGTATCTAATGTTAAGTGTAGACTTGCTAGACTGTCTGCGTAGGGCTTGATTGGAAAAAGTCGGTACGAGCAATGTTCTCTACGTTATCGTTTACATGTTCAGATATCTATTTTGCAATTTGTAAATTTTATTAATTCGTTTAACTGATAGACGCCTTTGTCCAATCAATTTTTAAAATTATTCTTGCAGTTTGTTATGTAAAGTTTTGTTTTCGACTAAATCATTGATTTTGAAGTATCATTTTGAATTACAGATGTTTGGATTTTTATTTTGTTGTTTTTATTTTAATTATATTTACTCGCCCTCTTCTAAAAAGTTATCCAAAAATACACTATGAAAGTATTTATATGTACTATAATTATACTCTAAGATTTTTTTACCTGGTTTAAACTACGTTTATGTGTAGGTACAAAATAGTAGTTTGTTTTACAAGGGCAGAAAACGACTCGTACAGTAGGTACTCGATGTTTTGCCTCACGAGCGTAGCGAGTGTGGCACATAGAATCGAGTATGAGATGAGTGAGTCGTTTGAGGCCCGCGTAAAACACATAATTTTTCACACATAGATTGCGAGAAATATAATAAGTAGGTATACAATATTAAAATAAGCTAAGAATATTTCACAAATAGTCACGTTCACTTTCAAATAAAGAAATAATCAAATTCAATCTTTTAAAACCAATTTGCATTGTTGTCTAAAATTCTACACACACCTACAGATTACAGGCGGCAATTACAAACTTTTTAAAATTATCTAATGCTCGCAAACGCACACGTACTCATAGCATACATCCTATGACCGCCAAAAATGTAGACGAGAATTACACTAATACACTTTCATTTAAAAAAGTAAACTGTTTAGGCTTCGCACTTTTGTACATTAAGATACTCTTCTTTTTGAAGTTATACTTCTTTAGGCGCGTTATGAAAAAATGATGAGAGTGAAATTTTAAGATGCGCGCGCACCTGTAACACAAAATTAACAGTATGAAGTTAGGCGCGTTATGAAAAAATGATGAGAGTGAAACTTTAAGATGCGCGCGCACCTGTGACACAAAATTAACAGTATGAAGTTAGGCGCGTTATGAAAAAATGATGAGAGAGAAATTTTAAGATGCGCGCGCACCTGTGACACAAAATTAACAGTATGAAGCCGTCTGCTTAACCGCTCATTAAGTCTCGAAAAAAAAGCTACCAACAAAATAGGAATTGAACCTCGATATTAGTCGCGCATGTTGGTACGATTGAATAAATAATAAATATTTATAAAAATAACTAAATAAATTTAATGAAAACTTTTTGATAAAAATGAAAAGTGAATATTAAATTAAGAAATCAATAAAAATATTTAAAAAATGACCAACCTTAAATTCGATTTTTGAATTTATTATTAAATTTATTTTTAAAATATTAAAGAAGTATAACTTCTCACGCGCGTACATAAGTACACGCACCCATTTTTTTTTTCTAAGTAGTTATGTCAAAATGGAAAATTGAAAAGTCGAATCTTCAGCCTGTTGATAATAGGGAGTACAAATAAAAAAAAACTACTTTCACTCACTAGTGCCCAACAACCTCGTTTGCTATCGCTAAGCTGAGCTAATCTGACACCTTTTTTGAGCATGAGGTGTGAAAAAATAATTACCGTAGAACCTTACAACATTGCCTTTGCAGTACAACTTTGCCAAAACCCGAAAAATAAACAAAAGTTGTCGTGGTAAATTTAGTTTATAAGATAGCAACAGTTTTGAGTGTTTGGGTAAATCTCAGACATATTTAAGGCAATACAAGCTATTAGTTCTGTTCCTAACTTCGCTGAATTTCCTGACAGCGGCCATCAAAGTAGGGGTAGTCGAAGGTGGTGTCAATTCCGTGTCGCAGATTTTACCGTGCTATTCCCAAAATACTTGTTTCAGATGAGTCAAGTTTCATGTGCTTAAAAACGCTTTATTGGCGATGAGTTTAATTCCTGATTCTGTGCTGTAGGTCGCTTTATTACGAAGAAATTTAACTGGGCAAAGTAGTGAGACATTCCGCAGCAAAGAGTTTGAAACATTGCCCACCGCAAAAATGGTGTTAGGGTTGACACTTTTAGAAATTGAAAATTCTGCATAAGTACATACTAATTATAATCATAAATAATAGGTAATTATTACATAATAGGTACCTACCCAGGTATTAACTTAATTTGAGAAGAATATGGTGGCAGTCTAAAATATATTAAGTAGGTAGGTAAGTACCTATGGTACCTCAATAACTTCCTAAGCTATTGCTTTGAATTGTATTTACAATTCCTAACTAAGTAGGAACAAAGAGATAACTAGGTATAATAAGTTTGGCATACCAAGGTGCAAGTTTAGTTTTGTTCTTTATTTTCATAATTGTATAAATTGATACCTACGTAATATCTTGATAGGTAGGTACTACCTAGTTACCTACCTACTTATTTAATATATTTTTTTCATTGTTTGTAATAATAAATTTAAATAAATCTACAAAAATATAATATTAAGATTTTTCTTTTGTAGCAGCCCTAGCACCTCACATCACTTTGTATGAAAGTAGATCTGGAGGGTAGTACAAAGTTGCCCACCTCATTTAAAAAAAAACTATAAGGTATTTTAGCTTGTTGTCAACTGGGTTTTCATCTTTACACCATTCCTCAAGATATATTTTATTATCAGAGCAATAGAGCTTACGGTTTCTCGAATATTCAAGGTGAGCAATGTTGTAAGAAATGGCTGATAAAGTTGCCCGCCTCTTTGACCGTAATTTTATCCGTATATATTTAACATAATGACTATTATTTTGGATATATACATTCCTTTAATTGCGCTTTGTATAACTGCATATTTACATTTTGAATGAAGCTAATCCTTTTTGTGCTATCTTAAAAAATAGTAAAAAAGCGGGCAATGTTGCAAGGTTCTACGGTAGTGCACTATATAAGACAGGTACCTATAGATAGTAGGTACGCATACCTACTACCTAGGTAGGTAAGTACCTACTGGAATTAATTACTACATAGGTACCTACTTGCATTTAAAGGTAAGTAGGTACTAACGCTATAATGACTGTATTATGTTCTTTTACACAAATTAAACCCATTGATATTAAATTTATTACACAGCTAACAATATCAAAGCCTAATTGGGTGATTAGTTCGGTACCATGTGCTAATGAAAACGCACCCCCATAGCCAGAAGGCAGTACATTGTACCACCACCCCACACCCACACCTGCAATAAAAGTGAGTAGCTGCCAGCAGCTGCCTACAACGCAGCTGGTGGGGGCAGTGACACGACACTGGCTGTACGCACACATCGTGCAAAGCCTCAAAAAAAAAAAGTGTGTGCGTGTAACCTTTACGCGCGATTGAAGTAAAACTTGTTTTCCGCTATATTATTATTATTTTGTTTTAGGCTTCGCACGGTTTCTGCATATAGCCAGTGTCAAGTATTTTATTACAATAAGTATTTCTTAATTTCACATTAAGAAAGTCACAGCAATATAGCAGTCGTGGTCAAGTAGTCAAGTCAATTATTTACATCGTCAAAGTCACGATTCAGTAAAGTAGTGGATGCTTTACTGAAACTTCCTGGGAGTTTTGGAAAAATGCGAAATGACACGTTTTTTGAGTTTATATCATTCGCCCACACTCGTGCACGTTAACGAACACTTAATGATTAATATTCCTTCAATATTACACATTAACACTCGAAGAAACACAAGTTTGAGAAAATAATACAAAACCAACAACGTCTCACTATCGGATTCCCGCCAAAACTCTCCTTCCGCTATATTATTATTTATTATTATTATTTAGTTATGGCTTCGCACGGTTTGTGCATATAGCCAGTGTCAAGTATTTTATTTTAAGTATTTCTTAATTTCACATGAAGAAAGTCACAGCAATGTTATAGCAATCGTGGTCAAGTAGTCAACTCAATTATTTACATCGTCAAAGTCACGATTCAGTAAAGTAGTGGATGCTTTACTGAAACTTCCTGGGAGTATTGGAAAAAATGCGAAATGACACGTTTTTTGAGTTTATATCATTCGCCCACACTCGTGCACGTTAACGAACACTTAATGGTTAATATTCCACCAATATTACACATTAACACTCGAAGAAACACAAGTTTGAGCTAATAATACAAAACCAACAACGTCTCACTATCGGATTCCCGCCAAAACTCCTTCCGCTATATTTTTTTTTTGTTGTTTTAGTTATGGCTTCGCACGGTTTGTGCATATAGCCAGTGTCAAGTGTTTTATTTTAAGTATTTCTTAATTTCACATTAAGAAAGTCACAGCAATGTTATAGCAATCGTGGTCAAGTAGTCAAGTCAATTATTTACATCGTCAGTCATGATTCAGTAAAGTAGTGGATGCTTTACTGAAACTTCTTGGGAGTTTTGGAAAAAATGCGAAATGACACGTTTTTTGAGTTTATATCATTCGCCCACACTCGTGCACGTTAACGAACACTTAATGGTTAATATTCCACCAATATTACACATTAACACTCGAAGAAACACAAGTTTGAGCTAATAATACAAAGCCAACAACGTCTCACTATCGGATTCCCGCCAAAACTCCTTCCGCTATATTGTTCCGCTATTTAACAGCGGAAACTACACAGACTATAGTACTGCCGTCAGAAAATAAATCTGTGTTACTCCCTAGTCGCGCCTAAAGAAGTTTTACTTCAAAAAATCGATGTTATTAGGCGATTGTGCGTTTAGTCTATTATTCGTAATGGACATTTCTCAGATTGTCGTACCTACCAGGAATATTTATTTTTGTCTATGAATATTGAACTTTTGTCAGACACACATCACTATTTGACGTGCGTAAATATTGTCAAAAGTCAAAAAATCAATTCAGCAGACAGAGGGCGCTGCTAAATTGCTCGGCCACGTAAGTCTGGGTCGTATTTTTCTTCCTTGATTTATTTTAACTACGCTATTTTACATTCTGTGATAATATGTGAGAATGGTATAGTGTTATCGAAGTGTCTGTGAAGTTATAATCGTGCAAGCAACCATCAAACCGCGGTAAGTAGTCATATAAATTTTGAGTCGTCCATCGCCCTTCCGTCATCGTAGTGGTGAATTAGCATGTTTTAATTGTATCCTCTTCGATAACACAGATTTTATCACAAGAGGAAAATAAAACCCTTATGGGCGCTAAATCGCTTTATGTTAAATTAAGCTGCGATTGATTATTTTTACTAAACACTGCTTTCATGTTTCCAGATTGTCAAGCCATGTCCAATTTACCTCCAACTCCCTACAATAACATTGCAGGAGGAGCTCAAATGAACGCTAATGTTGGCCCACCTGTATTTAGCCATAGCCAGCCAGTCAGTCAGGTGCCACTTAGCCAATTGCCCCCGGGATATGTACCGGGGCTGAAGCAGGATGCTAACTCGAACAGCCCTCTACATGCATCCACACCAGTTCCCCAGAATAATGTCCTGCAAAATGTCAACAACTTCAATCAAAGTGGGAACAGTTCGCCTGCATTTAATCAACCAGGGGTATTGCCTCCATTGCCCCCTGGTTTACAATCATCACCGATGAGGCCAGCCACATCAATGGCACCAAATAAAAATCCTCTGCTTCCCAATGTTCCACAATCCTCTGCTAGTCCCAGGACCGTGCCCAATTCCAATTCACCAACTCCTTATACTCAGAATTATCAACCCCAGCGCCAAATCAATGACAATGCACCACCCTTGGTCCCTTCTAGTCAGTTTAGTCAACCCGTGATAAATGGTCCACCCATAGCTACACCTCCCGGACCAGCCATGACTTCAAACCAATTCCCTCCAACTTCTAGTGGTTTCATAGCTCCCCAGATGATGAACAAGCCATTAAATCCTGTTCCTGGATATAATCCACTACCCATGACTCAGGCCTTTGGACCACCACCTGTGGCTAGGCCCCCTGGACCACCACTTGTAGCTAAGCCCACTGGATCTGTTCCAATTGGTAGTCAGCCTAATATACCATTCTCTGCCCCATTGCCTGGTCCACATAGAAATAGTCCATTAGTTCAAGGGCCACCAATAAGTGGACCTCCTAATAATGGTCCCCTGCCCGGTCCAATAGGGGGTTTGCGTTTCGGGCCTACACACTCTATGGGAATCAACGGTCCAGCAATTACTGGAGCTCAAATGCCACCTCCTGTGTCGGGACCTCCACTAGGCCCACCTAAAATGTTAGGTCCTGGAATGCCCCCAGGGCCGATGGGTGGACCACTTGGCCTACAAATGAGTGGACCTCCTGGGTCTCAAATGGGTGGACCACCTGTCCCACCATTCCCGGGTGCACCTCGAAATGGTCCATCCACATTCCCGCCAGGTCCTATGGGGCCACCAAGTGGTCCTCAGAGCCTTCCATCACAATTTTCTCCCATGCCCACACAACCTCCAATGGGACCACCGATGGGGCCACCAACTGGTCTGGCAAGCCCCCCAGGAGCAGTTAAGGGCACCATGCAGAGCCGATATCCACAGATGCCTCCAAACAATTTCAATAACCAGCCTCCATCAATGCCGATGCAGTCCAACATGGCTCAACAGCAATACAATGCTCATGCAATGACGCAGCAAATGGGTTCATTAAGTGTGACCAAGCAAGGGTTTGACCAGCTCTGGGGTCATAACATGGTGGATCTGATGCAGTGTAAACATATCCTGCCCGAATACCCTGAGGATCCCCCAGAAATAAAACTGGGGCATCAGTTTGCTGATTCCTCTAATTGCAGTCCTGAGTAAGTAATTAGTTAAAGAATTAATGTCATATTGAATATGTATGATGAGGGCTGCCTGATGAGTGCCAACAGTCTAGGCTCTTAATTAAAACAAAAGCATGTCCCCTAAAATCAGCATTCTACAAACACTTCTACTCTATGACCGGAGAATGGACCATATAGGAAATTGGACCGATTTATTGGTGTATCTAGACTTTGAACCTTCTTTGTAGCATACTCATACATTGAAATCTTTTAATCTAGTAGTTGTACCTTGTGGGTTTTTATAAATCTCAATATTATTGTATGAGTAGTGCTATCCGTTATGCAATATTTTACTATAGATACTAAAAGAATTTGGACTTTCATTGGCCTTGAATATATTTGCTGTGGTGCTGCAGCTGTCCCAAAATACTAAAAAGATAGTTGTGTCAACGTCAGACATTGGAGGAGCATTTTCCGTCCAACATGTACTTTCTAGTTCATGTTATGGGCTATCAGGCAGATTTCAAAGTGAACAGTAGAAATGTATATTTGCAAAATCCAACACATTTTCATAATGTGTTTACTCTGTGTGACCAAGTACCTACATGTTCAATTTCTAAAATGCAGGTCTTTAGTAGTAGGTTAGAATTATAGAAACACTAAAAATCTGCTTGCCTAATAATCGCGTTCACGAAAATTCTCCCTGTGATGTGACCGATTGTTTCCTAAATTACTTACATGTAATAGTTTGCTCTTGTTATTTCTATGTTACATAGCTATGTTTCCACTTACTATGTGTATCTTAGTAGTCTTAAGGCTGCAATTCAAATCCAAGATTATGTAAGTAAGTATAAATCATTTTGAAATGCTTTTATCCACTTCTTCCATCTGAATCATTTGGAAGTTCATAATATTATAATAAATAGGTGACAGTGAAGAAATTGCTCTCATTCTTTTTTATGATGACATTCTACCTACTTACTAGTTAATGTTGAAGATAAATGTATTATACTTAAATTGAAGTATGTAAGAATATAATTAAAATTATAATGTGAAAAATCTAAAACTTCGCATAATTTGCTGTAGCCAAATTGGCTGTATGTACCTACTTGAATGTTTAAGTATATTACACACAGTTGAGTTTATTATCGTATAATTATCACTTAGTATCAAATGAGATAACATCTCATAATATTTACCTAGTATTAGCTCCTACAACACACCGCAATGACAATGACGCAAAGTTGAAATATTTTCTGATTTGCAGAAAGACAAAGGCGTCTTTTACAGGGTTCTTTTATTACATCACTATATTTATGTTAGTAGGGATAGATGACAAATCTTGCTAATTTTTGGCTAGGAGATGACTAATGATTATGGAGACTGCGAGCTGATCTCATGATAAACACGGAGTATAGACTCCTCAGTGACTAACCTTATATTGATGGTGATTCACTTTGGTCCGCTTGCAGTACTGAAAACTTTTCTGAAAACATGTCTTTCGTCACAAAACTTACTTTTAATTTGTTTTATTGTCCACAGAATCTTCAGGTGCACCATAAACAAAATACCTGAAACTAATAGTCTACTGCAAAAATCTAGACTGCCTCTAGGTATACTAATACATCCATTCAAGGATTTAAACGTAAGTAATGTTTTGTATCTGTCGTGTGAGTATACAGATGGTAGATTGTATGCTTGTGCTAATAAATAGATTACTTGATATTAAAAGTTGCGGTACATAAATATTTTAAATTCGCAAGCAATGTTAACCTCCCTATAGGTACCTACATATTTTCTCTATCAACCTATAAATTGAATAGTTTTCTGCTGTAGGTATCTATTAAAATATGTTGTAAGGATGGTAAGTCCGCCCATTGTACTACCCCTGGTTACCTATTGTATTTATTTTTCTGTATTATTGATTTTTGGTGTGCAATAAACAGTTTTCTATTCTATTCTATTCTATAAGGAATTTTATCCAGGGTGGATTTTTTACATGTGTACCTTAACCATTGTAGTTACAGCAAACATTCTTAGAGGACTGTTTAGTTTTGCATTCGTTGCATTAAAAATCACATGTATTGTTCATTGGTATGTCAATTTAGTGGGTAAAATGCTTACAAACACTTCTCTGGTCTCATGACCAATTGAAAGCATCAAGGCAACAACAACAAATAAAAAATTCAATGTCAATGTTCGCTACACTGGGACAATCATACTACATTATTAGGTTGAAGTTATTGCTTAGCTTATTCAATGTATTGTAGTGTATTCTGATATAATAATAATATAGTTGTCATTTAATTGTGTTCAATGCAATTCGTTTCGTCAGTAGATTCCAGTGTTTAAAATAGGTTTGGGCAATGCTGCCACTAATTTGGAAATACTTATCGCATACTGTTTATTAGTGTTTATCATCGGCCGGATAACTACTTCGTGAATTAGTCGTCTAGTGGTTAAGGTCGTGAGTCCAGATGATTACACAGATTTTGAACGCCGCTTACGACAAATCCGTATGACTTGGCAATGTAGAAAAAATATATGTTAATTTTGATCATATACCTTAATTGATCATAGGTAGTGAAACACAATCAAAAGATATTTTCTCGATAGAAAAAAATTACAAAGTAACCTCTTGAAAAAAGTTTCTGATATTAAAATCTCCCTAATTTATGGAAGAACATTATTGAAATCTATAGAATTTGAAACCATTAAAATAATAAAGCTGTTTATTGCTTAATGTAACAACAATTCACCAATTTTCATTCAAGAAAATGTATTTCTGTATATTTTCGTTCAAGTAGAATGACGCGCCAGCCGCCATGTTGTGTCCTCTCTATCATTTCCATACGATTCGACAGTAGTCGCTGCGGCGCGCCGCTAGTCGGACCTGTGTCACTTTTTTCAATTATTTTTTTACGTAATCATATTATTCAAAAATACTGGGCCGCATCCATCGCTTGTCATGTTTGGTCTGTCAAGGCACTGATTAGGCAAAACAAGCATTGGATGCGGCGCGGCCAGTGGCGGCTGTGTTTTGTTTTTCTAGCCCGTTTATTACAATAGAATTTAAATAGAAGTGCCAAGCAGTCACGTTGCTCCCGTTATTACCTACATAACGAGACAATCTTTGTGTAGGCCATCTTGATGATTCAATCTAAGTACATGCGTGTGAGCTTCACAATGACCACCTAGTTCTATAGCATCATCGTCATTGCTGCTTATAATAGGTAATGTTAGGAAAAAGTCTGGTGTCGCTAAACAAGAGATTTCCGAGAGTACAATACTTACCTGTATTTGCGAGAGATAAACTTAATTTAGGTAATTTCGCAGGTTTTCCAACTTGGTCTCAGCACATATCAAACATATTTGAACCTATTCATTCATGCCTACACTTTTGAGAATAGCTCAATCAAAACTTTATCCTATATAATGCACACGAATGACACGCACACGTCATACGCAAATGGAAAAACTGAAGTATATATGTACATCAAAATTTGACGGTCTTTCAAATTGCAATATAGCATAGTTGTAACTATGATAGATTTATGATACGAAGAGCTGGAGTTCGGTTCTCGATTGCCGTACTTTGGTTTTGTTGGAAAATATTTTTCTAGACCTTTTGGTTATCCATTGTGCCTAGATTACCCACCTAGTTTTTCTGCTTATTAGAACCACAATCAATACGCTTTCTAACAGCCAGCCAACGAGGATATTTTGACAGTCATCGTGCGGTGTGGAGCATCGTGGTGCAGCCCGAAACTCAGTAGGTTCGGGCTATGACTGCGTACCTACTAGATCGATTAGTGAAATGAAAGAATACATTAGGTTCAAAAAGATTTATTTACAGATATCCTATATTAAAAATCTATGCCTTTTGCATTTTTTTAACCCTTCTCAGAACAAGTTCTGGTAGGTATAGGTTCCACTGGTGAAATGAAGCACACAAAGTAATATTTTTTCTTTCTTGCGATTCTTAGCTGCCCTTGTACCTGTAATCCAAAATAACACCATAACTTTTAAATGCCTAAACAAATTTGGATGTACTATTCGTTCGTTCGTTATTTGCTAATGTTGGTACCACACCACCCCTATTCATTTCTGTAGTAGCGTATAATGTCTTGAGTAGAGGTACATAACGATTGAACATAAATAATCACAGGTTTGCATTACAATAATTTCATCTCGTCTGTATAAGGAATCTGCACAGTACAGAATTTATATGCGTGTTCAAATCACGTCGGGGTCACCAGTATAGGGTCGCGGGTGCCCGTATAGAGTAAGCGGGTATAGGTCCCTATATTACCTTCAGATGTTCGGGTAGATAGAAGGTGTAGCAGGAATAGGTAGAGATGTAAAACACACAGGAACTGACGATGAGTAGGTATATTACATTAGCGATGACACAGGCACTATATACACAGGGTAAAGGATGATATATATACATGCAAAACGCTAGTAAATAATAAAGAATTTAAACAATAAAATAGCTAGCAGTATTACAATAAAAATCTTGACATGGAATGTAATGTCAGTCTGACTAAACATCTTTCTTTTTTTGCGGAGGCCAGTGTGCGCCTCCGTATGAAACCTCCTTTGCACCGCGACATTAGTGCTGCGGTGCGAGTCGGTAACTGATGTCGACTATCGACATCGACCAACTAGCATTTATCGTATGAAACTATAATACAATGATTGAATGAATGAGAATGAAAATGAGTAGGAAGGTTGCCTACATTTGTACCAAGTAATTTGTTGCACGTTAACAATGGGTTCAATACTTACGAAACATCTTCGCCATGGAAACCCTTGAGCGGAGCACGGACACGTTTTCAGCCACATACAGGTCCAGAATAACTGTGAGCTCGATTTTGATGTTTTTGCTCTATACATTTTTATCATCGTCCGTGAAAACAGGAACTCTCCGACCTAACCTAAAAATCAAAATAATTATATTTAAAATGTTGGAATGTTCTTACGTATGTGATAGAAAAATAAAACAGTTTTCACGGTTCACAACACTGAACATAATATGAAATATCGTCAACTCTTGAATCTTACAATTTTTATTTACCAAGCCGGTGACTACAGAGAACGAAACGTGACAGTCTGACACTGACAGACAGTGTCACGTCACGATCACGGAGATACCAGTTGATAATTACTGTATTACCATGCCAGTGCACAACAGCCAAAAGTACTGTACCAGTTGTACCACAGGTATTGTACTCTGCCTTGATTGAACACGTCTTATCGTCATCGCGTCGTCTTTGTCGTCGGGAACCAACCGAGTTATTGCTATAATTATTTAAAATAAAATTACGTAGGTATTTAAGATAAAATACTTATTTAATTATTTAAGTTTTTTTTTTGCTCTTATCTGTTTACTGGTATACCTTGCTCATTAATTTTCTTTATTGATGATATTGTTGGAAAGTTGAAACCCCTATAATTAATTAGCATGTTCAAAGTTCTACAATACAAATTATTCATAATATCTTTTCAGAAAAAATTACCAAAATATTACATTCAGTTATACTTAGTATAGTACGAGAGTAATGTGATAATGTAGTAAGTGACACAAAATCTACCACGTGCAAGATTCTGGCAGCACTGAATTGGATAGGTACGTCACCTGGAGCTTATTTTATTATTTTGAATTACATAATATGAAACGGCAACGCCCGATTACGGTTCGATTATATCGCGGATATGCTCACGCAAAGTAATGTCTTCTTGCTCCCACGGGCCTAGTGTGTCAACGTCGCATAGTGTCAATCTTTTTGAGACACAAGATAGCCTATGTCCGTCTCATAGGTCCAATCTATACCTATACCTACCAAATTTCATCGAAATCCGTTCAGCAGTGAAAAGGTAACAAATCTACAATTAACAGATACCTAAATAAACAGAGTGACTTTCACATTTCTAATATTAGTATGGATTGTAAATATTATTTAAGAATGTTTATATTTAGGACTCTGGGATTTTATCAGTTAAATAATAAAACTGTTAATATAGTAGGTGGATCGTTCATCTAATTTAGCTCTTTGTTATATTGGGTTGGAATGAGAAAATACATTTTCACATCTGAATACGAGTACATTGATTGTATAATATTTTATTTAAGTCTAAATGGTTATGTACCTACATAATATTATTCTTTCAATAAAATAATGACCAACTTTTATTAGATAAACCGCTTATTTAACAGATCGCCGGCGCGTAACTTCTTTACGTTCTAATAGTTCAATTCTTTGGTAGTGAGATCCGGTACTTCAAGGTCGCGGAGCTGAAACTTTTATTACGCCGTTTCGCCGCTGTTTCTTCGTGCGCTGCAGTCGGATTGTGAAATGTCAGTAGCAGCTCTCTAAACCTTAAGACCGAATGGAATTTATGAGACTAGCGCGAACATACATACAGTTATAAACATAAAAGACGCGGCTCAGGACTGTGTTTTTACTAATGTAGGTACCTATAGGTAGAGGGATACATAGATAGTGATCGTAATTGTTTTTTAATATTCTTTTATTTGTTCTTTGACTATAAAAAATATAAAAAGGCGCACACTCGCTTTTTGTTTTTCAAGTTATAAAAATGTATGACATCCTACCTAATTATTTTTTTTGTTATGAAATCTACTAAACTTTATATTTTAAGGTAAAATCCTCGCCATTGGTCGATGTCAAATTATCGTTCCAAATTACAATCGTGTATCTACCCGACAGAATAAATCGATTTCGATGTCGCTCGGCAATTTTCATTGAATTCATTGGTAATGAAGTGTTAAATGGGCTTGGAGTCTTCATAACGATGTTGATCGATATAAATAAGGATTTAGCTGCAGCCAAATTTATAGCTATTAAAAAATCTTGTAACTTGTCTTATCAGCAATTTCATGCACATCATCATGCAACCATTGTGATACCAACCTTGTTTCTATCGGCGTAAAGTATCTAATAGAAGACTGCAGAAGTTGAAAACAATTTATGTTTGCAGCACCTGCCGGTGATCCAATGCAACACGATAGTGCGATGTCGCGCCTGTCGCACATACATCAACCCGTTCGTGTACTTTGTCGACTCCAAGCGGTGGAAATGCAACCTCTGCTACAGGGTCAACGACTGTAAGTTTATTTATTTATTAAAATAGTACAGCTACATCGTACGCATAACAAACATTTTTACTATAAAGTAGGTGCAATTTTATAAAAAAAAATACGCTCATTGTGACTTCATACGTTTTTATTCTTATTTTCTTTACAATGCCCATAATGTAAAAATCATTGTTTACGTATTTTCAGTTATCTTTGTTTCGACTTGTATTCTTTTAGAATGCGTCAGTCACCAATCTCTTCACAATAATGCTTTTGTATGCATTTTTACTTGGATTTATCAGTTATATTGTGTCTACACCTGTGTGTATTTTAGTATAGTATTGCACATTGTATTCCCCTAGAAACTTCAGCTGATAAAATACAAAACACAGATATTAAACCCCAGTATGATATTTTCCATCGCTTTATCACGCCTATACTTTTTTATGATGATAGAAACAGCGGAATTTTAAGTAAAATTTTTAAAGCCAGCCAATAATTATATTTTTAAGCATTCTGTAGGGTGTACCAATTATATTAGTTATTCCAACATTATATAATTTTTTAATTACCATTTTTCACATGTTTACAGAATAATTATGACGTAATTTCATACAAAAGATCGAGATCTATTAGTTAGAACTTGATAATCCGCTTCTCACTCGGTCCATCTCAATTCCAGTGCCAGAGGAGTTCCAATACGACCCCGTGAGCAGATCGTACGGCGATCCTTCGCGGCGACCGGAGATCAAGTCGGCGACCATCGAGTTTATTGCGCCCGGGGAGTACATGCTACGCCCGCCGCAGCCCGCAGTCTACCTCTTCCTGTTGGACGTGTCCCATCTAGCCAGGGACTCGGGATACTTACAGGTAACCGGCCAATCGGGGCGCTTGTCTTTTAGCAACGGCCAATGAGAGCGCGTCGCTGTGAAGTGCGCGGCCATCCAAAGTTTATACTGGAGATTGAGAACTTATCTATGTGGATCGGAATTGGTTCGATTAGATATCGTTCTTGAATCGAGACGAATTTTCGAGCTATTCAGGTCTCTTGATCTGCGGATTCCATTCGATTTCGACCACTTTTGATTACGGTAAAATATTGTAACACTCAATAAATAATCTTAGAAAACAATCGCGTGTTCGGAAACCGCTTTGATAACTGAATGTGCGTTTGGGAATACCACTACCGTAGTTGAAATCGAACGGTGCGACGTCAATTTCGATTCAAGGTCGACTTCGACAACTTCATCGTCGATTCGACTATTGTGAATGGGAATAATCGACATTGCTACTACTAGTGTCTGCCGTTTAGCTTAGTCCTAATACCCTTTGCATCGTGAATGTTAACACGTTTCCGTGGCTCGCAGGTGGTGTGCGACACGCTGCAGGCCAGCCTGGACCAGCTGCCGGGCGACGCGCGCACGCAGGTCGGCTTCCTCTGCTTCGACTCGCACGTGCACTATTACAACATGAGCGAGGGGCTCACCCGGCCCAAGGAGATGACCGTGCTCGATGTCGACGGTGAGTCGCGTACACGACGTATATATATATATATATATATATATATATATATATATATATATATATATATATGTAGAACTATTGCGTGAGTTTGAAAAAATGACCGTGGAGTGGAGGGCGGCGTGGAGTGCGAGCGTGGGTACACTGCGAACCCGCAAAAATACACTCAATTTACTCTTTTTAACTAAATTTTAGTGTAATGCATCAGGGTGCTGCATGTTATAGCGTTACAAAGTATTACGAGACGATGCATCGTAGCCGCTACGACGTTCTACAACGTACTATAAGAGACGACGCATCGTAGCCACTACAACGTCCTACAACGTAATTAATAAGAGGCGAAGCATCGTAGCTGCTACAACATTCTACAACGTATTCTAAGAAGCGAAGCATCGTAGCTGCTACAACGTCCTACGACATATTTGAAGAGCCGATGCATCGTAGCCGCTACCATGTTCTACAACGTTTTATAAGAGGCGATGCATCGTAGCCGCTACAACGTTCTAAAACGTATTATAAGGATTATAAGGGGCGATGTGTCGTAGGTGCTACATTGTATACCGTTTCCCCTTAGACATGTTCCTGCCGTCCCCGTCGGCGCTGCTGGTGAACCTGGCGGAGCGGCTGGAGCTGGTGCGCGAGCTGCTGACGGTGCTGCCGGTGCGGTTCGCGGCGTCCGGCGCCGGCGCCCCCGCCTCCGCGCTCGGCGCCGCGCTGCAGGCCGCCTATAAGCTGATGGTGGGTGTCGCGTCGGCTCTTTCTCTCACTTTCTCCCTCTCTCTCTCCCCCACTCTCTCTTTCTCTCTCTCTCTCTCTCTCTCACTATGTCGTCGCCGAATCCTGTCCTTCTTCGTTTTACTAACGGTGTCGTCGTTTTACAAGCATACATTTTCTCGTGTCCGCTTTCAGGCGCCGACGGGCGGGCGGATCACAGTCTTTCAAACCTGCTTGCCGAACGTCGGACCGGGCGCCTTACAGGCGAGGTATGTGTGGAAATATGAAATCTATCAAATTAGGATCCCAGCTTGACTGTTTCTACAATTTTAGATAGGGGTTGAGTTACATCTTGCCTTACCGGTGTCGCCATATCCCTACTGCCAACGATGTTCAAACTGCGAACGGTTCATATAGGAAATACGTCTATCATTCTTCCTGTCTTTTAACTGTCCGACATTACGGAATTACAGCTGGATATTTCACTTCATCATTTTAATTAATCGACTATTAATTCGAGTATACAATATCATACAGGTTGATTGTGTTACAGAGAAGACCCCAACGCGCGTTCTTCGGCGGACGTGGCGCACCTCAACCCCGCCACGGACTTCTACAAGCGGCTAGCGCTGGACTGCAGCGGCGCGCAGGTCGCCGTGGATCTGTTCCTACTCAACTCGCAGTACTCGGACTTGGCCACGCTCAGTGAGTACAGCCTAGTGTAGTGCTATCGTCATCTTCTACAAGCGGCTAGCGCTGGACTGCAGCGGCGCGCAGGTCGCCGTGGATCTGTTCCTACTCAACTCGCAGTACTCGGACTTGGCCACGCTCAGTGAGTACAGCCTAGTGTAGTGCTATCGTCATCTTCTACAAGCGGCTAGCGCTGGACTGCAGCGGCGCGCAGGTCGCCGTGGATCTGTTCCTACTCAACTCGCAGTACTCGGACTTGGCCACGCTCAGTGAGTACAGCCTAGTGTAGTGCTATCGTCATCTTCTACAAGCGGCTAGCGCTGGACTGCAGCGGCGCGCAGGTCGCCGTGGATCTGTTCCTACTCAACTCGCAGTACTCGGACTTGGCCACGCTCAGTGAGTACAGCCTAGTGTAGTGCTATCGTCATCTTCTACAAGCGGCTAGCGCTGGACTGCAGCGGCGCGCAGGTCGCCGTGGATCTGTTCCTACTCAACTCGCAGTACTCGGACTTGGCCACGCTCAGTGAGTACAGCCTAGTGTAGTGCTATCGTCATCTTCTACAAGCGGCTAGCGCTGGACTGCAGCGGCGCGCAGGTCGCCGTGGATCTGTTCCTACTCAACTCGCAGTACTCGGACTTGGCCACGCTCAGTGAGTACAGCCTAGTGTAGTGCTATCGTCATCTTCTACAAGCGGCTAGCGCTGGACTGCAGCGGCGCGCAGGTCGCCGTGGATCTGTTCCTACTCAACTCGCAGTACTCGGACTTGGCCACGCTCAGTGAGTACAGCCTAGTGTAGTGCTATCGTCATCTTCTACAAGCGGCTAGCGCTGGACTGCAGCGGCGCGCAGGTCGCCGTGGATCTGTTCCTACTCAACTCGCAGTACTCGGACTTGGCCACGCTCAGTGAGTACAGCTTAGTGTAGTGCTATCGTCCTCGGTGCGGAACGTTCTCAGGGCTTTGTTCGCAGATTTGTATAAGAAACCGCTTTATCGCTGTCAAAGTCTGCGATATTAACAGTTTTCGTATTCAAGAACTGTTTAGGTGCTTGAGGCTTGAGTCTTCGCTGCACATCATTGGTGTTTATTCATCTAGGCTAGATTTTCCAACAAACTGTACGTTATAAAAAATCAAGTATAACTTGTGACTCTTTGCCCCCATTTCACGGCTAATAGGTTGAATAATGTCGTTACAATTTCTTAGACACTTACTTTAGATACCCTGATAATTAAGACACTTTGTTTGTAGTCAGCGCGGACGAAATCGTGGGCAAAATCATTATGAGCATGTTATAAACATTTAATTAACTGTGTATTTTCCAGGTGGTATTAGTAAATTCAGCGGCGGCACGGTTTACCACATACCGCTGTTCAAGGCGACTCGGAGCTGGCAAGCGGAGCAACTGAGCAGAATGTTTAGTCGGTACCTGACGAGAAAGATCGGCTTTGAAGCCGTTATGAGGGTGCGGTGTACAAGGTAAAGGGTTTAAATTGATAGTGGGGCTATAAATTACTACTTTGGGGCTATAAATTACTAATTTGGAGTTAAATATTACTAGATTGGGGTAATAAATTACTAGTTTGGGGTTATACATTCCTGATAGGGTTAAACATCACAGTAGGGTTGTATCGTGTGGTTATATTTATATGACCAGAATGCAGTTATTGTTTACTAGAGTACAATTATAACTTCTCGAGTCGCCGGCCGTTACAATACTAACATTGCTTGTACTTTAAAAAAATATGGTTATTTAGTCACGCTACTACGTAATTGCTTTGCGGATGAAATAGCGGTAGCGGGGCGGTACTCCCCATAGCGGTCTCGCAGAGGCTACAAGGCTGGGGTGGGTTGCAGGGGGCTGGCGATCCACACGTTCCACGGCAACTTCTTCGTGCGCTCCACGGACCTGCTGTCGCTGCCCAACGTGTCGCCCGACGCCGCCTTCGCCATGCAGCTCACCATCGAGGAGTCGCTGGCGGAGCTGCAGCAGGTCTGCTTCCAGGCCGCGCTGCTCTACACCAGCAGTAAAGGTCGGCGGGGAGTTCTAGCTCTTATACAGTACCTGATACGATTCATATTTGTTTGAAAACAATTTGTTGTAAAAGCCACATTTTTTATTGTCGGTTCGCTCGATTTGTGCGTTCTTATCTAAATTTTTTTTTCGTTTATTTCTTTTGGATTCACTTGTGCACGTTAAAGAACTCTTATTGATTAAATTGCACAAATATTACAAATACAACGCACGAAGAATAATGGACTTGATCTAGCAATCATACGTGTAATTCTCTCTAATGATTCTGTTAAATTCAGGTGAAAGGCGGATACGAGTGCACACAATGGCGTTGCCGATTGCGAGCACGCTGACGGACGTCTTGCATTCGGCGGACCAGGAGTGTATCATAGGGCTGCTCAGCAAAATGGGTCAGTACTTCTTTGTTACTATTTTTGAAGGGTATAGAGGGAATTTGAATAATTTACGTTTTTTATTCATACTTAGAATCAAGTGACTTCAATATTATGAACTTTAAAATGGTTATAACTTAGCAAATAATGTTGATAGTCTGTTGTTTTGTTTTTCTTAAAAATATAATTTCTAACTACAACCGTTAGCTGTACTTATTTAGTTTTAAAACCTGGGGTCGACGAATCGGGAAATCAAAGTGTGATAAACCTTTCAGCCGTCTAAGTAATGGGCGGAATATAAAAAGCAATATAAGCTACCTATTTATATTGTCTTCAAATTGACCCCGATTCTATCGATGACCGTCGTCACTCCAGCGGTAGACTCGTTATCGAATAAACAACTCGGTATCGTATAGTATAAAGTCCCACTCCCATTGCAGCGGTGGACCGCGCGATGTCGGCGTCGCTGGCGGAGGCGCGCGAGGCGGTGATGAACGTGGCGGTGGACGCGCTGTCGGCGCACCGCCTGGCGCAGAACCTGCCGGCCGGCGCCGCCGCCGCCGCGCTGCACGCGCCCGCCTCGCTGCGCCTGCTGCCGCTCTATCTGCTGGCGCTGCTCAAGCGGGTACGTGCCAGTGTGCCGCCCGCCCGGTAGATGCCAAGAGAACTCATTTTTGGATCAGTGAAGGAGGCGTTATGGTGTCCGTCGGATCATTTTGATGCTTACCAAAATCCTGTGTAGTCTGGCTAATTAAAGAAACAAAAATAATGCAAATGCACCAATTGTAACTAAAAAACAATTTATGAAATTTCCCATATCTATCACAAATAATTTGCTATCTACCGAGTCAAAGAACCGGACTAACGATCCGTCGGTGGTCCTCAGCGCGCGTTCCGCACGGGCACGTCGACGCGGCTGGACGACCGCGTGGCCGACATGTGCGCGTTGAAGGTGCAGCCGCTGCCGCTGCTGCTGCGCGCCGTGTACCCGCCGCTGTACCCCGTGCACGCGCTGCGGGAGCGCCTGGCGCGCGGCGAGGGGGGCGAGGAGCTGCCCGACCCGCCGCGCCTGCAGCTCACGGCGGAGAGGTACGTGTACCCGCCGCTGTACCCCGTGCACGCGCTGCGGGAGCGCCTGGCGCGCGGCGAGGGGGGCGAGGAGCTGCCCGACCCGCCGCGCCTGCAGCTCACGGCGGAGAGGTACGTGTACCCGCCGCTGTACCCCGTGCACGCGCTGCGGGAGCGCCTGGCGCGCGGCGAGGGGGGCGAGGAGCTGCCCGACCCGCCGCGCCTGCAGCTCACGGCGGAGAGGTACGTGTACCCGCCGCTGTACCCCGTGCACGCGCTGCGGGAGCGCCTGGCGCGCGGCGAGGGGGGCGAGGAGCTGCCCGACCCGCCGCGCCTGCAGCTCACGGCGGAGAGGTACGTGTACCCGCCGCTGTACCCCGTGCACGCGCTGCGGGAGCGCCTGGCGCGCGGCGAGGGGGGCGAGGAGCTGCCCGACCCGCCGCGCCTGCAGCTCACGGCGGAGAGGTACGTGTACCCGCCGCTGTACCCCGTGCACGCGCTGCGGGAGCGCCTGGCGCGCGGCGAGGGGGGCGAGGAGCTGCCCGACCCGCCGCGCCTGCAGCTCACGGCGGAGAGGTACGTGTACCCGCCGCTGTACCCCGTGCACGCGCTGCGGGAGCGCCTGGCGCGCGGCGAGGGGGGCGAGGAGCTGCCCGACCCGCCGCGCCTGCAGCTCACGGCGGAGAGGTACGTGTACCCGCCGCTGTACCCCGTGCACGCGCTGCGGGAGCGCCTGGCGCGCGGCGAGGGGGGCGAGGAGCTGCCCGACCCGCCGCGCCTGCAGCTCACGGCGGAGAGGTACGTGTACCCGCCGCTGTACCCCGTGCACGCGCTGCGGGAGCGCCTGGCGCGCGGCGAGGGGGGCGAGGAGCTGCCCGACCCGCCGCGCCTGCAGCTCACGGCGGAGAGGTACGTGTACCCGCCGCTGTACCCCGTGCACGCGCTGCGGGAGCGCCTGGCGCGCGGCGAGGGGGGCGAGGAGCTGCCCGACCCGCCGCGCCTGCAGCTCACGGCGGAGAGGTACGTGTACCCGCCGCTGTACCCCGTGCACGCGCTGCGGGAGCGCCTGGCGCGCGGCGAGGGGGGCGAGGAGCTGCCCGACCCGCCGCGCCTGCAGCTCACGGCGGAGAGGTACGTGTACCCGCCGCTGTACCCCGTGCACGCGCTGCGGGAGCGCCTGGCGCGCGGCGAGGGGGGCGAGAGGTGCGGTGTCGGCAACAGCCGGCAGATGGCGTTAAATACAACTAGCTGCTGCCGCAAATTTTGGTGCTTCCGACCTCGAGGAGAAAAGGAGTTGTTGACGCAGTAGTTTGATAACCGGTTCTGTTCGAGGCTGAGGAAATTTTCGACTTTTGACCACATCGTCATTTAACAGAAAGCGAGGTAAAATAATAAGCACGGCGTATTACATCGAGATAACGGGCTGTGGTTCCCATCCAAAAGTAGTTCAATCGTCAGTCCAAAAGTTTTTTAGTATTCGTTTTTTATTAGCTACGCACTGCGGTGTCATTCGCGGGGTATTGTTATTTCTTCGTTTTCTTTATAAAGTTGGCCGCCTCATTTTACAACGAATACATTTTTAGAACTCTTAAGTGCCCTAAGATGAAGCCTAACATACAACGCATTTTCATTAAAATCCATTTTAACAAATGAACATCCAACACCATAACCCGTTCCTAGGATCCTAATAAAAACAACAACCTCGTGTACAGGGTGAACTCGAACGGCGCGTACCTCCTCGACGACGGCGAGAGCATGATCCTGTACGTGGGGCACAACGTGAGCCCCGCCTTCCTCTCGGAGACGTTCGGCGTGGCCGCGTTCAGCCAGCTGGCGGACGAGGCGCGCGCGCTGCCGCGGCTGCCCAGCGCCGGCAGCGCGCTGCTGCACGCCTTCGTCGACCGGCTCAACGACGACCGCCCCTACCTCTCCGACATCCTCGTGCTGAGGTGAGAGCTTCAGTCTCTAACGGAGCCGCTGTCGCCAAAAAAATAATTTTACTGTGTCCCGGTCTTACCACACAAGATTCAAACGAGAGTTGAACAGATGGGTCTAAATATTTTCTCCACAAAATAACGTCAAACCCTCGCTTTTTCTAACAAATTCACAAGTAAAATAATTAGGAGTGCCAAAAGGCGAGTAATAGACGTCGACATTGTGAAACGAAATTTTAGAAACATCTGTTTAACACTGGTCTAAATTTTTGTGGTAAGACGGTTAAGTTTTATAAATCAACTGCACGTTTATCTGAAAATGAGCCTTATGAATAATTGAATAATAATTTTAATCGGATCTAAAACTGCACTTTAGGCATTTTTCAATGTATGGCAGACGTACTCGTAGAGCATGACTGTGTGTGGCAAAACTGGCGTTGCTATTGAACATCGATTCAAATGTTTGGCACCCGCGCCCCGCCCACTTCTTACGTCCACTTGCCTCTCCCGTGCTCCATACAGACGGCTGAATCGAACAAAAGAAGCGTAAATGTATGCGAAGCATATGTATGAAGCGTCGACCCTGTTGATACTGCGTTGGTACTCAATATTATGTCACCCAAATACCAAGGAAGAGAGATAGACAACACGCACGAGTAGTATCGTGTACATTCTCGTCTTGCTCACTGCTCCGCCCACTTCCCTGCTCAGCCTCACTGCTGCCGAGTGTAAATAATTAGGTATAACATACGGGGACTATTAGAGATGTTACATCAATAATCAATATAAATGATGATGTCATACTCTTCACGTCAAAAGTAACATCCGTGTTGCGAATGCCAGAAGCGGCGGTGATGTTTCCATTTGGTGGGACCTCATGCGCATTTGAAACCTAATATGTAGTTTTATTTCGAAATATCTTCGCCTTCGAATGTACTGTTATTGCAGGTGAATAATCGTAGTTCTAAACAAACCATAAAAACAGCTGAAATAAAAGATACCCAACAGCGAACGTTTCACAGTGATTTCCGATGATCTTCAAGGTTGTTTTTACCTACCTATAAACTTATTATTTGGAATTATTTTCGCTGCATATGTCTAACGCGCACTTACCAAGTGTTAAAACCATTTTTTGTCTTTACAGAGACAACTCACCAGCCCGACAGCTATTCACCGAGCGGCTGGTCGACGACCGAGTCGAGTCCGCATTTTCCTACTACGAGTTTTTGCAGCATGTCAAAAACCAAGTGAAATGATTCCCGAGTGACAATCGAGTGACGCGAATGGACGCAAGTGACGCGAACGCGGAATGTTGTAGGCAGCGGCGGCAGGGACGGGCATGCCAAAGGAATATGGTATTGACACGACACTGCCCTAGATACTTTAGGATGTATGATATCCGCATTTCTGGATCTTGAGTTTCGTGGTCCGTGTGTTAATCACGCAATTTCATTAATTTAGTAGGTAGATTATAAAATTGTGCTAAAAAGTTTTGTTAGTAAACTAAATCAATACTTTGCATAAGTATTTAATTTATTGGACAGAAAAGTTATGAGGCTAAAGTTTTGCAATCTCTTGTGGTTAGAATGATTTTACAGAAAATAGTATATCAAGTTTTCAAGGCATGCATTCGAACGTAACTCGATCCAGAAGTGCTGTTCTTGTATGCGACAATAGAACTTGTAGTGTCGTTTGTGAGTGAACCGATGTGGCTAGTTTATACGGCGTCTGACGTCTCTAATTTTATTTTTATTTTAAATCACAATAAAATAGAATTATTAGAAACGTGTTTCAGCGTCACATATAATCGGATGGTGTCGGTCAATGGTCGTTTGATATAAGATTGTTCAATAATATAGTAGATTGTGTTGGCTACATGCAAATTGTTTTAAAGTTTATTCAAAGTTTCGGCCTTGTTCCGCTAGTAAAGGCATGGACAGAATATAAAGTATGATGACCGGTTGCATTGGCAATCCGTACGCATTACAAGTTACTGTCAGTCAACTCTTCCATTTTGAGTTATAAAAGAGTCGCCACTTAAAGTGCACTCCTCGTGTATGATTGTAACCAAACCTTACTATGTAAGTAAATATGTGAGTGGAGCAAGGTCTACTTTCTAACTAAATATGTTCAACTAAACTAAGTAGCTCTTTGCCTTTTCTCAGCCAATAATGCCGATCATTTGAATATACATTATTGATAAAAATAAAAACGCAATAAAGTAATGTTAGTTCCCTGTTACCTCGGAGCTTCAGTTATAAGGATTGTTAATGGACTTAAATACTTCCCTTTATCTTACTTTATAATTTAATTGAAATGAAGCGAGCGGAATAAAACTTATAGAACAATGCTGTTAGATGAGCGATCGGCTTTCCACTCTTAAATTAAATGTTATTTTTGTTATTTCTTGCCGACATTTTATAACTTTTGTTCCGTGGCAGCCTTTCTTGTAAGATTCTTTAGATCAAAGAATGTTTGAGCTTTGTACAAACTATATTTTACTGTTTATTTTAATCTAGGGCGTGTCTCACATTGTTGTATATCACTATTATTTCCAATTGATGCAATAAAAGTTTATTTTTTTTATTGTAGTATCGGTTTAGGTGTAATATTATGTGACCCCTGTATGTATTTATGAACTATCGGCATTACGATATTAATTCGACTGTAAATTGAATGAACGTTATTTATAAAATTATAGGTAGTGTATTTTATACTGAAATGAGTTCGGTTCCGGTTCTAAACTTGTAATATGAATAATTATGCAGATGGTGAAAATACATTTTGAGACGCGTGAACTCTGTGACACATTTACGTGGCGGTCACAGTCTGTAACATTGCCACCGAAAAGTAAATCAAACAGAGGTTCAAAATATCTTTGTTATGATTATTGTACAAACATGGAAAAGATATTTATAACTAACAAGACAAATTAAACATTAGACTGGCCTACCATATTGTTATTACCACAAAAATAATGTTATTGTTGCATATTTAATATTATTAACTTTATCATAATAATTTTAACCCGAAGTTAAATAATATACCTACAATAATTTAATTGCTGTCATTCATAAGAATTTATATAACAGGCGCTAGGAAAGCGATGCGATACAGTACAGTCAATGAGTAATTTACAATACAGTGCTGTTTATACGTTGTTGATGGCTACGAAATTATATCAAATCAAACTTGTACCGTCTTACTTACCACAAAGTTTAGACCAGAGTTAAATAGATGTTCCCAAAATATCGTTCGACAAAATCGACGTCTATCACTAGCGTTGTCTTATTCAAACCTGGCAATCCTTATTATGTTACTTACATATGGTTTTATTGTTATTACGTTAGAAAAAGCAATGGTTAAACGTCGATTTGTGGAGAAGATCCTTATTTAGACACATCTGTTCGACTCTGGTTTAAATGTTTTGTGGTAAGACGGGTAGTGTTACCCGTTCTGGCTCGTATCTGGTACGTAATATTGGCTAGTCGCAGGAAATGAAAATATGAAAAAAGGTTAAATTGAGCAACCTAATTGATGAAAAGTTTCATGACAAGTATAAGAAGAACGTATACAAGAAACATGTAGTTTCGTTTGTCGGCTTGGGACCATTTGTACCATGAAATAGGTATCATTAAATTAATGGTTTAGCTGGTATAACTTATTTGGTTATGAGACATCTGCGATTCTGCGCAGGTCCATCGCAACATCACGCGTATTGTGATTGATTAAAGTTATTCATATGTACTAAATAGCATCGCTAGGCCTTGGTGGTAATGACGCTTATCTGTAGATATCTTTAGGACTGATAGAACTGATACCACATTATAAATAGGATTATTGTACTTGTTTTATTGCTCTGTTTGCGGACTGAACTCGAAAGCCTTGTATATTGTTTCAATATAACTATTCTAAAATCAAACTTGTTTGCTTTTATGCACCGTGTTTGTAATTGAAAAAGTAAGTATAAAAATTTAAAACAACAATTTGGTACATGTTACATTAGTAAGGCCTAGTATTCACTAGGACATAAATATCGGAAATGTTTTGTCTAATGTTTCGCATACTTAGTCAAATCGAGTCAGTGTGACTCGTTGAGCTTTTTTTTCCCAACGGGTCACACTGTTACTCGTTGCAACTATTTTTTCCAAGATTCCCAACGAGTCACACCCGTGTAATAGTGTGACTCGTTGGGAATTTAATGTAAATTCAAATATATCAGTTTTTACTAACACAGATGTCGCAACAATTGATACAATTCTGATACGTCGTGATCTGATTGATGTCGAGTGGCTTAGCCCAGGTCTCCTTCGGGCTCAAGTCACTTCGGAATATATTATCCTCAATGAGGCTCCAGAGCCACAGGTAGCATCGTGCATGTTTGAACTTCACAATCGCCTCTTCAACAGCGGCAACTGCTCTTTGAGCGATCGGGTCGTATTCGTAGGGCATGTTGAAGCCAAGGTTCTGTAGGTTGCAGCGAAATACCTGTAGATCCATTTTATATTCTTTATTTTATTTCATTTTATTCGGAAAACTTGCAGTAATCTTACCTTATCTAACTTACTAACTAAAATGAATTTCTAAATACCAATTAATAGTTTTCGCATATCGATACTAATTTATATAAAAGATACACAGAAGGTAATATATAGATATGAGGGTCAACCGCATCGTCACTTCATCAGATGATGTGGTTTACATAGAGTAGTTTAGGTACATCAGGATAGTAGTGGTCAACTGCAAGTCTAATCTATTTAAAAAAAGGTAAGAACGATACTTACCTCCTCTTAGATTTACTAGTGAATATTAGTATTATAACCCCTATTACTCAGGTACCCTATAGATGTGTTTAGACAGGCAGTAGGTACTAAAAATCCGAGGATGGGACATAATCTATGTCGATACATACGAAACCCTTAAATCAAATGTATCAAATGGTCGGTCCCCAGCCTGCTTGGTTTACAATAATTGGGTCAAAGCAAAATCATACGGACGAAGTTGTTTTAAGGGTCATTCCCAGTTGTCACCCGCCTCTATGTCCCCAGTGGTGACAACTGGGCATGATTTTTAAAATGTGTCCCTATTGTCACCACTGGTGACGTCCCTCTGCTGACAAATGGGAATTGTTTTAAAGTGCGTTCCATTTGTCACCACTGGTGACGTCCCCACTGGTGACAAATGGCATTTGTTTCTAAAGCGAGTCCCATATGTCACCTCTGGAACTAGTCTAGAGACCATGGTCCGTTCACACAAATTTTCCCATACATTTTGGAAATGGCTTGAAGTTGATAGGATAACGTCTACCGGGCCAGCTAGTTATTGTATAAAATGGTATGTTTGAACATTTAGAATACAATATTGAAACATTTTAAGTAGGTAGATAGAGTATTAAATTTTTTCTACATCCGATATATTAGTATGATAATCTTGCCTTTAACAATGTCACTAAATGTTTGTTTTATTCACATTATAGGTTAGTTTTACCTACCGCCAGAGATTCTTTGTCACCAACTGTGGACGTATGAATTTAATTTTCCAATTATGTCGCCAGAGGTGACATATGGGACCCGCTTTAGAAACAAATGCCATTTGTCACCAGTGGGGACGTCACCAGTGGTGACAAATGGAACGCACTTTAAAACAATTCCCATTTGTCAGCAGAGGGACGTCACCAGTGGTGACAATAGGGACACATTTTAAAAATCATGCCCAGTTGTCACCACTGGGGACATAGAGGCGGGTGACAACTGGGAATGACCCAGTTTTAAGGTAGGGACGGAGCCAGTGGCGAAAAATCGGATTATTATAAGTTTCCCTCAATATTTTGAGCCTAAGCACACGTTTTACCTCGTATCCACACATTTCTACTAAGCAGTAGTTCTCATACTCGACTGGTGAAAGGTCCACTCGATATCCAATCTTCTGAAGGTGATCTGTTGAGAGAAGGTTTTAACCTTTTTGAAATCTAAATCAACATAATAGGTAGGTATAGTAAGTATGCACAATATTATGAGCCATGGTACCTACAGTATTAAATTGAATCTTTCTATAAGATATTTAGTTTGGCGCTCGATGAGTGGATTGAGGCTTGCCTTTCTTTCAGGTAACTAGGGTGATTCTGAATTTCTGATAAGTAGGTAGGTATATTGGGAAACTTTAACTCGAAGAAAATATCTCGGATTTTTTGAGTCTACGTTTAGGTAAACACAATGTAGGTATAAGTCGCATTTCTTACCTCTAAGACCCCTTAGTTTCTGAGGTTTAAGACTCAGAGAGTGGAAAGAATCACAGGGTCCATAGTAGATGAGCACGTGACGGCAGGGCATTTTAATAAAAGTAAGTAGGTAAGGTGTTTAGGTACCTACTTAGGATATTATAATTATAATTAAATCATGAAATAAATAATCCAAATATGAAAAAGCGTAGGAAGACTTACAATAATATTATTATATACCTACCTACTGAGATAATATAGGTAGAACTGAAATACTTATTTAGAAAATCGTAGGGAATTACCTCAATGTATACCTAGTCAAATGTGGTACAATACCTACCTATGTATGATCACAGATTAAAGGATAGGTACCGGCTTCTAGTAAATCTATGGGTTCCAGTAGTAGGTATATGGTTGGTTATGTATTTATTATTCTAAGGTTATATACTACCGTATAACCTTGCAACATTGCCCGCTTTTTACTATTTTTATGATAGCACAAAAAGGATTAGCTTCATTTAAAATGTAAATATACAGTTATATAAAGCGCAATTAAAGGAATGCATATATCCAAACAAATTGTCATTATGTTAAGTATATTCGGATAAAATTACGGTCAAAGAGGCGTGCAACTTTATCAGCCATTTCTTACAACATTGCTCACCTTGAATATTCAAGAAACCGTAAGCTCTATTGCTCTGATAATAAAATATATCGTGAGGAATGGTGTAACGACGAAACCCCTGTTGACAACAAGCTAAAATACCTTATAGTTTTCTTTTAAATGAGGTGGGCAATTATGTACTACCCTCCAGATCTACTTCCATACAAAATGATGTGAGGTGCTAGGGCTGCTACAAAAGAAAAATCTTAATATCATATTTTTGTAGATTTTTTAAATGTATTATTACAAACAATGAAAAAAGGGATATTAAATAAGTAGGTAGGTAACTAGGTAGTACCTACCTATCAAGATGCTACGTAGGTATCAGTTTATGCAATTATGAAAATAAAGAACAAACTAAACTTGCACCTTGGTATGCCAAACTTATTATACCTAGTTATCTCTTTGTTCCTACTTAGTTAAGAATTGTAAATACAATTCAAAGCAATAGCTTAGGAAGTTATTGAGGTACCATAGGTACTTACCCACCTTCTTAATATATTTTAGACTACCACCATATTCTTCTCAAATTAAGTTAGTACCTGGGTAGGTACCTATTTTGTAATAATTACCCATTATTTATTATTATAATTAGTATGTACTTATGCAGAATTTTCAATTTCTAAAAGTGTCAACCCAAACACCATTTTTGCGGTGGGCAATGTTGCAAACTTTTTGCTGCGGAATGTCTCACTAATTTGCCCCGTTAAATTTCTTCGTAATACAGCGACCTACAGCACAGAATCAGGAATTTAACTCATCGCCAATAAAGCGTATTTAATGAAATGTGACTCATCTGAAACAAGTATTTTGGGAATAGCACGGTAAAATCTGCGACACGGAATTGACACGACCTTCGACTACCCCTACTTTGATGGCCGCTGTCAGGAAATTCAGCGAAGTTAGGAACATAACTAATAGCCTGTATTGCCATATATATGTCTGAGACTTACCCAACCCCTCAAAACTGTTGCTATCTTAAAAACTAAATTTACTACGACAACTTTTGTTTATTTTTCGGGTTTGGGCAAAGTTGTGCTGCAAAGGCAATGTTGTAAGGTTCTACAGTACCATAGATATACAAATCCTTATAAATCTGATTTCAGAAGCGTTTCAACGGAAAAACAACTGAAATATAGTAATTGCTCATATTTTAACTAAAAATATTGGGCAAAAATCATTTATCGAAAGTAATTTAATGACAACAATAGTTTAAAAAAACTTGTCAATGGACCTTATTAAAAACAGGTGATCCCAATAAGGCCCATTTCTTTACTGCAAGTGTTTCTAAAACTACTTTACTTTATTATTTTATTACAATTTTGTGAGATACAGTTACTGTTATTTTTATCATTCCCGAAAGATTAATCTATAAATAAAAAAAAAATGATGTTGTGGTCTTTATTAAGACTATAAAAACTTAAATGCAGTATAACAACATTTAATTATGTATTTCAATAAAACACAGTTTAGTTTTGTATTGTTATGTATTAAGTGAAATAATTATCAGCTTCAAAATAATGCGATTTAGGTATATTATCAGTCACAGCTCTTGGGCCTTATTAAGTGAAGAGAAATCACATTTCTGGCAGTGGACCTTATATTGACTATCAAATGGTAACATAATGTACTAAGTAAATAAACCGAATGAATTCAGGAAAATCATTGGCATTTCTACTTCGTAAATGTCTATGTTGATATTCCTTCATTTTTAGTGGTTCCATATTTTATTCGAGTAATAAAAAAAAAATTGAGTATTATTTTTTTGGAAAAATGGTTTAAACCATACCTTTTCCTACAGAGTCATAAATTATTATTAAAAAATGTGGTATTAAGTAGTTAAATTTAGTAATAACAAGACTAGCAAGTAGTTTACAGTATTCATAGACCTTATAAGGTCCGGCCTTTTATTGGCGACAAGGAGGTGGACCTTCTTAGGCATTTCGGCATCCCGGAGAAAACCAATAAAAATCTACATTAAAAAATCGTGCTTTCAATAACATAACTTCACAATCCACGCGTAGACGTTTTTTGTTCCTTTAAATAAATTAATTTATTGTAAAAACAAAAAAGAAATACTTAAGTTACTCAAAATGCCACCAAGGAATATAATAAATCGACCGACGCATTGTGACATGTACTACATTGACAAGCATACTGACAAAATGGCAGCGTAAAATGTAAATAATGCCAATGCTTTTATATGTGTGATGTTTGACTAATAAATAGTACAATGCACGCGGTGCCAGTGGCTGTGCGGATGATCGTTGGAGCACAGGGTATTGATATAGTCTGTGGGCCAACGGGGAGTCGCGATGGTCATGGCGACGGAGTGCATGGTTGTATACTAAAATATTAGTTTTATTTTATAACAATAACACCGAGAACAGGTGGATCACACATTGGCGACGAGGATTAAAGTATGTAAATTATTATACATAAATTATAGTGATTATGCTGCACTAATATGCAAATGAAAAATACTGACAAATTTCAGTGGGTAGAAATTTGTTCTTGAAACCTATACCATCTAAATTTTTACTAGATGTAGTAAGATTTCTATGCATACTTTAGAGACGTAGCATATTTACTAAATAAAATGCTGAAAAGCATCACCGTCATTAAATACAGAAAAAAAGTGGTAAATTAATGAAAATCAAACAGCGGCCATATTATGAAAATTTATAAGTCGGCCCATGGTTGGCAACAGTCAATTGTTTTACCAAGAATACACCACTGGATGAATAGTGATTTGATTTATTATGACTGTACCTAGTGGTAGATTGATACAGTTCAATCGGTACCAAATCGATTCCTAACATAAGAGGCAAACTTGAAGTTGGTGCCTATTTTAAAATTATTAAAGAAAAAAAAAGGAGGTACATAAGCAGGAATCCTAGTAAGAATCCGATGTTCATCAGATTGTGATGTGGGTAATCTTCAGCTGTAGCTGATGGTTAAAGAGTATTTCATTAGGTACTCAACTTCATAATTTGGATATCGATGTCTCATTTACATATTATTTTATATAATATCCAGTCTAAATATTACGTTTAGCCTAATAATAGTGCAAACAATTAAAATTACACAAATAAGTTCATAAAATGTATATGTGTGGTAGGTACATACCTACCTATAATAATAATTAGTGATGGCAATTAATGCGATTTCATATAAATATCACAAACATGCGAATTGACGAGTCTTGGCATGCTAATTGCTATTGCTATGCTATTTGCTAAATAAGACGATAATTGACGATATTAAGCTCATATTTCGTAGTTCGCACGATTTCAACGAATTAATCTGTTACACGCATTCATTCGATAAACGACCGTAAGTAGTACTAAGTACAAGGCTATCAAGGATAATGATTGCTTAACCAAATTTTATAGCGTCCGTATGAATTTGCTAAGGTTCACGTGAGTGAAACAGACTTACATTGAGGCGGACGAAAAGAGCGCACGCTCGCTGCCGGCATGATGCGAGCGACGAATTCGCTTCGCAATTCACAAAATTTCGCTATGTAAATTAATCCGTGGAGTGACGATTATGAGTTTGTCGCGAAAATTATTACGAATGCGAATTAATCCATTACTACCTATAATTATTATTATATCCGCTATTATTTTATTTACTAGATGCGGCACTTTACAGAAAACCTCTATACTGTGACGTAGGCGAACAAACACATTCAGCCAAAAATAAAAAAAGTATTTAATGGAATAATTTATTTATTGGTTACTTATTTGTTGTAAATTTTATAATAATACCTACATAAAACAATTAGTAATAATAACTTCACGCGCTTAATTCAGATGTCTTTTATTATGTACTTATACCTAATATAATAATTTGTCCCTAAAATAAATTTATATGAGAAGACATGATATTGCTAGGGTGTGGTACTTTGGCTAATTTATTATACCTAAAAATAACTAACTGGCCCGACAGACGTCTTGTCAAGCTGTTTCATACAAAATCTTTGAGTATAATTTCTGGTCCTTTTTATTGTTTATCGCGAAGTTTTTCCTATTTTAATAGACATTCTGCTATGCAGATTGGACAAATCCAACAGAGTAAAGATCATAAAATTACCTATTAGAAATCAAAAACAAAAAAAAGTATATCCAGCCGTTATTGAGTTAGTAACTTAACGTGACTTTTTATATTGTTTGTCGCATGAGGATGTGCTATTTTATATTAGAATGTTTTTCAAGAATAATGTTTTACATTAGAAATATAATGTATAGATAAAAATAGATAGAGAAAGGCAAGATGTTAATAAAAGGGACATAACTACTAGTTGAATATGGTACTTCTTGTACTAGTTGAAATAAGGTAGGTAGTTGGGCATAATAGTTATGTCAACGGTACCTAAACAAATTATAAAAAGAACAGAGGTAGTTGGGCATAATAATTATGTCAACGGTACCTAAACAAATTATAAAAAGAACAGAGGTAGTTGGGCATAATAATTATGTCAACGGTACCTAAACAAATTATAAAATCAGAGGTAGTTGGGCATAATAAATGTCAACGGTACCTAAACAAATTATGGAAAAACAGAGGTAGTTGGGCATAATATGCCAACGGTACCTACACAATTATACATGCAAACACCTAGAGGTAATAATAATTGGGCGTGAGATGCCAACAACGGTACCTGAATGTAGTTGGGCATGATATATATTATGTCAACGTTACCTAAATATTGGAGATATTCGAATAAATAAAAGCGTTTGAGTAAAATAATTATCACAATTTGCACAGAGGTAATTGAGCTGATTGATGCCAATGGTACCTAACCTACTTACAAAATTATCTCTTTGCCAATTAGGTAGGCCAAAATGTCTCATTTTCCACCCCTTGAAACTTTTAATTACGATGGCGATTCGACTTCTATCGCATCAATGTGGGAGCAATGGAAAAGGGTGCTTGAAATTTATTTATCTTTTGATTGTATTGAGAAACCAGAAACTAAAAGAGCAACGCTCTTGCACATGGGTGGATTATCTTTGCAAGATATCTATTATAATATTCCTGGTGCTCGTGTTGAGTCAGCTGATAATGTCGATATTTACAAAGTGGCAGTTACAAAGCTACATGAATATTTCTCTCCGCAACAAAGCTGCGTGTATGAAAGGCATTTATTTAGACTACTTAAACAAGAGCCGGAAGAGAAATTTGATAAATTTCTTGTAAGACTCCGGTTACAAAGTTCTAAATGCAGATTTTCTAATGAAGATGAAAATCTAATTGATCAGATAGGTAACTGAAAAATGCGAGTCTTTGGATCTCAGGAAGAAAATACTTACGTTGGGTGACGGCGTGACATTAAATAAAATAGTTTCTGAAGCTAACGCGTTAGAAACTGTGCAAAGGCAATTACGTAATTTCCAGCCAAAGGAATTCCAAAGTCAAAATATAAATCAAATTGACTCCAAAAATACTAGGCTGGCAACCACTTGCAGTAGATGTGGAAGTGACAAACATGACAGCGATTATAAACATTGTCCAGCTCAAGAGAAGAAGTGCCTCAGATGCGGGTTTTTGGGACACTTTCGGAAGTGCTGTAGAACAAGTGCAAATAAACGTAAGGCGTTTAATATGTCAGCTTAAGAAAATAAGAAAACCAAAACTAATGCAAGCAATGAAAATGCATTAGGTACAGTCCGAGATTGACTACATTTTTTGGATGGTGAATATACATTACCGTGCAGAATAGGCTGAGCTCATATTAATAATTATTGTTGAAGTATTCTGGCAGCAAATGTAATAAATGGACCTATTTGGAAAAAATGAAAAGAAGTTATATCCAAGTGTGCAACCAAGTCAATAACCCAGACAAGAAGTTCTTGGCCTACGATAGTCAATTTCACTGGCAAAAATATGGGTAATAGTTAATATTGTGTTAAGATTTCCATTTCCATCAATAAAATAGACAAATTTATTATGTAGGAAAGTGGTGTATGTTCCGCTTATATAATAATATACTAGGATGTTAATAAACCGCTAATAATAATAAAGCAAAACTATTATCTAAATTAAGTAAAGATGTTTTCACTAATTAGAGATTAATGAGGAAAGTAGCTGCACCTACCTAATAATGATTATTGACACTGCCAACATTTCTGGCAAAGAAGTACCTACTCTAAAGAATTTTCTCTAATAATTGGGAGAATAATTATTATAATTACTTACCGTAATGTTAGAATAGTGCGGTGGATTTTAAGATTAAGACTTCTGTTCAGTTGTGCAGATACAAAATAAAATTACGACCCATATTTTTATTCTAACTGGTTATATTATGAATATAATTATAATTATTAGGTATAATTATACTGACCAGGGAAAAAATCTTTGGTGTTCTAATGTCACGATTTTAGTTGGTATATATTATATACTTGCCTAGAGCTTTTGACGAAGAGAATTATATAAATATTTATGTAAATTATAATATAATGTTCGGTCAACCCCTGTAAGCGGGTAGTTGATTTAATTAATTTGATAATGATCGAGTACAAATGGGCAAATGGATATCAAACGTGCAATAATTGGTTTGGAAGTTAGTGGCAGGGACTATGAAAGGAAAGGGAAAGGAACAGGAAGATACAAAGAAGTAAGCAAAAGAAAAATTATAATTAGCAATTGGCTGAAACGGTTATGCAAAGAACGCTAAGTATCAAGGTTAACAAATTGACTTCCGGATTCAATAGCACCTCTAAAATACAGTAATCTACATTAAAAAAGAAGAATGGAGATCATATTATTGACTTGGATAACGATGTAACTGGTTAGAAGATAAGTACGAGCTCCCTTGAAAACAGTAGCAATCTAGAGGGACGATGATCAGGGCCAACCTGAAGACTCTTGTGAGCATTCAGAGATTAGGTACTTATTTAGAAATTTAATATTCCTATTAATAGACATTGATAACTACCTACCTACGAGTATGTACTATACTAAGTAGGTATACAATTATAATTGTTTTATTATGTCTGCCTGCCTGGGCTCAATTATTGTACTAATTGGTTACTGTTTGTAATTATTTATGTTCGTTCTTATGATTGTGGTTATAACTCTTAAGTTCATTGGTTTCATTTAATTATTTCGTAAAGAAGAGAATGTGATGTTTGACTAATAAATAGTACAATGCACGCGGTGCCAGTGGCTGTGCGGATGATCGTTGGAGCACAGGGTATTGATATAGTCTGTGGGCCAACGGGGAGTCGCGATGGTCATGGCGACGGAGTGCATGGTTGTATACTAAAATATTAGTTTTATTTTATAACAATAACACCGAGAACAGGTGGATCTCACAATATGATTGGTCAATAAGGAACGTCAACACGAGTTTTGATTTCTATTTATCATCGGGAAGTGGGTTTTTGAAATGGCGGCCCTTATAAGGAACCGGTCCTTATAGGGTGAACCTACCTTATAGCTAGGTTATAATTTGTACTAGTTTTATTTCTTCTGATAAGTGCTTCGTCATGGCTTCGTCGTTTTCGCTGACATAGGTACTGACGGAATATAGACTTAAAGACTATAAAAATAAAGTTACTTTCCATAGTATATACCTACCTACCTACATTTTTCGTAGTAGGTACCTACTCGATCCTTTTAGGTAGAAGGTACATCGATGGGAAGCTCAGATTTCATACTAAGTATATGGGGGATAGTATAGTTCCTCAAAATGCTGGCATGCATATAACTAATATACTTACTTACATACTTACATATCCTGTAGGTATATAGGTAGTGTTTGATCTATGATATAGGTACCTACGTACAGAGTGGTGGGTGTGGTGGTACGTGGTAGGTAGGTAGTACCTACGTATCTTTTACAGAGCGTATCGGTATTTAAGTAGGGAGTTCTTCCTTGGATAAGATTAGATATACCTACTTACCTACTTATAATATTAGAAAATAGCACTTACCTCCACACTGAATAAATCGCTAGGTAGGTTTATTATTGAAGTAGGTAATAGGTAATTAAAAGTCATTAAAGTTAAGTAATATGTTCTAATTAAACATGATATAGGTACACGTAAGTACCTAAATATTGTATACCTAATTATTTGTAACGACAAATGACCTTAATTAGTGAATAGCCTACCTATTAATATATAGCACAATATCATTTCGCCAGTCGACTGCTAGGAATACCTACCTATAGATGCTAATTATTACCTACACGTCTTGGATAATTTGCCTAGCAGTTAATTTTTACTCCAGTGTCTCCAGGTTAAGTATGTGAAATTTCCCCAGATCAGGTTTACCTAAATTTTCCCCAAAATGATACCTCATTCGAAAGTTTTCCCCAAAATAATTTGTTCTTGTTTTTTATTACCTACTAGTTAGCTGCGCCCCGCGGTTTCAACCTCGTTAATTAGTTTTTTCGTTATATACCAATGTTCCCGTGGGAGTATTGAAATAAAAGTAGCCTATTTTACACCCAGTGGCCTCAGTTATCTACAAAGTGAAAGTCCAAAAATCGGTCCAGCCGTTTCGGAGATTACCTAGAACTCCCCAAAATTTTCCCCACAGTTTTCATTTCCTCAAAACTTTCCCAAAAATTTTATTTTTCCCCACTAATCTGGAGACACTTGTTAGCTATTGTTAGTCATTATTATATTTAACAAATATCATAGTCTATAGTTATAAGTTATCAATGTATTTACACTATTTTATGTTCCCAAGTCAACGACTATTTCCGTTACATTTTAATTGTTAAAGTAGTTGATTTGACTTCCACTGCACTAGCAGACAGGCAATGACGTATGCCGGTCTGCCGGTGGAGGGGGACGGCGACATAAACAGATTAACTTGGGAACTTGAGGCAGTCGAATAGAAGCTCTGGTCGTGTACACAAGTGTATTAAAAGTAAAGTGTGTTAAGCAACATCTTTCGGAGTTTTTATTGGCTAAGACCCTGGTGAAGTGACAGATCAGAATTGTGGGATAAGCACCAAAAAAAAATCGCCTGTTTTGGCGATAATATCTTGGTGTCGCCATACGCCCAGTCGGAGACAATAATTAAACGACAAAAATGGAAGAACAACCTAGAAGCCGCATCAGGCAATTGGAAACTCCTGCGGAGTCTCCAAGACGTATACAAACTAGGAAAAATAACCGCAAAAGCGGTACGAGCAGCCGCAGTCGTGGCCGCGTGGCGAGCAGGAATGGCAGCGTGGTGAGCAGCCGCAGCAGTCGCGAAGCATGCAGCCGCAGCAACCACGAAGCGCGCAGCCGCAGCAGGGCGGCGCGAAGCCCCAGACGCACGGCACGCACTCACTGCCGCAAGGCACGTAGCCGTGGCAGCATAACGCGCAGCCGTGGAGCGTGCAGCCGCAGCCGCGGAGCGCGCAGCCACAGCCGCAGAGCGCGCAGCCGCAGCCGCGGAGCGCGCAGCCGCAGCCGCGGAGCGCGCAGCCGCAGCCGCGGAGCGCGCAGCCGCAGCCGCGACACGAGCTGCCACACCGCATCAAAGCGCCATCGCAGCAGAGTCAGGCGCAGCACTAGCAGTGCTAAGCGGCGGCGCTTCAGCTCAACGCGAAACCGCAGCAGTGCGAGACGCAGCCGCAGCAGTACAAGGCGCAGCCGCAGCCACACGAGGCGCAGCTGCAGCAGTACAAGGCAACACCGCAGCACCGTGAGCCACGCCGACATAGGAGCGCGGCCGGATGTTACACAACAGGTTAGAGAACTAGTACCTCCTTTAATAGCAGACATGCCTGTTTCAACTACGAACCCATTATTGGACACAACTCACGCAACTACTTCATACTCAAATAATATAACATTAGTACAAATGTTGAAAGATCTCGTTCAGACCATAAAAACTGATCCAACTGGTGAACGTTTTCCTGTGCTAAACGTAGTTCCTGAATTTGATCCGTCAAAACGTAATCAAACAACTGAAATGTGGATTTCAAAAGTTAACGAATGTGCACAAATATACAATTGGTCAGAAAGACAGACCATTCATTATGCATTGCCAAAACTAGTGGGTTTAGCCCAAAAATGGCATCAGGGTCTAATGGTATCCTCATGTTCTCGTGGCCCGAATGGCAAGATAAACTACGTTCTGCTTTTCCTAGCGATGAGAACTATGCCCAACTATTGTCAGATATGCTTGCTTGTAAAGCGCGTTTTGGTGATTCATTAGAAGAATACTTCTATGAAAAGATGGTTTTACTTAACAGATGCAATATCGCTGGTAAAAACTGCATAGATTGCATATTGTTTGGGATCGAAGAACGCTCTGTACGAACTAGTGCAGAGGCTGCACAGTATTCAGATCCCGACAAATTGCTTGTATATTTGAAGGGGGTCAAGTCAAATAAAAGAACTGATAGAACGATGCAGCAAGCAGGCATGCCTGATAATAGGCGTAATAGGGCTAGTAAAACTGTAACCAATACTACAGAATTTAAAGCTAAATGCTACAATTGCGGTGACGAAGGTCATCCATATTATAAATGTAAGCAGACAATCAAACGGTGTAGTCACTGTAATAAAATTGGGCATCTTGTTAATGAGTGCTCTGTGAAAAAAGATGCGACTCCCAAAACAGTCTTACGTATTTCCCAGCATCAAGATAATGATCTCAAATATTTTAAGCCCGCTATCGTAAACGGTACTGCTCTTGATTGTTTTATTGACTTTGGAAGCCAATGCTCCATGTTAAGAGAATCGGTAGCACGATCTTTGGGTACCAAGTGGGCAGTAAATGACTTGCCCGTTCTAAGAGGTTTTGGTGATTCTATAGTCAGTTGTCTAGGAAAATGCGATGTCCAAATTGAAGTAGACTCTGTAAAAGCAACGGTGCCGACCCTGGTAGTACCTGACCACTTATTACAAGTTTCGCTACTATTAGGTCAGACTTTCACTGAACAAGAACATGTTGTAGTTGTCAAAACTAACAACATCCTTAAGATTTCGAATAAAATAAGACCAACGGCTGACAATAAAATATCGCTTTTGCTTGTTGATGATGTTAATATACAAGGGCTTACCAGTGTCGAGGTCTACTCAGACCCCTGTTATAGTGGGGATGTTCTGGTAGAACCAAGCCTCAGTCATAAGCCATCAGGCGAATACGAAATCATTCAAAGTTTGATTAGCTTAACGGATGGTAAAGGCCGCGTAGTTTTAAAGGGGTTTAGTCCACTAGGGTTTGTAGTGAAACAAAACACTCTCTTGACTTGATATACCTTTTGCCGAAATGCAATCATATAGTGTTAATAGGATCTTAAGTAAGGACCAAGAACTGCCAGACCCTACCATAGACGGTTCATTAATTAATGTCGATCCTGAACTAGACGATACTGATAAAAATTCATTGTCGGGAATGCTCAACGAATATAGAGATTGCTTTGCATTTTCAACTAAAGAATTAGGGTGCGTAAAAGGTATTGAAATGGAAATCCAACTTAACGATAGCACACCAGTCGTATACAGACCCTACAGGTTGGCTCATTCGGAACGTGAAGTAGTTCGAGGGATGGTTAAGGAGTTAGAGGATTCGGGAATAATTCGTCCATCCACGTCTGATTACGCATCTCCAATCTTATTAGTAAAAAAGAAAACCGGTGACTATAGACTCTGTATAGATTTCAGGTCTTTGAATAAGAAAACTGTTAAAGAACATTATCCCTTACCCAGAATTGATGATCAATTAGACAATTTATCAGGCTTTAAATATTATACTACATTAGACCTTGCGTCAGGCTATTACCAAATACCAATGTCAGATACGTCCAAACACTTAACAGCTTTTGTGACACCCGATGGGCATTTTGAGTTCACTAGAATGCCTTTTGGTTTAGCTAATGCCCCGTCAAATTTTCAACGAGCGATTAATAATATTCTGGGTAATGCGCGATTTAAAGATGCATTTGCATACATGGATGATGTAATTGTTCCATCTAAAACTATTGATGAAGGATTTGAAAAATTGCGTAATACCTTAGATTTGTTTCGAGCAGCAGGATTAACTTTGAAACTATCTAAATGTAATTTCTTTATGCGCTCTATACACTATCTGGGTTTCGAAGTGAATGAGAACGGGGTTCGACCCGGAAAGAAGAAAATTGAAGCTGTTCAAGACTTTCCTTCCCCCACAGACCAACATAAAGTTCGCCAATTCATAGGTCTGGCAAGCTTCTTTAGACGTTTTATAAAAGGGTTTTCGATCATTGCGAAGCCATTGACTCAACTTTTAAAGAAAAACTGTCGTTGGCACTGGGGGAGTGTCGAACAAGAGGCATTTGAGAATTTAAAGAGGGAATTGACAAAACGACCTATTCTTGCATTCTATAATCCATCATACGAAACTCAAGTCCACACAGATGCCTCAAAGTTAGGAATTGCTGGTATCTTAATGCAGAGACCTAATAAAGAATCACCATTTCATGCTGTTGCGTACTACAGCAGACAGACTTCCCCTGAAGAGTCTCGCTTTACTTCGTATGATTTGGAGACTTTAGCGGTAGTAACGTCATTACAACAGTTTCGGGTCTATCTGCTAGGGCTTCATTTTACAATAGTTACGGATTGCAACTCGGTACGAGCAACGTTTGAAAAAAAGGACATGTTACCACGCGTTGCGAGGTGGTGGAACAGTCTGCAAGAGTTTGACTTTAAAATCATTTATAAGCCTGGGTCTAATATGGGTCACGTTGACGCTCTCAGTCGCAACCCTGTACAACAAATCAGTTCGGTTGAAGTCAGACTGATCGATACAAATTGGATAACAACTGCTCAACAAAATGATTCAGAACTTCAAAGAATTATTGAAATACTTAACGACAAAGTCACCGATAACATAATTGAAATTAAAAATAATTTTGTTGTGAAGAGTGGATTGTTGTACAGGAAAACGACTGATGGTGACCGCTGGGTTGTGCCTAAAGGGGTACGTTGGCATTTGCTTAGAGCAAATCATGATACCTTGGGACATTTTGGCTTTGAAAAAACGTATGACAAAATAAAGGATCACTACTGGTTTGCTAAAATGAGACGCTTTATAAAGAAATATGTAGATTCATGTCTAGAGTGTGCTCACACCAAAACTCCTGCCGGTAAGAAGTCGGGTGAATTACACCCTATCCCGAAAGTTGACCGGCCATTTCACACGCTGCATATAGATCACCTGGGTCCTTTCGTGCGTAGCAAAAAGAAAAATTGCTATCTTCTGTTGATAATAGACGCGTTCACAAAGTACTTAATACTAGTGCCAGTGAAAAGCACGAAAAGCACCCATACTATACACGCAGTCAAAAATTATTTTCATACCTTCGGTGTACCTCAGAGATTGATATCTGATAGAGGTACATCATTCACTGCGAAAAGCTTTCAAGAATATCTCGACTCCTTGGGGGTTAAGCACGTGCTGAATGCAGTTGCCACCCCACGTGCAAACGGGCAAGTAGAGAGATACAATCGGACTGTTCTCGCTGCTCTTAGTGCCAAAAATTTTAATAAATCAGAAAAATTATGGGATGAGTCAGTTTCTGAAATCCAGTGGGGACTGAATAATACTATTAATATGGGAACAGGAAAAACACCGGCTCAGGCATTATTTGGCACTAATCTAGTAGGTACTAATGACTCATCATTATGTCTTAATACAACGAATAATGACGAATCCCATGATGAGAGAGTCACAGAAACGATTCGAAGTGAAGTGACGGAACACATTGCTAGAAGTCAAGCTAAGCAAAAAGAGTCCTTCGATAAACATAGAAAGAGGGTAGTTTACACGGTAGGTGATCTAGTCAGAATTGAACGAGAAGTTCCTTCTTGCGGACAAAGTAGAAAGTTGATGCCTAAAATTCGCGGCCCTTATCGAATAATTGAAGTCTTAGGTAATGATAGGTATATGGTCGAAGATACTCCTCTGTCCAGAAAAGGTAACAAAACGTTCAAAGGGGTTTTCTCGGTCGACAAAATTCACCCTTGGTTGGTATTTCATAGAACTACTGATGAGACTGATAACGAATCCGATAATGGGTCACACGAAGACGAAGCTGATGCTATCATTAATAATAACGCTGATAATAATGATGACTCTAGTCATGATTAAAATATTTAATTAATACATCTTGTTTGATTGCGCTGTATAATAATTAATAAGATTGTTTGGATGAAGTCAATAATGAGTTTACAAAATATTAGCGTTAGGTATATCAATAATTCTAATAGAACATTGTACTGTGTTAGTAATTAAGAACAGAAGGTTGGATCTTATGTGAACAAATTATGAGTGTATGCTGCTTTATAGTAAAATTCAACATACACTTCTGTTATTTTTATCCATAAAAACGGAAGTTTCAATTAAAAGTGGGTAAAAGATCTTTGTGTGACTATATTATTATGAAATTTACTTATTATTATTATTTTATTTGAAATGTAATTACTTGTTTATTTTTAGCCATTGAAAATATGTAGAGGTTTCAGTGGAATAACATACTAAAGACATGAAGGGGCTTTAGTATTTGTGTTATTGTAGATATGTAGAGGCTACAATAATACGCAAGGTACATAATTATTGGTGATTATCGAGGCGAAGACATGAAGGGGCTTTGTCCTCGGGGTCATAATAGTAAGGGACTCAAAGATAGTTGCAGATATGTAGAGGCTGCAACTATACCCACCATGCATTCAAACAAAAAGCTTGACGGTATAATTTGTTTTGTATTAAATTATTATTGTTTGTCTTTTATCGTGTTCACGGGACGTGACACTATCAGGAAGGGCCGACTGTTAGCTATTGTTAGTCATTATTATATTTAACAAATATCATAGTCTATAGTTATAAGTTATCAATGTATCTACACTATTTTATGTTCCCAAGTCAACGACTATTTCCGTTACATTTTAATTGTTAAAGTAGTTGATTTGACTTCCACTGCACTAGCAGACAGGCAATGACGTATGCCGGTCTGCCGGTGGAGGGGGACGGCGACATAAACAGATTAACTTGGGAACTTGAGGCAGTCGAATAGAAGCTCTGGTCGTGTACACAAGTGTATTAAAAGTAAAGTGTGTTAAGCAACATCTTTCGGAGTTTTTATTGGCTAAGACCCTGGTGAAGTGACACACTGTTTTGCTCTCCACCTGTATCACTATAATTCACTATGAATAGAAACGTACCTAACCAAGACTGAGACAGATTGGGTGAAAATATTGATTGTCAGTATACTTCTAATAGGTAGGTATGTTTTCATAGAATCTTCCTCGTTGTAAGTTTGAGTGGAAGGCCACCCATGACTCCTTGTACGACGTTGGATGTGTGATTGACTTCTGGTATCCTGAGGGTGCGGGCTGTAGGCTGCACTGAGAACTTGTGTAGGATTGCGGCTAGCCCGGCTAAGGACTGCATCTCGCCGAGACGAGCTCCTGCGGGTGAAATGCATAACTTGAACGAATAGAAACCAGTGAACCAGTACCTACTGCAGGGGCTCGTTTTACATTGCACGATGATAATAATATGCCCTCTACCTCCTTTAGGTAGGATACGTCCTCGAGTGCCCTTTTTGTTCAAGAATCAAATACATACCAATTTGGTTTTAATAATACTGAAATACACTTACCAACGCATGCTCTTGGTCCAGCACCAAATGGTAAATATGCGAAATTGTGTCTGTCTGCATTTGTATCAGTGAATCGTTCAGGGTTGAAGTTCGACGGATTCTCGAAGTACGTCTCATCGTTCTGGATGGCTTGTAAAGGGATCTGGATCTTTACCCCAGGGTCTATAGTGATGCCCAACTTAGGGATAGTATATTTTTTCGCGCACACTCGATTCAGGACTCCAAGAGATGGAAACATTCTCATCGCCTCTTTAAACGCATTACTCAGCATTCTCATTTCAGCAACAGAGTCGTAGTGTAGTTCATTGTTATATTTCGCTAATACTTCATCAATTTCATTCTGAATTTTTTCCTGCGTTTCTGGATGGAACGCTAGCTGATGCAACATGTAGCTGGTGGCTGATGACGACGTCTCGAATCCAGCTGCAAAAAATATGAACACCTGCGCGACCATGCATGGAAGGTCCATTTCCATTTCCACTTGAATTGGGGTTCCATCGGCGTTTTTAGTCTCTATCGAATCAACTTTAATTGTCCCTTTTGTTTGCAATTCCAAAAGCAAGTCTACAAAGTCGTTGCGGCCCGACGGCTTGTAGTTCCTCTGTTCGCAAATATTTTTTACAATCTGCGTGACACCTATCTCTAATCGCTCGTCTAAAATTTGTATGACTTTTCTTAATTCAGGAAACGTTTCCCACAAACCGGTAAGAAATTTAGCTCTCCAAGAACGCGTAAAAATATTCCTGCCCAATTCTCTAAACATAGAATTCTCATTGTTTATAGAGTCAACTTCAATTCCAAAGCCACAGGCGCCTATGAATTCCGTGGTAAATCGTGCCATGAGTTCCCGGATGTCATACTCGCCTTCTTTCTCGGCGACGATGTCCTCGCACACTACTTGCAACTTCTTGGCACAGTTCACAACAAGAGGAAACATACCCTTCAGCTTGGCAGTGGTGAAAGCTGGAGTGATGCGTTGTCGCAGCAGCTTCCACAGATCTCCATCGGCGTGGAAAAGATTTTGCAACAGTGGCTCTAGTTTAGGATCTCTTCCAAGTCCTCGTGGATAAAAGTATGCGAAGTCCACAGTTAGAATAGCTTTGGCGATATCGAGGTCTCTGATAACCAGTTCTGGCGTTGATCCCCTGTAATATCCCACAACTTTCTCTTTGGGATATTTATAGTAGAGTTCTGTAGATATTTCGGTGATGCTCTTGATCGCGAACACGTTGCGGAAATGGTTACCGAAGAGAGGAATTGGAGTGTCGTGTTTAACATTTCTCTTCCTCCAATAGTCATGATTTTTGGTCGCGTAGAAATAGAACGCGATTAAAACTAATAACAGTAATAGAGCAATCATGCTGTGTTTACGCGCCGCCGGTTACAGACTGATTGATCTATCGGGCTAGCAATGCGCGGTATCTCTCTACCCACTAGCTGTGCTAGTAAATAAGCGACCGGTTATATCAGCGAATGTACTTTGTACTTTGCATTTACCTTATTTGTAGTCTGACAGTTGCCCATTGTGTCAACACACGCAAGATAAAATAGGTAGGAGCTATACACTTTAGTACAATACTTACATTGCCTAGGTTAGGTATAGCTGTACTAACTTATCTACATCCAAAATTATATTGTCATTTTTATAAAAACCGGCCAAGTGCAAGTCGGACTCGTGCACGAAGGGTTCCGTACTAATCTATAAAAACGAGTAATAAAATCGCGTTTGTTGTATGGGAGCCCCATCAGGCCGGACAAGTTGTATAGTGTACTCAAAAAAACCAACTCAAAAATATCTGTGCGCTGATTTTTTTGAAGTAATAATAGGTACTTCTACGATAGATTTAAACGTCATCTAGTAATTTAATTCGGCTGATTCTCTAAAATATCCCCACTTTGTCCTTCAACCACACCTAAGTCCATCCCGATTTTTGGATTACTGGAACTGGTAGCCCCAGCACCACCATGAATACGTTGTTGTATTGAACGCGGAGGGGGCTGCAGAGTGCAGATTAAAGGATAAGAGTATTGCACTGTAGGCTTTGTTCGTGTAGTTCACCCAGCTCACATGTAATTTGAAGTGCCTGCTCTAAACAGCAAAATAAAAAATAAACAATTTTTTTACTTACTAGGTATATACGATAAAAATACTTTCTGATGAAAAACATTGAGGTTGGTTTTGGATTTGAATAAAAAAACGTCGTCAGTCATAGTGGACATTCCTCGGCAAGATCATGTCAAAAGTGTAATGTGTGCAAATTGGCAAGACTCACCAGCATCAGTATTATTAACATTAATTTAATTTTATTCTTAGCTGAAGTGAATTTGTTTCCATTCTTTGTACAATTTTAACATTGGCAGATAAAACAAAACATGTGGCTTAGGTTTTAGTGAAGAAAGATAAATAGAAGTAGGTGCCTTATCTTATCTTAATATACTAGTCAGGTCATAAATTCTGTCACATGTTTTATATAAAATAATTGAAACAAGTTTATTCATTATGTAACCATTTATATACCAAAATGAACTTAACAAAACATAGATTCTTATGACACTAAAGTTTATTCAAAATGACCTCCGTGATTTTGAATACAGGCCTTCAATCTGCGCGGCCAGTCGTCTATCGCAGCACGAACGAGGTCCATGTCAATATCGGCGGCTGCCTTAATCAAGGATGTCTTGAGTGACTCCAAATTGGGATGAGGCTTTGAGCACGCCTTTTCCTCCAAGTGTTGCCATATCTTGTAATCTAGCGGATTCAAATCTGGACTGGAGGAGGGCCAGTCTTCGTGCCGGATGAAGTCGATTTCACGCGCCGCCAGCCAGTCTTGTGTGCTCTTCGCTCTATGAGCTGGCGCCGAATCTTGTTGGAATACCCAGTGCCTGTTATTAAACATGGTATGAGAAACAGGTTCCACAAGGTTCGTCAGGACTGTATTTTGATACACAACTGCATTCGTTTTTACACCTTTCTCACAAAAATGTACCTCTGTTAAGCCCCAATAAGACACTCCCAACCATACCATGAGCGAGGATGGAAAATGACCTCGTTGGACACGCGGAATACGGTTGCTCGCTTCTTCACTACTGTGTGCGTACACCTTATCATTTTGTTTGTTGTAGCTCTCTTCTACGGTAAAAATTTTTTCATCCGAAAAAAGAATTTCCCGATATTTTTTTCCCGCGTACCGCTTCAACAAAGCGCGGCATCTCTTCAGTCTCAGGCCCATTAGACGAGCATTCAAATGATGTCCTGTTTTTCTTCGATATGCCCGAAGCCCTAAGTCTTCATTTAACACCCTTTTCACCGTGGTTCTGCTTAATCCCATCTGAAGGGCCAACAGTTTCTGCTTACGTTTGGGATTTCTTTGAATTCGCGCCTTCACAGCTTTTATCACTGCTGGAGTCCTAACAGACCGAGGGCGACCACTTCTTGACCTGTCATCTACACTAGAGTCTTCATTGTATCGTTTGATGGTACGATAAACGAATCTCTTGGTTATATTCAAATTTTTCAGTATGTCAAAAATTTGAATTGGCGCGTAACCGCAACGATGCAACGCAATAACTGCAACACGGTCTTCTTTAAGCGTCCACTCCATATTTAAAAATGAGTAAAATTCTAAAAAGTATACATTTTTATTTTCATGAACAATTCGAAATTCGAATTCAATAAACTTTTTTGTGGCCAGCATTCTAAAAGAAAAGTTTTTACTGTGTGACAATACTTATGACCTGACTAAGTACATAACTAGAAGCACCTCGCGGTTTCACCCGCGTTAACTACTATCCCGCGGGAATCATTAATTTTTACGCGACCTCTACATTTCCGGAATCGACATCGTCCGTGTGACACTCATGGATTTTATATTTAATATATTTCGTAAATGTAGTAGATCTACCTATAATTTTTATTTTATATTTGTTTATATTATAATTATTATATTTATAGTAATAATAATAATATAATTGATTTTATATTACCGAATTTGAAATAAATGTGAATTTACCTATAATAGTTTGACAATTGTAAGATAATTATATGAGAGGCTAATAATGGATTCATACCTAGACTTATATATACTAACCTAATTTGTGGCATGGCAGAGTGGAACGTCATCGCATCCTCTTTATATCTAATTTAAAAGTGATTGAAAGTGATACAATCTCAAGGCGAGTGCCCGGAAGTGGCGACACCTGAGAAATGTTAGTGAAATAATAAGAGACTCGACCCTACATTCCTCAAATGTTTGATTTTATAAAGAAATATCTTTATTTTACATAGGTACTTAGCTGTATGCTATTATTACACTTCTAGTAGTTTTTCTATATACAGCTCACAAATTTGAATAATCTCTTTATGCGTAAATATACTTTTGACGGGCATGGTAGTCAATGGTTGCCTTCTGTACAACAAGTTTCACAAAAAAATATTATTATGAAAAATTCTACATTTTAAAGGTTTACGAAAGTTATCTGTTTCATGATAAACACCTGTTTTGCATGATAATTTTTCATGATAAATACCTGAGCCTATTTCATTTTTAATAATTCAAGGTCATCTTGCTAACTCATGCATAATCAGTTTGGAGTCTCAAACCAAAGTAAAATGCGCTCCAGCAAAACAAACAAAACCCCTTCATTGAAACCAAAAGCAGCCGATGTAAACAAAGTAAGCGTCATTCCCGGCCAAGAATAGCTGTGGAATGCCGGATATTGCAGTCCCACTGACTCCTGGCTGTGGGATACCTCAGGTGCTAGCGCCGTCCAGCCACCGGGCTCAGTACGCGCTCGGCTCTCCTGCGTGGACGCACGCACCGACACAATTCGACGAACTCTCGCGATCTTTAACACGACTTAACAAACTTTTGACAAAACATTTTGAAGAACATTAAAGTTGAAAAACAATTTGATGAACATCTAAAATAAACAGTTTTGATGAAACTATTGAAACTTTGAAAGATACTTTCGAAAAAGGTGGCAAACCGAGTGATAGTGAGAATCAACAATTATTAAGAAGTGTTTAACTAAAGGTGGCGATGAAAGTTCTTTCAGTCCAAGATAAAGTTGTGTGTGTGGGAGAGAACGAGCCCACAGTAGTGGTGGATACGCAGAAACTAACCAAGGAGGAGTTGAACAGGTAAAATGTGGTTCTTGATAGAGACAACTATACAAGTTAATAATTTGACAGTGATATGTATCCCTAAAGATAAAGTACACAACACAACAACGCCGTATAACATAAAATGCAAGCTGAAATATGAAACAATAAGTTAAAAACAATATATACGCTTATCAAACCGATGTTTCCCCGTTTGTATACGAGTAACTGAGTAACTAGGCAACGTAAACTGCAACGAGAAATTACAGTCGAATAAAAAGTACAATCATGCAATTATGCTATAAAAATGAATATGATATTTTATATATCAATGAAAACACGTAACGAATTCACAAACTATAATTATGTCAAAAGAAGGTCAAGGAAAATTCAGATTATGAACAGCTGCAACTGAAATAAAAAGTTCAATGCTAGGCTCATAAATCTGAACAACAGAAGAGATAAGGCCATAAGCGAATAGTTAAAGAACGGCAATCAGCTAGGTCAGACTGAACTCGTAGGACTGGCAGCCTGCCAGAGTGACACAACCTCGGGGAATGCGGTGTTTACCCGCTGAAAACTTCACTTGTATTGCGATTATTGCGAAGGAATGTCTGTTATGATTTGATGATCCAGTTTATCGAGTAGAACAAATTACGTTACGTTACATTTATGTAATTTGAATAGCTGCGTCGGTGGTTGGATGTAAATGATTCATGACAGAGTTCTCTAGAGTTTGAAAAAGTTAAGAAATCTTATCAGCCGACTTGTCAGAAGAAAGTCACGAGAGCTTCATAACTGATAGCTGAATTTCGTGATACTTGAACACGTGAAGAATTGAACTTTTTTAGGGATGGCTGCTATCCTAAATTATATAAACATGATCAAGACTTGTCATCATAATATTGCAGTAGTAGTTCAAACAAAACAATTTTCTGCAGAGGATGCCCCCTTGGTGTCTCCCGGATCACCAACTATCTGTACGTGTGCGGGGCGCACGCTCTCCCGGGAGCAGTGAGGGTCTTGCATCCAGGCCTGATCGTGAGTGCTGCCCCCGAACTGCCACCGCCGCCAGAAGATTACGTTCCGAGACATTTTGTTCCGCTGCTTGACACTCCGAATTCCGATATGCTGCTTTATATGGATGGAGTTGCTGACCTGATTAATGAGGTAACTGACTAGACATTTTGACGTCACTGAATATAGGTACCTATATAATAGATTCCTCACTTATTTATAACGATATGGAACAATCACTATAGTAAAAGAATTAAAAACTATAAGCAAATTCATAGGCTCAGTGCCTAGAAGTGCTGAGATGAATTTGAAAGCTTAAAGGGCCATATTTTACTTTAAATAGGATAAAATATATCACCACCACACTTTTGGTGTACAATATACAATGTGTACTTCAGCGTTGGGATTCTTCCAAATAAGTTGAAAAACATTTTAATGCCTATACATTATATTATAACGTTTGACGGATTTTATCTTTTGTTGGCAGGTGGTCAGGAATGGTGCGATCGTGCTGGTCCACTGCGTAGCTGGCGTGTCTCGTTCAGTGACGCTCTGTTTGGCGTACCTGGTCAAGTGGCAAAAAATGACCCTGCGGGACGCCTACCATTACATGAAGCAAAGACGGTTAGCCTATATTACGCTATTCATCCTATAACCTAGCATTATAATACACTCAGTTGTAACTTTGTTAGCAAATCTTTGTGATCACTTTGCTTTATAGCAATTACTTTCTGATCTTTCCAGGCCCCAAATTCGACCGAACACCGGCTTCTTCAAGCAACTGATCAAGTATGAAGAGAGACTCTTCGGCGAAGCTTCCGTCAAGATGGTCTACTGTGAGGCTATCGATAAAGAGATCCCTGATGTTTACGAGCCTGACTATAGCGGGATGACTTGGTTCAGGCAAAGATACGGACCTATTGAAAAGTGTTGAAGATTTAATTGAAGCATACAGGCGTAACCATAGGAAAACCTTTGTCTAAGATCCATTCACCATTATGACTACTTCTATACAGTCACTAACTTCAAGGCCCTAAGAAAATTACTCTGTTCTGGGCAAACGGTATTTTGTTAGCGAAACTGCTTCTGTACTTTATTATTTTAACTTTAACATTTTTGATATCGTTTCTATTGTTTGGCCTTACAGCTCTTTGTAACTTTGGCTCTTACGTCAATTGAGCCAGCTCTACACTGTGTCCGCGGGATGAGTTGACCTATTCGTTATTTTTAATATATATCTTTTGTCGACTGAGTTCACTCTTAAATTGAGCATGATATCACTTGTTAAATGAACAAATGGGCACAAAACTTTCAGGGGTTTATTCCTAAACTTTGACCTGTTTTTAAACTCTTCATATGTTTTTCTCTGGTTATGCCCAAGGACAGTAATAATGTATACTAAGATTTAGCAGTAAGATAATTTAAACTGTGATTAAAGTAAGGAAGAAAAAACGGCGAAGAATGCAGACAATAAATAAGACTGAGAGATGAATGAAAAGTTGTGAATGCCATAGTTTATAAAAATATCTCAATTTTCGTTAGTTTATAAGTAACTTTTTGTGACGTATCGTATACTTATGAGCTTACAGTATCTGCCTGTATTTATAACACGTCTTGGACAGTAAAGGGATTCGGTTTCATTATATTATATTGACTTGTTCGTCAACTCGCGTGCGTTAAACATGACCCATCTTTCACGAATTACGTTTTTTAGGGTTGTCATTACTTTGGGTTGGGTTAGTACATATTGGTATGCAATTAGACCACGAAAGAGAGAGACAAGTGGAAGTGAAAAGTGGGAGAGGCGCGCGTGCCAAACATACTATGACTCGTAGCCGAAAACTAACGCCAATTTGCCATACATAATGTCATGCTAGACGTCTAACTGCATGAAAAATGCCTTATGTGCAGTTTTAGAGCCCATTTAAATGAAGCATATCAGTTTATAGACAAGGCACATTTTAAAATAAACGGCAGTTGACTTATAAACCTTTGTTGCCACAGCTACTATAGATTATTGGCGACAGTGGTTCCGATACAGATGTCGAGTTAAGTCGCTTCCACTCTTGTCTATGTTCCGTGGGTTAGACTAATGAAATGATAAAAAATAACAAGTGCGGTCTAGCAAATTGGTCAATGGACCCGAATATCACCTTTTCGACCTCGATGTGCTATAAAGAAGTGCGGAAACTGTAGGTGTTTTCACGTTTTGAACACTGTATTTCAGCTTTTATAACACTTTTTAATATCTTAAGTGTGCGTTCACGTGATTTACCTAACAACAAAATAATAAAATCCAAAAATATGATAATTAGACCTTAACATATTTTAAGACATGTGATAAGTTAACTCAATTGTTAAATTTCGATGTATTACTAAATTTAATTTTTTATATGATTTTATGGGACCAAAATAAATAAGTTATGAAATTTCTAAAGTATTTTCATTTACCTACCAAATTATTTTTGTTTGTTAGGAAAAACTACACACTAATGACAAACTTAATCTTTGTATAAATAAGCATTAGGTACTTAGGTATTATCGTGAGGACAGTTTTATAAAACCCTTCAGCTATTGATAAATTGTGAGAGTTCACATTTTCAACAGAGATACAAACGTAGTCACTAAAAAATACACGACAATAGAAACCCCGCAAAAAAACAAGCTAGTAATATTTATTTAAAAACACCTATTACCTAATTGCACCAGCAAATGAGTAATTTCATTGAGCGATGTTGTTGGCCCCGTGGCATTGAGCTGTACGGAAATAGGCTCGGCACCACAGAATACTGAAAGTTAGCTAAGAGCTTCTCTATCTATGCTGAGTTTGTATGCGCAGGCGCAAGGAAAAGCGGATAGTGGAGGGACGAGTAACAATACGCTTCCGCGTTGTGACGACACGCTCGTAATTTTTTAATTGCGGAAAATTTAGACAGTCGTGGCTTAGTATTTCGTCGATGTGTTTCACTAAAATTAGACAGGTCAAGACTGGGGTAGAATTATATATTATACGACTTAGCGCCTCGCGGTTTCAGCCGCATAAGGCTAAACATAGCTTATTAATAATATGTTCTTGGGAATATTATCGACAGTAGTTTCAGTGGGAATCAATCAGTAACGATTGTCATAATCAGGTTAAAATCCTACTTCTTAAAATAAAAATGCTACATTCGCTACGCCATTACGCTACATAATAATAACAAGCTACATTTAGAAACTTATCAGAAAAAAATACAACATACGAACGAAGACAACGAAGTAATAAATGGTTGTCCTTCATTGTCACTGTACATTCAATGCAAGTATAAAAGTACTTGCGTAGGAAAGTACTTGCAGAACAAAGCAGGTAAGTATGAATCCTCAAAGTACGCATAGATATTATTTTGTGTACAGTTTTAAAGTAGGTACATACGTACTTACCTTTTTTAGATCCTTTCCAAAAAGATAATGTAGCTGTTGGTTTAGTGCCAACCCTAATTACGCTGCTGAAAAGGTACATGTGGTCGCTATTATTAGGTGTTTTGTCGGTACCATTGTTCTGTAAGAACAAAGAGTAACACTTAATAGAAGTGAAAAGTTAGCAAGTAATTGAAGAAATTATTGAGACTTATTTCAGACGGCAATATTTAACGTGTACAAAAATAGAGTCCAGCTTCTCAGCAATTACAAGTAGGTACACCTTAATATATTATTCACTTCTTATTTTGTAGTCCTGTCGATTTTTTTCCATTTAGTCGTGAGATGGGCATTTTCAGAATAGCAAGACAGATGACAAGGATATCTACTACAGTCACCAGTTTAGATAGCAGAGTGCGCATTATAGTTTAGGTAGGACGGATGCTGATAGACGGACTACATTTGAAAGATTATAGTTGAAGTGTGCAGATCTGTATATATGTAATAGTAGGTAGGTACATAAATAGTGATTAAAGATTTCGCAAGTTTTTGTAGCTCAATTTATTACGCCTCTATTGAATGCGGTGGTCAACGTTTTAAAAAAACATTGTCTACGTAAAGTTAATGACACACAAAACAGCAAAACAGTTTTTTGCTACAGGCACCTGAATAGACAGATTGGCAAAGTTTCATGGGACAAGTTCAAAGTTTTCCTGTAATTAGCTATCTACCTACTCGTGGAGGTAATTAGAAAAATTTTTGGAACAACTTTTAATTTTTTTCTCTCTACTGATTGACGGTTGAAACGATTTTTTTTTACAACCACGTGAGCACTAATTTTAGAACCTAGTGCGTGGAAGACGACCAGTATTCGAAAATATTCAATTTTAGTTGACTGTCAATCAATGCACTTGTGAAATTACAAGATCTAGAGTTATAGCCTAACTATTTGTAACAATACGCCAAGCTGACCTACTTGGATAACTTTGATGCAAGTGGCCTTGATGTGACTCGTTATTTTATTAGTCAGTAACCCTATCAGTACCCCCCCCCCCCCCCCCGCAGGCAACCAGGAAAGTACTTAAAAATATGCGTTCTACGCGATTTATGCTTAAAAAAAACAGGAGTTTGGAAAGTAGGAGGTACCTATGTCAGAATGGGATGCATTGCCAATTTGCCATTTTGTATAGAAGTTTAGATTTTTAGCCGAAATGGGATGCATTCTGGTAATGTAGTAATGTTCAAGATAAAAGGAATGAAAAATTAAAAGAAGCCGCCAGTCTACTAACAATAAACATATAGTAGGTATTACAAATTGAGAATTTCGCAATAAACAGCAGACAGAATTATGCCAAAAACAACGGTGACATTGAGTTCATTTAGATGACATTTGGACATGTTCCCAAGTTATTTTGTCCTTGCAGGTGTTCCCGCGGATCCAGCCGCGGGTGTGACTGCCAAAGTATTATTTGCCATAACCATTGGCACAGAAGACATAATATGGTGTGAAGTGCCATCGGTAACGAACGGTGACTGTTGGCTCTTTTACGTTGACCAAATTACGGGTAAATACCACAGGAGCTTGGGGCGATATTGCTGATTATCTTGCTATCTTATCTATAGGTAGGTAGGTACTTGCTAGTTCTCGAAGTTTAATATAAAACTTTATTTTATAAAAAATAGATATTTATCAGATAGTCCGTTCTGTATTTTACGGGTTCTTGATACCAACGATCCGTGATAGGTATAAACTAAAAAAATAGCCCCCTTCTACTCCTACTCACCTTACTGGCAACTGTAGGTATCATCCAATGAATAAGGACCTACTTTCTCTATGATTCACACTGAATGTAATTCTTTTCGCTCCAATTTCTGGTAGTTAACATACCAATTATAACCACAGTGAAATAGGGGCACTAAATAATGTTAAATACTTTTTAGCAAACACATGAATGGGATGTGTCATCACCACAAACTGCAACATCTCTCTGAAATTCTTGTTCATCCAAAGGTTGTAAGAAATTGTTTAAGCGATAAGGCCGCACATTATACAGCATTTATTAGTTTTAGTTTTCTGTAGGCACACTGTAAGTATATTATATTTATTGTATGGTGTTCAATAAAGAGTTATTGTATTGTATGGGTATACTGAAAGACTACCAAATACATTTTTTCTTCAAACAACATAATTCAGCAAAGGATTATACTTGTAAAATAACTAAAACACCAATGTGATAGACAAGTAGGTAAGTAGTCACATATGATAACTTATAGAAAACGGCAAAAAAATTGCTAGTGTCAATTACTTTAATCGTCGAAAAACAAGAAAAAGATGTGAAGTAACTTCAGGATCTTTCAGATTAAGGGCTGGCATATTGTTGATTTAGCTTTTCAATTTGCTCACCTACCATCACCTTTGCTCTTCCAATGGGTCCCTCTATTTCGACATGGCCATTAACATTTCAGAGCGATTCTTGAGCGATGGCTCCGCGTCGCATTCCGAGCCGTGTCAATCTGGCTCGCCGCCAACATACCTCCTTAGGGCCGCAGTGGAAACGCAACCGCGACGCACCTCAAGTGTGTAGGTGTCTTTATTATGTCCACAATAAAAGTCTGTATAATAGTATTTTATTGCTTGTCCACTTCAATAAAAATATAGTCTGATAACAGAATAATGTTAATTGCGGCCGAATCGGCTTGTTTATGCGATGTTGGTAGGATTAGTTATGACTCCATTTAAACCACGAAAATATGCAATTATTTATCAAACCAACGATAAAGATAAAAGGTTTATTCCCAACGACCACCCCTGATTCTGCCCCCAATGGTGGTCGTAGCAACAGAATAATATTTTTTGGCCCAACCACCCCCAGTGGTACTGTATCTAAGGTTTTTATACAAAGTTCAGTTTTAGTTCCCATGAGCCAATTATAATATCTAATTTTAAAATAATGTTGGAATCAAAAAGTATTCACGTGATATCTTTTAGAGCTTGCTGCTGTGCTCTAGGTATCTGGAAGATTCTATAATGTGTTCAGGAACGTGTCTGAATAACTAATCGGTGGATAGCGGACAACACGATTTCGTTTCATATTTACTTTCAGTGAGACGGTACAGAATGGACACCTGAATGACTTCCCAAACGTCAGTCAAACAACAACGTCCACGTTCTGTGGAGCGTTCACGTACAGGTAGGTACAGTCGACTTTACAGCACATTCAGTACCGCGAAGAAATTGAACCTTGTCGCCCATCGTTAAGAGTGGACTATTTAGCTCTAGAAGTTATCTTTATGATTAACTGTATTCACGGCTTCCTTTGATCTTCTAGCACAGCAGTCGACCGGTTCGATTTTATTACCTAAGAGATTAGTCTTACTTCAATAAAAATAATTTTAGCGTTGCGGTTTGGATCAGAATAGATGTCGTTTTTAATATCCATTAATATATAATACATTTTATGATTTCTAATAAATTTTTACTATTTTTAATTAATTTTTATTAATTACAATTAATTTTAATATTCCATTAATATATATAATAATTAATAGTTGTATCACAGATATTTGGCCTGAACCCCCACAAACTGTTTTGAAACATCATAATTAAAAACATTTATATATCGACAACCCCATATAATTATGATACTTAGATCAACAATCCTCAAATGACTTTGGTTTATTACATAATATCTCTGCTACGATCTTGAAAATCATATTGATACCACTAAGATATTTGTCAGTGGTCCAAGCGTTATCGCCATATAATTACACACATATCATTAGGTATATTATACAACAAGCACCTTAACCAACCAAAATCGGTTCGAGCTTCAGGAATTAATCGTTCAATTGCAATATAATATGAACCACTCAACTCTACATAATACTGAATTGAGGACAATCCGTACAAAGCACCGTGGTGCTTCCAACTCTCTAGATGTCAGAAACGTTATATTACCTGAATCAATCTTAATGATAAGTAATAAAATACGATATGGGCCACAAAAACTGTAAGCTACCATTTCTTCACGAACTGCAAAGTTTACCAGCGGAAGTGTAAATATAATTTGGCGAGCGGTGGAATGCGAGGCCGCCAGGTGTGGTCCGTAGGGCTCCCGTTGGCGTTTTGACAGGTGTCTTGGTGTGATGAAACCTTGTCCTGAAAATATTGCTTTCAAGATTTATCAACTCACCTACTCTTTTATTGTACCGAAGCTTTTTACCTATGTTTTATAAGTAGCGCCTATGATATTGATTACATTTAATTGAGTTTGACCGATAGGTGATCCAAAGTTTACTTAGAGGAACATGGGAGAAGCAATAAGACCATATCCGTTTTCATTGACAGTGACGATGGTTGCGAGCCATAACTGCCTAACGGATACGAGTGGTGAGTTGGGCGATGCTCTGTCTTGGTTTTTAAATAGAGTACGTTATGTGGTTTTTTTCATTAGTCATTACCCCTCGAGAAATTCACTGAATTCTTGTCTTTTAGCAAAAAAAAAAATGTTATGGCTGTCGCCGATCGTGATGCTCGATCTATTTCGTAGCGTTATAGCGTAGTTAAGAGCGTCACAGATTTATGGCAGTAAATAGATAGCCGTTAGTACCGAGTGTCAGTGACCTTAGCTATTTCGAGAACATTTTAGGCGTATCAGAGAATGAATCATCGTTTAATGTTAACGATATCAAATTCCGCAGACTATCATGGAGATTATGACGAGAGACTACAGGTTATTCCTACCACATTTTCAATTAACGCCGACTATCTGTATTATCTGATAACAAACAAAACACATCAATAATTTAATTACGAACTGAACATTTCATAGTGATAACAAATTCTGGCTTGTATAGGTACTGCATCGACTGGTATCTCTAGTGCAGTCTGGTCATTGTTTAAGTAAATTAAGAATTGAAGTAGATTTCTTTAAACAACATATTAGTGGTATTGAAGGTTATCTAATCCAGATTATCCGTTGACTTATTTACTTTTTTCAAAGTAATCTTTGTCTAGACTAATTATACTCGTATTATCGCTTAGATAAAGTCTTTGTAAATAGCGGCTCTAACTTACGGCGTCGACTTTTAATCGTTTCTGGTGCGTATCAACTTCAGACTTTGATCAACGAGCGCTGGTGTTTGTGCGTAATGACACTAGTCCAGAAAGGTTGTGCATAACATAACTGACCGTGTTTACGCATTTTGGCCAATCTAAGGTGATGTACAAAAATGGTGGAAGTCTTACCACAAAAGATTAGACCAGAGTAAAGCAGAATCTTCTAAAATTTCTTTCCGCATACCTAATCAAGAAGTATCACCCGCGTTTTCATAGGTACTAAATCTTGGCATACCTACCTAATTATTTTACTTGTAAATTTGTTATTGATATAGAAAAAGCGAGGATTAGACGTCGATTTGTCTAGAAAATATTTAGACTCATCAGTTCAACTCTGGTTTAAATCTTATGTGGTAAGACCGTAACAATTTCGAGACCTAAATTAAAAACTGGTTGAGATGATGGTCAGTTCTATGATACCACATCAAAATTTAATACAAACATTCAGTGTACAACTATCAAAAGCAGAATCATATGAGGCAGGTTATGAACTTTACGACGTATCGAGAATGTCGTGTCTCAAAGTCATTGTTTTCCGCACAATTTTATGTTTATCTTGCATTGTTTGGCGCTTGTCGATGCAAGTCACTTTGAAATACTTTACGAGTTCTTTGACAGTATGTACAAAGATTGTTACAAAGTACAAATAATTTTATTTTACGAGGAGGATGTGAGTATATTTTTTAAGTTGGTGCGATCTGAATAATGATCAGTCGAAATAATGAGGGCAGAAATATTATAAGGATCACGAATAAGACTCGCGTATTTTCGGAAACATAAAAAAAATGTGGATGATTTGCGACAATCTGTTCGGATCCGAGTATCAGACCAAAGAACTTTTTATGTAAACAAGATTTACAGTGCTAAATGTTCAGTATTAACCCAAATATCAAGCCATCTGGAGTAGCCACGTCATCAGTTAAAGTCGGGTGATCAGACTTATCAATGCCACGATGGCTCTTAAAATGCCACAATCCTTCTACAACAAATTAATCTCCTAGTGTTATAATGTTTGTGCCTAACTGCGTGGTGAACCAATGTGGTGTTTGCGTTGTTATTGGTGTTGATATCTGGATTAGCACCTGCTTCAGCATTGAAGTCAGCATCGATGTCTAAGTCGACGTTGAAGTTGGCGTTGTCATTGCGGTCGGTGTTTGTGTTAGCATCGGCGTCTGCTTCTCCGTTGACGTTTGTGACAGCGTTGGTGTCTGCGCCCACGCAGTGGCCGTAAACGTTGGCGTCACCATCAAAGACAACATCAACGTTTACATCGGGGTCGACGTTGACCGCAACGGTGACGGCATAGGTGTCAGCGTCCCATACGACGATGAACTAGCAGACGAAAGCTTTAGTATATCAAAGGCTCAAGCTTGATCATCATTATATGTACATTAAATAACTATAATTCTTAAAATCCCAGCACGCTTGCCACTATCACACAAATACGTCAGTTCATCATGCCACATATCATTCCTCCTGGATTCTCCGGTGGCCCAATTACAGAACCGTCCACCGATGTCCACGGTGGCACGGTATGTCCTGAATACCTCGCGTTCCGGGCTGAGCTGAAGACTGTAATTTAATAGGATGCACTTATATACTGCTGTCATGTCGTGTTTGGTAGGAGGTTAGTCTTGCTTATTCATACCACAAAGTAAAGCAGTAATTTTTAGGCTGTAAAGTATGTTTACGACAAAGTTTATGGCCACGACAATTATTTTTTCAAAAATAACTTGTGGCCAGTCTAGTTGCCGGCATATTTCTGTATTTATGTTATAATATATATAATTATGTTATTATATTTTCTGTAAATCACGGAATTTAAGCTCAATTTTTTTTTATCCATTAGTCAGTTCTCGTGTAATAAATAGATACCTAGTCGTTTTTAACCTAATAACATAACTATGTTGTTATTCACGCCTAATCTCGAAGTAAACAACAAGGTCAGGATCGATTGACTGAATAATTTATTGGTTGTAGAGACAGAGAGAGAGAGAGAGCGTCGACGGATACGGATGTCTTATTTATTTCGGCATACCGTTGCATTTATTTTTAAGTTTAGAGAAAGAAAATATTCTTTATTCGCTATGTAGGACATATAGGCACCAACTATATCCCTATAAATATATCATTTTATGCATCGAGTTTATAAAACTATATAACTTTCAATTAATTTCCCATACCCACCAAATCTAGTTACTTGTTTATTTTATAAACTTGTTTTACTTTTCTTTTGATAACGTGATCCCGTACTGTGTTTTTACGAAATATTTTTAAAGATGTCGTATTTCTGTTGGCGCTCCTGTAAATTATACCAAAAGCACGATCATTTCCAAATGTATGTGGAGTTTTGTAAACAAGAACAAGGTCCGAAGACTGGAGCGCATTCCATATAAATTTAGCCTCCTGAGACAGTGTATAACAGTGGTAGAGGTTTGACAAGTGAATATAATAATATAGATGATTTCAAAATATTTATAGAAATTTTGCACAGTTGTCCAAAGAAACGTATCATAAGAAACAGTAGTTACCTACCAGTACAATAACACAATAACAGTAGTAATAATCTCCTTTTATTGCCCTTTTTAGACAATTGTTTGCTATTTTTTTCATGTAGGTATGTTTTGCTATTTCTCTTCATCTTCATAAAACCTTGACCGTATTAATCATTACTTAAATCCAATAGCCCAATATCGTACTGCAAAACAATGAAAACCGCATTACAACCGGTTCAGTATTAGATACCAAAACAAACAGACAAACACGATTTACAATTTTTCAATAGCTTAGTCACGTCTAATATTTTTTCAAGCGCCGTAACTTTCGATTACCACACCAAAACGAATCTAAAACTGATAGGGTAACTGGGGTAGTTGTTAAAACGCTGACTGAGGCTTCCCACAACCAAACACTGCGTGATGACCGTTACTGTGCCAAGCAAGGTATAGTGCCTTCGTGACATGCCGCATAAAGTTTACGTCGAGGTGGCGCCGGGAAAAACAAACAAGCGTTTGATGTTTTACCTCGAGCAGTTATTGTTTGTTTAGTGGAAATTCCCTGGAATTTGTTTGTGATACCCTTGATGAAGACTGCGGGAAATGACACTGTTTAGATCTCAAATCAGATGATTTCACTAGACAAATAGATGAAAAATAGTACATTTTGTAATGGCATAAGTACTTTAACTTTGTTTATACGCCCTACATTCTAATTTTTTGTCGGTAGCTTATCGATAGGTATATTTTTATAACTGAATTTGAGCGTAAAATACTAGTGGGCCAAGTTTAGTCTATTGTATAAAAATATTTGCCTGCTTTGCCTGGAAGAATACGTATTACCGGTAACTAAGTAGTTAAGGCTGGATATAATAAACTTTGTAGCTGATAATAAATCAATGACAAAACACCTTCAACGTTTGTTCAAGAAAAAATCTGTGTCTTGACTCTTAACAGCATCAAAACACGTGTTACTTTCACATACCTAATAGAAAAAAAATAAACAGGTACTAGTTAACCATAACAACTGAGAATTCATAAACATCCTCCGATTTAGGCGCCACCGGATGTAATAGCATAACATTACGCGAATCTCGTCATGGTGCGTTTGTTTGTATGACTTGCTGTAGAATAATGAAAAATACTTCGTGTAGAGAGACCTAGTACCTAGTTGTGAACGAGGACAAGGTATCTACAAATCTATAAGCGGGAGGGTTTTCTAAGACCTGCTGCACTCAGGCACGGCAATATAAACCCCGATAAAGCATAAGCCTGCCAAAAAACTAAATAGTAATTTTTGGGTAGATTGGTCCTACACGTAAACAATAATATTATATTGTGGGATTTGTGGTCTTTAAATAAGTTAGTCAACTATTTTATTCAGAAGTTCGTTGTATTAATCAATATCGGGGAAATAAAGACGGTTAAAAAACTGCTTCAAACACACACAAAATATGACTATGTTATAAATAATACACATCAGACAGATAAACATCTCACTCTTGTATTTGGGTTCTGTTGGAAGGTTTCAGCTTGAAAAGTGACTGGTTGATGACGTTTTCAGGTCAAGTTCAAAGAATTTTTCGGGCGTTGCCAATCAAAAGTTGTTATGTAACTTTAAAATTACTTTCATTTACTATTGTTGTAAAATAGTACCTTATTTTATACTACTTAATTAAAACTGTTTGTTACTATACTTGTAACTGGCATAATTATTTAAATTCAAATGTATAGTGTATACTAAGTTCTTTTTCCTTGTCACTCAAAATATACAATTTACAATAACAACATCGTTTTTCTACAATAATTTACAACACGTTATCAGCACGAGGAATTATAGTGGAAATTCAAATAGAAAGATGTTGTGCAATAAGTAATAATATATTTTAAGTCGAAAATTGTTTATCTTTGAAAAAGTTCCAAAATGGCGAATAGTGGTGATTCGGGTACGGTAAGATGGTCTTCACCTATTCCGGCAATACTTCTCACTAGTAGAGAAGGCTATCCGTCGTGGAAATTCAAGATGAGACAGTATCTGATCCATGAGGATTTGTGGAGCAGTGTAGATGGCACTGATGTTGCCATGCCTGCAGCCACAAAAATCAGGAACGATCAGAGAGCATTAGCAAAAATATGCTTGGCTGTCGACGGGTCTGCAATAACGCATATTAGAAGCGCCAAAACTGCCCAAGATGCCTGGAAGGCGTTACAGGGAGCCTATGAAGATAGAGGCATGGGCAGACGGCTAGCGTTAGAGAGAAAACTTTACAGGCTCTCGCTAAATGACTTTCAAAACATTGAAACGTATGTCAACGCTGTGTTGAGTACAGCACAAGACTTGGCTGACATTGGCAAGGTAATAGAAGATACTTCGATTGCTGCTATTTTATTAGGAGGTCTTACTTCTAGATATGAGCCCCTAATAATGGCATTAGAAAATAGCAATGTTGAGGTAACAACTGATTTAGTAAAGTCTAGATTACTGAATGAGATGTCTAAAGATGTTCAGCAAGATGATCATGTAGCGGCTTTGAAATCGAATAGTTCTGGAATAAGGAAGAAAAAGCCTATAATCTGCTACAAGTGTAGAGAACCTGGACACAAAAGTCCTGATTGCCCCTTGAAGAAAGAAAAGAAGGCATTTAGCGTATCAGAGAGGGTTGAACATAAAGGCACAGATTGTTCTTCGAAGTTGGAAGAGGAAGAGGCGCATGTGACAACAGGCATGGCTCTCTCCACACCTGTACCAAGTAACCAGAAGTGGATAATAGATTCTGGAGCAACTGTTCATATGACTCCACACAAGGAGTGGCTGAATAATTACCGACAAATAGAAGGCGGGACTATTACAGTGGCAAATGGACATAAGATTGCAACTTTGGGTGTTGGTGATGTATTTATTGATACAAACTCTCCAGTAAATAGAATAGTGGGTGTAGTTCATGTTCCTGATCTGACAAGCAACTTGATTTCTATAAAGAAAGTTGTGGATAAAGGTTTTGTAGTAGTTTTTAATAAAGATGGTTGTAGCTTTTATAAAAATGATGATTGCTCTGTTCAAGGTGAGGTGGTTCTACATGGTTCGGCCAGCAGTGGTGGACTGTACAATCTAAATTGTACTACCAATTCCTCCCGAAATGTGGCGTACGATGTGCACTCTGACAACTCGTTAAGCAGGTACCAACTATGGCACAAACGGTTAGGTCACTTATGTCGTATAGGTATGGACCAATTGAAGAACGCTCATGTAGGCATTGATTACAAAAGTGTAGATACAACCAAATGCATTGCCTGTGTTGAAGGTAAGCAAAGTAGAAAACCCTTCAAGGCAATTGCGTATAAGAAAGCTACGTCTAAACTAGAATTGATCCACTCAGATATATGTGGACCAATGTCTGTGACGTCATTGCAGGGTAAAAGGTACGTTCTATTATTCGTAGATGATTATTCGCGGATGGTTTATCCGTATTTCATTGCTTCAAAAGCAGAGGTGAAAGACAAGTTTTGTTCTTTCCAAGCGCTGGTGGAAAGGCAAACTGGTGCTCAAATAAAAGTATTGAGAACTGACTGCGGAAAGGAGTACGTCAATAAGGATTTTTTACAGTATTTAACTTCGAAAGGCGTGACGCATGAGACAACTGTTGGGTACAGTCCTCAGTCCAACGGCGTGGCAGAGCGGACCAATCGCTCCATAGTGGAGAAAGCGCGCTCAATGCTTGCTGGGAGCTATTTGTCGAAGGCATACTGGGAAGATGCATTCAAGGTGGCAGTATACTTGAAGAACAGGTCGCCGCATCGGGCCTTAGAGAGGCAGACACCATTCGAGAAATGGAACGGACAAAAGGTAGATCTGAGCCATTTGCGTGTGTTTGGATGTCGAGCGCTGATACAAATTCCCGCATTTCATAGAAAGAAGCTGGATATGAAAGCTAAAGAAGTAATTTTTGTCGGATACTCAGAAGATCCAAACGGATATTTCTTTAGAGATGCTTCAAATCCAAGGCAACTGCAGAAGTCCAGAGATGTGACATTTTTTGAAGACCGCTTTAATCAACTGAAAAGTAATGTCGGTGAAACTGCAAAACCGGAAGCTATCATTCTTTTTGATGATGTCAGGCAGAAGGACAAAGAAGTGGTGGTGGTTGATGTTGAGCAGAAGACAGACGAGAATCAAGAGAATGTGGTTGTACTTCAAGAAAATTCTGGGCGCAGTGATGATGAAGTGGACTTCGATTCCGCTGAATCGGAAGGTCCTACGAGTCCTGAACAAAGACCAAGCGCAGATCAGCAAGTATGTAGGTATCCTACTAGGACTCGTAGACAACCGGACTTTTATACTAATATGGTATCAGCTGATGATATAAATGAGCCGAATAGTTATTTAGAGGCAGATAATGCTAAAGATGCTGATGAGTGGCGTACAGCTATGAATAATGAATATAATTCGCTCATTAAATTAGGGACGTGGAAACTTGTTGATAAGCCTGAGAAAAATAAGAAGGTGATACCATGCAAATGGGTTTATAAAGTGAAGACAGATGCTGACGGTAACATTATGAAGTATAAGGCAAGGCTTGTGGCGAAAGGTTTCAAGCAGGTAAAGGAAGTAGACTACAATGAAACTTTTGCTCCGGTAATTCGCCATTCTTCACTCCGTGCATTATTTGCTTTGGCTGCAGAGTTGGATCTCAAGATGAGGCACTTGGACGTTGACACAGCTTTCCTCTATGGAGACCTTGAAGAGGAAGTTTTTATGGAACAACCTCAAGGCTTTGTGAAGAAAGGTCATGAAGGTCAAGTTTGTCTGCTGCAGAAATCCTTATATGGGCTGAAACAAGCGCCCCGAGCATGGAACATGATGTTGGACAAAACTCTACTAAAGTTGGGTTTTATGAAAACTCCTTCGGAACCATGCGTATACAGAAAACTTTTTGGTCAGGAACTTGTCTTGTTGGCAGTCTATGTAGATGACATTATTGTCTTTCATACAAGTGACGAGACATGTCAAAAAGTGAAGTCTGATTTGGAAAAAATGTTTTCGTTGAAAGATCTTGGAGAAGTAAATTATTATTTGGGACTGAATATTGCCAGAAAAGATAGCGAAATCAAGGTAAATCAACGAACATTTATTTTAAACCTGTTGAAAAGGTTTGGTATGGAAAATTGTAAGGCTGTTGATACACCATCGAGTCTGAAAAAACTGGATGCTGTAACTGGTCAAGATGAGTCTTACCCATATCAGAACCTAATCGGGTGTCTCATGTTCCTATCAGTCAACACTCGTCCTGATATAGCTTTTGTTACAAGCTATTTGAGTCAGTTCAATACCAAATACAGTAAGGAACATTGGACTGCGGCGAAGAGAGTCCTACAGTATCTGAAGGGTACAATAGATTACTCTCTTACTTACAGGAAGGTTGGAGAGTACCTGCAAGGATACACAGACGCAGATTGGGCTAACTGTAGCATTGATCGCAGGTCATACACGGGCTACTATTTTACGTTGGCCGGAAGTCCTATTGCGTGGCAGGCCAAGAAACAGCCAACTGTGGCACTATCTTCGACAGAAGCGGAGTACATGGCACTAACAGCTGCGGCTAAAGAAGCTTGTTACCTTAGAAGGTTTATTTCAGAAACTACAGGTAAGAGCGATATAGTTGTCATGTTTAACGATAGCCAGAGTGCACAGAGTTTGGTACACAATCCTATCCACCATGAAAGGACGAAGCATATAGATACCAAGTATCATTTCATTAAGGACAAGGTGTCTGACGGATGTATAGATATTCGGTTCGTCAGATCAGAACTTAATTATGCTGATATCTTCACAAAACCTTTGGGGAGAGTTGCACATACGAGGTGTGTAACAAGTTTAGCCTTAGGTTTTTAGAGAGTTTTAATTAAGGGAGGATGTTGTAAAATAGTACCTTATTTTATACTACTTAATTAAAACTGTTTGTTACTATACTTGTAACTGGCATAATTATTTAAATTCAAATGTATAGTGTATACTAAGTTCTTTTTCCTTGTCACTCAAAATATACAATTTACAATAACAACATCGTTTTTCTACAATAATTTACAACAACTATCCTGCACTCCATTTATTTTTTTCATGCATAATTACATGCCACACAAATGTCCATTCAGAAAAACGTTGTGATCGACCGGCAAAATGTAAAGCATCTCACCTGTCTCAGGCGCAGAAAACTGACTGTAACATCTGTCTACACCACCTACATTACTTTAACAGTATGGATGACGTTATTCAATTACTAACGGTCTATTAATACTTACGCGAAAGTCTTTATTATAGATATAATATTTATTATATCACGCACGAGCAATAAAATGTATACCTAGAAAATTTCACAACATAACTTTTTAATCCGTTACAAGTTTGTGTTATTATAAGGTAGCTGGTTTTAATTAAATATATTCAACTAATTGTCAATAATAAGCAGGTTACCTAAAGGCACTTACTTTTGCAACAATGACTTTCAACTGTATACAATTTTGCACCGTGTTTTATTGATGCAAGTACCATAAATAATTTTGAATATAAAAAATAATTATCATGCCTATAGGTTGTACAAACGTATACTTGAACGAAATAAAATAAAATCCTATTACACATAATATCACTCAAGACTTTTCCAACAAAGTATCTGTCTAAAAACTTTTTTATTTATCACTGACTGCTTGAACACGGTAACTTTTATGGACTATAATTAACGTAGGATTAATAATGGAATAACCTATATTATACAATGTCCTATCTCGGGATGAAATATATTTAGTTACTTATTCTACTGCTTATTCGCTGTATCTTCTGACTAATGACAATAGTTGCCGCGAAACTATTTCTTCTCGTTTCCTCCTGACGCATGCGGCCAGACGTGCCTTATGTAATTTCAACAACTGAAATATCATTATTTTTGTCGTGCTATAATATGTTTTTTTAATCTACAATTCATTCATCAATGACATAAATCCTAGTGTTTTGAATGAAGACTAAAGCTAAACGCATAACTTACGAGCAGTCTGCCAAAGCCTGGTACTATTATCAGGAAGGTCATCAGTAACTAGTAGGTAGTGGACTATCTACATCAAAAGCTATTGCTCTACATTTACATACTCAATGTAAAAGAATTTCTCCTTGATTTTAATTAGAACTTTTAATTTTATTAGACCAGTCTTACCAGGCACATTCTCGTTACAGATTAATTTATGTTTCCTCTAAGTCCCTGACATACAATTTCTTTGTGCAAGCAGTTTCCTACATGATTATCCCAGGAATTCCTATGAAGTCATAATGATATAACGATTAACCTAGTAGCTTTTGTCTACGAACGGAGATTTTATGTAACAGTTATCATCTTTATAAACAATTCTAGTAGTAGGCAGGAAAAACACATTAAAAGATTAAATTAATGTGAACATTACAATATGTATATAAATAAAGTTGCGTTCGCTTGCTTTGTAACGAAAAAAATCGTGGTTGTAGCGAAAATATCCAATGAAACACTCGCAGGAAACAATTTACTAAGCACTGAGTGATTGGTCAAGGCGACATAAAAGTTAAGCCTTACGTATTTCTGAACATTAATTTCGTGAAAAACGATAAATATTTGCACTCGTAGATACAAGGACCCAATTTTATTGCTAAATAAATTGGGTGACAAAGTGCGAAGCCAACATGTTTTCTGCAGAGTTAGAAATAGATAAATGTAGGTCAGATGGCGAATTTTATTTCCTCTTTTCAAGTATCTCGATTTTATTAAAGCTGTGATAAATAATAAAAGTCATGACAAAGGTAGGTAGACAGAATATTCCTGAAAATATTTTGTTTTCTCACATACACTATACTTAGTTACATTTCACAGGGAAACATACTAGACAGCAAGATACTTTAGGGCTGTAAGAGTGTAGGTAGCTGTAGGTAGATACCTAGAAAGGTACCCATAATTTATTTACTTACTAAATCACAATAACATTTCCTTTTTAACATAAAGTGTGTATTAACAAAAGTAAACACATTTTTGAAAAGAGTCAATCGTTTGTTGCTAGGTATGGGTACCGATTTTACTTGTAGAGTTTATTTGTTTTTGAATACAAGTATGCATATAAATATACGAATATGATAAAATGGATTTTAACTAGAAACTTATTATTAAATGTGATTCAACACTTGCACTTATATTCGACTGGAATGTATGGAATATTTATCAGTATAATTTCGAGTAGCACTTCAAAGATCTGAAATAATATATTAATCGAGAAAGAGGTGAATGCCATTGCAGAAAGGCCATCAACGATTGAATCAATATTAGTGACTACAGAAATAGCAGTTAAATTGAGATACAATCCAAAAGTACCTTGATTACAAGCCTAGGAATGAAGAGTTTGACAAAAACATTCCAAACATCTTTAACGTAATGCATCTAGGTGAAATATTTGTCATAAATACTTCCTAAATTGGCTTATAGCGTAAAACATTACAAAAATGTAATTCCTACATAGATGATGTGTAAGTACGTCAAAAATAAATTCAATGTGTAAAATATATCATATTTTGGTGCTAATATGATTGAAAGCTGACCTAAATGTGTCGAGGTTCCAATCCAGATGATACAGTTAAGTGCACTATTATTTTCAGTACAGTATTAATATGTTTCAGCGGCATGGCAGTTGTCAAAATTCCTCCTTGACTGAATTCGCAGTCCCTTCATCACATCCCGGTCTGGCAGAGAGCCAACTGGTTAGAGTTTTTTTTTTTTTTTCCAAGTCCCTCTGACATGATCAGAGACTGTATTTGCGTTTTGGTTTTGGTTTGTACACAGGATATGTTGTTAGTAAGTAGGTGGGTTAGTTTGAATTTATACATTTCAAGATTTGAACATAACTTGTTAAACATTTTAGTACAGTGCTTATTACTATTGTTGTAGATACAGAACGACTTAATTACTGTATACAATGCAATGACAATTTTTTACTGTTTTTACCTATCTTTATTGTTAGTATTACAAGGTTTTTAACTACTTTAAATTTTTTATTATGTTTATTATTGTTATTGACATATTTAGGTGTTTACTGAGACTGTTGTTTACTTGAGGTTACATGTCTCAATGATTTTTATCATTTTTATGTTCATTTATCTGTTAACGTTTACTGTCAGTTTACATATCGGTCTATTTTGGGTTTATATTACTTGTCGGTTGTCGTTATTGACATTTTTTGGTGTTGTTCTATTTTTAACATTTGAATTACATATCTCACAATAGCTGTTATTAATTCTAGATTTGTGATTTAATATCTCTACTTTGTCTATTTGTAGTTGTTTTGTCATTGTTATTGTCAACTTAGTCATTTTGTCTGCTTTAGTTAGTTTTTTAATTCTGTGTTGTGCTAAGAATAATTTTGAGGCCGTTTTTATATTTCAGTTGCGTTGTGTCATGTGTTTTATGTGTTTTCGTGCTAGAATTATGTTTGGTTACATTGAGGAGTGTGCCGTTGTTTACATTGTGTTTGTGTTTACTGTGTATTTGTCTAGGGTTTGTGTTTTGTAATCTGTAAATATGCGGCGTAATTATTTACAATTACACTTTTATACATATGTTTGTTACAAGTGTGTTTGTTACGAGTGTGTTTGTTTTGTGTATGTGTGTATTGTGTATATTGTTTTGTTTTGCATCTATGTTTTATAATATATAACAATATATCGTCAGTGGAAAGGAGAAAGTGCTTAAGCGCCAAATGGGCCAAAATGAGTTATATATATTGTTGGATTGCATTTTTTTTTTTGCGTCGATCTGTATAACTTTCAAGGCATTCTGAGCAAATTTTTGGCAGTTAAGCATTTTTAAAAAGCGGAAAATTTGAGGAATATTCCGGTCTTCAATGTCTCAAGCGACGTATTTACGATGTTTTTTAAAGTGACGTCGCATAAGAACTTGTACCTTTTAACATTTATCTCATTTCAGCATAATAAGCACATTTTCTTTTATTAAATTCGGATGAAATTATTATATTAGCAATATCATAAATGTATATTAGCTTATTGATTTTTATTGTGTAACTACTCGTTAGCTATTTTTCATTTCTGTTGTTACAAACTGTCAGGCGTTTAGGCATAACTGTTCGCATAAGATTTGAGAACTGGTGGCGCTTTAGCGATTTGCATTTATTATAAATTTTACTTTTTCATTACGTTAGTCGTGACAACATGACTGACAGAGTATCTACCAGCCTACTAACTTTATGTTTTGACGAGGCCTTCCTATTCTTATGGCTTCCCATACAAAATATTACAAGGTTAGATGTTTAAATGAGGTAATTTGATTGCTAAAATATTTATTATAATCGCTTCCAGAGCCTAACCGAGTGCGATTCTGTGGACGAGATAAACAAGAGACTGGTGAAAACTGTCCAAGCAGTGGGTTCAAAGCAATTTAAGAGCCCACGCCGGAATAAGTCTCAAAAGCTCTCTGACAGAACCATTAAATTAATCAATCTTCAGCTGATATGTCAGAATACGGCAAGCTCAATAGACGAATCTCTAAATCCTTGCGACAAGACCTGCGTTCCTATAATACAGCACGTAATCTAGCGAAACTAGGGCTTGAAAGTGTTCGCAAGGAATTCGTTTATTGGGCAAAGCCACATGACAAAGCTGAAGACCGAGGACGGCAGTAGTTGAAGCCAGTGGTTTTGAGGGAGCTTGAGAGATTTTACGGACAGTTGTACACCTCGACATTTAAACTTACTGTCAGTCCAGCTCATGATACCAGAGTTAAACTAACCGGACACTATACTGACGACATCACAGACATCAGTCTGTACGAGATTAGAATAGCTCTCAAACAGCTTAAGAACAACAAGGCGCCGGGTGATGATGAAATCACAACAGACTGCTGAGAGCGGGTGGAAAACCAATAGGTACTTTAAGTCCTCCAGAAGTTTTTTAATACGATCATACTCGAGGATACTTATCACGCCAGAAGCATGGCAAAGGAGTGTGGTGGTGATGTCATCTGGCTCAAACGCAGGTTTGATGACTTCCAGCCTCCCGAACAAGCCGGTTTCCGGAAATGCTTTGACACCATAGACCACATACACACGCTTCGCCAGATTATGCAGAAGACAGGAGTAATAATCGGCCATTATGTTTGGTGTTTGTGGACTATGAAAAAGCCTTCGATTCAATCGAGACCTGGGCAGTATTATAGTTCCTTCAGCGATGCCATATCGACTATAGGTATATCAAACTGCTAAAGTGCTTGTATAGAAACGCCACCATGTCAATCCGACTACAGGACAAGAACACGAAACCTATCCCATTACAGAAAGTCGTGAGATAGGGAGACGTTATTTCTCCAAAATTGTTCCCGAACGCATTGGAGGACGTTTTCAAGCTTTCGGACTGGAACGGATTCAGCATCAACATCAATGGCGAGTAACTACATCACTCACCTTCGTTTTGCGGATGATATATTCATCATGGCAGAGTCACTGGAGGATCTCAATACTATGCTCAGCGACCTCAGTAGCGTTTCCCAACAGATGGGTCTTAAAATGAACATGGAGAAGATGAAAGTCATGTCCAAAGGCCATGTTGTATCCACACCGGTAATCGTTGGAATCGATACTCTCGAAGTAGTTGACCAGTAGGTATACTTACCTTGGGCAGATATTCCAGTTAAGTTGGTCCAACTTCAACTAAGACGTCGCCTGAAGAATCCAACTGGGTTGGGCAGCGTTCGGGAAGTTACGTGACATTTTCTCGTCCAAAATTGCCCAGTGCCTGAAGATAAGGGTCTTCAACCAGTGTGTATTACCAGTGATGGCATATGGAACGGAGACGTAGTCCATAACTACTAACCTTTTGGATATGCGTGGGCAATGGAAAGAGCTATGCTCGGAGTTTCTCTGCACGATAAAATCCGGAACGAGGATATTCGGCAAAGAACTAAAGTTTACGACATAGCTCTCAGGGTTTGTAAGCTGAAGTGGTAATGGGCAGGCCACACCGCACGTAGAACTGATAACTGACGGGGAAAGAGGTTCTAGAGTGGCGACCACGAACTAGGAAATGCAGCGTAGATAGGGCTCCCACTAGATGTACCGACGACATCAAAAGAGTCGCAGGCAACCGGTGGGTACAAGTGGAAAATTGTCATTCGGTATGGCGGCCTAAGAGGGAAGCCTATGTTCAGCAGTGTACGTCTTCAAACTGATGATGATGATGAGTCATGATTATAATAAATAATTGTCTAATTTTATTAATAAGGGCGAATACGCACATTTTTTATTCAGCAGGTAAGCAGATAAGTAGTATGATCGATAAAAGGTTTGGTTATTCTATATCTGTAAGGTAACGTTTGATTGCATTTTCGATAAGTTTGCACAAGTTAGCATGTTGTCTTATTAAACTTATGAAGCTTATATCGTTTCTTAAGCTATTCTTCATTATGGCATGGAACGATCAAACATTCGATAAGATTTTTTTCTGTACAAGACTCATAAATGTTTAATTTCATAAGCATTTTTGCTGTCTGGTAAGAAGCTTATTGCCATTTATTAGCAATTTTAAATTAATTATGTTTGTGAATTAACGGCAGGTTAGCATTTTTTTCCTGGATGATTTTTTTCTTAAAACCGGAATACTTTTGCTTAAGCGACCACTATTTTGCGATCTAAAAGGGCTACAATAATGTGACTGTATTGTAAATATGAAGAAAAAAATATAAATATATTTTGCATTTAAATATTCTAATTTCTTTAAAAAACAAGGGAAATATGATTTTTTTTCTAAAAAAAAAAACTTTAAATCCATTTTCCCGAAAGTACCGTTTTGGCGGTTAAGCAAAGTAGCCTTTCCACTGACGACGTCAGTGGAAAGGAGAAAGTGCTTAAGCGCCAAATGGGCCAAAATGAGTTATATATATTGTTGGATTGCATTTTTTTTTTTGCGTCGATCTGTATAACTTTCAAGGCATTCTGAGCAAATTTTTGGCAGTTAAGCATTTTTAAAAAGCGGAAAATTTGAGGAATATTCCGGTCTTCAATGTCTCAAGCGACGTATTTACGATGTTTTTTAAAGTGACGTCGCATAAGAACTTGTACCTTTTAACATTTATCTCATTTCAGCATAATAAGCACATTTTCTTTTATTAAATTCGGATGAAATTATTATATTAGCAATATCAGCTTATTGATTTTTATTGTGTAACTACTCGTTAGCTATTTTTCATTTCTGTTGTTACAAACTGTCAGGCGTTTAGGCATAACTGTTCGCATAAGATTTGAGAACTGGTGGCGCTTTAGCGATTTGCATTTATTATAAATTTTACTTTTTCATTACGTTAGTCGTGACAACATGACTGACAGAGTATCTACCAGCCTACTAACTTTATGTTTTGACGAGGCCTTCCTATTCTTATGGCTTCCCATACAAAATATTACAAGGTTAGATGTTTAAATGAGGTAATTTGATTGCTAAAATATTTATTATAATCGCTTCCAGAGCCTAACCGAGTGCGATTCTGTGGACGAGATAAACAAGAGACTGGTGAAAACTGTCCAAGCAGTGGGTTCAAAGCAATTTAAGAGCCCACGCCGGAATAAGTCTCAAAAGCTCTCTGACAGAACCATTAAATTAATCAATCTTCAGCTGATATGTCAGAATACGGCAAGCTCAATAGACGAATCTCTAAATCCTTGCGACAAGACCTGCGTTCCTATAATACAGCACGTAATCTAGCGAAACTAGGGCTTGAAAGTGTTCGCAAGGATTTCGTTTATTGGGCAAAGCCACATGACAAAGCTGAAGACCGAGGACGGCAGTAGTTGAAGCCAGTGGTTTTGAGGGAGCTTGAGAGATTTTACGGACAGTTGTACACCTCGACATTTAAACTTACTGTCAGTCCAGCTCATGATACCAGAGTTAAACTAACCGGACACTATACTGACGACATCACAGACATCAGTCTGTACGAGATTAGAATAGCTCTCAAACAGCTTAAGAACAACAAGGCGCCGGGTGATGATGAAATCACAACAGACTGCTGAGAGCGGGTGGAAAACCAATAGGTACTTTAAGTCCTCCAGAAGTTTTTTAATACGATCATACTCGAGGATACTTATCACGCCAGAAGCATGGCAAAGGAGTGTGGTGGTGATGTCATCTGGCTCAAACGCAGGTTTGATGACTTCCAGCCTCCCGAACAAGCCGGTTTCCGGAAATGCTTTGACACCATAGACCACATACACACGCTTCGCCAGATTATGCAGAAGACAGGAGTAATAATCGGCCATTATGTTTGGTGTTTGTGGACTATGAAAAAGCCTTCGATTCAATCGAGACCTGGGCAGTATTATAGTTCCTTCAGCGATGCCATATCGACTATAGGTATATCAAACTGCTAAAGTGCTTGTATAGAAACGCCACCATGTCAATCCGACTACAGGACAAGAACACGAAACCTATCCCATTACAGAAAGTCGTGAGATAGGGAGATGTTATTTCTCCAAAATTGTTCCCGAACGCATTGGAGGACGTTTTCAAGCTTTCGGACTGGAACGGATTCAGCATCAACATCAATGGCGAGTAACTACATCACTCACCTTCGTTTTGCGGATGATATATTCATCATGGCAGAGTCACTGGAGGATCTCAATACTATGCTCAGCGACCTCAGTAGCGTTTCCCAACAGATGGGTCTTAAAATGAACATGGAGAAGATGAAAGTCATGTCCAAAGGCCATGTTGTATCCACACCGGTAATCGTTGGAATCGATACTCTCGAAGTCGTTGACCAGTAGGTATACTTACCTTGGGCAGATATTCCAGTTAAGTTGGTCCAACTTCAACTAAGACGTCGCCTGAAGAATCCAACTGGGTTGGGCAGCGTTCGGGAAGTTACGTGACATTTTCTCGTCCAAAATTGCCCAGTGCCTGAAGATAAGGGTCTTCAACCAGTGTGTATTACCAGTGATGGCATATGGAACGGAGACGTAGTCCATAACTACTAACCTTTTGGATATGCGTGGGCAATGGAAAGAGCTATGCTCGGAGTTTCTCTGCACGATAAAATCCGGAACGAGGATATTCGGCAAAGAACTAAAGTTTACGACATAGCTCTCAGGGTTTGTAAGCTGAAGTGGTAATGGGCAGGCCACACCGCACGTAGAACTGATAACTGACGGGGAAAGAGGTTCTAGAGTGGCGACCACGAACTAGGAAATGCAGCGTAGATAGGGCTCCCACTAGATGTACCGACGACATCAAAAGAGTCGCAGGCAACCGGTGGGTACAAGTGGAAAATTGTCATTCGGTATGGCGGCCTAAGAGGGAAGCCTATGTTCAGCAGTGTACGTCTTCAAACTGATGATGATGATGAGTCATGATTATAATAAATAATTGTCTAATTTTATTAATAAGGGCGAATACGCACATTTTTTATTCAGCAGGTAAGCAGATAAGTAGTATGATCGATAAAAGGTTTGGTTATTCTATATCTGTAAGGTAACGTTTGATTGCATTTTCGATAAGTTTGCACAAGTTAGCATGTTGTCTTATTAAACTTATGAAGCTTATCGTTTCTTAAGCTATTCTTCATTATGGCATGGAACGATCAAACATTCGATAAGATTTTTTTCTGTACAAGACTCATAAATGTTTAATTTCATAAGCATTTTTGCTGTCTGGTAAGAAGCTTATTGCCATTTATTAGCAATTTTAAATTAATTATGTTTGTGAATTAACGGCAGGTTAGCATTTTTTTCCTGGATGATTTTTTTCTTAAAACCGGAATACTTTTGCTTAAGCGACCACTATTTTGCGATCTAAAAGGGCTACAATAATGTGACTGTATTGTAAATATGAAGAAAAAAATATAAATATATTTTGCATTTAAATATTCTAATTTCTTTAAAAAACAAGGGAAATATGATTTTTTTTCTAAAAAAAAAAACTTTAAATCCATTTTCCCGAAAGTACCGTTTTGGCGGTTAAGCAAAGTAGCCTTTCCACTGACGATATATTTTCTAACATATATTTGACTGCTTTGTTTTATTTATTGTTGAGTATTTGTTATTTGTGTAGTGCTTTGTTGTTTTGTTTGTCTGTCTGTTAAGTTGAATACGTTTTATAATGTGTGTTGTGTATGTTTTGTGTTTGGGATCAGGATGCGAGGTGATTTGCTTGATGTTAGATACTATTGGTAAGCGGTGTGTCATAACTAATTATGACCAACCGCTTACTTGCACATCTGGTGACTTATGCTGTATCATCCAGCTCCCACTCTGTTGGTTTTGGTTCGTATGCAACTGATGTTCTGGCTATTTTGGCCCACCTACTCCTAATAGGACATTCGTTGCTAAAGGCGTTGTGACCTGCTTTATCGTATTTGGCTTGTGCGCAGTTGCAGCAGGTCGGAACCGTTCCCGCGGCCCAACCTGGGCATGCGGTCCTCACGTGTGGCCCCCCACAATGGCTACATTTTTCTGCGGCTTCGGTGCAGAAGCGTCTGCCATGTCCGTACCCAAGACACTGAGAGCATTGTACGAGTGGAGACTGGTCTGCCACTCGCACCCTCTGCTGGTCTATGAGCACGGACCCCGCACCGATCAACCGCTGCCATATCGTGGGGGACACCCGCATGACGACGTGGCTTGTGAGAGGGTTCTTTGTGCGTCGTCTATAGGCAAATCTAACTTCTTCATCTTTATCTGCTATACCCTCCCACAAGTCGAAATTCTGGTCATATAGCTTATCTATAAGTTCCGCATCACTGCTGCCCCCACGCACATTTTTAAAAATAATATTTTTCAGGAATTTTGGTTTCAGTCGTATGTCTTCCCATATTATGTCGGAGAGTTGGTCCCTTTCCCTATACGATTTGCAGGTCACAATCACCTTTGCGTCCTTAGCCTTCCTAATTTGCTCCACCGCTAGTCCCTCGCCCTTCGCGTTTAACGTTTCCCTAATCATAGAGAGAACGTCCTCCGCCGTATCCATCTCGTCCTGAGAGCCGATCGCCATCGAGTACATGGTAGCTGGTACGGCAGGTTTTGGCCCACCGTGATCAGCCACCACGCTCGCGTACGATCTTGCTCCAGGGACGGTCTGATGGGCGAGGAGCCTGTCGCTGATTTCCTCCATTTTCCGAGTGTTTTCCTTCATCAGCGCACAGTCCTCCTCGAGCCTTAGGCGGAGTTCGCTGTCCTCTATCCGAAGTGCGGGGGGAGCTAGGGGTGGAGGGTGTATAGGTTCCTCCCCCCCTCTCCCCCCCGCCCATCGCTCTGGTTCCCCGACTCTAACTCCTGAACCAGTTGATAGAGTCGGTCCAGGGCGATGGTTAGGCCTTCTTTTATCTCTGACTTCAGATTTCTAGAGCTGCCCAGGAGCTCCATCCCCGCTTGGTGATGGGCTTTTGCCTCGGCAGCTCCAGAATCGAAGCTCATCTCGGCTATCGGGTTCCACGTGACTGGCGCGGGTTTTTTGCGCGTGTTTTGTGTCGCGATAGTTTTCGTTTTAGGTTTCGTGGAACCCGCTGGCCGAGCCGCGTCACTCTTCGGAGAGGACGAAAGGACAGGAGATCTGGTGGGCTCCCCCTCCCCAAGACTGCGCCTCACCTTGGAGGAAGTATGAGCTGGTCCGGCCGGCTCGGCGTTCCTCGGAGAGTGGCGAACCCCACCAGATACTTTTTTGGGGGGAGTGCGGTGTGCGGTGTACATACTTAAGACTTGGTAAATTTGAAATATATGATGAATTTAAAATTGTATATAAGTGTATATATAAAATGTAAAGAAGAGGTAAAAGTGTGTATATTTTGTATAGCGTTATAAAATTAAGTTCTAGTCAATTTTTCTAGTCAATTTTAAAACTTGTCAATAATAGTACATAGGTCAATTTTAGAAACAAAAGTCAATTGTTTTGTACAGTTCTTAGAAGTTAAGTTTTACAAATGTATATAGTTTTAGTCAATATTTCTTATATTTAGATACGTAGCTATTACTATCCGTTGTCTGATTTTATATAACTAGTTATAGGGAGTATTTCCTATGCTTATTGTCTCTAAGGTATGTGCTTGTTCAGCAGTCTGGGTTGGTGAAGATGCACTAGGTAAATACCTTATTTTCACTTCCGGGTCTGGTTTTTCAGTGATATGTTCCGTGTGCACTGTTCTTGTTCCGCCTTGGTCGGTACACCGTTGGAACTGGTTGGGGTTGGCAATCAGGTGTTTAAGTGTTATTCGCCATTTAGCTGGTACCTAATAAACCCTACATCGGACCTGAATCAGAGGTAAGTGGTGCTCTAGCTAGAGTGTACAGATGATGCTTTCTGTTTTCAAAAGTACAAAGTCTCTCTCGTAAATTTGGTAGCGTTATCTTGTGAGATGTAGGTATCCAAATAATTATTATATACTCGTAACAAAATTATTAGTAATAATTAATATAATAATTCAATTCTTGTTTTAATAATTCACCCCCATTACTGATAAACACTAGGTACATGAAAATGAAATAAATTATATACATAAAAAGTTATCAGAAATAGTTATAAATGTAGAAGACATAGAAGTATTTCTTCTGTTCCGAACATCGGGAATCTAGATCACGACGTTGGATGCGGTCTTAGATTTTTACTGCTTACTAAATTGAGAATACACTCCGATGTTTATTTTAAATGTAAATATTTGAATAGTCGAGTAACGCTCCAAGATATTAAGCGTGCTGCACGGGAGCATCGGAGGGTATCAATGTGTCTTCGAATAATCTATGTAATTTGTTTGCTGTCGCTTTAAATCTTTACAATTCGTGCAATTCATAACGATGCTTATGTTACCTCGATATTTATTACATGTCATAAAGACTTTATACGCTTAATACCGTCGTTTATTGCATGCTACAATGTTACACACATTTGTACACAAGTATGTTAGGCATGCAATTACATCTGTCTTAAATAAATGTCAGCTGTATTTTACAAATCTGATCGTAGCTTATGCTGAGACCGCTCTTGAATGGTCCGGAGCGAATCCACTCATAACCGGAAATAGCAACAGCATATTATTCACCAGTGGTGAATACTATGACCTCATCAAATATGTCAGCAGCTGAAATGGACTGGCATCTACCAAGGTCAATTAATGAATCCAATTGAATTGGTTAAAGTCGGCCAGCGAATGAAGGACCGTTTTAGGGAACATTCAATTCTATATAAATGTTTTCACAATGAGATTGCCTCTAGTAATGAATAATCTTCTGTCATCAAGGATCTTATGGATTGATATGCTATTCGTATTGTAGCGACTGAGTATTAGATCAGGTGGGCGCAACACTTCTGCCAAAGTTGTCTTTGATGGTTGGTTTTATTTACCAGAGTTCCTGTTGTTATAAATCACTTAGATTTATAAAAATACCTACGCTTAAAATGTAATGTTAATACGTTAGTAATACGTTATTAATAAATGCAAGGTAAGTCAGTTTATGACGAAGTACAAGAAGTAGTAGAATATTCAAAAACACTATAACGGTGACATAAATTAGTAGGAGATTATAAAAATGTAGCAGGGATTTTAATTTATCCAATTTAATTTCATTTTACACTTTTAAATAGGCCGTGTTCCCGAGGCTTGTTTTTGCAGAAGTAATTGGAATTTATACAAATCACCTGCCCAATGCGCACAAGCAAGCATACACGCCCGACATAGATTGTCGTAGAAATGAGTCCGTGCTCCGCCAAATCCCCGGATTCTGCTTCGAATGCACCTTTAGAGCTCTTTTATTTTCAGCACTGCAGTACCACTTTACGCTGTAGGTAATGGTTACACGTGCAGTCTCCATCGGAGCCGAGAATGCTCGGTATTCTCGCGTGTGACTCACAATGCGTCATGATGCGTTTCCCGATATAACCCTCCTGCTCTCGTTATATTTAGCCACATCTTATTTACGAACTGACAAAGGTAATATTGTTGGCATGATTAATTGAGGAAGTTATAGAATGGTTTTCCCTGATTATTTTGAAGGATTTGTGGAAACGCTGAAGCATACCAGAAAAACTGTGGAAGGCTTTGATTCGCAGTCAGGAAGCAGTAAGAAACACTTGGATAAGGAAAGGTCGTTGACTATTGCATCATAGAGCGGTAAAATGCCAGTTCAGCCTCTGAATAGTGCTTTCTAAATTTTTCACTATCATGAGCATTGAGCGTAGAGTAGAAGAATAGGTATGCTTAACTTCGTCGATCTATGTGCTAAATAGGTTATCGAGAAAACCTTGTGACTAAGGAATATTCCGTTGCTCATCGACACAGTTAGACATTCCGAAGCCCTTGAAAATTCTAGTACTCAACCTCGGGAATCCGAATTCCTCCGTCTTCGTCGGGAATTCCGCAACTCTTTCAAAACAATGCCACCAAAAATAACCATGCGTGTCACGCAACAGCGTTCTTCGCATACCGATGCCGACCTAGTAAAGTTCTCTCTGGAAAAAAATACGTTTGTCAACCTTAATAACGTTTGAATAGCCTTCGTTTAGACAGACAAAAGTGGTGTACGTATATAGTTAACGTCATCACAAACCAAAGTTAGTACAATATAGAAATGAAAGATACATTGTAGAAGCTTCACACCATCGGAAACATTCGAAGATTTGATACATTCATATTCATTTAGAGCTTTTCTAAATATTGCCAGTTTGCCTACACCTGTACAATCTTTTCACCCACCATTACAGGCAAAAATGACAATCGGACGGGCCCCAATATGCCTGACTAAGTATGCATAACAATAAACGTTCGTATTCAACTAAGATGAAAATTCATGCTGAAACCCACCGAATATTTTACAAGTAGAATGAGTTGCAAAATACTGCCGACGTCACTCATCAATATGGCGGCTGACATCACGAATGGGTTCACTAATATCTGTAATGTCTGTCTGCTTCCTCTTATATATGTCTGTTATCATAGAAATATAACGCCTATCTCTATGTCTGTTATATTGAAAGTATCAAAAGCACATTGACGAACTATTTTTGTGAATCATTGGCAAACGATTTTGAACTTGAGAAAGGTCAAGAACGATAACAGATCCATTAAATTGGACACGAAGTCATTACACAGCGTGACTGCTGCTGAAATAATGCAGTTAAAAATAAACTATCCAAGTTTTACCCGCGTCTGCACTCGTTGTGAATTCTCAACTCTTCTTTTAAAAAAAACAGTTAGTGTATTCGTTCGGGGTTGAGCTTTTCAATAAACGTTTATACGTCTAAAAGAGACAGAATATAAGTTTATTCCGTGATCAACGCAATTTACCTACATCGAAGTTATAAATAAATATATGAAAAACTTTTGAGGTATTAAATTATGATCAACTTGCAGAAGTTCTCTAAAGTAGTTTGCAAAAGCATCTGAGATTTCACTAACAGATTCAGTGGTCGCGACTTGTGAAAGAATAAACAGACACACTTCACTTACTTACCTTTTATCAACATCAAGATCAGTAATAGCGTCTCTCTAATGCAATTCGGGCTGCGGTAGGTTGAAGCATGAAGTGTCGTGTAAATGGTAAACAAAATAAATTGTTAATCTATGCTGTTATTTACTTTAATTTATGTTTTCGATGAACCGAAAGTACCCAATTAACGTTTCTAACGTTGTTTTAGTGTATGAGGTAGCACAGCGTGCGTTTAGATTGCGTTGAGATGGAGCATTATATGGACTGGACCTCGAGGTGGATAATGGCCAATCCTCCTCACTGAGACTTAGCAAGACCCCGCTATGTGCGATGCGATGATGTAGAATTAGATACTTATTGTAATTATTTGGCTTAATATAGAGAGCCAAAGCCGAGCGGTATAATGTGCATTGTGCACTTTGCATTCCGAGTCAAAATCGTGAAGAGACCTTCATATCTATTATGTCTATAATAGCGTGTAGAACTGTAGACCGACCCGCGATGTAATAGCGTAGTTGATTTAGCCGGGCATATACTCAAAATGGCCTATATGGAGAATGGCTTTAAAAAAAAGCCCTCTATGCTCTTAGACTATCTGACATTGCAAGAAGTCATGCTCATGACCAAGGCATAAAGAATGCACTTGCTGTAAAATGAAATCTTTCCTTTTTTCAATTTGAAAAGTTTTATTCTCTCTGCATTAAGGTTGAAAGCCGCACAAAATATAGCATATCAACGCGCTGGTAATAAATACGTCTGCAATGTAAACATACGCAGATGAAATGCGGCTATCCTGAAGGTTGCTGGGAGTCAACTTCGTGAAGAACATGCAGGGCTGCTTATCTTCATGGTTTCATCAGCGTTCGCCGCGTTATCCCATAGGAACCGTTATTTTTTTACGGGATAAAAACTATTCTGTTTTCTATTCTTAGACCTATATAACATAGTACTTATATACCAAATTTAATCACAATCGCTTCATCCGTGAAGCGTGAAGAGAAGACAAACATACACACACAAACTTTAGCATTTATACAATTAGTAGGATAGGCTTGAGATAGACCACTCTCGGGATGATGCTGTGGACGATGGTGCACGATGGTGGATGTTTCATAAGTAAACTATTTCCCACGAAAATAAAATAAATGAAACAGAACAAGGTGCTTTTACTTTTCAAAGCCTACGCAAAAATGTAGCCGAATCTAAAAAAGTAGTAAAGCTAAACTAGACGCCAACGTCTACATTATTCATTCAGGACTTTAAGGAATAAATACTTTAAAGGCTTTTTTCTGACTGTGCCTAATGAAGATGCTCCTAGTAAATATATGCAAAAATATATATGGCTATAAACGTACCTACTTTTGTTATAAGCAAATCTATCCTATAATGGCAACCACATTACTAATTATTTCTTGATATCGGTAAGAGTGGCAACCCTGGAAGAAAACAGTAGATTTATTACATAACAAGTGCGTGAAAGTGTTCGCAATCTATTAAATGGATAAGAAGCTAATTTGTAAACATGCGCAATTCTTACTGCGCAGTCACCGCTTTGTTTCGCGAGATTTGGCGCAGGCGGCCGGGACTGAAGCTGCAAAGGTGAGGATTGATGAGATGAGGAGGACAAAACTGCATTCTTGTATGGCCGTGTTACCACCGGTTTCTGATCATTTCCCCATTTTTAAACAGCTAAATGTCACTAAAACATGAACAGCAATCGTCTACTTACTTACCATAAATTCCGTGATGCGTGGCGTAATAAGATACACATAACATGGGAGAGGATAATCTTTGCCACCGTTTTGTGATCAGTTTCCGGTTCTTGGTAATCAACAAGCTGACAGAGCGTACAACACTTTACTACCACTATTCATCAGGCGAGATTATGGCTAAACGCCATCATAGTACCAACCATCGCCACCGGAGACGGCAAATCAGTTCCCAAATAACTCTCAGCGCATTCCAGACGGCTCAGTTATTTTCGCCGGAACTTTTACAGATGTTTAAAAATATAACAGGCGCAAATGAAATGTGTAGGTGCTAAATAATAAGTCTTGCTTTTATAGCGGCGACAGCACATCTCGCTGGAATTTGGCTAGGGAGCAAGGACATACATATTGTCAGTAATTACCGTATAGATAACAACAGTAAAGATTTTACTGTTGGGCAGCGTACAGAGCAGACGTGTTACAAAATATTCCGTAAATATTATAATCTTGCACAATCAAATTTCAACCGTAAATCGCTTTGGATAATAATTAAAATTCACTGAATCGCATTGTGTCTTTTACGCCTTCGTAATTCCAAGAAGTGAGACACTACCGCTACAGAAGCGAGACGGCCGGTAATTCTTTTGTCCGATACTACGAAACAATAACACGGATCATGAGTGTAGTACGCTCACCGACTGGAAGTGGTCTAGCAGCCGGACGCAGTGATTCCCAACCAAATTTGGTAAGTGGAGACTTACATTCTGAATTTGCCGATAGTACCCGAATTACTTTGCGTAATAAACGCAAGCAAACTGATGATGACAGTCATATTAAAGACGAATTAAGCGAAATACGAAAACAACTATCGCAAATGATGGAAATGATGACAGGACTCAATAACAACCAGAAAGAATGCATGGAAAATATGGCGGGAAATATTGCAGTAATTAAAGAAGAAATTAATGAAATAAAAAATGTGACAAGCCACCTCGCAGCCGAACAAAATTATGTTATATATTTTATTATAAAAAAAGCCGAACATACTATGTTTACAAAATAAAACCATAGATACACAGGAAATAATTGCAACACTTGTATCAGATGTTGTACAGTTAAAAGATAAAGTACTACCTTCACCTATTGGAGATAGTTCATTGGAATCTATAATTACAGAAATTAGAGAACGAGAAGATCGAAGCAAAAATATTATAATAATTGGAGTCCCTGGGGCCTTACCATGACCTCTTATTGCGATCCAATTGCAGACCTAAACAGAATCGTACCACTCACGTTCTACTCAGTCGTACCATAACGTCTTATTTTGACATCTTCGACGCTCAGTTTAGGTTGCCGCCATTTTATATTCAAAGGATTTACGTCTGCTTTATTGATATCGAAACCGAGGTATTACTATTATTTCATGTTTCGTTCATTCATTTGGTACTAACCTACTTCTTTTGACCTTTTTACCAATACTGAACCGCTTAGCTGTCATAATTAGCGGCCCAAGAAAAGTTAAGATTTTCTCGCCAAAACTGAATCGTTTTGATACATACTACACTTTGCACATGCCCAAGGCTGGCGAAACCCGAGGTTTCGACCCGTGGTGACTTCGTCAGATGAACCGTAATCATCGCGGCATCCGCCACGGTCACAAATTCAACAATACGAGCCTTTTATTCTGAGAATACGAGTTGTAGCCCCGACCGTCAACGAAACCTCTCTAGTCTCTCCCCTGGACGAGGAATCCTAAGATGTTGGACTCACACGAACAATAACAACATCGAGTTTTGGTGGGAATCCTATAGTGAGACGTTAGTTTTGTATTTTTTTCACAAACTTGTGTTTCTTTAAATGTTAATGTGTAGTATTGGTGGCATAGTAATCACTTAGTGTTCGTTAACGTACACGAGTGTGGGCAAATGATATAAACCCAAAAAGCGTGTCACTTCGCATTTTTTCCAAATCTCCCAAGAAGTTTCAATAAAGCATCCACTACTTTACTGAATCGTGACTTTGACCATGTAAATACTTAATATTTATTTATATCTAAACACTAAATGATTTTAAGACTCCACCAATATTGCACATTAACACTCGAAGAAACACAAGTTTGAGAAAATATACAAAACCAAAAACATCTCACTATCGGATTCCCGCCAAAACTCATGTACCTACCTAGGTACTTTATAGCTTACAGCTCCACCACAGAGAATTTTATCGCAAATGAGTGAGCGAGGAATGAACGTCAACCTTACGTAGACGGAAAGAGCTATATAAATCGGAGAAATATAATACACGTTATTTAGGTGGTGCTCCAATCATTCGTGCGACATTCTAAAATGTTAAGATTAGTTTGCTTCTGCAGCACAGCAATAAATTAGTGCATACGCTGACAAAAACAAAACATCATCGTACTATCCTACTTACTCCTTTGTCTATTTGTATTCAATTGTCTCTTTTCTTCCCCGGATCTTGAGTTAAATATCATATCTGTTGGATGAATAATCTGAGGTTTGTGCATTTAGCCATAGATAATATTGTTCATTCATTCTAAGCTAAGCGATGTCAATCAGGGACATATTCATGGTATTTTCAAAACCCCCGATAATGGTAATTGATACATTGCTAAATACCGATATTTTCTTAGTACCTATTTTGGGAATTAAAATACTGAACACGTGTGTAACCACACGGCACAGGTAAATAGGTACGCGCAAGCCACATTCTTCTCGTGGTCGTCGGCGTGGAAACAATTTTCAAATGAAGAACTATTTCTGCTGTGTAAAAAAATGATGATTATAGCCTCAATTGCAGCTTGAACACGGAACGCTCAAACACACGCACAGACAAGTAGGTACGCGCAAGCCGGGCTTGCACATGCAAAATTTAAAGCAAGTCGAAAAGTGTACAAGCCAAGCCAAGCAGGTTTGCGCGTCATTCCGTTTTACCAACCACACACACACACAGATCCTACAGTGTTCGTGTACAAGCCGGCTTGCGCATGCAAAACTGTGGTGAAGCTTGTGCGTGTGGTTGGCCGTTGGCCGATGTGTATTTTAACCGATATTTTATATCGATACCTAGGTACCTCAAAAATATCAGTATTTCAGTGCCCGTTGTCGATCTCAATACGGTTATCTTTAGAAGTAGGTGATGGTACGAAATTAGTCGATTCCATTTAGGAACCTAAACTGGATAGAACCTAAAGAAAATCGTTTGCTATAAGGTGGGAGTAGGCCCCCTGAACTGGCAAATGAACACCGAGATGACCGAAACAACTTGGATAAAGAGGAAATATTAAAGCTAACTAAAATCGCACACGCTGAATGTCCGGAACCTGCATACATCACTCGTCTGGGGAAATACATTCCAAATAAAAACCGCCCAATTAAAGTATGCTATAAATCCCAAGAAACGGCGAAAACTATATTACGCCAAAGAACTAACATTAAATCGGAAACAATTAAATTTTTTTCTGACCAGACACCTCAACAACAAGCTTATATGAAAACCCTAAAAGAGGAACTGAGACGTCGAATTGATGATGGTGATAAGGATCTTATCATAAAATATGTCAAAGGTGTGCCTAAGATAATCAAACTGCTACCAAAAAACTTAAAGCCCTAGAAGATGCCAATAAAAACAATCTTGCTGTAATAGATCAAGTGACTTACCAAATTGTTAACAGCTACGAAAACATCATAACCACTAAGAAATCTCTAAAATTTCTATACGCTAATGCCAGAAGTATTGTAAAACCGGGCAAATTAGATGAACTTAGGTGTGTCGTTGAATCATTTGCAAACACTCTGCACATAATCGCTTTAACCGAAACGTGGATTAAGTCAGAAGATGAAGCTAAGCGAATTCAAATAGCAGGATATCACCACTATTACAACTACAGATGTACAAGAGGTGGCGGTGTCTCAATCTTCGTTAATAATACATTAAAACATAGTCTAATAGAAGAAATATGCCTTAATGACAGCCACTACCTCTGGGTCCATATCGACAACTACTCACTCGACATTGGTGCTATATACCGAAAACCAGATTTAACTTCTTTTAATACTTTCCTTGACACCTATTCTGCACAAATACACAAAAGAAAGAGAGGCATTATATTTGGAGACTTTAATATTAACCTGCTGATCTCGGAACGCACTACTAAAATGTACAATGATATTTTACAAGAAACGGGTTACAAAATATTGAACAAAGTTGATGAAAGTTACTGTACTCGTGAAACTTCCACAACGAGAACTCTGATTGATCATGTCTGCTCAAATCTAAAAAAAAATGAGTTTCATCTTGCGATAGTTGAAACCCCAATGTCTGACCATAAACAAATATATTTAGAGATAAAAAGACACCAACCTAAGGTCCTAGGCAAAGAAAATTATGAAGCTATAGACTATGAAAAACTATACAGATGTATGAACGATGACCAAAGTGTTAATGAAGAAAGCCTATATCACTTACTAGAAAATAAGTTAACGACTTGTATTAAGAAAAGCAAGACCACAAAAGCTAAAATATATTAAATCCACCAAAGCAAGATTGGATAAACAAAACCATCATAAATGAAATAAATAGTAGAAATACATTATGGAAAGAACATAAACGAAATCGGATGGATGTAAAAAAGAAAGAAACATATACAAACAAAAGAAATGAAGTCACCGAAATGATACAAAAAACCAAAAGCAAATACTACATTAAAGCCTTTAATGATTGTAAGAAGAAACCTGCTAAAATGTGGAAGCTGATCAATAGTCTAGCAAATAACAAAATAAAGGAAAACTCAACCCCAAGGAAACTACAAACAGAAACTGGATTCGTAACCAATACTCAAGAAATATGTGAAGTGTTTAATAGCTATTTTTTGAATGTCGGGTTGGTCCTAGCTGATAAAATTCCTAAGATTAATCATAACAATTGTGTAATTAATAAGCTAATTGACGTAACTGGAAGTTCTTCAACTCTGAGCAAATTTACGCCAGCAAATATGGTCGAAATAGGAAAAATAATAAATCATTTAAATAATAACACCAGCTCAGGTATAGATGGTATAAATACCAAATCCATAAAATGTGTAAAAAACGTAATACGCCGAGAAATTACAAACTGTATTAATGAATGCCTAGAATGCGGTATTTTTCCAGAAAATCTAAAACTAGCAAAAGTAACTCCAATCTTTAAAGCGGGTAATAAGACAGATCCAGGTAACTATCGTCCGATATCGGTACTTCCAGTCCTCTCAAAAGTTTTTGAAAGGGTTATTTATAACCGGCTTGAGATTTTTCTGAATTCTATAAATTATCTATACGAAAAACAATATGGTTTTAGACCAAGATCTAACACCTTATCGGCTACAATTAATATAGTCACTAAAATAAAACTTAGCATTGATAAGAAACAAATAGCACTAGGTGTGTTTATCGATCTAAAGAAGGCTTTCGATACAGTTAGCCATGATCTACTGCTACAAAAACTAAACGATGTTGGAGTCACTGGGACCGCCCATAAAATGTTCAAATCATACTTATGTAATCGTAAACAAATTGTGAAAATAGGCCAAGCAGAGAGTAATCCTGGTAATATTACATTTGGCGTGCCCCAGGGCTCCATCTTGGGACCATTGCTGTTTCTCTTGTACATTAATAGCATAAATAAAACAGGCCTAAAAGGAGACGTTACTTTATATGCGGACGATACCAGCTTATTTTATTTTGGACGCTCAATAGAGTCTGTTATAACTGAGGCACAACATGATCTCGACATACTTAATGTATGGTTCCAATCCAATCTTCTGACAATAAACATTTCAAAAACCAACTTTATTATTTTTGCTGCAAAAAATAAGAAAATTCTAGAATATTCTCCTTTGACTATTAATAATCAAGCTATAAATCGAGTATACGAAGAAAAATATCTTGGCCTCATATTAGACAGCAACATGACATGGAAACCACATTTGGAAAAAATTAAATCAAAGCTGCTCTGTCTCACAGGAACGTTGCGCGGGATAGTACGATGTTTACCGCGGTATGTACGATATACCATTTATAACTCACTTGTGAAACCGCACATTGACTACCTTGTGGAAGTGTGGGGCTCAGCTGCTAAAACGAATTTAGACACTGTTCAAGTAGCACAAAACAAACTAGTAAAAATACTGTTCAATTATGACTTTTTAACGCATACTGAAGTATTATACACAGAAACTAAAATAATGACCGTCTTTCAAACATATTTATACTACAACTGTTTATTAATTCGAAAAATATTAACAAAAAATATACATATACAAATAACCTTCACTAAAAAACAACAAATACTAAAGAAGATACTAAGAAGTGCAAATGATATAATGTTACACGTACCGCGAACAAATTATGGCAAAAAAAATATTATGTATGAAGGTGCTCAATTGTATAATAAACTTCCGAAAGACATAAAAGACGCTAAATCGATATCAACTTTTAAAAAACTCCTGAAGTTCCACATCACAAAAGTCAGAAATAAATAACAGCATGAAAAGAAAAAAATAATAATAATAATAATATATACATTATGAAAATATATAACAATAACTGACCAAAATATAATCATAATTACCTACTCACTAAAATAAAATAAGAACAAAATAATAACAACATAGTCCACTAATGTCACTTCCAGATGCGTTAACTCTGCACTTAGTCGACCAATCCTGTTTAGAAACCACTTTGTTTATGCAACTACCCACTCTTTACGACCTTCTTACATATCTGCACAACATTGTTATTTTTGGAATATTTTTAAGTTATAGGTAGGTACTTTCGTATACCTACATAGTATATTAAGTTTGTACGCTAATCCCAGCAAATGTTTTATACTTAAGTTAATTTTCTCATGTAAGTGAATTACATTATATTCTTATGAGAAATAAATATCTTAAACCTCAAAGATACTTGCTCGTTTACAAATTGGGGTAACGTTGTTTCGCTCGATAGTGTCATAATGTGCGTTACTAAAATTGTAATGATTTCTTTATTATTTACTTGTAAGTTAGGTTACTGTTATTTGTATGCTTAATCGTTCTTATTCGCTACGTAGTGGCTAACGTAATCTGTGTGCGAACACGTAGTAACAGTGAGCTGATCTGTGACGGAGCTCAAAATCAAGGGGCTATGATGTAATAGGCTATGTTGTTGGGCATTTGTTTATTAGATTTAATTACCGAATTCCTCATCATCGCCCTAATAAATGCAAAAGTTTGTGTACACATTAGGAAACTCTTCGCCATCATTATCATGTTAGTCATACACAGGACAGCTCACCAGCTTGGTCAAGCCGCGCGCCACAGCTATAATAATATATATATTACATAATATAGATAATTAGGTAGCTGTTGATGCCATTATCCCACATAATAATATAATTACTCATAGAAATTTTCGTTTATTACTGAAATTTAGATGAAACAGCCAAAATTTTCTTTAAAGAGATTCTCAACGCCGTTTTTATGTAAATTTGTTATTTTGTAGAGAAAATAATAGCGGCGCTCTCGACTTAGAAGCAAAATAAACAGATTAAAAATAACCAGACTGCGAAGATATTTAAAAACTGCACATAATTCTGTATTGAGATAACAAAGAAAATTATATGAATACGTAGAGTATCTAACTGCCTGATTTAACAATTGTGTAGACTTGTTATAAGGCACGATGTTCAAGATTTCGGATCAATGACTATTTTGTTCACTTATGAAATAAATAAGTAGTCGATGATAAGATCAACAAATGTCAGTACATATTATACCTTACTCTCACTTAGTATCGGTTGATTTCGGCTTACAAGTGAGTACATAAATGTTTCAATTATATTCTACTACAATACAACGCAGAAGTTGAAAATCCGCTCTGAGTGGTATTTTTAACAAAGTTGAAATCTTTATGCGAATTCTCAATTTTAGTAGCACTAAACGTCCATTTTATTTAAACTGTAACCAGAAAAACGAATGCGTTGTGAACATTTGTAAATCCTGAAACTTGTTTTTATTGCCGGCTTAATCCGCAAACGCCGCTAATGTCCGATTGGCACAAGTTTTCGGGTGATAAACCACTTCAATGTGCAAAATCGTACATCTGAGACGACTGTTGGTATTGAAACCACTACGAAAGATTTAAATTTTATTTCAACAAACCGAATATGATGAAATATTTGAATAAAGTGTTTTCCCCGTTATTTTACCTACTAATATGAGGGTGACTCGACTTGGTAACCTAATTTTTAATGGCAATTATATAAATGACAGTCTGAAATTTCACAAGAATAAGTTTGCGGTCTTACATAACTTTACAAATACTAACTAACACAATCAAGATTTCAAAACAGTAAACATGGTTGAAAAATAAGCCGTAAAAATTCTTTTCTTGCTTTTATTATTATGGACAGTGGCATTTTAGTGCGAAAACGTTAAAAGCGCCAATGATTTTATGAGTGTTATAGCTAGCAGGTGTAATTTTGAGGTTTTTAAATATCTCGCCTGAGTCATAGGATCACGGATGGCTCAATAAAAACAATAATTTATAGAACAAATCGGCGAACGCACCAAAAGTGCGAACTATTTTGTTATTACATTACATAAACTAGTCCAAATAAAAGTTTTTGCAGGTGTTTTAAGAGTGTCAGTGCCAGTGCCAGTGTGTATTTGAACCTATTTTGCTACACGGTAACACTTAATTCTAATACCGCATATGATACCACCATCGTATACAAGTTTCCATTCCTTTACTTGTGCTAGAGCGCTTTACTTCCTGAGAAATCCTACTTATATTATAAACGCGAAAGTTTGTGAGTATGGATGGATGGATGGATGGATGGATGTTTTTTACTCTTTCACGCAAAAACTACTGAATGGATTTTGATGAAACTTCACAATTATAGCTTACATATCAGAATAACACATATATGCTACAATTCATAAATATATATTATTGTTTATTATCCAAACGCGTGTGAAACCGCGGGGCGCAGCTAGTATAAACTTATTTTAATACTAACCCTTTTTGATAATTCCCGGCGTATCCACAATTCTACATGGAATCGTACATCATCCAAGTATCTAACAACAGGCGTGTTTTTCTACGTCAGTTCTGCAGTTTTTACGGCCTTCCCACTTCGTCACATGATGGTGACGTTGTTGTAAACGACATTTTACACTTTCATGAATACTGCCTGCAAAACATCTTTTGTGCGAGTTAATGCAGCTATCAAATTTTCATCGTAAAAAATTAATAATTTTCAAGTAAAATATAATAAGGCAAAGAATTCTCATAACACCAGTTGGCTCTCACGTAATCATCTCTTTAAGTAGATATTATTGATGTTTCAAACATTCGGAGTAACGTCCTACGCACCCAAAGTTGTTTATTTTGAATTCATTCATTCTTTCGTTCACAAATATGTTTTGTATGTGGAGTGTAGAGTCTCACTAAATGATGTCACGTGAGCGCGGGGCTCGGCTTGATGGGGAAACATAATATTGGCACCATGCAAAGCTAACTGTTGACTACTAAATTAAAAATAAATTGTATGCCGCGAAAACAGGTGTTCATGTGTGTGAGGGGTGTGTATATGTAATTCAGACATAGTTGTTCATACGTGCTTACAGAAGAGTATAAATTTAGTTATCAGTCTTCGTTCGGGATCGTTAGATTTCATGAGAACTCTCTCGAGTCGAAATCTCGAACACAAAAATATTTCTTCATTCCATTTGTCAAGCATTCCATTAATTTTTCATCGTTTAGAAAGAATTCCGGCGCATTTTACGTTGATCGTCCAGCTTCTTATTGAATTTTAATTGTTTGTGATTTATCTACGTAGTAGTATATCAAAAAGTAAGTAGGTATTAATAATCTTTAGTCGTAATTTGTAGAAGCTGACTCTAGATCACAAGGAAACAATACTTAGGTAGGTATGCCTCTACTTACCCACAAGCCGCAAGTCAAAGTGGTATAACAATAAGAGACACAGACCTAAGTATATATTTGTATAATTGGTAGGAAACCAAACACAATTATAGGCCTACCATACAATTGTAGGCGTTAGGGCACACTCAATTTATTAAGTCTGCAAACCAGTAGGTAGGTAAACCCAATTCTACACGAACACACATAATGTACTCGTATATTGACCACAAGTAACACGCGCCCGCCAACATTCTTGCCCATTGATGTGTGACGTCTAACTATTCTCGCCCCTGCGCAAACACATCTCATCATCACATAAACTATTCGAGATGAATGAAAAACAGCTCACCTTAGCCGAAAATAAAAAGTTGACTAACAGTGTTGTTTCTCGCGTTTTTTATTATTTATTGTTTTGTTTCTACATTTCGCTCATTTGGCCTAAAAATAATTTAGAAAACAGCACGGAATCCTAATGAGTAATACAGAATATTTTCATGAGGGTAGATAATATTGATAAGCAATCCAGATGAAAAGAGGACCAATATATTAAAAAAAACTAAGCAGGTTAGGTATCGTTGATCTAGTGACTGGAGACAGGGACTACTCGTATATAGTACCAGCTAAACAATATCACTCAACTTTGCTGTTTACATTGTCTCTCTCAAGTCAGTCTTCAGTATAGACACTGCACGTTAGATCACGCTAAACATACTTATACAGGAAGAAATCGACTGCATACAACTTTGTGTAACTACACAGTTACAATAAAAATATATTTAGTGCCAATGATAAACAGATCAATGTTTATCCTAACTGTCGTTCGTTTTGTATCGTATCGTTTATGTTTTCGTGCAATACTAACTTTTGTTGCCATCTATACGGAAGTCGCAGAACTAAAAACGTTTTCGCACTTCGTGAAAGTGTAAAGGAAATGGGGCGCGCGCACTTTCCTTGAACATATTTTCTCTTTTTACTACGGTTTTGAGCTTTTAAGATAGATGCCGCTAAAGCTCAGCATTATAAAAGTACAAACTGACAACTTTTAAATAACAGCGCTGAAAGACAAGTGGTACCGAAGAGAGAGGAAAATACATTATTATATTTCTTATTCTAGGTCTTGTGTACATCTAGAGTACCTATTTACCTACAATGCAAATAATAAATGAAATGATATAATTCTAATTTACCATACCTACTTGCGTTAGAGCTAGTTGAGTTTTTACTTAAATTTTATTTTAAAATTTAGAGCCTTGGCATTTTAATATTTTTCGTCAACACCCGGAATTAAATTTCCATTTAGAGTTTTAGCGAGTAGAATTCCGTAAATTAATTGAAACTGCAATATTAGCATTAATTTCGCTGGATCTCATTTAACCTCGTCCATGTTTCATTATTGTATTATGAGCAGACTTATTCTAGAATCGAATTAAAATCGCAGAACATCTAACGATACTGAATTAAGCCACTTTAAATACGATAAAATTCAAAGCACTAGTAAAAAAAAACAATAAATAATTCATAATTATTATGGAAGAACCATGGGCGGTCTTATCGTTTAAAAGTATCTCTTACAGACAGCCTAACGTTACCCTAATTTTCTTTTGCTCAAAGAATACGAATGCTTTTAACGTTGCGAGACACGAAGCGAGATTTTTTTTTTCTGTAAAATCCTTTTCAATCCATTGATTGTTCAACTCATTGGAAAAACATACAATACCTTTACTACATATTATGAATGTTTTTTTTTTATTTGTCTTATTATTTTTAACTTTATATGACTCGAATCCCGTTTAAGAGATTCCGTAATAAGGACATAATCCAAAGCGCGGGAACGCAAAAAATCTGCATAATCGCGCATCCCCGGGGAATTCATTATGTCGTATGCATAAATAAATATATATTTGGATAACCCGGTCTAACAATGGACAATTTATTATTTAGATTCCGGCTTTTCTCCGCGGGAATTTTTCATGTAAATGTCCACGGTTTGCATTTTTTGTGTCGAGGCCACGGTGATTATGGTACAGAACGTTAGATAAATAATTGCTGGCAACAATTCTGAATTTGTGCGGAATAATTGTGTGGGTTTCCTTGAGGGTTTCCTTTTAATGGAGCCTTTAAAAAGGAACGCGTCCATCTGTCTTGTAAGCATCTCTGTTTTAATAGTAGGACTGTTAAAGTTACATATTATAATAAAACAGCTATAGTATAGTTTGGTTTTTATAAAATAATTGAAACCAAGATGTATAAATCTTGAAAATAAATAGCTAAGTTATTTGTTAATTGTAATTTGTATGCGATTAACTGAAGAGGAGCTTGAGAAAAGCGCTTGTTAAAATAGAATAGGTTTAGGACGAGGACAATCGACTTTTTTATGGTTTAAGATTCTAATATTGTTATTTATATACCTTTATTGCAAACATTCAATAATATTAATGGGATGTATTAAATTAACTAAATTAATTAAGTAGGAAGGTATAAAGAAGAACTACCCACATTATAGGTACATACATCACACAAAACTCACACAAGAAAAACTGCGAGGTGCGAGGTCCATTCGTATACAATTCCATTTTTCTAATTCTAATTCGTAAAAAACTCTGGATTGAAATCCAATATCGTTCACAATTTATAAACAGACAAACGTTGGCGAAGAAAATTTAATTAAACAGACACTGAGCTGTAAAACAAGGCTTTATTGAAGACGGCAGCTAAGGGCCGGACCTCACTATGGGGGCTGTGTGGAAGTAGAATATATTACACCAGTTTTATGTGTACTTTAATTTTTTGCCTTTAAAATTGGTAAATGCTTAAATTTGTTTAGTCTTAATAAAGTGGTTCTTATTTGATTTCATCATCAGCATCATCATCCAAGCCCTTCTCTCTCATCCCATTGCTGGGTAAAAGCTTCTCTTTTACTATTAACATTATCATTATAAGTTAAAATAGTATTCTGTTTTGTGTGCCTGGATACATACAATAAAATTAATTACCATTTACCATTATAATATTATTATATAAGTAGGTATCTATTTTAACACACAAAATAAAAGTATTCTAAATTTTAAATTCTAAATTATATTCTAAATTCGTATTCTTAATTAATTCTAAATCGTATTCTAAATTCTAAAAGTTATCAAATCAAATTATGCTTTCAATTTTAAGATTCAATTACCCACAGTAGCAGATAGGAAGAGGACAAGTACAATTGGAAATTATGATTGAAACATCTGGTTTTTTGGCAGCACTTTTCTTGTGAGTGCCGACCTTACGCCTTGTTTTATGTTCCCGAGACAACACTAACGATTAGTTTTAATGATTCTGCTTTTATTGGCTGCCAGTGATTAACGATCGTTCATTATCGCTTTAGGCCTTTATTTCTGCGAAAGGTCAATAATAGTGGCTGGTCGTAAAGCGTTGATACAAGTATTATTTTCTTTAATTTTATCGGCATATTATATTATTATAAGTATTCAAATAGTTATAATTATCTGTACTTTTCCATTCATAAAGTATAATTATTAGCCTTATAATTATTATGACTATAACACCTTCCTGTGGTATTATTTTTAATTTATAACATGTAAAATTTATTTTAAACTTTGTGCAAAGTTTCCCTACAAACTATATTTGTCAAGAAGTCTCTTGACCAATGTATATCAGTCTCTGTTTCTTCCTTACTTTGCCAGTTAAGTGTAGAATTAAAAAAAAAAATTGTGCTCATTTGATGTTGGTACTCACCTGTTGTTTCACTATTCCTAGACATATATAATGACTGTAACTTAATCATCTTGTTAGACCACTGTAACTAACACCCTTACTTACCACAAAGGCATATACTTAACAGCTAACAAACAAGTATAGAGATGTATATATCACTGCATAGAGTATCTATATGTAACTTGTATTGTACCTACTCGCTACCTTCGTAACAAGTCTTGTTACGGAGGTAGCGAGTACAATATGACGCGCTTGACGTGCGCGTCACGGTCGGTTCCCAAGTAACTCGTTACAAGATAAACGGTGCAGCATTACGAAAACATAGACCTGGCAAGAAGGGTTTCTATACTCCATATCTATAATTTGTTAGTGACTGACTTGACGTAGCTCTGTGACCGTCACCTACTTTTTTATAACACGGTAAGTCACAAGTTCAAGTTAATAATGGAGTTATAGAGAGAAAGATAATGATGGATTGCGTAAACAAACGCACATATTAGATTTGTCTTATAATCGATCCTTATTCCTCTTCAATGTTAGGTTTATATGATAAACTACTCGCACCAAATACGTACCAACGTATAAAGTTATGAGCGATTGTCTCTCGGGGACGTATCCCATGTCATCTGTACTAACTTGAAAACCTACAGCCCATGCCCGTACATATACATAATATGGGTGTATAGGTACAGCATTTGTCCCTACAAAGATTAGTTGAGTCGCAGCCGGCGCGTCCCACACCTGCGTCGCTGTAAACAAACCTGCCACTTTACTGCTAAAAGGTACGAACGTACGAATAAACCGAAAGAATAAACAGTACAAGCAGTAAGACATCTTACTAATCAACAAAGTCGTGGCTAACGATCACCACCATTTGGATGGTGAATAAACAAAAGTTAGATTGTAAGATGTATGACAATTTTGTGGCATCTATGTCTTCGTAGATTCCAAAGGATCGATGTCTTGCTACGAAAATAGCCTCTACGAGATACGGCTACGTTTTATAGTGAGCGATTACTGCCTCCAAACAGTAGAAAGGACCTAATCGTTGGGCGCTAGATAGTCGAACCTACTGTTACAAATGTTTCAGGTTACTGTTGTAGATTACCACCTACTGTTCTTACATTGTACGTTGACCTCAATTGTGAAAGTATGAAGGGTACGGAAAGTCGTTGGAATCTATTGAAGTTCAGGTGCTAAGTACGGTTCCACACCTTCCTGACGTGTTATAGTTTTCAATTTTCCGTAACCGCTTAAGTCGTCGACGATATGATGATAATATAATGTCATTGTTCTATGGAACAAAGAGTGCTACAGAACTGTGACATTCTAGTACTGTCCTCTGATAGTCTCCATACCTAATATATCTCCTAGAATCATCAGTATGGAATATCACAACCTTTGGAAATGTGAACTCTATTGTGATATTAAATGTTAGCTAAATGCTTATCCCGTAGAGAACCAACATACTAAGATGGTTGGGATCTCGGTGAGTCCACATATTTTCCAGGTTGCTTTCAATATTTCAAATTTTCATGCACACTGCGTACTTCTTCTGGCTAAGTTGCTCAATTTATAAAGGAATTTCTTTATAGTTCGAAACCCATGTCCTAACTAACACACTGCCCCACAAACCCCGAACGTAGCCCTGAAACACCTCGGTATTAATTACAAGTAATCACGGCACAATTAACGCACCAGCTGAGTTACAAAGGGCCGCATGCCTTTGACGCGGCGGAATGTTGATCAAGTAATTAGCAACTTACATAAACGACGCTTGGTTGTCCTTTGCGGAGCTCTGTTGGTTCCCATGGACTGCTTGGATGTGACACTTTTTATCCTTGGTCTAAAAGCCTTAGCGGCTTCGAAATTTCAAAACATGATACTCCAGTTCTTGTTTAACATCATCGTTTCAATTATTGTGTACTGAAATTAGCTGTTTTAGCGGTAAAATTGCATTTATTCAGATGTACTGACTTCTGATGTCAGAGTTTGGTGCTATGAATCGATTAAAACTTGGACCGATGTCATGGTATGTCATCGTGGTGAGGCGACTAGCTAGCACCAAAGTTTAAGAACTGTACATAGAAAAATTACTCAGATGAGAACAACTTGCGCGCAATCTCGCACAAGACGTGAAGGGCTGAATATCGGCTTCAAGGGTCGCCTTGGGAGACTCAACAGCATTGAAGCAAAGCCTGTAAACTATCTGCAGGCCAAAGTTTTCTTTGCACTTGGTGTATGATTACATTTAGACAACGTAATGCCTCCTCCACATTTCCTAGGCTCGTCACCACCGAGGCGCGAACTCAACTTGGCGCAATAAATCCTACGAACAAAGTTCCCATTGAGCGAGTGACGCCTCAAACTCGGCTAATGGCACGCTCTCGATTGAAACCGAGCTGGGAATGATATATCACTTGATTTATGGCACATAGTCTGCGGTTTGACTGTGTAAAAATCTTTTGTATAATAATATATTATAGCTTTGCAATTCCAGCAATTACAAAAGTAAACAACAAAACTTTTTAAACTTTCAAGAATGTCTAGCTCACATTTAAAACTTTAGTTGCGCTTTGTGAAAGTATTACGTAGCTGTTGCATAAAGTTTGGTCAGTTACAGCACAGCACTCAAAAAGTGTTCAATTATTTAGTAAGTACCAACGTATAAGTTACCAAATAAATATAGAATCATCGAATTGAGTCAGTTACACTCGTAACTTCACAATAGGAGCATGTGGAATGGAAGTTGCTCTTTGAGAAAGCAACTGTTCCGTAATGAGCTGAGCTCATTTTCTTACAAAGCGGAAGGCTTTGAGATGAAATAGCACTGAAAAGTTTTGAGTATGAGAAGGTTATTTAGAGATTGGTAGAGTGAAGAATTACTAAAAAGCGTCGCTCCCTTACCAGATTGAGAAATCTACTGGCAGACTCTGGACTTTATTGTACTTTGTCCTAATTTTATTTGAGTCAATATATACGTTGGAAGATGCAGTGTAGGTAGGCATCCCATTACATGGGCCAACGACATCAAAAGAGTAACAGGCAACCGGTGGCTGCAAGTGGCAGATAGTCGTTCGGTGCGGCGGTCTAAGGGGGAGGCCTATGTTCAGCAGTGGACGTCTTCAGGATGATGGTGATGATGATGATGCAGGTGTATAGAGTATACTTTATTGCAGGAATGGCGCAATTTTACTTTGAAAGTGCTGAATAGATTTCCGTTGGTTGGATGTGTATTGTGTAGCTTCCATTTCATCTTCAGAATAAGAATAAGAATAGGTATCTATACTATTATTTTACAAATGTTTTTATGGTCCTAAAATAACAATTAGTACTTACATCAATCAAATCAGGGTATCAACAGTCTATAACATTATAATAAATATTTGGATGACCGATGAAGCTTTGCTCGGTATTTTTTTTTTATAAAGTGTGTTTTTTGGAAATTATATAGAAGTACGAATTACTAATAAAATGATGAAATATGAATAATATTTTTCGAGCATACCGATAGAATAATAAAAAAATATGGTATTTATATACGAGTATAACTAATACTACCATTATATTATATTATAAATACCAGTATTTAAAGAAAAAAATCATAAAAAAACACGAATAAAATACATTTTCTAAAAATGATTCCTAGCTAGATCGATTTATAGGCCCCGAAACCCCCCTATATACTGAATTTCATGAAAATCGTTGGAGCCGATTCCGAGATTCCAATTATATATATATATAATAATATTAAAGATATAAGATAAGATAACTAGGTAAATAATTTCTTATACATTTTTCACAAACGTTAAGTAGGCTATTCGTTACCCGTATTCTCGAATACTTTGAGAACGAAAATGTCACATGCTCTCACAAATAACCAGAAGATGTCAACGTGCCAATAGCACCCTTCCCCATTTCTGACAACATCTTGGTATAAATAAAATAAAAGTATTGTGTTCGACATAACTTAAGTAGCATGTTGGGAGAACTCTGAGAGTACCGTGGAGCTTGTTGTCAGTATATCACCATTTAATTATGCGTACCTAACGTTCTAACTTCTTTCTAACATACTCGTATATCTATTCATGTAATAATAATAATTCAGCCTGTAACTGTCCCACCACGGGGCAAAAGCCTCCCCTCACTTTCGTAATGAGGATTAACGTATCATCTATATACAACGTATATCTACCGTATAATAAAAAAAAGAATCGATTCAACTTATACATTATTTTGTGTCTAGAGTGTGGACGCAGAACCAATCGCGGATAGAAATTATCATGATAAAAGTCTTTATTCTTTGACGGGTTTAGTACAGATGGGCTATGTTTGTCATAACGCTATGCCTGAAGGTAGTCGGTGGTAGCTGTCTTTTTCACTTAAATAATCTGTAAATTATGTACCTTACCAAGTATGCACACTACGAAATATTGAGCCTTATGAAAATATTGTAGATGTTACACGTATAGTCGCTACTATCAAGACAATCTTATGTAGACACTTGCGGTAGATTGCTGTAAGGTCTCAAAAGCATTTCGTAAGGAGTGTACAACATAGACGCCTGGAGAATGCGCAGAGGACGTCTATGACCTCAGTATATCTAGCTAATCGAGCATGACATACCTATTCACGGAAATCATGTATGTAGGGTTGTCGATTAAGATATTTTTAGTAACCCATAATAGGAACGAGCTATAAGGGTGCGTGCACACCTGCCCACGACACGCCTCCATAAATCGAAGCCTCTCGCGACTGTCGCCGGCGTCCAATATATGAGAGTTATAGGCCAGGAAATTAATTCTGTCGACGCAAGTAGGGTTACGTCGGGACCGAGCAGGGTGTGTGCTTCTTTTCCTATTTATTGGATGGGAACTATCGGGAAAATCCTTTTTAATTGGGCATTGACTTTTTTTTTATAATAATAATTTATACACATTATAAATTATAACATCAACTCCTTAACTATTTGTACAATTCAAAGCTCTTGATCTCATTGCAAGAAAAATAGTAGAAGAGTTACAAAAAATATGAATCATTATTTTTTTGTAAAACAATATGATTTTGTAACAAACAGCATTACTTTAGTAGATTGGTAAACTAGTATACCAATACCGTAGGTACATAACTCAAGATAAATTAAAAGGAACACCCCAATCCTAAATATGCACCGCACAAAATCTTCTTCCCTATAAGTAACTAAGACCAGATCCAATCAAGAAGTGGTCTACGAAGATAAGGGAACAAGGCTAAACTCAGAGGAAACTTGAATAAAATCCCATTAAAAGTTTCATGGTCGCCCTATCGCGTGCGACAAACGAAATTGATTTTTCCTATAAGCCGCTTAGATAGCGGAGCTGACGAAATAATAACTGAGTTTGGATGGTCTCGTGTGGCATGCATCTTAGTTTGATGAAACATCGGTTCAGTGGCAAATAGATTAATATTGCACTTCGTGTGATTGTAAACACATTTTATCATGAGTTCATTTGGTACTGCCGGTCCTATTAGGTTTTTCTTGACTGGATGAGATTTCTCTTATACAATAAGTTAATTGTACCCATAACTTTAATATCACTGAGTTTCGTTGTATCGTATTGCCCAATTTGGGAGATCTTCAGTTCAAGATAGTAGACCAAGTCACTTTATTACCTAATTAAAGCAAATGTCTAAGACCCGGTTGAAATTAAACAAGAATCCGTAGATAAAAAGTAAGATAAACAGAAAATCAGTTACAGTAGAGTTTCTAAAGTAAGTGTAACTATTTATTTTTAGCTCACACAAAATAAATAAACTGTCCGGAAAACCATAAATAAAGTTTCCATTTTTGCCACACCATTCCAGTTACCGTCCAAGGGTTCTCGTCACACATACACGTCTCGTGAGACTTTGGGTACAGTGGAGTACATACTGCATATTATTATTTTGATAATTTTATGGTATAAAGTAGAATGTTAAATTATATAATATTATACATGCGAAAGTATATAAGATCGCCCATTGTACCTATTTTTAAGTTTTACCTTCCTGTTTTCAGGACATTTTGGTATCTATGTTTTTCAATTGGTCCTTCTTTTACGCGTCAACAAAACATTAAATTGAGGAGTTTTTACATAAAAATGTATAAAAACCCAGTGTTTGATATAAAGATATACCCCGTCAAATTAAGCCGTTACTGTGAAAAAGTAGAAACAGAAGTACTTGTCGTGTTCAAATCAAACCAACTTCCAGTTTGTAGGAGGGCTTACCATGACGTCTATTGCTATCCAATTGAGGACCGAAACATAATCATTTCCTTTAAATAATAGTAATACATGGCTTTCGATATCATTTAGGTAGACCGTCTACCTCGTATAATCTTTTGTGGTAAGATGGAAACATGTCTTACCACTAAAATTTCGACAAGAGTTAAACAGATGTGTCTAAAATTTAGTTCGACAAAACCAATGTGTATCACTTGCGTTGTCTTACTCAATCCTGGCTTTCCTAATTATTATACTAGTGAATATGTTATTGAGTTAGAAAAAACGAGGGTTAGACTAGAGAGGGTTTTTGAAGAAAATATTTAGATTACTCTGTTCAACTGTTGTTTAAATCTTTTGTGGTAAGACAGTGAGCGTTTTCGGTTTAAAAAAGAAACTTTCATACACATTCAGCTACTTGACTGTAACATGTATTCATACATACCCTAGCAAAGAGCGTGCAAGAACCACAGACTTGTAAGTACACGGAAAGAAACACGCCTCTAAAGCCACGCGGTCATTAGAAGGAGTGCCACGTTTTAGCTGCGAGCCAGTGATAGCACGAGTAGTAAGTCCTTACGTCTTTGTGTACAAAGTTTCTTGCGGAATAGGGGTAGTGTTCGTTGTAGCATCTCGGTCATTAGAGATGTTATTAAATGTCATTTGCTTTACTTTGTGGCACTAAATATTTTATAGCCCAAAATAATAAAGAAAATTTATTAAATAACGAAACAACAAGTCATGATGGCTGTTCAAAAACGATAGCGGAATTGGGTATTGCAATTTATTTTATTTTAAGTCAGTGATTGTAAATCCATTTCGAGGAATAAACTCGCTGATAACAAAACAACGGTTTTTATTAAAAAATAACCCCTAATACCGGATATTTTTAATAAAATGATTTCTTTATTTTCCGAAAATGACGTCACCGTCGGCATTAGGTATGTTATAATTACCTAAGCCTTACCCTAAGCCTTAGCCCAAAGAAAGTGAAAATGTACAGGTTTTTAACCTCATGCAGTGGCAGCGGTGCCGTCCGGTATTCTGCCAATGATGACGTCAGCATGCTAAATCTTTGTAAATGTTTAATAAATTAGCTATCCCACGGAAAACTAATAAATTCAAATTAATGGTCTATCTTTTAAGAAAATGACATAAAAACACTATAGGTCACAAAATTTAAACAATGCCCATTTGATAAACTTTAATTTGGCTAGCCTAGTACTTGTAGCCGAAATGGCCAATGTTTGGCGAAACGTTTACACAGGGAAATTCGGATACGTGCGACACGGTTTGGGCGGGCCTCTCGTCTGATTGATAAAATATATGTAGAATACTCAATCTGCTCAGTTGCCTTTATTGGAAATTAGAGCCTATATTGAAAATAAAATGAAGTTTCATGGGCGTAACCTTCCTTCGTGCGTACAAATGTAAATCGAGTGCGCTGCATGCGCTTGTTTGACTAACGCTTTTTACTGTAAAAAAATGTTTGGACTATTAATCAAGTTGTTTTTTACTGTTAAAAATTGTTTATTCTGTCACTTATCGAGTTTCAGGACGACACAACATATAGGAGTGCGTGTTTTTAACAACAACAACTTTCAAATCAAATAGACGGCCTTTCCAACTGTCCAAGAGAGGACAAATGAATTTTCTCCCTTCCTAAGATGTGCCTAACTGGCATTATGTCATAATAGCGAACATCCAGGGGGCAAAAGGAAATATCAATCGCTCCAAATTGTGCCCTCCTGGGGGACCTTGAATGCCAAACTCACGACTTGCCTAATGATGCATTACTCTGAATCACTGTTTCCCTATCTATTTACGATCATCACTATTACAAGCAAAATTAAACTTTATTTTTTTTAGCTAAGATAGGATATTGAATGTGGGTGGTATGGAGGGAAGTGTCGGTAGCAGGTTATCGACTGTTTCGCAACTATTCAATGTTATCGAAATGCCAGATCCAGTCGCGGTACATTACTGTGCATTTGAGGCCAAGTGTAAACCTCCCTCCAGTAGGTATATACAATACATACAAATACATACCAAGTATAGTTTGTAAAGCTACATGGTAGCAAAATTATGATATTATGCTCTACAAATGTTGACGTTTTCCGGAAAAAAAAACTATATAAAGCGCTAATCCAGGATTTAGACTATAAATAAATATCCAACTTTATTCAACAGATAAGTGCGATTACTAATCGCACTTATCTGTTAAGTAAGCATATGCAAATATAGCTTATGCAATATATATTTTTTAATATTTTAGGTTAGCTATTTATAATCTTATCGATTGTGAGAGATCCTACTAACTGCTCTAAAACTTATAAGTCTAATTTCAAATTTCAATAATCTTATCCGCCCTTGGCATATTATGGTAGATAATACCTAATACGTTTTTCATTTTCTAAGGTCATCTACAAACCTTGACTTGACTTCTTGATTACAGCTTTTGTGGCTTGTTGTCACAATTCTGCCTGGGTTCATTTTATCTACAAACCTATCATAACATGATATTAGTTGTCAAAACGTCAACATTACGTAACCATTTTGTAATCGACTGAACTCGCATTGACTGTATCTAACATTATCCTCGCGTTCCTTAACTACTTATAAAGATTTGCTACCAAACAGGTTTTTCATTTTTCCACCATTTCCAACAATTTTATAATCCTTTGGAACTATGTAATTGTTTAGTTAATCCGTAACCGACACGCATTCTCGTGTTTATTCGCTCGTCGAAGTAACGATAAGGGTTTACAGTATAGCTTGCCGTTGTAGCTAGAGCCAATTAATTTAGCTCATACCAGCATATTACTCAACTTAGCAGAACTAAGCGCTGGCCTAGCGTGTTAGATTAAGTCAATCTTCACAATCGGGAAGTTTTTATCTCAGAAGAAAGAACGTAAATAGTTTTATGATAAGGGTCATCATCGTAAGTCCACAACAGTCTCAATTAAAATAGGATGGCTCTGTAAATGTAAAGATGGGAATAAAACTTCAAAAACCCACTACTGAAGTTAAGTAGGTAAGTAACAGTTATGTTAAATATTTTTTATTTATACATTTTGTTTGTTTCTTCTTCCTTTACCTGCCATAAGAGTTTGTAGAATCAAATTCACCACAGTCACACAATTATTATTGTATGTATGTTGAGTGCACGATGTACTAATTAACTTGCTCACATCCTAAAATTGTCTAAAAACACGCCAGCAAGCGAAATCAAAATTCTATGGCATAACCACGTTCCACGTATCAAATTTTGTATGAAAACTTTGTTAGCCATTTTGTAAATTCAGAAACGGTCAAGCTATTCACCAAGAATGCGCCAGGCACCCCTTTTGGCAGACATTCCTCGGGAAAGGGCCAAGCGCCAAACATCATCAAAGGCATCTGACAGTTTGTCGTCCGTTGATTGGGCACGTACCCTGCACGCACCTGCGACACCCTTAGCTAAGTGCCAGCCCCAAACAAAGAGATCAGGGGAGCTTATGGTATGAAACACAAGCAGTTTGTGATCTATATATATATATATATACCAACCATCGAGTTATTTAGTACAAACATTCCTTATTGCAATGATCTTTTTATAGCTTGAACTGCAACCTGGGGTAATTTATCTTCAGATAAAAAAATCTTCTATTAATTTTACGAACCTTCATATAAAAAAAAAAGTTTTTTTTTTGGCTTACCATAACAGAATTAAATGTCTCGTCGATAGGCTTAATTAACTTCAGCAGTGTTGATGATAAAGTGAGAGTTGTTTTCAACAACCGGAAAAGTTATCGGCTGACGATAAAATGCACCTTTAGAATCTATCAGTCTTACCACAAAAGATTTAAACTGGGGTTGAACAGACGAGTCTTAATATTATCTCCACAAATCAACGTCTACTCGTAACCCTCGTTTTTCCTAACTCAATAACAAATTAACATGTAAAATAATTAGGAATGCAAGGTTTTAGTAAGAAAACGCGAGTAATAGACGTCGATTATGTGAAACGGAATTTTAGAAACATCTGTTTAACTCTGTTCTAAACTTTTGTGGTAAGATGGTACTTGTCTAATCGCTTATGCCCTGTACCAGGCTTAAAAACGCCAGGTGCACCCGATTGTCGTCTGCGGCACTTGAATGCCTGATGCAGGCATAGAGTCGTAGCTTTTAGCGAAGAGTGACAACCATCGCCGGGCTAATCGAGTGTGGGGCTTGAAACTTTTTGCTGCATGTTTTAAGGAGAATGTTCAATATTTTGCTATGTAGATGTAACGCATTTGGTTATAGCTGGTACGTCAACACTGCATTTGGCGCGGTTGTTAAAATCAGCGTTAAGTTATTTCCAGTTGAAATCCGTGGTTTGCAGAATAATAATTTCTAGTAATCTTTAATCATGATAAAATACACAATTGTAACACATACACGTAGAAACTATAACCAACCAAACTCTTACCACCCTCCGCATCATCCCCCAGCTTATCACACGGTACATCTTTACACAACCACTAAAAGAGAGCCTCTCGAGGTGAAACATAATTAAACTGAAGAGCTGTTATCCGATCAAGATAATTTTCCCCTTCAATGGCAAAGAAAATCTTCTTTAGAGCTCGTCTCACCTTGTTGAACTTATCGCGGCTCTGTGAGTACTTCTATAGGAAGTGTTAATGGGAACTCATAAGTGGATAAGACTTTCGAGTTTAAGAAAAAACATTCTTGAGTTTTTATCGAACTATTCTAATAGGTACTTTCATATAATTTGATGCTTACAGACCCGATTAAACTAATTATATTTGCACTATTTAAAAAAAAAAACTCAATATTTGGTTGCGTTCAAAGTTCATAACTAGGTACTTATTTCCATGAATATATTCTTAAGCTTTTGCTAGTAAATATCATATTTTCATAGTAATGTAAAGTTTCATTCTTGTGATTGACAGATAATATTGTAATGAAACAATAGAAATATTTTGAATATACTCGTAGTTAGCTTAGTCTAAATACTTTATATTATGTGTTTGATAAAGTACTAAGCTGACCGGACTGACGTAGGCATGTAAAAAAGTTATTTGGTTGTTAAGTTTTCTTAAAGTTAGTGATGTGCTACATTCTATATTTTTTTCTTTCATAAAAACCTTCTCCTGACAATAACAAACACAACACAAAATAATTAGCAAAATTTGTCTAGCCGTTCACGCGTGATGCCGTTACCAAGGGAAATAGGCATTCATTTTTGTATATAAATATTATTAGGCTGTGATAATACAATGATATCAAATTATGTCTTGACACTTTGTTTTTATTAGTCCAATTTCTGATATTGCTGAGGCATACTAGCACCTGTGATAAAGGCATTAGTACATATTTACGAATAGGTAGGTACGACATAAGAAAAAAAATCAAAAATATTTAATTTTCTCGCAACAAATCATCCACACCCACGCATTCCACGTCTGCATGCATGCTGAACGCATTCCCCGACGGTTTTATGGGTGGAATTAAATATCCATTGCCGGCACCGCTTAGTGAAAGCTATGCACGGCGGCACTTAGCCAGCGAGGAAGAAAACAACTATGCATGCCCATGGCTAGAGCCTGCCAAAAAGCATGCTCACAAGGGTTGAAGCATACCTAGAGAAAGCTACACAAATGCCTCAGTATCCCACGGCTTGTTGCCAGCAGTATAAAAGGCGCAGATAGTTAGGTAAACTCTTTATTGAACACGAAGTTAAAGATAAATGAGAAAAATACGCCAAGTGCGAGTCGCAATCGGGCGCGAAGCGATCTATAAAAACTGAAAGAAAATCACGTTGGTTGTATTAGAGATTCAATGTTTATTTTATCCTATTTAATAGTAGAAATTTAATAGAAATATATAATCTATGAAATTTTCAACTGTCTAACTATCACGGTTCATTAGATACTGCCTGGTGACAGACGGACATACATACAGACAAATAGATATGGAAAATGGTAAAAAATAAAAACGAAGAAAAAGACAATGATGAAGAATATCAAATAGTCAATATAGCTATCCAGTGTAGGGTAAATTGTTGATGATTCCCAGTACGCTTTTTCGGTTTGTTCTGCGAGTCTTGGTATAGCCCTAACGTAGTATTCAGGCTAAAGGATGCTGGATAGAGCAGACTAATAAATCAGTATGCGTCGAACATTAAATCTGGTCCCAGTGAGCGCTGCCAACACAACTACGACGGCTTCCTATGGAAAACAACCGAAGTCCGCCTCTTTGCGCGTTTCCATTACAATCTATTGAATACGGATGAATAGAGCAGCGTTGTTCCTTCAAAATTAAATTATTCTATTTGGTGTAGAATATATTTAATCCACTAATATGTTTTTTCTGTTTGTGTAGATAATATGCTAATATTATAATACCTACGTTAAAAATCTGCAATGATAGGTATATTAGTGGGAGCAATGTAGCATACTTGATTTATCTGTTTAGAATTTGATAATTCATAAAATACCCACCCTGTTTTTTGCTTTTTTTAAAAAACCTAGCCTCACACTAGGGTTTCCCCTGTGTCGTGGGTACCGTTAACATACATATCATTTCACATAGCACCCAGACCAGAAACAATTATGTTCACAATATATTTGATCCGGGCGGGAATCGAACCCGCGACACCAAGCGCAGCAGTCCGAGTGCTCAGCCACTACGCCAAACGTGTCATCAATAATAATAAAACCTAATAATGGTACACATAGTTTGGGGGTCTCCCTAAAAAAGTTAACTATACCTTCGATTATTTTTTTTTACAATAATTTTGATGTTATTGTAAGCAATATGTTTATTCTGACGAGACTGTACACAACATGAAACAGTATGCACATCAACGTAGAGAAAAAAACTAAAGAATATGATTACTTTCATACAATGGACACATTAATAACGACGCGCTAATACTCCCAGCAAATACTCTGACGATGAGACAAACCTCATACAAACTCCGAGGGTGGCTCAGACAGCGACTTAAGACTTGTTGCGGTCTCCCTGCTATTACATATCACCCCAAATTATTTCTCTATCTACACTCGAAATTCAACCCTACCCATCAAACTGAAGATCGTTTTTTCCACGCGATGTTGTTCTTTTGTAACCAATGTGAAATATGATAATTTCAGACTGATGATGGTATTCATAGTTCGCAGGGTAACGAAAGAAAGAAGCCTTAGAAGCGGAGGGGAAAAATTAGTGTGCATTTTATAGGACGGTATGTAGCTACTGTTTCGGAAACATTTGTGTGTACATTTCCCGGATTACAAAAGATTTCCGTTTGTAATTTGTCACGATAAGAGGTTTAGGGAAAGTTGAGTGAAAGTAGCACTTTTATTTTTGTGAAGAATAAAATAGGAAAAAGACGTTTTTTCGTTACAATCGACTGTCGAGAAGACCAGGCCACTAGATGGCCGAAGGTGCTCATAAAAATTGCACAGTACACCTGCACTGTACTACACTCTTCGCTCAGAGACATTATTCAACAAATCGAATAAGCCTAATTACCGGAAAACATAATCTAAGTTTGACAATCTTTTGGCGGCCTATTACAAAAATATACATCAGTAGGAATTGGAAAGGATACTTCGGTATTTTTACTATGGGTACCAGGATTAACTTGTTAGATGATATGCGATCCAATTATGACACCGAAGCTCCTTAGGGAATCCATAGGAACGGAGTTCAGAGTTCTAAGGAGCGCACGTCGCCAATTTTACTTTATTGAACTAAACAGGGAATTCGTAGTGAGCTTTTAACTTTTTACCTTGTTTTTTTAATTTGTTTTAGTTGTACGTAGCAACATTTAACAAGAGTTAGTAATTAAATATCGTATGATAACACCTTAGAATTGCTGTAATGATGTTTTATTTGATTATACATATACATAAATTAATACAAACACATTACATCAATTTTACTTCAAACACGCTGCGTATCGCATTGACACCCGCGGTTTGTATAAACTTTGATACCCGATTTACTCTTTTCCCAATACTAATCTATTTCTGCCCAAAAGATCATGAAAGTTTTTGATCATGTAACAAGCAATCAAACAAAGAACCAAGCTTTCGTAAGTATTATTAGTACTAGGAAAAGATAGGATAAGTATATCATCCATTTAAAACGCCTTATGCTTCGATCCGAGCAGGGTCGTAGGTAATTGAATTACAACTCCTTCAGCGTAGCAGGAAAATAATACAAAACCGCACTAAAAAGGCTTCATAAGTTATTGAACCACGATATGAGCTTGTAGCGGCGACGTACGCCTGTGTGGGAGGTCCTTATTTTTGTCTCTGACCAATAATACGGTACAAGTTTACAAGAACTTGTCCCCAATTTATTTTTGACAACTATAAAATTGTATATTATTATCTGCATATTATTTAGTAAAAGAGATTCGAAAGTAGATGCAGTTCTTTTTTATACATTACTAGTAGCGCCCCGCGGCGTTATTCGCAGTTTTCGGAATAAAAAGTAAGCTATGTATTAGGTTGGGGGAGAAGCTATCTGCATCCCAAATTTCATGCAAATCGGTTCAGCCGTTTAAGCGTGAAGAACGAACAAACACACAAACTTTCGCATTCATAATATTTTAAGATTTTATAATATTCGGAAACTTCTTTTGTGATTGATCACCGCCTTTTTTAATGGTTCCGTAGTTATACGATATATACCCGTGTAAGGATTAGATAGATATTTATTGATGCTAATATAATTATTATAAAAAAGGCAAAGATTCATCAAGTCATTCAATTCTACGAGAAAAAACCCACGATCATAACTTCAAAAAGAACCAGCAGATAAAAAGCAGCTTTCAGGTCTTACTAAAGCTGACTAATAAATATTTGACGCTTCCGACTTGTAAGCTTTAAGAAATAGGGACCAGAATTCTAGCTTTTATTGCCTCAGACCTCGAGTTCCAGACGTACGGCTTAGTTATGGCCGGTGGAATTGTGTGACGTAAAAATACATTTTAATCGGAAATAAAACCTGTTATTTTCTTGTATTAGGGTAACTTTTTGTTGATTAAGCTTTTATGGCATTATTATTATTATGTTGATATTGTAATTCGTTCATACAATGCATTGAAAACTAACGAGTCTCCTGGGATATATTAGAATACTTGGGGTTCTTATCTTATAAGCAGTAAGTAGATATTATAAAAAAAACATAAACCTATATTTAAATTGAAATACTATATAATGCAGAAAACGTAAAACAGCAGTTATCAGTACCCCTAGTATGACTTTTTGTTGTTAGAAACGTAACTGTTGCGTTTGCGTATTTTATTGCAGGTTCTATGAAGAGTTGAACAACGCCCCTGCCGGCGCGTTTATGAACGAAAAATCTTCATACAAAGAGCTAGTTGACGTGTATTATGTCGAGCTAGTAAAAACTCATACTCAGGGTACAGTTTAAAAAACCCACATTCAGTAATAAGTTGATGCCACAATTCCGTCGCATGACGACTAAATCATTAACAAGGTCCCACCTGTTGTTTGTTTGCATGATCAATCTCGATCGTCGCAAATGGGAACCGATGTCGCTATATCAGGATATCAGAGCGCGGTAACTGGATACATCGATGGGAGTGTGAAGGTTCTTGGCAGGTTCGAATATACTTGGACATGAAACCTTGGAATATGAGGTCAATGATATGAATAAGAAAAATACGAGAAAGACCTCATTTAGATTGGCTTTAATTAAAAAAAAATAGAGATAAGATATTTTGTCCTGTGGCATCATCTGGATTGGTTAGGATGGTGCAGAGTAAGTTTTCATGTTACTATTCCAAACTAAGTAATTCAATAAAATAAATTATAATTCACTTACCCAGTTTCTAAAGAACCTACCTAAGTTATATCAAAATGTCACGTGAGTACTGAGCAGCGTGGAAATAAAGGAGGTATCTGTTTTCTTATTAAAATACAAGTTAAATTGGTATCAACTTTGCTCCGTGGTTTGTATTTTGCGACAGACAAAACTACATTATCACAAAATCTCGTTCCCCATTGGCCCTTTTGTTAGTCACGCTACGTCTATTAAATATTTTTAAAGATTTATGTATTTACAGTTACCCGGTTTTCGTATTGTTATGCTAATTTGTTGGTTATTTACAATGTTTTCATTTAAGCGTACATTGTGAATTGGTTGGTTTGTTTGTGTTGTTAATGGAAGTGCGTGAGTTGTCAAAGTTTGTTACGTGATTTTATGATGAACTTGAAAATTACAATTAAGCTAGTTTTTCGCCAACCCATCATAGGTCGGCTAACTAGTCGAGCGTGGTAGTGAACGACTTAATTTACTCTAACTCTTACTTTACTAAGCAAGCCATTAAAAATTGCCGTTAAAATAATTTGCAGAAAAGTTCAGCCGTTCTTTACCAACGAATTTCCATCCCCTAAACCAATTCAACACTATAAAGAATTCCGTCGCAGATGTTAAGAATGTATTAACGACATCGATCGACGTTTTTAATTCCATTCTATTTAAATATATCTACAACGGTTCGCGAACAGGGGTTGTCAAAGGATATAATTACGAGCGGGGCAGTGACGTCATCTGTACTGTAATTTCACGCTGTCTCTGGCCACACTGACAAGGGGACAAATAATCGCATTCACATTGATATAGTTGTTATGAATAGCGAGCTTTATATTAAAAAAGTATGGCAGATTTGTATCAACTAATTTGATCAAGTAAGGTAGGGTAGATAAGGATCCTCATGTATTCAAACTTTCAATGTATTACTTTATGCAATTCTTTTTAGCTAAATTTTAAGTTTAAATAGAAAAATTTGTTGCCTTTACGTTTTGTTCTTTTAGCTTATAACGACTGCAGAGACTGTAGGCAAAGTACGAAGTGAAAGAAATCTGCACATAACGTGTAAAAATTAATCTCACTGGTATTGGTAAATATAATATTTAAACGGATCCACTTTCGGATACTACCAGAAAGCTATGTACCAGTTAGTGCATAAGCGTGATCAAAATGAAGTAAGAATTACCAGAGCGGCATGTTCGCAAATGGCGGCAAAGCCCTTTTTCCCATTCGTGAATTAAAAAAAAATAACTTGTGAAATCAAGTTTAGTCATTGGTTAGCCAAGATTTTGAATGATGTCGTGACGTTGCACAACGCATAGTTTACCGCCCGGACAGATAATAATAGTCACTTTCTATAGCGTAAATACGAATAGCAGCGGTCTTGGCCATTTTTATCTATTTTAATGTCATCATATTGTGTTCAGCACATCTTTTCACAGAAAGATAGTTTCGTATTCCTCGTCGTGGAAATCTTACTAATATTATAAAGCCGAAAGTTTGTGAGTGTGTGTGTGTGTGTGTGTGTGTATGTGTGTATGTTTGTTAGCTCTTCACGCTCAAACGGCTGGACCGATTTCGATGAAATTTGGTACAGGGATAGATTGGACCTACGAGACGGACATAGGCTATCTTTTGTCTCAAAAAATATTCTCGAAGGGGATGAAATAAGGGTTGAAAGTTTGTATGGCTAATTAATAATTCTTCAAGTTAGGAGTCTGAAAATTTATATTTAGGCTTTTGGTAAGAAATAAAGAAATACGGGTTTCAGCTTTTTCGCTAAATCATCCCTAAAGGGGGCAAAGCAAGGGGTGGAAATTATGAGGTATTATTTAGATGCACCCCCTACGGACCACAATAAACGGCTGAACGGATCGTAATGTAATTTGGCAAGGGGATAGATAATAATGGATACAAGATAAAGACAGAGATAGACGGAGAGGGAGAGAGATAGAGTGAGAGAGAAAGAGGTTGAGGGAGAAGTATATAGATAGAGAGATAAAGGGAGAGGGAAGGAGATAAAGGAAGCGTGAGAGAGTGAGGGGGAGAGATGGTAAGAGTGGGAAATATATAGAAAGAGAAAGATAGAGAGAGAGAGAGCGAGAGAGGGAGAGAGAGAGATTGAGAGGGTACATAGGTATAGAAGTAGAGGGAGAGCGATCGAAAGAGGAAGAGGGAGAGATAAAAAGGAAGAGGAAAGGAGATAAAGGGAGAGAGAGAGCGTGAGAGGGAGAGATAGAGTGAGTGGGAAGTATGTAGAAATAAAGGAAGAGAGATCTCGGAAGAGAGAGATATATATAGAGAGAGAGAAGAGAGCGAGAGAGGGAAAGAGAGATTGTGAGGGAAGTATATAAAAATAGAGGGAGAGGGAGTAAGATAGAGATTGAGAGTGGAGAGGGAAATAAATAGAGATAGAGGGAGAGGGAAAGATATAGAGATAGAAGGAGAGGGAAAGAGTAGAGGTGGCATTTATCATAGATAGGATTATGCCATAATTATGTGACTCACAAACATACATACGCACACACTAACTCACATTGTTGTAGTCAGATTAGGTACGTTTAACTTTGTCCCACGATCTCGGTTTCATCCTATCTTATATATAGAGCTTTCATACTGTTTCATTTTCGGTACGTATGGACTTAGCGACCGATATTGGAAGCTAACTAATGTACAGACTGTCGCCCCAGTACTCGGATGCTAACTATGATGACACAATAATATGCACAAACCTTTCAAATAGCAACCTATAGGTGTTGTACGTGTAACGCGGGAGAAACCGCGGGGCGCCGCTAGTATATAAATATATCCGTATCAAATACAATCGTGTTAAGTTTCACACTGTGCACACAACATTATTATAGACAATATCTCAAGGGGGCCAACACAAAATTAAATTTGCAAGTTCTCCATTCAACACCGCTCCATAATCACCCGTAATTGTACATCACCGAAGGGCGAAATTTGCATAATTTTTGCTCTCCTGATTCCCTCGGGACCGCTTTATACATTCTGCATATATAAATATAAATGTAGGCGGCTTTGAAACCGACCACTATCGAGTTTAGAAGTTATCCCCGACTTTCGCGGCGAATATTGTGGCAGATTTCAGTTAGAAAAGTTCGGCGAGCTCGCAGAACGATTTTTAGAATATTTATAAAGCTGTTTAGGTCTATTAAAAATCGTGTTCAGAGTGAAGTGACTACAATTCTCCTATCCAATTTACAGTATTAATATCCATGAAACCGCAATTGCATGAAATTTTTTGTAATTGGTCGACTCAATATCGAACAAACTAAATTAACTGTACAAATGTTAACCTAGCTACATGTTAATAAATTCTATGCTGAAATGTACTTTTAACATTAGGTAGTAGGTACGGTAATTTAGATAAAATACTAGCTCCCACAGATTAAAAATTCCAATCCCTCAACACCACGAATCAAAGGGCCCATCTGCAACATTTCATCATTCGGTTCGAGGACCAAACAAACACGACTAGGGGGGTATTAACGCCTCCTGCGCGAGGAATTAAGACACGACAAAGAGTAAAAGGTCTGATATGGTATGAGGATGGATTTAGGAATTCATTGGTGGGGTTCTTTCCCCATCGTTTCATTCTTTATTTCAGAAAGTCGAAGTCATCAACACCACGAGCCCACAACAGTATGGGTGATTGCATGTAACTATTGCAGGTGCCCCCTGGGGACAGCATGTCTGCGTAATGTCTCAGACTTAATTAAATAACAATGTTTCTAACGCATAAGTTCTTTCAGCAACACTAAAGTAATTATTAGATGAGTTGTAAACAATGAAATGATTACCTATACAGACAAGATTCGGTAATTCTTTATTGCCATTATTTTATATTTTGCTTGTATGTCTTGGAGAGTAATAACAACTGTTAACTTATCTTATGTTAGTTACATTAGTTATTACAGTAAAGTAAAGACCCCCTCTACTTGACTTCATCCCTGGAACGGCAGTAAAAAGTATGAAAAGGCTGTATTGCAATTGGTGGGGTCTAAGGGCCCTCGTGTTTGTGGTGTGCGCTATCGTTCAATCGATAGAAGATGCTATTCGTAGTATGGTTTTTATATTTTATACTAACTTTTATTACTAACTAACCGAAAGACGCCCTGTCAAGCCGTGCCATACAAAATGTATGAGAAAATGAATTAACATTTCTTTTTTTTCGTGCATATTTTTGAACACGATTTCAAGACATCAAAATTTATGAAACTCAGTCCAGCCATTCTTGAGTTATAAATGGTGTAACTGACACGATTCCGTTTAATATATTATATATAGATTGTGTAACTATCTTTTGTTTTACGTTTTCTTTGAGGAACAATGCACGTAAATGCTATATTATCCGTTACGACTCGTACACCAGTTGACATTAATGTGGTACTATTCCAGACACTTAAGTAGCAGTAGCGGTTTTATAAACATTTGCAATTTTAACCACATTACCAAACAAGTATTAAAAAAATAGTATCGAATGCAGTACCACGAACGCGATCGTTCGCTAAATCGTCGATTGTTTGAGGTTGGCATTAAAACATCGTAATGTCAATATTTGGCGGTGAAGCTCGGAGGGCGGAGGGCCGTAATCCCTCTCTCGGCAAATAGCGAGAGATTCTGCCGATGTCGCCTTTTAGGTTTTTACCCACAGCGTCCGATCTGTCTCTCTGAAATTAGTAATTTAACACTTACGCGTAACCCAACATCTGTTAATTTCCTTCCGTTTTCAACCAAAATAATATAACTGTCTTTAAAATTGGCTTAGAACCCATACTGCATATTTACTGTCTCCATTGGTCAGACTCGATTCTTTGTTACTAAACTAACGTTACAAAGTCTCTTATGTAAGTTATAACTGGTCCCTGGCCATGATTAATTGTTGATCTGTTAACCCGGACATATTGACAAATGAAGTTAATTTTCATGAAAATGTCACAATAATAAATTAATTCACTAATTCAATTACTATCTTCAATTCAAAATGAGTCGAATTAATCGGACCTAGTGGAGGTAAAGGTCTTCTGTAGAGCCTCTTCCTCTTCTCCAGTCGCGCCTTTTGTTCGCAATCTCATTAATAAACATCGAAATTGCGGCGAAGAGCAAAACGAACCGTTTCACAATAGAAAAACAAATATCTCTTGACAAAACTGAATAGATATTTGTTGGGAGTGAGAAAATGACTTAACAACTTTCAATAATTAATTATGTTCCCATTTTAAGATACATAGACGTATTTTGGTATCGAACGTACAAAAATCAGAAAAGATTCAACTTTACTTTAGAATTTGTTACACTTAAAAAAACTTTACTATTTACTCACACTTACAATACAAACTTACGATATGTAGGTTACATTAATTATTCATATCTTCATTCGCATTTACAACTTTAGTAGTTAAATAATAATAGCAAACATTTAGGCACCTTGCCTATCTACTCCTTGTCTATTCAACTTAAACATGACAAAAAAAAGATGCATATTAATGGACACTAAAAAGCATCACAACTTATATAAATATTTATAGTATTTTTTTCTTCATAAAAAGACGCAACGCAGTCGGACCCCAAAACCCCGTGGTTAAAAATAACACTTGTAAACACACAAAAACATGCAAATCCCTTACCGCGGGTCGCTATCAATTTTCCCGCAAATTTTCTCGGTCCCCGTGGTATTATTTATGCTCAGAATGTGGCCTATTACTCACACTTACCACCGTCGTGTCTGTGTGCTTGTAATTTATAGGCGAGTGTGAAAGGTGTGGATTCGATGTAATTTTTTTGGGAAATGATGGAAAAAGATGGTTTCTGTTTGAGATGACCCTTCAAATGATTGTGGGTGTCGAAGTTGTCGGGTGTATTTTTGTCGTTTTGTGTTCGTAATTTATGAGATATGTGAAGAAGGTGTGTTTGAAAGAGGAAATCTACTTTAGATACTTTTGTTACTATCGTCTATTTAATTCATATATTCACGTGTTTATGTAACCACACTGTTAATTACCTGAATCTTTTTAATTACTGACATTACCGGTTCAGTATTTTTTTCCTCATGTTGATGTATACATTATAAACACACTTTTTAGTCTTAAGATTTTAAGTTATATATCGTGATAAGTTTAAGACGGTCTTGAAATTAAAATATTATGACAAAGTTTTCTAAGACATTCTGATATAAAGAAAGCTGAGGAACAAACAATATTCAGTAAGGGATACATGTCTTGATCCGCGTTACCTTCGGCAAAGCCTAGGTTTTAAATAAGCTTTTTTTTATGTAATATTTTGTTTGCTACAAGAAAGAGCAGATATCAAAGACACGTCCACAAAAAAAAATACCGGATGAACTCTATCTAGTCGAGTAATTCAAGTAGTAACCGTTCATAGGCAATCCTAATTGAGGCGTATCTCGGAGATAGCAACCAAGATGGCTATGCGGGGCTGTGAGTTAGCGCACAGACATTCCGGCGTCGCCGTGCCCACTCGCTCGGAACGTATGAGTTATTGCGGCACACTACATTTACCAGATAACTTCACTGAAATCTCATATTTTGATAATGATTGACTACGTTGAGGAATCGTTTAAATATCTATATCAATGGCACCTATTTGATATTAGATGAAAGTATGTCAATACGTATGCTGTAGAGAATGTTGTGTATAGCATGTGTCAAGTAAGTTTATTTTTACACAGTATACAAAATACACACACAAATTTACAACTTAATTAATTTATAGAAATAAACAGTCACATTAAAGTTGATTAAAGTACATGTTGAATTAAAGTCCCAAAACAATAAAACATTATTTAGTAAGTATTAGAAAATAATAACAGAAAATATCGACGAAGTAAAACTATGTCTAATACCTACATAAGGCTATGAAATCGTCGATGAATTGTGAACAAAGGTTACGTACTAGATAGTAAGACGATGGCTCTTAAACTCCTTATGAACTATAAGAGCTAATGGACTGGAAGAAACACAAAAGATCGGCGAAAATTGAGGAAATCTAATACATAATGGCAGAAAATACGATGTCAAAGTAACGAGAATAAACGTTCGTATCTTATATAAAAAGATATAACCCAACGATAGGAGGAATCTAAATATTCAGAACAAGTTGTAATTAAAAAACTTTATTAATTTACAAGTCTACAATTTATGGCCTACGTAATCTTTATGAAGTTCGTAGCAGACTACGTTGTAGATGCTGCGATCGCTACAACTACGGGCTACGCGGTAGCTACGGCTGAGCTGCGTTGAAATAAATAACATTCTTTGGTGAATAATTTGCAACTACTCTGAATATTGTTTTATTACTAAGTGCCTGGCAACTATTCTTATAAATAAATAGTTTACCTAGTTTCCAAGGAAACATTTTGATTCAAAACAAACAAAGAGCTGCTATTTTCCATTCTTCATTGCATGAATTTTAAATCATCATTAAACGCTGACCTATCACAGTCTATTCAGTATTAATCACAGACTACTCAATACTACGTATTAATCAAAGGAACATTCTGCTACGTATACCTAAATACTCTTCAAACCCACAATTATTCATAGAAGAAGCTTTGATGAATAAAAAAGAAGATACGTCGTAGCATGCGTCGCTTTATTTGAATACCGAACCAAATAGACTTCGGTAAATAACTACGAATATGTAGACTAGACAGTAGACATTCTTCTTTAACCATTTTGTCTGACGTTACCTAATATTACAGTTGCTCCTGCAAAGGCAGACCACAGAGTAGATAGATGATTTATTAATTGGCTTTGTCTCTTTTCATTAAATTATTATTAACTTTTAAGGTTGTTTTTCTCACGAAGCGTTTAGCCTTTGTATTACGTTAATTCTAGAATTGTAGATACGCGTATCTATGCTTTTTTAATAGGAAAATCGACATATTTTTGAAAGAGACAATAAAGTGGCAGGACATATCAATCGATGGCCGGACCGAGGCGTATCGACTACCCTGTTATTAGCGCCAGGCGCCTCACTGACTGTTTAAAGTAAACTGTAATTTACAAAAGACAGCTTATTGTGAAAATTATAGCTTTGTTATACTTTGAATTGGTAAAAGACTTTGTGATAATGGATAATTTGTTATATATAGGTTTGATTACTTTTAAAACGAAATAAGTAAATAATGAATTCTAATAACCTATAAAATATGAAACGGTGCTACTACCATTATCTATTGTACTTATTAAACGTCCTATCATTCTCTTTGATTTTGGATTGCGTGTAATGAAATAATTGGATTCAACTCATAATTCAAATCATTTATTGAAACACAAAAGAATAACCTCGCAGTGTAAAATCAAATCCATTCCATTCTTCCATAAAATTCAGCCTGATCTTTATAAATTTTCAATTTGGTATTCGCGAATAAAGCGGGGTGCATTGAAAGGGATGCATCAAGGATTCCGCTCAGTACGGTACATTGTGAAGACTCGGGGGAAAGGATTCTTCTCTATCTCAAAGATTGATGCCTATCTCTTTCACTCGAGACTTGCCGTTTGAAACAGAAATAAAATAGTTGTGTACGGTTGGTATCTTTTGTAAAGATTTATTGCAAATAGGTAACTATGTACTATATGTTTGTAAAAATTATGTAATAATTATTTATATATTTACTGTAGTGGCTGACATCTTTTGAATTTCGCTTCTTTTATATATTAGAATTTTCGGGTACTGAATTTAATATGGGTTGTTTTGATAGAAACATAGTGGCGAAGAGATTAGCCAGTAAAAGTACATTATGTAGACTAGCTGAACATTTCATTTATTCAACAAAAATAATATAAATCCATAGCGCTACTTGGGGAGACTCCGTATTGCACCCCAACACGATAAAACCGAATGAAACGCAGCCAGTGTACCTGCTTTTTGTGAACCAAGATTATAGATAGCCACTCCACTATTGTTCTATTTAATTTAGGAGATCTGGTTCTGAACTCCAAAAATGTAAAAAACCGCGCGCGCACAAAGCACACAATTTATCGCCCACCTCACGTGCCCGAAACACTCACGAAGATACCGGCGCCCATTTACTGGATGGGGCATTATCATCCACCGTGTTTAGCACACTGGTGTACTATGCCACATGATAATTTCAAATAAAGACTAATAATTATATTTAGTAGTTTCCAGGAAAAATAGATCTCTGAAAGTTGGGCGATTTATCCAAGCTGGAGAAAAACTGGCTGGCTGGCTAGCTAGTGCCAGTTGAGTGACAACTTTCTCTGACAGATTTGTGACAAATGTAAATTTGATATAAGAGCTGTCATTTCCATTCCAATATATGCCAATTTAGGTATCATACCGCTGTCCGTATAAACAATGCGGCGCACGGCGCAACTTTCCCTTTGAGCCTGCACTGAATATCAGGGACGTACGGAATACTTCTCCGGAAAGATAATGTTACACACTAGGCTCCACCTGTAGTTAATGTTGAGGCAAAGTTTTTGAAGGTGCTCGTAGCGAGGAACGTTTTCCTCTGGTGTAATGAAACTCAAAATTGACACAACTCAAAAAACTTATTACTAAGGACCGTTTGTATTTAATTTCGTTATTCTATAATAGAGAAATCATATTACCTATTTGAATTTCAATTTTACCTCTCTGAAATTCATAAATAAGTAAAATATCCGTTTATAATTGAGGAAGAACTATTCGGACGGGTTCCTCTATTTTTATTGAATACTTCATGTTAAAGGGTAATCCAAGTTACGAAAAAAAAGAAATAGGCTCTAATGTACTTTCGCAGCTGAAAGTGAAGGTAGCTAAAACGTCAACGCCGAAAATAGGCGCATCTCACGCCACTTTCACGTCGGCCGGTGTTCTTGTAATCCCTTAAAGTGCTCAAAGTGAGGTAAATAAGGGTTAAGTTTTAAAAGCACCCTATATAGAGCGTGGAGTATGGTCCACAGAAAACGTCAAAGGAAGAAGAGGTGGTTTGCGATACTGAAAATATAATCATAAAATTAAACTAAAATATAATAGTTGTTACAATTTACCAGTTAGTGTTTTAGTTTAATAGTTTAAGATCGTTATATTTTATGTTATAGCCGTATAGTTTACATAATTTATGATATTTGGTCCCATTCACGATTTGTGTAAAATTATTGATAGAAGTTGTCTAAAATTTAATCTGTTCACACAGATGAATTATAAACACAGTTATATCTGGGAAAATTGATGAAGCACCAAGCCCCAGGGGGTGTAATTAGGTATTTCCCGTTATACCGCCCTCGAACCTCTCAAGACTGGCACCAACCAATCTATCGTACATACGACAATCGGATCCCGTTTTAAATAAATAATGAGGGAACCCGCACACCCGGCGCTGCTCGCCCCTAGACAGGCCAATGTTGCTTTTACCTTTTTAATAACACTTCTTTGGCTAATAAGCGACGTTCACTTCAACTTACTTGATCGTTTATGGTTACAATCAATGGTATGGATTGCGTAGAAAATTCTGTATTTTGATTTTTTACGGTATAGTTTGTTGTGTTACTTTATAAGTAGTTTATACCTACTATTTTCGCTAGAGAATTATCGGTATTGGAAACAGATTGATAAATCAAAAAAAATATCAGTTAAGTTTTCTTATACAATATGTAAGTCTCTTTGTAGAAACTAAAGTGATAATAACATACTTAGTTATGACAATAATTATCAATTTTTAAACTACTACATCAGCTGATTTAACAGATATGTGTAATTTAGCAAATTAATTAAATAAAAATATTGATTAAAAAATTATTCAGTGTCACCTTACTAAAATACATAATCATCAGTACAGTGTATATGTGTACTCATAGGTGTTGCATGCTCTGATATAAATACAAAAAGTTTTTATTAAAAATGTAATTTCCTTCGTACAAAGTCGGCAGTAAAAGCTTTAATGAAATCAAATGGGGAAACACTAGACAAACACACAAAAAGGTACATTTACATTGAGTTATAGGTAGGCAATGTTTTCAAAATATCGGGATTTTCTGTTATGAGTTGTATTATTTATATATTCATGAATTCATCTTAACATAATGAAAAAATGTATCCACTCTCTATTTCGCGTACTCACTTATCAGTTTCTACTATTTTTTACTAAACATAAATAAGTCTGTCTCTAGATATTACCATTTTTTGTATCCTATCAAACAATATTACAATAAAAACCCACACACTGAACATTGTCACTATAATCTAGTGGAAAGCTCCCGTGTATGCGTTCGCCCGACACGTCCCCCGGAGTTTTGACTCGGTACAAATTAAATCAATTACGAAGCAGCCTGCTTTTTTGCGCCGAATGTCCTTTCCATTTGTCAGTATTAACTGTTTTTTGCACACAACTTTGCATCACTCTTTTTTGGATTTAAATTAAATCAGTGCGATAAAAATATTACTTTATTCGGGAACAAGCGAATTTATTCTAAAATAAAAACATGATTATAAAGAAATAGTATATAGTAACCTAAATAAAAATATAGTAGGTACTTAGTAACCTTCATCCATTTGAAGCACTCTGTGATTAACAACAGCCGTGAAAAAGCCATTACCATTTGTTAAACCCTGAATACAAATATTAAAACGAGCGAAACTATATCAAAGCGAGAACACGCACTCTCGATTGGCAGCACTCAAAGAGAATCAATAGAACAATTATTACACGGAACAAAGTAAACTGTAGAAGAAGTAATGTTCCAATTTCTTCTGAAACTTTTTAATAGCTCCGAGCACCTAAGTCTTGTTCACAATGTTATAGTATTAGATGTCATGGGTGTAAGTTTTTCACTTAATTTCTATGGAAAATTTACTATCAATGTTATTGCTAGGTATGCACAATGACTAACATTGTGACTAACATTAGAAAAAATCCTATCTCATCTTACTTGTTTTATCTATTCGCCTTTTGAATGTATAGCAATCCAAACTTCGACCATACACATACACATTACACATCATACACAAATAGATGTCACATATATACATAATATATTATTTATCAGCGTAAATAACATAACGACTAACATGTGACAGTTTTTAAATTTAGAAATTTGTTACAAAAGAAAACAAAGATAAATATGTGTTAGTTATATAATAATATGGATATCATTCATTTCTGTGTTCTAGAGCACATTATTACCAAAACATTTTCGAACTTGCCCGTGTGACCAAAACATACTACAGTAAAACAAATTCAAACGAAATCTCTTGATTCCAAGTGGGACAAAAGTAGAAATAAAAACATCAATTAGTGAAACGACGTGGCCGACGCGCCGACGTCGATTTCCTCCAGACAGCCCATTAAAAAGAAACAATTGATTGACACTGGCTGAAATAGGAAAAAAACTCGAAAAATAAAATTTGCGAAATACCCTTGGCGGTGGTAACAATTCACAGAATTTTTGGCTGCCAATGAATTGATTTCACTATGTAAAACCGCAAGATTTATTGGCGTTAATAAACTTTTGTACATAATAAGCACCGATTACCATGACTACTCGTATCACACTAAAAAACTACTTTTATCCCTAATCGTTATTGTTAGGTAAGAAATAAATTGTTAAATTTTATCCACTTTTAACGAAAATGTAAATGAAGGGGTTTCCTGGATTATCAAACTGATAACAGTTTTTCAAGGATCACAAAGAACAAAAATAAACCTAATGCCGCAAAACAGATTTCTAACTTCAAAGCTTTAATCTCCCGCCAAAATTGAGACCATAAACAATCGTTTTTGTCCGATGGCCATTTTGCGCTCACCTGCGAGCGCTTGTTGACAATACTTTGCATATTCAAATAGCTGGTGAAGCTCGCCGAAAGAGAACTTCGCCCGTAAACATTTTCGCGGTGGCCCGATGAAAAAGGCGAGCGGCCACAGACAAAACCGCAAGCAAAAAGTTGAAGGAAAACAAAAACCCGGCGACGTGGTTTTGTTCCTACTTTCCACTACAGTAGTCTGTTTGATAAATACTTTGTGTTCATTTCTAAACTTTTGTTCTATGAGTATTATATAGAACATTGTGTTCCTGAATCGTGGCTGAAAATGTAATTGATGATTTTTTTTTACTTGCAAGGGATTGTACTTATTTTAATAAATTCATAGTTTATAATTATCGTTAGTGGTATTTTTAAATACTTACAATAAAAATGTAGCAATTATTTTACAGGTTTATAGATTCACGAGTTAATGTTTGAAAATTGATTTCGAGTAAGAATTTGGCCGGCCTCAGTTTTGGCTGAATAATTGTAGATAATCTTTTAACATTTTACCAGGTGATCAATTAATTTAAACGTCAATTCACTTTAAAATTACTCATATTATTATGAACTTCACAAAAAGGTAGGTACCAAGTGCTACTTAGTTTTTGATTTTTGTAAATGCCAATGCTTTGACCAACCCAAAAAAATATATTTCTAAAAGTAGTCTCTAGCAGAAGCCAAACAATATTATAACTCCTTTGAAACCGAGCCCCAGTAACATTAGCTGCCCAACTAAAGCCGCTTATAAAATTTGCGGTTATTTAAAATCGTATTTTAGGTCGCCATTTCCGTTTCAAATTTTCAGTAAATGTATGCACATGTATTTTTACAACTTAATATGTTTTATCATTATTACAACTAAATAAATTTCAATGTTCCACGATACAATCAAAACTTAAAAACAAAACGCAAAAAGAACCCATCCTAAATAGCTTACGAATTTATAAACTGTATATTTTCAGTCTGTTATTACATCCCAAAATCAATTTGCAACTCCTAATCAGCAACAGACAGAATTCCATGGCAAAAGCAAGTATTACGAAATTCTTTCGCAGCATTTTTTGCCTCTGAATACACTTAGTTAACTTTCTCAATTTCCGAACCTTCAAGGAATTACGCACTTTTATTGCTTTAAACGCTGTAACAAGCGCCGGATGGACATCAAAGCCTGAGATGATCCAATAAAGTGAATTACAGGCCCTCTAGTCCGGATAATTTGGAGAGCACCCCCCACTTAATCAGCAGAGATAGAAGAAAGCTCCTTCTTATATTCGCCAGGTAATAATGTCAAAATGTGACGGCTTGATGAATTAGGATCAAAAGTTTCTGGTAAATGAAGATGGACCGCCTCGTCGCGTTGTTGGTACAAAGAAATCAGGAGAATACGCTTTAGGCGCTTTTCAAGCTTTTGTTAAAAGTGACCTGTTATTTTTGTTTGGATTTATGTGTAGGTGCTCTGAAATGAAAAGATTTTATGAAAACATTATTTAAGTAATGGAACGACCAATTTACGTGCTATAAAAATAATAGTTAATTAGGTAGCACAAGTACCTATATAAAATCTTCTAAAATTTGACTCCTGTAAAATGAAATATAAAATTACTTTTATTTGTAGCAAGCATGCATAATTATTACGACCACCATCATTCGTTATTCTGCGTTATAAATATTGTTAGTTAAACTCCGTAGTAGGGATATAATATAACTTCCCAATTATTACATCCGCTTCCTAATTCAAACTTTACTTACCTTTTCTTCAGCTTTCTCCCGACGTCTGACGTCTTGGCGCCACGGATTAGTTCAGCGACCTCCCTTTTTCTATTTACCCCCACTTCCTCCTTTTGTTCGCAAGCGCCTTATCTCAGTCCTAACGGGACATTGAATTACGTTGTCAGGACAAGATTAATGAGATTATGTCGATGCTTTCTTTATCTCATGGTGCTGTATAATCGTATACAGACAGTACATGAACTTTTACTCCTTACAAAGTTTAAACCAAGAATAATAAAATGTTTTCAACTCATTATTATTATTTATTCTCCGTTATTATTGCTTTTGAAAAATATTGTATTTTTCAGTATACTATATATTTCATAATAGGAATATATTGAACAAGGTAAACTCTTGTATGGAAAATGGTTTCACCATATTACAAAACCGTAGATTACATTAAAAATAGATAAAACATAGAATACACACAGATGGAAACTATGTCAATCATTGCAGCATGCGCAGCTGCGAGCAGAACGTTATCTATAACAATATACATTTGCAACGTTTCTTAACTTTTGCAATAGATTATATCTATTGGTGTCTCTATCATTTCTTTAGTGCAAGACAAAGACAAACTTAATCTGTTGAACATAGAGAGAATAATATATAAAATAACATACTCGGTTGAACACTATCTGTGTGTTGAATACTCTGTTGAATATCATAAGTCCAAAAATACAGGTAAGAAAGAAAATAAATGAATTTGCTGTAAATGAAACAGTCACCAGATTTGTATAATTACGACACCTGAAATTAAATGTGTTAACAGTTTGTTGTTGTACGTCGGTAGTTTAGTACTGTTTCGTACTATACTCACGGTGTTTTTACAATTCTAAGTGATTATGGTAATCTATTTACGAGAATGAATGAGAAATGAGAATGAAGAGGTACATTTTATTGTTTGTTTGGATTTTATTTAATCAAAACCATGTTTTCTACCAGAATTAAATGCTTTTACCTTATTTATTCCAACACAGTAAAATATTCACATGATTCTATGGGGGCAATGGAAAATGTACGTAAACTTAATTATTTCTGCTTGGCCCATTCTTATTTGGCACGCGTAGGGTTTTCAGAATTTTTCTGAATGTTCTGTAAATATGTTATGCAAACTATTTCCACTACCAAGGCTTAGCTTTATGGCAGAACGAATAAGGTATCTATTCCCTCGAGTACGTAAACTGTCCGCACCTGAGAATAATGGAAAATTAGGGTGCTCATTTTCAACAGTTGGATTTTTTTTGACATGGCCGGTTAAATTGAAATTGAGCTGACAATGTTGTCACAGTTGTAATGTGTCCACAGATCACAAACAGTTCCAACGGCCTGTGACAGTGACGCTCGGCGATTGGTTCGCAGAGATAACAGGAAATACAGAGTCCCGTACACTCCGGAACGGAAACAAAGCAAACCCGCATCGTACTCGCAATTCCAATATTGGTAAACGCGACCTTTAGGATGTATTTCAACTGGGTATGTCATACATAAAACGCTTCAGTATTTTTCAATGTATTGTTCTTTCTAAAGTGTTGTTCAGTTGTTTTTTTTTAAGTTTTCCATGTCATTATAGTTTCAACAGTAAAATATAGTATTAGGTATATTACGTAAAGATAATTGTCTAACTGTGCTCACTCTTGTTGCGTGTATAAAGACTAATATTATTTATAATTTCGACACGCAATAGTACATTCATGTACTAAAGCTGACGTTGAATAACATTTTAATTATAAGTAAACCAACAACAGCTTACTTCTGACAATATAGACAGTAGATTTTTTGGTGAACTCCATATCAAATTTAACCATTGTTTTTCCAACCAACCACCTATCTATCTGTGTTCCATCGCTGGCTGAATTATTGCAAGTGCATGCTTATGCAACCCGTAATCTAAATGCAAATCTCTTTACAGGCTAATTACGATCAAGATAATTTTGTTGCGCTACTGTTCCGCTGCGATTAAACGTTTACTGTTCATGTAACACGGGGTTATTAGATTTTTATGTTTTCTCACACTATCAGGAGATGTTAAATTAAAATTGTTTGTTTTGAACTTGCTTTACAAAAAAGAAAACGAATATAATATACGCAAATATTTAAAACAAAATTACTTGCAATTACAAGTCATTGATTGACTAAAGACACAAAGCATAATTTAAACAGTTGAACGAGTTAATAAGAAAGAACGATTTAAATAATTAACGCAAGCAAACTCCCGGTTACGGATTGTTTAATTGCTAACATTAGTCTTCAAAGCACACTCACAGAGCAGATATAAACTAACAAACACGACTTCATCTTGTTTCGAGCTACGTTTCTAATATACGTTATGTGCAGCTGCAATTCACCTGGTACCCATAAATACCTACGCTCCTCTTCTTGCATACAAAGTATTTGTTAGCGTGGTTTATACCCTATAAACCATTGTGCACACACTACTTTGTGTTTAAACTGCACGCTACGAGTACTACGAAAGCTACGACTGCTACGACTTTTATAATGTCGTATCCCATTGTGATTTGATTTCGTTCTATTTTCCAACCCCGGTTTATGGCCAAATCCCCCCCCCCCCCCCCCCTGAAGTGAGGTGAGGAGAAACCCGCGCTCAGCAGGTTTAAGCAGGTGTTGTGATGACGACGATGATGATTGTGATATGGAATTTAAATGTTACCCATTATCGCGCTTACTAATTGTTGTGTCGTTGGAAATTGTTATTTATCTGCATGACGAAAACATTACAGATTCTATAACTAAAGGTTTTCTAAAAGCGTCTAGCGTTAAGTGCTCAGAAAATGATTTTTATGAGTACGATAGAAGTGAAAAACGTATATCATAATTCCAGCTGTCTTCTCAAGTGACTGACTGCGGAGAAGTAGGCCTCCGCAAGCAAGTTACATTTATATAAAATACTCGTCATGTGTCTCGTCAGATGAATTAAAACATGCGTAGCGAGAGTGGGTAAAGGTGGGGTTCCATTGCGAGCGTGGGTACAGGGTAAATTATAGCACAGAGCCGAGGTTAGGTGTCTGTATTTGTTTTAAATTTAACATTTGGATTAGTAAATTTATATTAAAGTGGTTCAAGTGATGAACTACCGAACTATTGTTACTAATTCTATGTGGAACTACCCATCAAGGTATTAAGAAAACATTCCCATCAATTTAGAAATCCCGCAGATTCTGTAAATATTTTTATGTGGCCCGAAATAAAAACCTCCTATTTTATATTTGAAATAAAAACCTATATTGAAGTTAATTATAAGTCATGTAACTTATCTATAGTTATTTTTTTCTGGCTTTTATATTAATATTACCATGATTAAATAACCTTTCATGATGTGGTTGTAATGGTCAACAGTTCCGAAACTTTATTATGGAGTGGGTCTTCTTTTCGTGATGCATTTATTTATTCTTGTTGAAGTGGTCCAGTATGCGTACGCGACTGGAAAATATAAATTCTCAAATTCGTTATTCACTTGTCTTTTCTCGCTAGATCTAGAGCTGTACCTACCTCTACATCACGCCGGTGTCTCGCTGTACTGCTGCCGAGCTACAATCCGCACGTATAATTCCAGTAATTTTCGAGCCCATTGACCGGGAAAATATGAATTCGCTGGCTATAGTTCAAAGAGATTAGAGAATTAACTTGATGAGTGTTCTATACGTATATTTATGTGTGCGAAGGAAACTTGGGAGAGTAATTAGCGGAATATGTCGTATTGCGCTTTCCTCTCGATGTTACACTAAACTATAATCTAGAGGATAATATTATATTAACTACTTACCCAATGACCGCACTTATACATATACGTTTTACATTGCACAATAAACAGGGTTTCTATTTTGCTCAAATGATACAATATGCCATAATATGTTCTTAATAATAATCTAGAGAGTATGCACCCACAATCACACCGTTTGTAGGGTTCCCACGAAAAACAAATGAAATTCAAGCAGTAAGCCAAAAAGACAAAGCGTTCGACAAATTGGTCTCCCGGGCAGCTTGTGACGTCACCCGCTGCCATTCGCTCATTACGCTCACTGCATGCCGACTGACTGCACGGTCGATATCTAGATTACACACACGCTTTTTCGTCCACGAAAGTCCTGTGAATTTCAAGTAATAAAATGTATGCATTAAAAATAATAATAAATTAAGCTTGCTCTCGAATCGAAACTATGTTCTCTGTAAACACGCTAAGTGTTGATTAGAGGAAATTTTAAAGTTTCTACCATACCACGCTGCGAAAATCTTCTCACTCCATCTTGTCGTCAACGAAATTTTGGGTAGTTGTTTAATTAAATAAAGAAATTGTAGTATGAAAAAAAAAATAACCAAAGAATGCATCTGCTAAAAATAGCCGTAATTTTGATAAGTAATAGCTGCAAAAGTCTAAAGCACGCGTGATAGCTGCAAAAGTCTAAAGCATGCGTGAAAGCGCGTGCTTCTAAGCCCAACTCATTGAATACGTGCCGAGTGCTGAGTTGACGCATTGGATCGTGTCGGCACGTGTCGCTGACGTCAGTGACGCGCGACGCTTCATCGGTCGCGCGACAAATGCAAATACGCTTGACTGCTGTTTGTTCTATTGTAATGAGACTTGTATGGTAATTTTCTATAATAAGTTTTGCCAAAAGTGATGGTTTAGAGTAAAAATAATAACAACTTACGTTTTACACGTACTGAAAACTTCTTCAACACCTACACAATTGTACGAAAAAATTGTACATAGGTAAGTACCTATAAGCAGTCTCTCGAAAAATATTTTGTATATAATATGTAAAACTAAATTTGATATTAGGACATGTGTGGCATGATAGATATTTCTGAGGCTGCCGGTACATGTTTCTAGTTTTAGCATCCTGATATAGAAATCCCCTTTTAATCTTGTAATAAGCTGGTAACTAACAGGGGAGCTTTCCCAACTAGCAAAAGGTTACTTTAAAAAGACCTTTACCTTTGATGAGTCTAAGCTATCCCAAGTACTAAAAATACCTTTGACAAGTTTTGCCAGTATTTTTAATCCTCAAAAGGCGTGATAATGTATCCAACTGGATACAAAAGGCTCAGCTGATGCTATCTTTGATTCTCTGATCATTTTTAGCGTCTGATCACAGGGCTTGTTAAGGCGACGCGTGCGGCGCACGTGATCAGAGCAAAGTGTCCTAATTGATAATGCTTGCCCTTAATTGTACCCTTCACATAGTTTTTAGGGGGACTTAATTGTACAGTAATGGGATGTGATGTGAATGGAATATGTATGCGGAGAATAGAAGCAATCAAATTTTTTTTTTTTATATTGACGTGACAAATTGAGAAACCGTCTGGCGAATGATTGACTATGTATTTAATTATTTTGTCCCTGGTATTGAATGATATAAGAATCGATTAAAATATAAGAAAGTATAATGCAAACTAAACTGTAAAACTAAACGGCAAAACAAAACTAACGAAACTAAACTATAAGAAAATAAGAAATATAGAAAACTAAAAGCCAGCACGGGAAACATTACTTGAAATTAGTGGCTAACATGAAACGTCCTTAAAATCCATACGAACGTGAACACTATCAATGCTAGACTAGAACCACAGAATAATAAATAGCCCGAACATATTATTATATTGCAAGCCAGGAAAGCAATAAACCTTTATAGCACCGTGCGACCTAAACCCGCACTTAGGTCACGCTTTGCGCTGTTCAAAGTAGCACATTTTTAAACGGCCTGATGTTGACTAACTTCACACCGTTTAAGAATATACCCATCGTTGCGAGCGTAGTACTGAACCAAAGCTAATCAGTTATAATTTTTTACACCACTTACAAACTCATAGTAAGCAAGAGAAGATACCTGTAACCTGTGGGACCGAAACGCCAATGTCTTTGGCGCCATATTTCTGCATATTTTCATTTTGGCCTTCGTCGAACAATATTACTTATTACGTGAAACGCTATAGCTACCTAAGTTAGCGATATTAACCGTACACTGTACCTTTGTTATAAAATTTCTTATCCGATCATATAATTACCATTGAAACATAAGAATACTTACTTGATTTATAAATGTTGCGTTTTTATGTTGTTTACATAAAATGTAACTGACACATGAACTATTTTCACTGAATACATACACTTTCAATTATTATACACCATATCTAATATTATATAATAGTAGTTTCATAGTGAACACATTTATGCACCAACCAGATCAATCACAGATTCCTATATTAAGTAGGTATTCACGTTACGATAAAGATTCGGTTACAAAATGAAGCGCTACAATATTGATATTTTTCACTGTTTTTAGTTGAAACCTGTTTGACTATTATTTAAACTGAACAATATTACATCTGAATCAATATCACATTAAGCAATCCACGAACAACAAATATGCATCCAAAACACTAATAACCTAAAAAAAACAAATCTAGAAGCGATACGGGTAGGTGTGAAATTGTGTTTTCCCGTTCTTTACTGGTGGAATGCCAACCTACCCACATTAAAATTTGTGTTTATTACTAAGAGTCAAATGAACATCTTTTCATTGCATTAATTAGAAGATTATTTGTAAATAAATTAAATAGATTGCGGGTTTATGTCGCACGTGCTATAAAATAGTATACGATACTCGCTGCGTAAGTAAGTCTATTAAATACACGGCGGTTAGCACCCTCGCTTCGCTCGGGCGCTAACTTCACGCCGCCGTGTATTAATATACTACTTAGACAGCTAGTATCGTAATGTACTATTTACATTCAACATTTAAGTCCATTTCCCATCAAAGAACCTGGCTCGTAACAAATCTTCGTGGCGTATGAAATATTTATTAAGTTTCCGGTAAGTAAGCTTGTTCTACATTTTGCGACCACAGCGCCTTCGGTAACAAAATAGGGTTTCCTGAGAGGTTCAAATCTGGACGGCCATCTGTGCCCAAATCTTGCGCAGATACACACGGCTCGGGAGAACAGTTGACATTAAAAATGGTTTAAAACATATTTGATACAACATATTTCACTTGTGTTAAATGACCTTTGGTTTGTTTATACATGAAGTTGTATATAAGAAGAAGGAGAGAGAGGTGTACGTTTATAACGACCATACCAATATACCTAATTATATATTAAACGTTATAAATGCCTTTCAGATTATTGGTATATGGGCTTTTGCAATTATCATTTTTCATAAAAAAGTTGAATACCATCATTATTGAGTTACAGAGTCTCTGTTTGAAATGACTTGATGCGTAAGGATAATCTTTGGGTACCTATATCGATCTTGTAGCGTCAAACTAATTATTAGTAGGTAGGTATGTAGCCGGTGCTTCAAATAAAATAAATTGTTACAAGTATGTCAGTTATTATAACATTGTATTTGCCTATCAAGTATACACATATTTTTTTACTACAAAGCGATAATAATATTTACATATTACGAGTATATATTATTATCCTCTCACAGTGATTATTGCCACATAAGCATTGTTTTTACTCTCACGTGAAGAAAAACTTAATTGTATACAGTGTGACAAACTTCCAGCCCGTGTTCCCTGCATTACAAGGTCGTTAAAATTCAATTGTTGCGGCCCTCCCGGCCACCTCGGCCGTCTATTGATGTAATAAGTCCATTGAGACTGCATAATTGCAAATCATTTGCGGGTTTTGTCGCGTTATGGGGTCCACCGTCCCCCCATTATGATGAAACGCAGTTTTTTGAGAAATCGATACAGTTGTTAAAAGATACTTTGATGAAGAGGCGAAGCTACGATGAAGTCTTAGAGAAGAGGAGAGAGAACCCTTTTTAATGATATTTTAATGGATCTTCAGATATCTACAAAAGTGTCAAGTCATGTCGTCTGCCAAGGCTACATGCCATTTTGTACACTGTCCGAAAGTACAGAGTTGAGAAACAAATCAAATATGAAAACAAGATATGGGTAAAAACATAGCCATCCTTAGGCAGTCGGATAAACACTTTTGGCTTATTTGTTACTTCTAGTCCTGTAGAAATAAAAACGATTCCGATTTTTCATCCCAAGTTATAGGACTTTAAATTGCTGTAGTATTATCGAAAACAATAAATTATAACACATCAGAATATATGAAAAAGTGTTATGGTATATATTACGTTTACAAAAAATACGGCACAAAAAATATGTTGTTATCTTGGAAAAATAACATTACATTTCATAATACCACGTAGGAATGGCCCAGGGCAATTCCTATACGAAGCCAGGCAATACTGTTTCTATTGTCTTTACCTACGTTACTATCCAATTTCACAAGGATATTTATAGTACATATTAATATATCGTTTCTGTTGAAATAACACATTTCGTAGAAGGTTATAAATTGTGTCATGATTTTCATTATATTTCTGAACGATTTAATTTGTATCTGTATTATATTCAAAGTTTTAGTATTTTGTATGATAGCAACACCAACACTGGCTCGTGGTTGGCTGTCAAAAATCTACCAATGAGAGCATAACACGATTAACCAATGAGGGAAGGCCAACCGCTAGCGGGTGTGGAACTAAAGTTAAGAAAAGAAACGGTCCTTCTTGGCATTCGAATCGAGGTGCTTGGGAGAAAAGGTTGTGATGTAAAATAGTTAAGTAACGAATGTATTATATCTGGTGGATTAAAACAAATTATCAGAATTACGAGCAGTTTATTTTAAGTTTTAAAAACTCAGAAGTGGGATAAAGTACCCAACGTGATAAAGGTATGTAAATACTACTATACATTATGCTTTATATACGTTAAAATAAAGATTGTGCCCATTTGCCACGCCTTCGACCGATTGAAATGAAAAAAAAAAATCTAACGGTAAAATATGATTAGGTACTTAATTAAACTGGACTAACATTTGGTCAGGCACTCCATGACAATGCTAATCTGGTACGTTGATGAAAAATGTTTGACCAGGGCTACTCTTTGGTAATATTTTTCATGCAGCGGTATGTATGTACCTATGCTTTAATATAACCAGTGAAACAGTTTTAATTGGATTGGCAGTTGGTCAGGCACTCCATGACACTATCAATCTGGTTACGTTACTGGAAAAATCTTGATCAGGGCTACTCTCTGATGATTTTTCTATGTAGTTTTGAACTGTTAATAAGATAGATATAGAGAATAAAATTGTGTGTGACTGTTTGACTATCACTTGGTCAGGGCAACTCCTTGACAGTGTTAGTCTGATAGGTGTGCTAAATTATTGCATGTACCATTTGATCAAGGCGACTCTTTGATAATGCCGTTCTGCAATTGGTGTTGGCACACGATCACATGGCTAGCTAAAAATGGATTTATATCGATAAAATATCGCAATTTTATGAAGTATCAGGGCGTGGCAAAAGGTTGAAGCTTGTCTATATTGCTGAAGCCAGCTTAGTCACATTGGAGATTACTAAGTCTGGATAAGGTATAACTTAATGTTTTGTCTATATTGCTGAAGCCAGCTTAGTCACACTGGAGATTACTAAGTCTGGATAAGGTATAACTTAATGTATTGTCTATATTGCTGAAGCCAGCTTAGTCACATTGGAGATTACTAAGTCTGGATAAGGTATAACTAATGTTATGTCTATATTGCTGAAGCCAGCTTAGTCACATTGGAGATTACTAAGTCTGGATAAGGTACAACTTAATGTTATGTCTATATTGCTGAAGCCAGCTTAGTCACATTTACTAAGTCTGGATAAGGTATAACTTAATGTTTTGTCTATATTGCTGAAGCCAGCTTAGTCACATTGGAGATTACTAAGTCTGGATAAGGTATAAATTATGTTATGGCTATATCGCTGAAGTCAACGTAGTCACATTGAAGATCACTAAGCCTAAATAAATTAGCATGTATCTATGCCCGATTTCACCCAGCGGAATATATTACTTATTCACTAATAATATTTACCAAATCTAGCAACCTAAATTTTATTAATTTTGAAAATGTAAACTTGCAACTAATGAACTTACTTTTATCCATTTGAGGCAATGGGGATGGACGATGAAGTCTCCACCGGTGACTCGGTGCGAAAGCGAACCAGAGCACGGTCTCGATCGGGATCGACAAGAAGGCGTCCTCGTAAGGCGCTAAAGAAGACTCCAATGTCGACGTGGGTGGTGGAAAAAATTCTGCCTACATTGCCGAACCAGACGCCTACATCAGAAAACACTACGTCCGACGCGACGTCGAGCCCGGCGCATGCAGCTTCGACGTCAACGGCGGAAGCGTCGAGTCTAGCGCATACTGCGATGACAGGTGAATCGTCTCAGTTACCAACAGTTGCAAATTTTACAGCAGACGAAATACTCAAACTTTTATCTACGTTACGTAGTAACGATAAAGACAAACTATCTCGTTTAAATAACAATTACCTCCACAATGTAATACCCACTTTTGACCCCTCTAGCAGGGCTCAGAATATAGAGACTTGGTTAAAGAAAGTCAATGAATGCTCCGTCATATATGAGTGGGACCAGAAACAGATCATACATTTTGCTCTTCAGAAATTAGAAGGCCTTGCAAAAAAATGGTACGAGGCTTTACCATCGGTTAATTACAGTTGGGACGACTGGCAAGCAAAACTATTAAAGGCTTTTCCAAATGAGCAAAATTATGGTCGGCTTTTGGAGGAGATGCTAGCGCGCACTACCCGTAGCAACGAAACATTACGCGAATACTTTTATGACAAGCTTACTTTATTAAATAGGTGTGACATAACAGGAAAAAGGGCAGTAGATTGTATTGTACATGGTATTTATGATAAATCTGTTAGGAACGGTGCGCAGGCATTAGACTGTAAAGAACCAGAAGATCTACTGATCTTCCTTAATTCACAGCGTCCCGTTGATCAAAATAATGTCAGGAAGCGAATAGATAATGCGCAAACTAATCGCCTTATTGCTCCCTTAAGTTCAAATCAAAGTGAAAGCTCCGCAACATGTTTTAATTGTCGCTCCAAGGGCCATACATACCACAAATGTCCTCGGCCCATTATTAAGTGTCAGAAATGTTATAGAGTAGGCCACGATTCAGCGGCGTGCAGGTCTAGTGCTTTGGCACCTCAACAAACTAATGACAGTAAATGTGTTACGGAGGAGCGAAAAACTCTATCAATATCTACTGCTAATAATGCTAATGACAAATTCTTTAAGAAGTGTACAGTTAATGGGGAAGATTTTGTTGCATACGTAGATTTCGGGAGCGAATGCACCTTAATGCGAGAAACTAACGCACGTGCGCTAGAATTAACTAAACACTCAAATAAACTCCCGGTCATTAAGGGCTTCGGAAACTCTGCTGTAGTGCCAATTTATAAGAGTTTTATAACGTTAAGAATTGATGATGTTGAGGCAAGTACAGAAGTACTGGTTGTTAATGACGAGTTCATGCATACCGCTCTATTGATTGGTCAGGACTTTACTGAACAACCATCTGTAACCGTTCTGAAAGATGCTAATAAACTCGTCTTCTACAAGAGTCCTCTTAGCGATATCTCTGACCAAGACAAGACCTTAAAACTATCGACTGTAGGCTCTACAGAACTGAAGACTATTGGCTTGGTTGAGATTTATACCGGAGACTCTTCCTTCTGTGGTGATATTTATGTAGAGGGTCACAGTTGTGCCGAACCCGGTAGAGAATATCGTTTGCATCAAGGTGCCTACCGTATCAATCAAGGTAGAGGTCACCTTGTAATTACAAATTTAGGCACAGATGAATTGGAATTGGCTTCAGATATGTTACTGGCCAGAGCTATTCCCTTTGCCGAGAAGGAGTTTCACCAGGTTAGCCGGATTGTTACGGATGTTTCTTCGTTAGAGCCTATAGAGCGATCTGACATAAAGGTCGGTAAGGACGTCAGCAGTGAAATTGTCGATAGGCTACACCATCTTATTCAATCCTATCGCGAATGTTTTGCAATGAACCTTAGTGAGTTAGGATGTGCTACCGGTATCGAGATGAACATTGACTTAACTGATAACAAACCAATCGTTTACCGACCGTATCGTCTCTCTTATTCTGAAAGAGAACAAGTCCGAGATATTATAGACGAATTGCTGCAGCATGACATAATTCAGGAGTCCAGTTCTGATTTTGCGAGCCCTATTCTTATGGTACGAAAGAAAACCGGTGAACAAAGGTTGTGCGTAGACTTTAGAGCGTTGAATAATAAGACTCAAAAAGACTGTTTTCCTCTCCCGTTAATTGACGATCAATTAAGCAATCTCAGCGGCAATCGTTTTTTTACGTCATTAGATCTTGCTTCTGGCTACTACCAGATTCCTATGGCTGAATCGAGCCGGCGCTTGACTGGATTCGTTACACCGGACGGCCACTACGAATTTAAAAGAATGCCGTTCGGTTTATCCAACGCGCCGGCTGTTTTTCAGAGATTTATAAATAAGATGCTTGGTACAAAACGCTTCGAATCAGCGCTAGCGTATTTAGATGATATTCTTATACCATCAGGAGATATAGAGCAAGGTTTTCATAGGTTGGAGGATGTACTGAAGCTCTTGCGTGAGAACGGACTTACATTAAAGCTCTCAAAGTGTCGATTTTTCGATAGTTCTATTAACTATCTTGGTTATGATATATCAGTTCAGGGGATAAGGCCTAGTGAGCAAAAAATCCTGGCGGTTAAAGAGTTCCCAATTCCAAGATCTGTCCATGAAGTCCGTCAATTTTTGGGGTTGGCAGGGTATTTTCGGAAATTTATCAGAAATTTTGGAGAAATTGCTAGGCCTCTTACTAACTTATTAAAAAAGGACACACCCTTTCAGTGGTCGGAAACAGAGTTTCAATCTTTTTCGTTATTAAAGGAAAAATTAGTAGAACGTCCAATTTTATCCTTATACAATCCAAAGCTTGAGTCTGAACTCCATACGGATGCTAGTGCGCTAGGCCTAGGAGGTATATTACTCCAATGGCAAGAAAACCCCCGTGTATTGAAGCCAGTCGCTTACTTTAGCAGGCAGACTACACCGGAAGAGCGTCACTTGCATTCTTATGAGCTTGAGACTCTAGCAATAGTATGTTCTCTAAAAAAATTTAGAGTTTACTTACTCGGACTCAACTTTAAGGTCGTTACGGACTGTCATGCCCTTAGGACTACACTCACTAAGCGCGATCTCGTGCCACGTATAGCAAGGTGGTGGCTTCTTATAAGCGAATTCACCTTTGAAATCGAATATAGGCCCGGTACACAGATGGCTCACGTTGACGCCCTAAGTCGCAATACTCGATTGAACCAGGTGATTGACAACTCAACTGTTACCATTTACAATATTGACACAGAGCATTGGCTTTTGACCCTACAAATGGCAGACCCCGACGTCTCCAGGATAGTAAAGGTTCTCAAACCTGAAAATGACGAAGAATCAAAAGACATTAAGAAAAACTACGTCATCCAAAATCATAAAGTTTATAGGAAAGTCGAGGACGGGTTACGTATGGTAGTTCCTCGTGACGCTCGATTCCAGGTTTGCCGAGCAAACCATGATGAAACGGGTCACCTAGGTATAACCAAAACATTGGAAAGGATTCAGACACTCTTCTGGTTCCCTAAAATGCGCAAATTTGTTAAGAAATATGTAGAATCTTGTATACCATGTGCCTATAATAAAGATAGTTCGGCGAAACACAAATCAGGTCACTTGCATCCAATCCAGAAAATAGACATCCCCTTTCACACCGTTCATATTGATCATCTTGGTCCATTTGTGAAAAGTAAAAGGGGTAATGCCTATATTCTGACGGTAGTCGACGGATTTACGAAATATCTCTTTGTAAAACCAGTGAAAGACACAAAGACTAAAAGCACTCTAAGGGTTCTTGAAAACATATTTTACGATTTCGGGCTCCCTTCACGAATAATATCAGATAGAGGAACTTCCTTCACATCAGGGGCTTTTAGAAAATTTTGTGAACTTCACGGCATTAAACATGTGTTGAATGCAGTCGCGTGTCCCAGAGCAAACGGTCAAGCAGAACGATTCAACCAGACAATCTTAAACGCATTAACAAAATACAATTCCGGTAAAAATGAAAACCACTGGGACACGTGTCTGGGCAAAATACAATGGGGCATTAATAATTCAATCAACTCTACTACCCAAAAAACGGCATCGGAAGCTATCTTCGGCTGTAGACTTCGCGACAGCTTGGCCAACAAACTCGATATTGGTACTGATGCATTACCTGGTAGTATACAAACTATACGGGGGGAGGTTAGTGCCAATATCGGAAAAAGTCAAGAAAAGCAAAAACGTTATCATGACGCTGGACGAGCTCCCGCTGCCGTATACAAAGAAGGTGACTTAATTAAAATTACCAGGAGCAATTTCTACAATAAAGGAAATAGTACTAAGCTGTTATCAAAATTCACAGGGCCTTACAGAATAGAAAAAGTTCTTGGTAATGACCGATACGTGATCAGAAATATTCCTGGTTTCAATAAAAAAAATAAGCAGTTTGAGACCGTGGTGGCAGCTGATCGAATAAGGCCTTGGATTAATGTAAACAAATTAGATTCTAACTCAGAAAAATCGAGTGAAAGTTCAGGCGACAGCGACGATGACACTCCTTTATCTGATTTGCTGCAACCAACCTCAAACAATTCATAAGTAGTTCCGAATGTCATGATTTAATAATATAATTAGATAGTTTATTATTGTACTTGTACTTAAGTTATGTTACGATGACCTGTGTAATTTATTAGTTAAGATTAAAATTCATATAGGTACCTAAATATAGTAATAATTTTACTTTCACGTTAGCATTATATAAGTATGAACCTTAAACTTTGTCTTCATTTAACTAATCTGTTACACGAATTAGACTTTGTGTGTGTTTGTGTGACGTGCATCAGGAGATTGCACTCAATCGGATGGCCGAATGTCATGATTTTCATTATATTTCTGAACGATTTAATTTGTATCTGTATTATATTCAAAGTTTTAGTATTTTGTATGATAGCAACACCAACACTGGCTCGTGGTTGGCTGTCAAAAATCTACCAATGAGAGCATAACACGATTAACCAATGAGGGAAGGCCAACCGCTAGCGGGTGTGGAACTAAAGTTAAGAAAAGAAACGGTCCTTCTTGGCATTCGAATCGAGGTGCTTGGGAGAAAAGGTTGTGATGTAAAATAGTTAAGTAACGAATGTATTATATCTGGTGGATTAAAACAAATTATCAGAATTACGAGCAGTTTATTTTAAGTTTTAAAAATTGTAATAAGTAAACTGAATGACTCATTGTCAAATCTTGCCCCCTTTCTGGACTTGATGAATAATATCTATTTTACAGTAACTTGTCTATAAAAATATATTTTCCACTAAATTAATTTATATTTTTACTGGGCATATTTGTATACTAAGCTTCTATGATCAAGAGCATACTGTTCCTAAATACCCACAGACAATCGATTTGAACACGAGCCACATGAGTTACTTCCCACCATTATAGTTAAAATGATACAAAGTAAAAGCCTCCAGCACTGGCACTAAACATAGGGTATAAAAAAGTGCGGTAATTGGCGGGCCAAATTGGCACCCCTAGCAGGGGTGGCACTAGGGCAATTATCAAGGGGTTCTATTTCGAACGTGCTTAACCTCATTTGTTCGGCTTATTTAACGACTTAGTTGGTGTTAGTTGGCTGTGGTGTGGGATTAAGGTATTAACGTCTTCTTATAGGGATCATACAGGATGAGGCGATCGCGTGAGTGAAAAAATTCTAGCAATCATTTACAATTTCGATGTTTTTTATTCAACGCTGTTGAAGTATAATGAAGTTAACTGGTAGGTTATGTTAGAAACAGAGAAATACAATGATATCTATGACGTTCTGATGAGACGTGATCGAAGCATGAATAACAAGAACCAAGAGTAAGGGGGAGAAGTTTTTTTTTGTCGGCTCACGTGTTACCTTTATTATGGGATCATGATCGTTATTAGGTATGTCTCCTAGATCCTCGCCAGATCTAGAGGGTTACAGTTCTCCTTTGCGCTAGGCCCCCCTTTCCTACTCGAAAAATACCTAAATAACAATTAGTTATTATGATTGATATTGATATTGTTATTTATTATTGTTCTTATTGAACATATTTTATTAAGTTTATGAATATTGACATGTATTATTATCAAAAAATAAATTTTAATAGTCATATTTTCAATTTTAGTAGCAAACTTATTAGAGTTTATAAACGGGATGGAACATATATTGTTTACCATATTACTGGCGTGTATGATATTACTCTCCAAAATCAAACTTGCCCGCCAATAAACCAGTCTCAGTTCCAAATCAATAAATCTTGCATTCAATTCCGTCGGCGCGATATGACCGGACGGTGCAAGTGATGTGATAGCTCGGCAGACGGCTTATCGCGTCTGCATCAGAATTACTGCCCCCTAGCATCCCCTAGCAGGGGAGGAAGATAATATAAATCTGTACATAGTTAGCGGATACGTACCTACTATGCACACTGTACTGACCAGATGGTGGGAGGCGTAAGCAACTTCGGAAATGTAGGTACATTTTTGTTCCATTGAAATGCGATAAACGATAGCGTCTAGTTCTAGTTTCTAAACATTAGAAATGTAATTGGTGCTTCGTTTGGGGGCGTTGTATAGGACATTAAATATTTTTGTCTGTTTTAAATCAACATCAAATTATTGCTTCCCGAAAGGGTGCTATATTATATTACCTCATCTCTCATTCTTTAGTTGCATTAAAACTCTAAACCATGTGAAGTCAAAAGCATTATTGCATAGATTGGTCCTAAATAAAAACAAAACAATTAAAATGTAAAAAATATTTAATACATTACTTATCTAAAAAATAAATATGTTTTATGACTGAAGGCATTTACCATGAACGTAATAATTTCGTACAATGCCGACACATATAATTATTTGTTACCCTTTTATTTCCCACAGTTCCATTGACGCCTTTGAGTCTTGTGATTTTGCTTACCGCTAATGATGTCACGATGACATAGTACTCAGGCAGGGTTGTCTGTAATTACCGAAATCAAGGCATTCGGGTAATTCCACAACACAACTACGGCTTTTGCTCGTTAAGGCTAAGGTAGGGCCTTTGAAACCGCGATAAACGTTATTCAAATGGCAGTGCTCTGCTCAACATACAATCCAAATTTTAACACGAAACATATGCTCATTCTACTCAACACTGTAGACTTATTTTATTGCCGCAGGTGAAATGTTAGTAGAAGTTGTATATCCACTAACTGTCTAGTTTTAATTATGACGGAGTCAAATGTCACGAGTATATGTAACACGCCAAACGCTTTGTATAGCGGCACGCACCACCCTCTACGGAGCGTGAAAACGCTGCGTCATCGCTGCGCAGATTGCTGACGGATCACTGATCAGCGCCCCGTGAGAACGTACCGTGTCGCAGTAAACCCCTTCAGCGTGTTCAGGGACAGGGTTGATACTCAATACAAAAGGCTGAATCGGACAAAAGTCAAGCAAAACTGTATGCAAAGCAATGGCGTCGTCCGCGTTATTCTGCGTTGGTACTCAATAGGTCACCCAAATCTCTCAAGATGTTACAAAGTCCCAATCATGCTCATCTCGCTTTCATGTATAATTAGAGAGCGGCACTTCACCTGCACTGGTCTGTACATACATGTACCTAACAATTAAACATCTGATGTGTCTGGAATTGGTTACTCATGGAGCTAATAGGTATTTTATGACTGTGGGGCAATCCTAATATTATCTAATTTCCTACAGATCTATAGATAAACATATTATTGAATACCACATTAAAGATACACTGAGAAGTATACACTAACACTGTGAATAATATTTGCAGACACACACTTATCTTCTTTTTTCGACTCTATATAATGAAATAAAGAGACTTAGTTATCTTTTAGTAAGATTGCCGTCAAGTGCTTGGCCATCACGCATAAAAAGTTCATGAATACGATTTACGTGTACTTTTAAGAACTAAATACTTTAGTTGGTGTTTAGCTCTAAAACCATAACAGACCTACATTATTTTCACGTCATAACGGACTGTCTTCCTCTTTAGCTACTCTTAGCCTCTTTAACATTTCAATTCTTCAAGAAGAAGACCTAATATTAATTACAAAACAATTGAATCAAATTCCATGGGCCGTTGCTCACTCCCTCCGTAAACCGTTTACGATAAGCGAGTATCTGAGATCTCGGAGAGGTTTCCAAACAATAAGACAATTAGACAATAAACTTGCCGGAATGGCTTAATCTACAAGCGATGAGCTGCCCCGGTTTGTTGGAGAGAGTAGACGGGCAATCATATAGAAAGTTATCTACAAAGTTGTATTTTATTATGAAATTATTGCAACAAGTTCCATTAATATCCAGCATGAGGTTAAGGTAAAGCCGAGAAAGGGCTTGAAATAATCATAATAATTAACTTGGCCAAGCAGTCAAGCAGGCCAAGTATTATATTATATAACTATGAATATATGAATATAGTTGAAACAGTTGCCTTTCTATTCTGAATAAGTATTTTATGACATATTTTGGACTATTATAATTACGGTAAAGCTAAGGACGTCCATCAACCTTTGAATGTGACTATGTCCGCCGCAAATATTCTGCTGTTATTGGTCAAACAATGTCGCAATAAAAGAATCCGCTCGTCTGCCCGGCCCAAGTTTGAACCATTGTCACCGCGCAGTGTTTCTGCGACCTGGCGTTCTTAGAAATCTCCGTAACCGTCATTTACAATTTTCCACTGAAGAGAATGGTCTTACAGAAATGAAAAATGAAATTTCATGAGCAGCTCCCAGAGCTCCGCTTTACAGCAGGAGTAATTAATTCTGGAATTGGATATTCTGGTAAGATAATGTTTATGGAAAGACAACTTGGAGAAGAAGAAAAAAAGAACTAGATGTAGAAGTACTGAATAAATAATAAAACTAACGAAGATATAAAAAATAGTTTTTGTTACTGTTACAAAGAAAATGTCTTAAAACATGTTAGAATGAGTTTCATATTATGAGTACAGTATATAGGTATTTTGTGGCATTAATTAATTTTTAGTTAAATTTAATTTTTAGGAATATTTTGTTTCCATAATAACACTTTGGGTATGAATAAATAATTCCAATATATTCTTACCTTCATTCACATGAGGCATTAGACTCACAATAGTCACAATAGTCACTTGACTCTAGCATAAACACAGTAACAAAAACTATAGCCTCAATGTCGTAATTTAAAATTTAAATCCAACTTTATTAAAACCTATTTTTCCTTTCAGTGATCGGAAACTACACCAAACTTTCCTTAAACATCGTCGCCACTCCCCGATATTTGTAAACTGGCATTTCCCAACAATAGCAAGGGAAATGCACCATTATTGGCTATTGACAGCGAGATGGCGGATTAGAAAGCATGGTCATGTCCGGAGAGGATGCCTGTCTGTTTGAGGAAAAGTTCTGAAAAGAAATGCGGGGAAAACTATACGTTTGTTGGGGGCATGAAACAGCAATATTATTGGCAGAGAATAAAATGTTAACAAAGTTTTATATAGGGCTGGGTACATAGAAGGAACACTGTGTCGTATTGGGCACTTTGTAAGATTAGGCAGGTTCGGTTTAGAAAAATCAAAGGGTAAAATGTCTACAATTATTTCAAATGCATCATTAATATCATCGCATCTCAGTTGCCCCATTATACATAAATCTACACGGCCATGTAGTACATACACATAGTTGAAGGATCGAATTGCAATAAACCAAAATGTTTCCTTACAAAAAATACTAATTATTTTTTTATACATATGTAATGACTAGATTTGTGCTAGTTGATAAAATCAGGCGTTACTTTGCAGATTAGGATATTTTAGCTAAGGGGGTTTGTTATAAAAGATTACGTCATCTGTCGTCTAGGACACATTTCTGGCGGAATTAAAGCTATAGATATATTTTTACTTCATCGTTTTTGATTTGTACTATTAGACATGTGTGAAGTATGCGTTCAGTGATATAAAGCATGCGTTATCTTCTTTAAAGCTATCGCGTGCTTTATATTCTGCTTCGATAAAGCTTCATAATTGCTGTAAACGCATGCAATTCCACCCTCAAGTGAATTCAAAAACGTCCCACTCACAATGCACTTTATTCTCAGCACGTACAAGCTGTTTGCCGATACCTTGTGTACCAAACAGCTCTGTATCAGCTGGCATAAGAAAGTATTTATATCTGAAGCTTGGTTACGAGTATGTACCGGTTTTATGATTTTACTAGCTAGTGTTTCGCGGGCTTGTGCAGAATATGTAAGAAAATGCGATAGAAAACTTTTTCAGAAAATTCATCAACTTTTTTTTATGACCCCGCATGAGACAACATAGTGGAATTGGAAATTAATTTGTTTACTTAGGTGCAAAGACAACCTCTTTCTACTCTGTAATATTGGAGTACATCGATGCTCGTGAAAACCGGTCTTTAAACGAGTCATAAATTGTTTTGTACCATTTCTTATTGTTCACCTACGGTATGGATGTGCTCAGACGCGTAAATACAGTTGTCATGGTCTCTGCTTGTACTATTGGTTATCACAAGTTATTTTAATCGGTTTTATAAGACGATGATTTTGCTACTTCGTGTCTCATTTAACGTTGAACCAGTGGCATGTTGAAAAATGTGTCACATTATAGCCACTAAAATGTTTACTAAAACAAAACCAAACGAAATTTCCAATCCACATTGTGTACCTAATAATAAAAAAATCTTAACAATAAAACGTATGCTAAGAACCCTATTTGATACATAAGTATCAAATATGGTTCTTAGCATACGTGTTATTGAGACTTTTTTGAAAGTACACGATCAAGATTTACTTAATATGAAGGTACAATTTCATCAAACTTTATTGATAAAGAAATTTTAGTATGTTTGAGTCATTAATTTCACTCTAGTTACTGTAACTGCTATTTGTAGTAGGGGACTTCATGGTCCAGTGCCCGAGTGAATTATAAGATGGTACTAAATTATAGCGACAAAATTTATGAGTTCTCGTAAATTTTGATGAGTTTCGACATCTTGTAATTTAATTGCCCGCTGGAATTGTTGTTTTATCGCTTACGTTGAGTTGTCAAAGTTATTGCAAACAATGCCTACAGCTTAGATATTGCCATACCTTTATTTTTTACAGACTAGAAGGTGTTCAATATTACATTTAACTAGGTAAATCAGAATTTGTACAATAACTAATTAATTTGTACAAATTTTCTAACGAAAAGGTTCAAGTTATCAGTCTTTCATGTGTAAATTTGTGGAATTATTCTATGAGAGGCGTTGCTAATTATCTTTTGTCAAAAAAATTACTCGTCTCTCAATACATATTATATTCAGAGTACGTCCACCATACTCACACGGCTTGGTGCATACCATAAATGGAGATATTACGATCTCACTAAATAAATTAATAGTGCCGATCATGACAAAACGGTTACCGTAACCGGTTTCTTTCTGCCACAAAAACCTTCGAGTCTATTCAAACCGTTATCACCCCATAGACAGCGAGCGAAGCCGGGTGATTGATATTAATGGCGACCCGCCTTATCTCCGCTTTGTCACCAAAGGTTGCCTTTTCAAAAAGATCTCCTTCCTTTCGGATTCGACGGAGTTGAGCAAAAACTAGGTCGGTCATGGTAATAGTTGGAGAGTTTAAGATTATGGACGCTCTGGCTCAAAATGACTCTCTCAACTTTACGTTTACGTATTATGTTTGTTTGTAATTTTATTATTAACTAGCGGCGCCCCGCGGTTTTACACGCTGTTCTCGGCATAGTAGAAGTAGCCTATGTGTTAATCCAAGGTGTCAGCTATCTCCATACCAAATTTCATGCAAATCGGTTCAGCCGTTTAAGCGTGAAGAACGAACAAACACACAAACTTTCGCGTTTATAATATTAGTAAGATAAGTTAAGATAAGATTTTAAATCGTCTAAACGAATTTTATAGGGCAAATGATTAAGTATCGTTAAATTTACACAGTCGATATTAAATGAACAATTAGTGTAATGAATGCATCTGATGATTTTTGTCGTATGAGGTTGTACTTGCCTCTAGTGTCAGAATATATCGGCCAGCCACCGGTATCTTAGGCCATGAGGCCATTTATTTTAGAATTAAGACTCATACGGTCTTAGACACAAAAGATTTAAACAAGAGTTGAACAAATGAGTCTATATAATTATTTTCTCTACAAATCGACGTCGTAACCCTCGCCTTTTCAAACCCAATAACAAATTCACAAGTAAAATAATTAGGAATGCCAGGATTGAGTAAGAAAACGTGAGTGATAGACGTCGATTTTGTTGAATGAAATTTTAGAAACACCTGTTTAACTCTGGTCTAAACTTTTGTGGTAAGACTGCTAATGAAAAAATGTTATGTAAGTCAGTGTCAGATTAAAATCCAAACTTTATGATAACAACACACTAAGAAGGTACCTATGTTGCGATATTTAGACGATTTGAAATTTATCCGTAATGTGTGCATTTCGATGGACAAAAGCAATCAAGAAATTCTGCGATAGCCCTGCAATTCTGTTTCGATAATCTAGACTTGAAACGTTGAAGGTTGGACGTCCTAGTTAAAATATAAAAACCGAGTTACATTTTCGTTCGTTGGAAGTCGAAGAAGTATAAAGTTGATCTAAGTATTCAGACTCAGTGAAGTTGAAAATATTATTTAAAGTTAAATCGAAGGATGAAGTTGTACTTACAATTTATTCTTACTGCAAGTTGTGAACTGAGCAGTGAGCAGCGCAGTTGATTCAGTTATGTTTCTAAAGCCAAATGTGGGTGGTACCTAATAAAGCTAATTACTTTTCATACGAATTGAGTTGTAACTTAAATAAAATAGAACCCCCTGTACTTTCCTAATTAGGCACTACCAATCAAAATATATTTTTCGTTATTATATTCACGCTTATTTAGTACGAAAAATAACAACTTTGTATAGCATTAACATATTTTCGGTTAACATTCACAGTTCAGGAATTTTTCAATTATGTTCATTTTGGTACAGTGTAAAGAGGCACATACATGTGGTACGCTAAAAGTTGCGACACAGGCACGTCAAAGGAAATATTTAAAACCTCTCGGAGGTTTTGTGGTAGGTACATTTTAAATTTTATAATATTGGTTGGTAACATTGCCAACCAGCTTTTAAGTTCTTTGAATATTTCATTCTGTGCACATTAACATATCTAGCATTTATCCCTTTTTTATAAAAAGTAATATTTTATTAACATTATAAGAAATACCAATGTAATAAGCTAAATATTCATTTATGTTTTTATTTTGTCTTTCTATCCAAACACTTATGTTGCCAATATAATTAGGTACAATATAACACTATAACTTCAGGATTCAGAAGCCACAGAGTGAAAATATCAGCAGTGAAATATCCAATCCAGCACTAAAAGCCGTGTATAATATTTTCGCTATCAAGAAAACAGGAAACAGTGTAGGAAATAATAAAACAGCGCCTTTTGAGCAGCAAAGAAGGAATTTTCTGTAAGCAACCGAGTGAAAATGTGGGAATACCTTCACGCAACCAACTTTCATGTTAAACGGCGTTGTGTTATGTTGATGGGAAGAAAATTGCAATTTTTCATAGCCACTTGTTATGCTGATAGGATTTCTGCGATATCGCTACCTAGCCTGTTGTATGGTTTAATATTATACATGATAACTCATGCATCAACTTATTACGATGGTATTAAGATGATGTTTGCTAGTGACTTTTGTTTGTTTGTCGAATGGTGTAGTACAGACCTATACACTAGCTATTTTTATTTTTATTAATAAGAGTGAAAGTCTAGTGTAGAGGTCAAGTCTACACTAGAGGAGTTTCGATTTAGGAATAATTGGCCAATAGTGAAGTAAATAAGTAAATTTAATTGTTTGTACGGTATCGATTACGATAACATAATATCTAGTACCTACTTAAGTATCTTTTTGTAGGTATATAATTTTATTTTATGCTCTGTTAGTTGTCACTGCGACTTGTATCTAATAATAAATATCCAATTGTCAACCCATATACCTATTAGAACTGCACCATCATGATTATTGGCAGCGACCCTGAATTCGTTGGAACAAGCCGCTTCCCTCGCGTCACTCCTCCCCAATACTCCCCATGGTACACCTACAATCTCTTAATTTAATGAACAACCCTGAACTAACCATGCCGGGACATTTATCACCAGCCCATTACAAATAACAGCCAGACCGCCCTGTTTATCAGTAAGAAACATCGTAGACGTGTCCAACCCGTAGAATTGGACTCAGATCCTGCGAGATATAAGTCTAATTGAAACTGACTTTGTAGGGTGCTCAGATTGGATTACTCTGGGTTGGGTTGTAAGTCGTAACTACTTATGTGCGTTATGGTCAGAAAATACTTTCTGATTTACTACAACTTTCTTTATGTAACCCATATTGTAACACTTATTAAACAAACGCTTGAAATAATAAGATCATGTACAAAACTTTACCAGTACAAACGGGATAATAATATATAACTTACATTTTCATTAATTAATCCGCCAAAACCTCTTACGTTTTGAACTTCCCCAACTATCAAATCCGAAATCTTTACCTCGGCGTTATTTAATCTGTTCTTCGACGTCTTCAACAATCAAAGAGTTAACGACCGCTTAAAGTCTTGGCACTGGTCTCACCGGCCAGTAATTAGTGGCCAGCAAAACTTCCGCGCCATTAGTCGCCGTGGCTCGTTACACCACTAATTGCGGTCTGACGGACCCACGGTTCCGTAGACCCCCTTGTTTTTGCACCCAATTAGTTTGCCCCGCGAAATATAATAGTTTTAGGACCTTTTGGATCGGGGCTAATGATGCTGACGTAGCGAACTGAAGGATACTGGCTAAATTTGCGTATCGTATCTGTATAGTTGTTTTGCTTAGTTCGAGTTTAGTTGGTTAGCATTGTGCTATTGGAATTGCATGTTGACATTTGCATGATATTGTTGTATCATTTGGTGTTACTGGAAGTTCGAGTAACTTTAACAGCTACTTTTAAGTACTGAATGTACAATTTACTGTTTTATATTTATTTAAGTCTGAAAGTGTTCAGTAGATAAATAAATCGATTTGAGTGTTTATGAATATTTCTTATTCAATATAGTTTATTTTTAGTCTAGAATCTAGGTAATTTTTTTTTTTATTACGAGTAGATATCCTTAAATTCCAGGCATTGGTTTTTACTACTTCAATATTATTATTATTAGTATTAAGTAGATTTGCATTAAACATTGTACTCGTACAAAGGGGAACGATGCAGTGTGATTAATTACAACGTAAAGTCTGTTATAACATTTCAATAGTTGCCATTCTATTAATTCTGCACTTCCATTCATCTTGGCACTGAAACAGAGCAGAGCATCCCAATTCATTAGATCGAGCCGTTCGGTCCGCATAATACAACACAATCACAAGCAATAAAGGCGTAACATGGTTCCATTCATCGACCGTTCCACAAGATTTGTGGTAAGTGCCGTCTATCGGAAGAAGGCCAGAGAAACGTGGCGCCGGGTGAGACTAGGGGCGTGGAGCTAAAGGCACTAGATGAGGCTGTTGGTGTAGACGGTGTAGACAAGGGTAGGAAAGATGCGTACAGTGGAATAGCGCTGAAGTTGTCTCACAACTCTGCTAGTGGGAAGTTGAATATTAGATGCTTTACTTAGATGCTTTACAGACACGCCATATTGCTATAGGTACCTACTGAACATATATATATAAGAATTTTTTTTCTTTGTCTTATTTTAGAAACTGACCTATCATTTAGTAACATAGGTTTAGTTTAAAATATTATAAAATAGCACCTAACTCAATTTAGTTTGTGTAAATGTTTTTTTTTGTGCTTTTTAAGGTTTCGAATAAGCAACTAATAAATAAGCAAAATGACTGTGACTAACGTAAAAACGATATTGAATATGATATGATTATTGATTAGCTACTTAGTACTCGCATAGTAGATAAAATATATACACTACTAGGTTGTTAAGTTGTTTCCTTTGCACTATCGAGATTTCCAATACGATCTAGTCCACAACTGGCCCCGGGGACGGGAGTAGCACCGGACGCGCTTGCGGTTGCGACGCGCGTAATTTATCGCGCCGCATCGGAAACGCCAGTGGGGTGCCGCCCTAATGTATTGCCATCTTACAAGGAAACTGCATGTAATGTATGTGGATATTTGATTGCTGTTCCTTATTAATTAATATTGTACCTACATAATCTAGAAAACTGTTTGTGTAATGTACCTACTCTGGTACGCTTTCTTGCTAGTCAGGTATAAAAGCGCTCAATGTAAGGTAATCGAAAACAAATTCTATATCAATGACCAAAATGAATATAAATGTGTAACAACTTAAATAGGCAGTTACATAAAAAAACTTAGTAAAATACTTGGTTCTTGGAACAAAAAACTAGTTTATAGGTAGTTTTTAATCGCAAGAATCTTAACCGTTCCATTTTATTCTTCTGTTTACCTTCTAAGGTCCTTTTTTATTGCGTAGGTAATCTATCTAGTTCGGCTAAAGAATTGCCAAGGACTTTTTATCCTCATCGCCCGCCTCAGAGAATTGTTTCCAATTCCATCGCATAAAGGAAAAGTGTACACTATATGGGCAACTACATTCGCTGAACGGGACGGGCAGTGTGTAAACACCGTCCCCGCGCCCAATCCCCCGTGCAAATGTGCAGTCCCCAGTTACAGTCGATACGTCATATTTAGGCGCGCCGATCAATCAGAGTGTGCCATTACTCAATTAGGTAGATGATGGATGCGGCTGCGGGGACGCGGGCGGGCGGTTGTATGCAGTGGGCTAGGTATGTTTAGCATGGGCATATAGCGATTATATGACAGTAGCAAGGTTATCTTATTTGACCGTCTGGTTGTAAACAAAAACGTCTCGCTTGAACTCACAGTCATTCACTCCTGTGGCGAGATCTAGTATTTTTTTCTTCATTTATATTTTCTTTATTTTATTTTGGCTTGATACACACGAGATAATTAAGTATACTATTATACACTGTAAGTTTATAATTGTAAGTATTTGGAATTTTAATTAGTGCAGTAAGTAGTTCAGATAGCATAGTCATTAGGGCGAACAAGAATTACAGCAGAATTGTACCGTGATTATGGACACCATGTGGTACCTATAAATTGGTTCAACATGTAAGTTCCCCTTTCTAATAATCTCTGTTGGATTGTCTGTAGAAAGAAAACGAATGTAAAAAATGGTGTCATAGTGTTCAGTTCTAATTGGCACTAAGCTCTCAGCAACAGTTTAGCCGACAGCCCCTCCTATAGTTAGTTGCCTGTCATTCATCTCAGCTGTTAATCTCCTGAGGGTGTCAGAATTGTCTAACTCTTGAACTTGGTAAGACTGGGTGGTAAGCAGCTTCGTCTATGGGTAAGGTAGTGGTCAGTACATAACTTTAGACAGATGAATTTTAAACACGGCTCGTTTGGCGTAGTGGCCGAGCAATCGGACTGCTGCGCTTGGTGTCACGGCTTCTATTCCCGCCTGGTCTCTCGTCTGGGTGTGATGTGTATATGAAATTATATTATTATGTCTGTAAGCGATACCCACGATACAGGAGCTATCCTAGTGGGGGGCTACGTTTAAAAGAAAAACATATTGGATATAGATTCCCGCTACAGCCATCAACGTAACCACACCCGATCCCGTTGCAAGCGGTGTTAGCAAAGCAAATATTTGTGCTAGTAATTACCAAGTTGCAAGCTACTGAAGTACTTTCAGTGGAGGGAGTTGGCTTTCGCGAGGCTATAATTGTTGTCTTTTAAGCTTGTATCTTACTTACATGTATTGTTAAGTTGCGTGGAAAAACAAAAGGTTATAATCGAGCTTTACATACGTTTTTCAAAGGAGAAGGAAATCTTGTGCCCTTAAATTTGACGTTTCTCGCGTGTGTTGGACTAATTAAATCTTATTTAATAATTTAAATTGTAAGCTATATTGCCCTATATTAACAGGCACGATGTAGGAATTAAAAAGGAATTTATAGAATGGGTGTAGATAGTAGAGATAAAACAATAAACTTTTCAAATGTACGTAAGTAATTTTGAGTTTTAAGTTTTTTCTATACTTAGGTTTGTAATGGTTTAATATCAAAACAACAGGCTCTGAGTGAGAACACTTTGCTCATAGTTTGATATTTATTTAGTGCAACTGTGTGTTTTAAATCACTTGTAGGTATTTCGTTATCTTAGTAAAATACAACTTACTTTCATTATTGCGGCTTCGGTAAATTAGACGAGAAACTTTCATTCTTGCTGCCGTAGCGATATTGAAGTGTTGAAGAGCTAATATCAAAATCTACGCGAACTCATCAAGAAACTCTCAGATCGATCAGATAACTTTGATCGTTAAACTGTTTCTGAAAACGTGGAACTGCAAACATTCGAATTTGCTCATCTTTCGGATACAATATTGATAGAAACAGTACCCATTCTTACGTGATTTTGAAGTATAATTGGACGCCTGACTCGATACATTCGTTAGAGCAGATAAACTCTTGAGCTGTTTAAATAACAACATATTACACACTTCATAGATAAAAAACTTTTGAGACGATTTATGCAATAGGTACAGTAAAAAAGACACATGATTGCATTGTTATACGTATCCTACTCAAACAAAAAACTAAGCGGTTGGAAACATAATTAATTATTAACACATTATTTCGGAGGCATGTTATCCACCAACCCGGACTAGGGCCCCGTGGTGGATTATGGCCTAACCCTCCTCACGATAGTGAGGGGAGGCCTTTGCCCAGTAGTGGGACAGTTACAGGCTGAATTATTATTATTATATATATAATGCTTGTAATTAAAAAACGTGTCTATTATAGGGTACTGCTTTACATTGTGTTCTTGGGACAAAGGTGCGAGATTGGCCCAATTTGAGGAGAACACGTACAGAGGGGGAAGTTCCTACTGATAAATTGTTGTGATTATATTATCATCATTGTGGAGTACTTTATTCTTTAAATACTGTAGCCATCCCAGAATGTAATTTCTGTTTAGATGTTCACGATGAAAACGCTTGAACATAATCTGGAAAATCTTGATTGAGAGCATTGATAGTGCTACAGAAATCATGAAAACTTTTTTTTTCAAAAACATCTGATATTGACAAGTGTTTTTTACTTGACGACTCTTTTATCGCTGTTTACCTTGTCGTAGACAAAATAAAAGCGCTTTTAATAGCGCGTAGTCATGGTTATTAAAGATACATTGCACCAACATAAAAGCATTTGGAACACTAGTTTCATCCGGCGACCGTAAGTAATAGTAGGTAAAGACCGTGCAAGTGAATTCCTAACAATAATGCTTAAATAATATTGCTATATAAAGTGCTGCAAGTTGAAAAAGACGATGAAGTAAAAATGTAGCTTTCATTCCAATGGAAGATTTTTTGAATAAAGTGGGAATAAAATAAACGATTGATGACGTAATTTTAGTCCTTGACAAACCCCTAAAAACCGGCTAGCTGATATCCTTAACGGTAATAAACATCCCTATTTATAAAACACCCACCCCCTAAATAAGTCTAAGGTCCGTATTAATAAATGAACCTTAATAGCGCTACCAAGTGCGCTACCAGCTAATCCACACTCAAAATTTAATCTGCATCTTGAGATCGTTGCTATTTAATAAATGGATATTGAGATGTAGCACTGGCTACTAGATACTGTCTTGTATGTGTCAATTGTGTCATAATCGGATAGCACTTAACCGCTGAGTGTCATTTATTAATTTGCCAGAGATCATGTAAGTTTCTGTTCCTAATCTACAACTTAAGATGTATTTATTAAATAGAACAAAAGAGCAAGTGCACACTGAAGATAGCTTCCAGAGCTAAGTTTGATTTATTAATACGGACTTTAGTAATTTTATGGAAAACACCCTCCCCTACTACTGACCAAACACCCAAATCTGCAACCCAGCATCTAAAATGACCGAACGTAAAATAAATAGAAACGGCTGACAGCCTGTCGGTTCGCCTTTAATATATATTTTACTTCTATCTAACTATATCATATACCTACTGATATAAAAACTTACTCGTATCCACAAAACCCTATCAAACATCGACTGACAATACGACACGTGTTTCGTCTCTATCCGAAACATCCTTAGGAGATGTTGACTCGTCGAGCGCTAGCATAATAGCTAAAATTAGCAATCTAATTTACTATTCTAATAACCTTGTTATGATATCTCAGCGAGCGCACAATTATGTTTAAAAAAATCTTACTTGTTAAATAAAAATGTTTGAATGATATCATAGATGATCAATTTTTTTTTATTATTTCCTATTTGTGCAGACATCATATTATAATTCCATACAATACACTTATCGGTTTTACAATATGCGTCGCTTTCAACTTTTATATTTTGTCCCCATTGTTGATTCTTTCGTACTAAAATATTACTGTCACTTAAAATCAGATAAAAATGTCATAACCAACGTTATGGGTATAACGAGTTTTCTATTATTTTCCAGTCGGTAAACCTAGACTCAGTTTAATGCGAATAAAAATGACGATAAAACTTAATGTTTTCTTCAAATAGTATAATATTTTGATTGTTGTAAAAACCTTGGTGTATTTTAGCTTACTTAAAAAAAAGTGATTAAAGAGTTTGGACACTAAATTACTGTTTCGAACAATGTAATAACGCTTGAATCGCCAAAATATGAACATACATTTTGCATCTATGTTTTTGTTTTTGGCGATTAATGTTAGAGCCTGGGCTCGACTCGAACAATAAAACAATTGAGTTCTGCATTTAACTTCTCCGAAATTAACACGAAATCGCCCGTAGCGTCGCACAAAGTTAATATCTTTAACGTTTCAGTAATCCCCTAACTAGATTCCGAATTGTTCGGATAGAGCTTTGATCTCTATTCCGGCTAATCGAGTCGCAAAGTAACAATTTAACTTCCATTTGAAGTCATTCGTCTTAGGAATTTAATTATGTAAAGGAAAAAGAGCCTGTCTTACGCGGAATAAAAAATAAGCAGGTTTTTAAAGTTAGGAGCTGAAAAATCGACGTGGTGCCGTAATCGTTACTAAAATAAAGTTGACTAATGTGAATTAAGCAATGGAATAACGTAAACAAAAAAATACAATAAATCTTAAAGCCAATTCTCAACGCATTTCTCTGATCTCCTTTCAGTCTTCTCAATATTTGTTTGTCTCAGTGACTCTGCGGCAGCACATTTACACGGCGTTTTTTACATATTTATTTATATGCATCATATTGGTTGAAGTATTCTTTTCTTACCATGATTAGGTATTATATAAGTTATCATCGTAAATTATTATGCTATGTAACAATTTAGGTACCTTGTGTTATCTACAAAATTCAAATCGTGTATAGGTAAATTCGAATTATAAAGGCTCCTATCTCGAAAGCTTCCGAAATTATGTGAACTTGAGAAACAATTAGACAAGGGATACACTCGGCGAATAATGATGCAGTAATCCCTCGACGGTGCAGAGGTCAGAGTTCAGAATGGGTAGAAAGGGACAGGATGTCAAGGCACAATTTAGTAAAACTTAGATAAGTACATTAGTATAGCTTTTTTAACGTTTATATAAAGATACATCATTATTATGCCTACCTTACTGTAATATATATTATTACCTATTATCAATAGTGTCTACCTCACTAGCTTCTGTCTAGGTATCGTCAAAATCCTTTGACAGTGTTCCGGTCTTGTTAAATATTTTTAACAAACCTACCTATTTATTTTGATTTGTATTGTATATACGTTGCCGATTTTGACTAAATATTATTTTACTTGTAAGTAAGTGGTGTCCACGGAGCATACTTAATATATTTTTATAACTGTTACGTAATCGTGTTCGTTCTTAGGTAAAATATTCCGTACCTAATATTTGGTCCGTTAGTGTGTTTCTTCATTAAAAAAACCTAAAAACTTATTTTGCTATTCAAATGCTCTTTGTAGAATTACCTACTATAGTCCAAAGACGAGGCCCCCCCGTGCTAAACTTTTTATCTAGTGAAAACAAATTACTTTTAAAATAGCCGTCATTCAGCGTGCTCGGTTCGGTTCTATCAAAATGGTCCTTTTCACAACTTTTGTGTAAAAGCTCGTGAAAAGTGAGTGAAAAATGAAAACATCACAAACACTCCCGCGCCCCGCGCCCCGCGGCGTATTGTCGCACTACTCCCCGTCGAGAGGAAAAATGATGGGCCAAAGAATAGATAAATAAACAGAGATCTTAGAAAATAATATCATGTAAATTTATATTAAAATGAAATTTTATGAATAGGTAATAAAGAGATTTAATTTTAGCATGTAGGTTTGCACAGATTTTGAATCATAAGTTCATTTTTCAATGACAATAAGCAAAACTCATTGGCTATCAAGTACCTAATCAATTCTTAAACGATACACATATTTTTATTTTTTACAATACGTTTTAGACTTAACCTGTCGCTTATGACCTGTCCTCTCTTGTACATGGAAGCAAAATAAAATGATTTGATTTGAGACTTCCCGTACTATATGCGTGATCCCAAACTGATATAAAGGAAGAATTAAAGATCTCGCGTCGCCAAACTAAACTTATCTAACATATTCAGAAATCTGTTGTTTCCGCACTCTGTGCCCCCACAAAAGCCGGATATGGCGGAAATTTTTCAAAAGTTCGCTGTATCCTGCTTGTTGATTGTATGCATCCAAGTGAAAGAGCGATTTTTTGTGCCGCTGTCCCGTCTGAAAGGGACATACAAATGTATGGCAACGTGAACTAGTCACGGGCAGGACGCACTGAGTATGAAATGAGATTCACTTTAAACAATGTGGAGAGAAACTGTGAGGGCATTTGAGAATGCGGCGTTTTGTAAACAAAAGAAGACTGCAATTTCTCACCGTTTTACCACAAAAGATTAGACCACAGTTAAACATAAGGTTTTTAAATTTTGTTCCACAAAATCGACGTGTAATCACTCGCGTTCTCTTACTAAATCCTGGCATTCATAATTCATAACTAAGCGAGGGTTAGACATCGATCTGCGGAGAACATATTTAAACTCATCTGTTAAACTCTTGTTTAATTAAATCTTTTGTGGTGAGACCGTCAGAGTTTTGTGAATGAAGTTCATAACAATGACAAGAAAATATTCGACAGTTCTTACGGATAGGACAATGCAACTTAAATCCAAAATTGACAACCATATAATACAGCCGTGTCAGTTGACATCTTGAATTTTTGCCGACTCCTCACAGATCAAACGATCATTAGGAATGCACCCACGTAAGATGATACTGATCCTGTTATATCAATCTTCGCTGACAACTTAATGGATTATATAAAACGTCTTCGAGGGGAGGCCTAGAGAAACAAAAAGTTTGGTACACTCACATACAGATAGTCTGTTTATGTTGATTTTGTGGATGTAAGATCCTGAAGCGGGGCGAATTTCTATATATAAATTTGCAATATGCACGTAACATCTAAACCAGTGTGCAGTTGAACGAAAATAATAAAAAGTTAATTTTGTATTGCGAAACCTTCCACTCGCGATCTTGGCAAATTGTATTCCCTCAAATAAAACGCACCACGCAACCTGTAAAAATGCAACTTTACTCTTTTCCCAAATGCAATTTTGCATATAAATCTAGTTTGGCGCCGCGTTGTCGCGTTGCACCCAACTAGCAGCTCTGACGTTTCGTGTTGAACTCTTCAGTTTATTTCATTGCCATCCCTGGATAGACAGCGTACGACCAGTAAGGGTACCTACTACGTATTATATTCCGGCCAGTGCACCTTAAACATACTTGTAAATAAGTATTTAAACGGGTCTAATTCGCGCACAAACTAATAACAAAATATATAATTTTGACATACCTCGACCTTAAACATACTTCGTAAATTCAACGAAATATAGCACTTCATAGCTTTTCAAGCCTTTACCTTTACCTTTAGCCTTACATTAGCTTTTTTTCTAAATATAAATGTTTTGTTTTGAACTACATACAGTTAATTTAAGTAATGCTTATTATATTTCTAACATTTATTACATATTATAACTATTGGTAAATATAATAATTGTAGAGTAATTTATTGTTGATCAAAATGGCAGCAAATTGAGGTTTAAAACAGCGAGTATGCATGCATGCATATATTATACACTATACGTTAAACGCCACTGACGCTGACACCATTGCATTATAGGATTTATAGGTAATACATTTATGACATTGATGATACTGCCTGATTATTAAATCATTGGTCTAAATTCGAGCATTCACGTGAGGAGCGCCGATACTGTTTTTACCGTATCATAATATGACAGACTACACATTCCTTGTTAGCGGTGTAATGAATTCAGAATGGACTCATGCAGACCATTGGAAGCAGCGGAACAACCAGTCTCGCATATAAGAAGGGTTAAACCATTTTAAGTGAAGCTGGGTATTATATACAATATTTAGGTACCTAATTCTGTTATATGAATGGTGGAGGAGGTGGATAGGTACAAAATTAAATGAAATAGGGATCACTATAATATGATCACCATGATCGCTTCTTAACATCACTAAGCACCAACATATTGTAAAAACACTATAAGCCCGTTTATACCCCACCAATGTGTTTACCTACAACGTTAAGTTTATTATTTTAAATCTTATATTCATGGTTTTTCATGTTATTTTTTCATATCGCCAACATAAAAATTTTGATAAAACACGCCAAGGAAAGACTCTGAGTCGTTTATTATGTATGAACCCTGTCTGTCACGAGATGAAATTCAAATGAGCAATAATAAATGTTTATGCGTTTGATGTTAACCCTCGAAAAACGCGAGATATTCTCAAAAAAACATAAAACTTTACCGACGGACGGTCACTGCTGATGTGCAGACCTAACGGGCTTATGCTGGTATTTCTATGTTAGGTGGTGGTTTGTGTGGTATTGTGTTTGTATTACCACATTTTATTACATTATTTATGTGCCGCATGTTTGGAGAATAACGGTTATAATATTAGAGTACCCGTTTCATTTTAAATTTGACACGTTTTCCCCATACAGCCTTGGAGTCTAATTATCTCCATTTGTGATATTTTTATTTCCCTTCTATAATAGAAAAATGTCATAACACTTTTGTTTGGCGTTTGGAAGTGTTCCATTTTGACTTTTTAAACACTATCAACCATTGACAATTCAACTTATACAAGCCTAAGATTCTATAAACGGCAATTATTATCCAACGATTAAAAAAAAAGGAATATCTATAACGAAACCGCAAAAAGCTCGACTAGTAATCTGTACAAAATTCTCTTGAGAAACAATTCTTAAAAACTTTACTAACCAACACTCGCTGTGAACACTTGTGCCCGTAGAAAATAAAAAATGCTGCATCAACCAGACTCCGCACATTAATATTGAAGATTTGTTATCTCTTATTGTCTGGGAGTCGGTAGCGATTGCCGATTCAATGACTAAAGGACGAAGTTTCTGATATTAACATAAAACATCAGAACTCGCATTAAAGTGTCCAAATTCGACTCCCTCGGATTTTCCCCCTCGCCCCTGCCTGGGCTCGGTGAAGCGGGGGCTTTGGCGACTTGTGTCCCAAGTGACAAGTATGAAAATGCCAGAGGATTACATAATGCCACTAAATTGAATATATCGCAAATGTACGGAAGCTTTTGTACGATTTAATTATTTGATTGAATTTAATTTCATCGTTTTATAAGAGCTCGTTGTTGCGACAGAACTCTAGGCTTTGGTCCGATATTGTTTCCGTAGATGCAGCTACAGAACAATTTACTAGATCATATTTGATACCATGATCAAAAGCATCAAAGTAATATGCGATGCGCCAGGGTTGATCTTCGATGATATTGCAACCAAAATCTGATTAGTGGTAAACGTACGATTAGGATATAAATACGCTCATAAACATAATTTCATCTTTAGACCACACGACATAACAATTCCTATATTTTATTCAGCTACATCGAAATACTTGAACAATATAATAATTATCATTTATCGTTACAGGTTTTATGTACCGGAAGAACCCGAAGGGACGAGCCGCCAACTTGTGAGAACGATAAATCAAAACTTAGAAGCAGATACGAATTAATAAAATATAAGATTAAATTATGTTAAAGTTTATAAAAGTTAGTAATAAGCATATAGGTAGCTTCTAGTTGATTGTCATGTCACTGGGAAGAAAGATCGAAACGAAGTTTTAACAGATCTTTTCTCAGGCTGCCGTATGCTCACGCAAATAGGACGCTAATTTCTCATGAAAGTCATGAAACTTTACGCATAGTTTCTACAACCCCTTACCTCATTTTATAGACATACATATGTAAAACCTCCAGTTTTATTTGTACCATTGTTTCTTTCATCCAACAAAAGTGCTCTCATCATCTGTCAGCGAGCAAAGTGGCTGAGCCTTCCGCGCAAGTGCACCCGTCAGCCGTCCCGTCGCTCGTCACGCGCCTTTGTGCCGGCGTCACGGCAGCGGGACATCCTTCCTGGCGCGCTGGATCGTGAACCTTGGATTTGTCACGCTTGCGAGACGGAAAGGAATGTGGGGATGACTTCGTGATTACAACTATGTAGTTCCACTTTTAAGTTACAAATTGTGGATGCAAAGAAAAGCAGTAAGCAATGAGTCGTGATGCTATATTGCAGGCCAAGTCGTAGACACTTTTTTTTCTCAATAAATGTTAGCTAGGAATACAAGTAAACATTGTAAACTACCCAAGTTTCACGCATTTATTTATATGGAAAATTATAAATGTTATTATTAGTATGTTTTATTATAATGATAGTATAACATAAGTAGAATGGCAAACAAAACAAAGTTACATATAAAATTGTACACAACAAATATATGAAGCTGAAAACTCTAGTATAAAGCTTATAAATAAAATAAGAAAATCTTGGAAAACACCCTCAACTCCTTAGAACTGTTTTCCGTTCCGGTTTCAGACAACATGTGGGAGATAAATGCCGTGTAATGAGCCATTCACTGCCAAGAGTTCACTGCAAAGAGAGCACGCAATCAAACCGTGGATTCAGACGAGATAATACCTCGCGATATACGAGATATCTGTGTATCGCTGAGAATAAACACATTGGCAGTTTCAAATTCCATTATTTTTCTTCCCTTTCATAGCCTATATATTTTTATTGTGTGTTGCGTTTTTTTTTCTGACTAGAAGGTTATAAATATTTAGTTAAAATATGTATATTAGAATCATATTTGAACTGCATTTGTTATTGTATTTTCATGTCATTTAGGATGCAGGCTTCTTTTACGACACATACGCAACTCTGTAGAATTGCTATGCCTTTATAATATTATGTAGGTAAGTGAAAACAAGTTGTAATATAAAAAAAAAAACAATCTCGCATCGAAAATTAACTAAGTACGAATTACAAAAACTCAAATGTAAATAAACACATTGTGAACCGGATTATGACGACCGTATGTAACTAAAAAGCTCTCAATGTCAATCAGAGGAATGTAGTGGGGGATCAATGGTGGGGGAGCAAAGTGCATTGCTGTGTTGAGGGCTCAGCCGACATTGATATCTAGTCATAAGACGGGTGATTCACCACAAGCATTGCGACAAAACTGATTTGCTTCTTTTTTTTTAAGATTTTCTAAAATTAAAAGAAAAATAGAAGTCTTATGTCACGTTTACGATTTCACAAATTGAAAACGTCACAGCTACGATAGACTGAAGTTTTCATTTATTTTTTTGTGACAAGGGAGTATATTATGAATCAATAGTTAGGAATGATTCATAGAACTAATAATATACTACAAATGAACGTACATATTGGTTCACTGAGACAACTCAATCAAACATTAATACAAAAAATACAGCTCACTTCCCTGCCACCAAACTTATCTTTGGCAGATGATCCCACACAATTATGTTCCTAAACTTATATTATATAAATACTATAGTCCTGTGTACGACCACCGCTATTTAGTACTTTGGTAGGTACCGCTTACTCGTCGTCTTCAACCGAAATGTTGGTACTCGAAGTTAGCTAAATTGATCCAATCAGGAGCATCTCGCAGACTAGTGAACTAAGTTACCAAACTTGTTAAAAATACCGAGACGCTTTCACTTAGATTAAGAAAAAAGTATATTAAGCAGTTCGGGTAAACATAAAGTTTTGGCACCCACTAGGCATTAAGAGGTTTTTAAATTTATTCACCCTTCGATTCGGGAGTTTCTTGGGGAAACTTAGAGGAAATTCGAGCGATTAAACCGTTCGAAGTGCAGAAACTTAAGGGTTGTATTTGCATAACGATCGACCTGCGCAGTATGGTGGTGACGTCGATGTTTACCACCGTGTCTCAGTATGAATATGCAAGTGATGGCAGCTAGTCATTTAATTCATGAAAGTCATTTGCATTGTTTTCACAATGAGACTTTTGCTTTATATAATAAAAATACGCCTTGTTTCTATTAGCATTGCCAATATTCCATTTCAAATATTCAGTTACAACAAGAAAGTACTAGCTCTAACAACACTACGAAACGTTTTCCGTAACGCTACGAGTAATCGGCGTAGCTGCGTAGATTTCGTAGAAGCTCTACAACATTTTAGTAGGTACATAATTGCGATTTTTAAATTCTTACTCAGTTCCTTTGTATATTTACTACAAAGGCTTCAGAGAACTCGAACACTGAACCGAGTATTCAGTAATAAACGCGTAAACATGGAGTGGAAAACAAATTCCTTGATTTACTCCTGTATTTTCTACGCATTTGTTTAGTTAATAATGTTCAATAATACACGACGTATAGTAGACATCAGAGCTGTCTGCAGTGTTGGCACCCTTCCTAACCTCCATCGCATCGCATCGTCCACGCTTGAACGACCTGATGAGTCCCCGTAAATCAACTCGTTCCTCGGAAACAATATCTCCGCAAGATAGACGTTAAAAGCACAATTTGTTATCTCCATTGTGCGAACACGCCAACAGTTTACTCTGTGAAGAGTGGATTTGTTATGAGAGATGTTTGCGCAAACTGTACTCGAATGGCGGACAAATACTTGGACGGCTCCTTTCTTTGTGAGCGTGCGATATGGGAAGGATAACAAAAGTGAGTGTCGGTGTCATAGTTAAAGAGTAAATGGTTAGAAGTGAGCGGAAAATATATTTCAAAGCTTTTTATTCACTTTTAATATTCGTATCAAACGAGTGACATTAGGACTTTGAAAAATAAAATATGAGTTTATGAATAATACGTATGATATTTGTACTAATATAAATATGGTCCTCAACAGTTTAGAAGTTGCTCATTACTTTCGCGAACATAGAACGTAAAATTCGCGCGCAAACATTACTTTACATAAAGGTATCATACATTTTTGTGTGCAACCTGAAGGACATAGAAATATCAATCATAGAGTTGCATCAGGATTGCATCTGGGCTAGCGTGCTTTTAACTAAATGGTATATTAAAACATTTGAGGTACGCTTCTGAGCCGCTGCCGCCGCGCCGTAACCAAAAAAGTCAACGCATAATCCTTTTTTTTTTTGTCAGGAATCCCTTATTCTTGAACTTAGCAGCCCACCTTGATACTCGCGGATAGTTTTTGTAGTTCCAGCAGCACTTCGCAGCGTCTTGTCAAGAGCTCGCGAAGTAAGCGTCCTCCAATTAAGGCCAGCCCTTGTGTACGCCCGGACCCTGCCTGCCGGTTTTTAAATCTTCTCATAGAAGCTTGTTAGTTGCAGCTGTGGTTAACTTGTAAATTTTTTAAAGGATTGTCTGGAATCTCAAAGCTAGAATCAGTTATGTTTGTCGTAACTGGAACTAATTCACATTTAATTAACCTGACATATTGCAGCTAAACTTAAAACTATTTGAGGGAGAAAAAAATGAATGTTGTTATCAGTAAATATGGGTGAGTTTATTAATGGCTAATATAAATGGATAAAAGGTGAACCTTTGCAAAACCTGCACATTTACGGGATGTGAAAAGAGCCGCTGCCCTCTGAGGTTTTTCTTAAAGGGAAAAGATGGCGCCTCTTCAAAAAAAGGAGAGGCCTCAGTTCGCAGATTACATTAAAAAGGTGTTCCCGGGGTATGGAACGAGTAACGATTTAATCTGCTCATATTTAAATAGGTATACTTATTCTACCTGATATTTAGGAGTTCTGGTCAACCGGCAACCTTAATAAATAAGCAACCAAAGTAATAAAAAAAATCGAATACGCCTAACATAAAATATTACATGCCTACCTGAGCTGAGCTTATATCTGCTACATCGCATGATTTTGTAATTCTTCGCTGAGAGCGGCGGATCGGAATCCAGACATAACAACTTCATCTTTATGACGGGCTTTCTTCAATATAACGGAACGGAGCGGTGTAACTGCCATGTACCTGTGTTACAAGTCATAGGTATTGTTGTAAAACTTTTACAATATTAAGATAATGGATGTCATTGGAAATGCAGGCGTTTTTTAGCTGGACAATTACCTGTTTTCTGATTTCTGGAACGTAGTTTTCTCTGATTGGTCACGTGACGTTTCGACCACTTCCGGCAAGCAAGTTTGCAATCATATTATACGTTTTACAAGCGTTTTATAAGCGTAGTGAAAGTAGAAACCAACTAGGCCATCCTTACGCGAGAGACATGAGCTGCGTTTGTAGAATACCAACGGATAAATGGTGCCAGTCCAGTAATTAGTCGAACACTTATTTACTATCAAAAAATATAAATGTAAATCACGCTTATAGACAAGAAACAATAAATAATGGAACAAAGAATGATGAAAAACAAAATCAATCACGACTTCTATCATTGGATTCTTGTCCAGCAGTGCGTCGAGAACGCAGTCAAGGTCTAGCAGTGCAATAATAAATGACTTTTCCTTTTACCTTACCTTCTGATTTTCATATCAGCTTTTCACTTGTACCGTGCCACACTAAAGTACAGCGTTGGAGCTCGGTCTCAATTATTAAACAATGCAATCGTCTGCCCGCGCAACCCTAACGTTAATACTTGAAGACCTGTATCTAGGTCACGGTACGTGATACGTTATACCTGTAGTCATCTTACAAACCATTATAAGTAGGGGCTGTTAGCTGTTTATAAAGTATGAAGGAGAATAAAAACTTTTATTACATGACTTATGCTTCTGGATTTATACATGGAGCTTATCCTCAAAACTGGGTTTTAATAGTAAATTAATCTAAGCGTTTATGAAGTGATTCAAGTTTCTAATAAATTGTGCAAAGTTTATTCATATTTTATTACAGGTCTGTATTCAAACATCGCGATTGGAATTCCAGCAAAGACAACAGTGTAGAAATACTATGCAAGATTCCACGCTATTGTGAAAGCCATCATCGCCTTTACTACAGTGATAACGTGAGTAGGTATCTAGGTTAGTCTATTACCTAAGTGTTATTAAGAGACCACTCCTATTATTTCTGCTCCATTTTTTCCTTTGACTATACTAAATACTTGATTCTAATAATTATGATATCAGATACCATGGAGATCGCGTGTGATAGTGTGAGTACATAATTTAGTAATGTAACGTTTTGGGACATCCCAGTCGTAAATAAGAAATAGGGTGTGATAGATTTTGTGAGTGTCTCACCTGTTTTTATATGGTTTGTCCCTTTGGATTCGGTTTAGTAGATTTAGATTACAATTTTCATATTTATGAAGGTCTCATCGATGTATTGCTTACTAATAATTTAGGCGACTACCAAGTACCACTACGCCTCTTGCCTCCTATATAATAATGCATTGTATATTATGATTAGTAAAGTATCTAAGGGATGGGTTAACTGGTTATTTGACATACAGCACTAATGCAATTATCAATAGTGTGCCTATACTTTGTATAATGATACAGTTGATCAAGGAATAAATAAAAGAGTAAGTCCAAATGTTTACTTTTATTTAAAAGTTTAAAATCACTACTCTGTTATTCAAATATTTTAGGCGTGTATCCAATTTGGTTCGTTATACAACTACATAATAATATGTTTTTAAAACATTCATCATCGTAAAATATTAAGCAATTCTAATACAATATTATTTTTTGAAAACAATTACGCCTATAAACTTTGTTGTGTAAACAGTTTTAGAAAATTTAAGCAGTGATAATAGCAGTTAAACATTTAATTTTTTGCTACACAAATTATATGTACGAGTATAACTTACACAAAATTCTATTGGGAATCGTATAATTATGTGGTTTTATTTACACTACTAAAACGCAAAATTACAATAATTTAACCTTGTTTTGTATAAGTTGATTAATAACTAAAACAGTAATTAGTTTATCATAAGTATAAATTAGACCCGAGCTCATACTGAGAACATCCTCTTTGCATTAAATAATAAGACGATCAATATAGCAATAGAATTGGAACACCAACTCTTCATTATTTTTCAAAAATTTGTTCTAAGAAAACTTTCTTTTCAGTTTTGAAAGCATCTTCGTTCGATAACCGTAGCGCAGTCCACTCTCCCCATTTCCCTAAATATCCTTGATAAATTCACCAACATGTTAACATCATTATTTCTACACAACCAAAGGTTTAATATATTCTCCGTGGGAGAACATGTATTTGAAAAGTAGTAATAGTATGACGAAATCTTCAAGTTCTCAGCTAACAATCTCCAGTCATTCCCTTTGGCCGTTTGACAGTCTAGAAGCTTGCACAGTATCACACGGTCGGATTTAGTCAAAACATTACAACGATAGTTATGATCCATGGAAAAATTACTCCTAAAAGTGTTATTCTTGTAAACAAAATCGTATCTACCCTCCTTTTTAGTAAGCGAGGAATAGTTGAAAGGATTCTCCAAAATATTAACTGTGTCCGCGCTTGAACAACTGTATCTCTTGCAATATAAATTAGAGTTTAAATCGTTAGTTTTAAGGTTGAAATTGACAGAGTTGGACTGTTTTTCCTTTTGGTATGCGCACATGTTTAAGTCAAAGCAGTTGATCGCGTCCGTCTGTTGGAGGACGAATATGCAATGAAGAGATCTGACCGTCATGTTCCAAACTTGAGAATAACTTAACTCTTGATATTTCCCTCCCGATTGAACCTTCCAGCCGACCCCTACATCTCTTATATTGAAACATAAATCAGAGCAATTTTCCTGAAAGGGAATAGTTTTGGGATCGCAAAGCAAAGACCCGCCTGACCGCCTTTCGCTTTCAAAACACTCGTAGAACGCGTAAGGGGTGTCGTTGAACACATGTATCTTCAAACTGTAGTAACTATCGTCCATTCTTTTGGATATAAACACGGCAAGTTTGAGTAACTTTGCGTCTAGACCGCTGAAACTTCTGCCGACTAGAACAAAGTCGCTTAGAAATTCGCACACGAGGTAAACTTTGGCGGGATCCACTTGGGCAAAGAGGGGGCTTCCAGGCGTTTCTTGGCCCAAAGTCAAAACTTTGCGCCATTCCCTTGTGTTGATCTCTTCGGGCCGCTGCAAGATGGATAGGAGCCAGCTGGTGTTCTTGAGCGCCGCGCAATGCGGGAACGAAAGGACCACCCCCTTGCAGAAGTGAATGTTTCTGGGGCCGCAGCGAATCACCGGGCTTAGTTGAGTCTCACCTGTTGAACGATTAAGTTTATTATGAGTTAAAGTTAAAAGACGTTGAAAACCGTTGATCTATAATATAAAATAAGAGGAAAGTAACTAAAAATAAAATATATCTCCATATTCAAATACTCAGACCAAGATTAAACAAAAATATCTCAATTTAAATTGGCAGAGAGAACTCAGACAATCTCGTATATATTCTGAGATTGAGGTTACCTCTAAAAGACTGCATAAGGCACAAATAGGTTGTCCAAATATAACACCCCAAATAAACTGACCCGTCCGGTGCTATTGCAATGTGACCTGACATTTGAGATTGAGGTCAGGTCTACATCATTTTCTATACTTGTAACATTTAAAATAGGTCAAAACCGAAATCAACAGTCTAAAATCAGAACTAAAGTCGACTTTGACTAAATGGGACTCAAACACAGAAATTTCAGTTCAAAATAGTGTTTTGTAGACTTGAATTTTTGAAATCTAGATCAGTAAAAATAACTTGACAGACGACATAATTGCTGCCTGGTATTGATGGAATTAGATTTAATTCTATTTGGATCGAATGAGTTTAACTAAGCCAAAATAGTATACAAAATAAAACGTGTAAACGAACAAAAAACAAATCTGACAATATTTTTTGTTTATCTTTTCAAAACTGAATCATATTGCATTCAGTGAAGTTGATATTTCTCAAAAAAAATGCACTCAAAAAGCACTCGCAAATAGGGATTTTTATATAAACCTCCTAAATAACCCCTAAGGTCGCATGCCCTGACATTTCGGATGTAGGTCATGCCTCACCGCGGCTTAAGTTAATCCTGTCTCTGTAGGCACAATAGACGAGGTTTAATATTAACAGAACTCCCTGGACGGGTTGCAGGTGTTTTGACGGGACGGGGCGGTGAAATGTCGTTAGGGTTATTTTATTGGGCTAAAGTTTATCGGATTTTGGTCTTTTGAATTGTCATGGTGGCGTAACAGATGAATGAAGCAACACTTTTAGTTAGTAGTAAGTAAACTTTAACTTTGCGCCATATCTAAATGTGTTGCCCAAATAAAGTTAACGTCAAGTCCCAACACTGTTTTGTATAGCTTCCTGGTTAATACTGTTACTATACAGGTAAGTGAGTCCCAACAGATGGTCAGTTTTCTACCTTCAATTTATTTAGCTCAGTTGTATAAGACACACCTTCTTGAAGTAATGGTCTGTTCCATTCTTCATCTATAATCTCCACCGAAAACAGTTCATCCCCTTTCTCAACGACTCCATCCGGTACAAACAGGTTCACACCGCATTTGTCCAATTTTAACCAGTTCCCTTCGATTGACACAATTTTTGAAATTGCCGTCTCTATATTACTGGTCGTGTATTTGGCATCGTTGGACGCGATGTTTTTGAGCGAAGGTGACATTTCTACACTTTCTTTGCCATATGATGAGTTAGCTAGAAGTAAAATAAGAAATGAGAAAACTCGGGAAAGCTGTTGGGGATTTCAAGCATAAAATAAAGCGGGTTTGGACTCTTCTCTCAAGCGTTACATTTCTTGATTCACATAGCCCATAATCAAACTTTTATTGGAGTGACATCATAGGTTTTTATCAGTTAGCTGTATGTCTTCCAAATTGAAGAGACTGTGGAATCTGAATAAAGAAATAACATTTACTTATATCTATCAGATGATATAATGATTATATAATCAAGCAGACGCCGTTTTTCCGGGAAATAGAGGTACGAGTATGGGCCGAAACCATTATATTAAACACAATAAGCACTACAACTATTTATAGTAACGACAATGTATGAGAAGATAAAGAATTAGAGAAGAGTCTATTGGTGCAGTGGACTCACAGCTCATATAGCAGCTAGAGTCGGAGCGGTTTGATTGAACACTACCCTTGCAAGCGTGCGTCCTCTCACTGCCCGGTCTCACAGTCCTTACCTCAAGGTCTAATGGTGCTATGTAGCTGAAAATATATTAGACAATAATAATTATACTACCTATAAAAGACGATTTGAATGTATTAAAAAATCAAAACAAGGAAAAATATATAAAAATTAGACAACAGAGGTAGAAAAATACTTTTATGTGCGCTATGCTCAATTTATAAAAATAGCAGACCAGTTAAATAATTAGGATACGGTGATACGACGACCAAGGTTAGGAAATTCTTACCTATCAGCTAATTGTGGAACTTCGTACAAATGGTCGTGCTTTGTATTTATTGACGGGGTTCTATGTCTGTGCGTCTTTCTAGAATCTATTGTGTGGAACTCTTCGTGAATAGTTAAATCTGGCTGATTGGTTAGTGTCCTCTTTAACACACTACCTAAATAATTTGACCCTGTAATTGAAAGAAAACAATCAAATATTGAATTATTAAAAGTATAGCTTGCAACTATAAAGCTTCAATCAAAAAACTAGATACGTTACCTGAATGTGGTTTAACATACGGTGAGTTTTCGTTAAATTTTATCTTCATGTATTTTATACCCAATACCATAACAACAATAAATATTAAGAAAGCAATTGACAACGCTAATAATAAAGGCCAAAATGATGATCCTGAAAATGGAGACACAGTAAGTTAATGTTAATGTTGTATTAAAAAAGTAAAATAAACAATATACTATTTATACAATTAAATTTTAATAAGGTAGGTAATCAAAAGGATACATCTATAGGATTAATCTAAGCACTAAACGAAACATCCTAGTCTATACTAACAGGACTTACTAGAGAAAGGGGCTTACATACATATTTATGAATAGAGCTTACCCCAATGAAAGGGAGAACAATCTCAAGATATATATACGAAAAAACAAAATAGCTAAGAAGGAGTTTCCTCATGTATTCCTTGGTGTTCTTACCATCGTTTATGGTCTCAGATTTAGACGTCCTTACACAATGTGGACATTGTACCTCTACATAGTTTTTTCCATGGCAAGGAGTGCTAGTTAAACACCTTCGTGTCCTCGTTTGGATACAGTTGGAATCGCATTGAGACCATTCTGACCATTGAGACCAACGACCTGAAAAATATTTTTTTGGTATTATAATATTAGATGTCACCGGTGAGTGCCTGTGTCTTCGGTCATCGTAGAGTTTTATTTATATATACCGAAATTTCTTCGAATTCTACCGAATTCTTTCAGAATAATATGCATTTATTGAAATATTAAAAATGAATGGTGACTTTACCAAGTACAATGTCTGGTGATTCGTCTGCTAACGCATCAAAACTGTCAACATAGATATCTGAAAAATAAATTTGTATTATTTATTTAAACATTATTGCTATACAGCGTCGCAAATTCGCAATGCACCGAGAATTTCCGGGACATTCGCTTCCGCCAAAGGTTTCTTAATATTACCCATATCACAGACGGCACAGTCCTGGGTCTTTTGGACATCGGGCCCCATGCATGGCTGTCCTCCGTTCAGCGGTCTTGGCGCAGAACAGCTCCTCACTCGGCGGCGCCCTGCTCGCCGTCTCCCGCACTCACATGCGCTCCACGCCGACCAAGCGCTCCAACCACCATTCACTAAGTGAAACAATATATTTATCAACACGTTATTTGATTAACATCTATTTTTATACTATGGGAGAAATAGAAACGGAAATTTTCAGAACAAGTCTTTATCGCATTAGCATTCGATTTAAATTAATTTTAACGCTAAAGCTAATTTCAACATCAAAAGAAAATATAAAAATAGAGAACGCGAAATACTAAAGAATTCACAGCTCTATTCAAAATTCTAGCTACAAAAGAAAGTTCACGCTAACATTCGTGCGATACGAATGCAAACATACCGAATACAGTGAGTAAGGCGGGCTCGGAAATCCGCTTTCCCGCTAAATTTTCCGCGACGCATGTATAGTTCGCCATATCCTGAAACAGGAGTTGGTATTTCGAATTTGGTTAACACTAGTATTCACTAGTGCAATAGTCATGCAGGTCGAAGTCGACAAATTGTAAATAGTGGCAAAATCAAGCAAATAAAGCTAAGTTTATTTGTTTAAGTTTGTGCCAATTTCAATAGGTATGTTGAATAAATTGGAGTACAAACAAACTTAGCTTGCTATTATTAAACTACACTATTTATGTCGATGTCACCTTCTGATGGCTGATGCCATCAGAAGCATATAATTTGGCTTTTTGCTACACTAAGATTTCTTGCGCACACAGACATAGTATCAAAAATCATAATACAGGATATAAAAATTATACATTATGCATTCAATGGATTTAAATCTACTTGATGTATAAACCAAAAGCGATCCCAACACGACTTATTTAGCAGAATTGTGTCTTACCAACAGCGTCGCCTGCTTGATACCCAAGTCTCCATCCTTTGATATCTGCACATTATCATCTACCATTACTGGGGCGCCGTTTTTCAGCCAATACAATTGTGCGAACGGCGCCGCCGGTGGTGGCTCACATCGGAAGGTGACCGGGCTGTACTGTTTCACTAGCTGCGACTGAGGAGCCAGTGAGAAGTGCTTCTTTATGTCTGGAGTGTAGAAAATTGTGTCAGAAAAGAGGCTCTACATCATACAGGTTAACTGTGGTGGCGGGCGCTGTATAACGGTAGTGAATCTTCAAAACTCAAGGTGTTATTTGTTTTTTTTTATCGTGCAGATCGCAAACCTGCGCCTGCTGCTGATCCTTAAAGCTACAGAAGAACATGAGTCTGCTATAAATAACTGTCCAAAGTAGCGATTCCGATCAAACAAAACATTGGTAGAGTTAGCCGAATGACTACTCGTACCTATTTATGTTCCTCTATTAGTAAAACTTACATGCAAGCTCAATAGTAGCAGGTTGACTCCTAATATGTCCTCTACTCGTCCAAGCAAAACAGGAGCACTGATACTTATCACTGCCAAAGTAACTGTCTACATTTTCCCTGGTCACTTTGAGTTCGCCTTCAATGATCCTGACTCCAGTTTGGGGGTCCACAAACTCGAAATTGGCCGCTTGGGTCTTAACCCCGTTACATTTGAAGTATATCTTTAAAAAAATATTATATTTTCACGCTTAAGCTTATGTGATTTGGTACTAATAATAAAGCATACTGTCATCTACAGAGCGGTTCAACATTGTTGGAGATGAAGTGTCATCCTCGTCCCTATATCCTAATATTCCATCATTTTGAATAAGATTAAAAATAACATTTTACAGTAAAACTTATAGGGCATAGACGTACTCGTAGGTATACCTAAATGGTAGACGTACCTATACCTAAATCGTTTGTAAATTTATTTTCCATATATTAGAAGTATTATTTTCTTGAAATCACTCTATATACGTAACTCCATATCTCATCTCATATTTTTTTTCCATAATTTGAAAATTCGATTTTATCTGTACTTACTTCCAAAGCATTTGCAGCGCGACACTTTAATATAGCCGGCTTATTTTTGACAACATAAGTATTTTCAGGCTCCAGCAAAAATATCGGCAGGTTATCTTTTGTGGTGTGCAAAGGTATCTTATCGTCTAGCGACTCTCCGTCTACATCCGATTTCGGCGTCGCGAAATCTGATGAGTCTTTGTAATTCGCCTCTTTAGTGTCATATTCGTAATCTAAATCAGGGCTTTCATCATCTTCGTCTTCTATGTCATCGTGGTTTATAAAAACTGGTGGTAGAAAATAATCTTTCGCTTCGTTTGGATGGTTATACTCTAAGGGTGTATCTTCATTTTTGTCTTGGTTCGTGTCGTCATCATCGTGGGGTATCTCTAAAAAAGAGGAAAGATTGAAAATGACAAAAACGTGTAGTCACCCTCAATATTATTTATTTGCTTAGTGAAAAGTGTTTGGCATTTCCAGTTGATACTGCCTAATAAAATAAAAAAACGTCTTAAATTGGGTTAATGGGTAATATAGTTGGTGTTATGACAAAAAATAGTAATAATTATTCATTGTAAGTTTTGTTACCTGTAGTAAGTATTTAATTATTTGTTTGCAAGAAATTACGAATATCTACTATATCAGTATTAAAATTTGTATAAGTATTAGGCTTTGTTGCGGCGCCTATTTATTTACTAAGAGCACGACCCAACGACGCTTCAATTATTACCTAAAGTAAAAGCAACCGTAATTTTCTCACTTGTTACAAAAACGATTTGAGCCTGGCCATGTAGGCAATGTTGAATTTATAACTAAATTATTAATAACTCCAGTAAACTTGTCCCAAAACGAGTATTTATTCCCTTCAAGTTAACCATCCAAGGATTAACAAGCATCATGAAAGCTTCTACCTACAATCTACAGATGTTAAGTTTTTACAAAAAAAAATATATTATTAGAAACAAAATTATAACTTTATAAATACTTTTCAGTGGTGCCGACATCATCTTAATATATATAAATGACGTGTCACGTTGTTTGTCCGAGATGGACTCCTAAACTACTTAACCGATTTAAATCTAATTTGCACGTAGTGTGCAGTTTGATCTAACTTGAAAGATAGGGTAGCTTACTTCTCAATTTATAGTCGCAATAACAAAAACCTTAGCCACAGCAACGCGTGGCCGTGTCTGCTAGTATTATTATAATTAATATTTAACAGGTAAGTATTTACAAAACTTCATATTCGAAGTATTGTTACAAGAAATACAGGTAGATAGCCTTTCGAACGGTGTGCGGATAAGCATTTATCTCAAGAGTAACTTCTATTTTCATAATAAAATTATGATTTATGCTTCTGTACCCTACATTATACATCAAAATTGAATAGAAAACTTCTAGATTACTTACTTTTTGAGGAAAGTTCCCCATTCACGTGAAACGCCAACAGCACGTGTGCAATCAAGATGCATATCCAAAAATTCACTTCCATTTATAAACTCAAACGTATCCAAAATACTTATAACAATTGCATTTGCTTCAACCACATCATTGCGTTTCACAACTGCGATAGCTTTTTCACATTGTTCAATGTTCTATATACCTATACCTACGTTTGAAACTAAAATTAAATTCCGAACATGGTCTGTTTTTCACTACACCATTACACTTTTACCTTTAACGTAGCATTAGGAGTACCTAATAACTAAAATTTTAAACCAATTTATTGAATCACAATAAATCTTTTTTTACAACATCGAAAAATATATCGTAAAAGTTTACAACTGACCCTATGAGGGGTGTAACGAGTGTGAACTGCGCGACGCTTTCTATAGCACTGGCGCGTTAGGGTGAATGGGTGAGCTTTCAACCCTTATGACGCTTACTGCGCATGCCTGAAACTTTTTTAAAACTTTGCAACCAGTATTCAAGTTCAAAATAAAGTTGATTCTAACGGGTTTGTGTAATTTGGTCATACATTTTCAGCATCATACATTGAGTGCAATTTGGTCACATGTCAACATGCTTCACAATTTATATTCCAAACTAGCTGTGCCCGCGACTTCGTCCGCGTGGAACAATGATAAAATTCACCTTTTAAACCTTCCCTGGACTTCCACAAATCATTCAAGATCAAAATCAGCCAAATCGGTCCAGCCGTTCTCGAGTTTTAGCGAGACACACGAACAACATTTAATTTTTATATAATATATAGAAGAAGAAGATAGAAGATTAAATTGTTTCTGGTGATAATATTCGCGAGAAAGATTAGTCGCTCGGAATCTATAATAATATAGGTACCTAGGTACTTATAAATCTAGGGTAACTGGCTGGATAACAAAACAAGTTGCGTGCTTATCAAAAAGTTTATCTAGTTATATACAAAAAAAAAAGTATCAAACACTTTCACAAAGAAACACACAAGCATAATTATGATTATAATCGAGTCCTATAGGAAACTTAAAATTCATTTACGTTTCTTACAAATACCAATAATACCTGCAAACTAGTTCAAGACATTTTTAGTGCAACTTATGAAACTACAGGGGGCAAATAATTAGCAGTAATTTAAATACCATACCCTTCATTCAGGTTCATTAAGTATTCCTGAAAATAGCTGCTCTGTTCCAGCTTGGATGTAAAACAAGAAAGGGTGATCCGCGCGAAAGTTAACACTGCCGATATATGCAGACAAAATGCTTAAGTTTATGCCTGGAAAAAATATGTATATACAGTTACAAGCGGTGGTAGCCTAGTGGGCGAACGTCCGCCTTCCCAAGCGGAGGTGGCGAGTTCAAATACCAGTGCGGGCACGTACCAATGTGTTTCTTGTTAAAACATATGTACGCAATAATAATTATTCACTCGTAATTATCCACTCGCTTTTCGGTGAAGGAGAACATCGTGAGGAAACCAACATGCCCGAGAATTATTTCGTAGGCATGTTATCCACCAATACGCACCGAGCCCCCGTGTTGGATTATGGCCTAATCCTCCCCACGAAAGTGATGGGAGGCCTTTGCCTAGCAGAGGGGCAGTTACAGGCTATATACAACATCAACACACACAGTTATAAATATTAAACTCGTTGACATTATAATTTATATTATTATGCTATCATATAAGGAATTGCAGTTTCACATAGTTATTAGTAGGGGTAGGTAAATTATAATTTCTTACCCGAAGCGGCCGCTGCTTCTGTTCCTGTTTCATGCACTTCTATAACTGCTTTCTGAACGGCGCTAGTTATTTCAAGTTCCCTGTTTACTACTATTTGTTTGAGGCCCGTTTTGGGTTTGAATATGTGCTCCATTCCAATCTGTAATTACATACATTTACAAATTCATGAAATAAACTTGACACATCATGAATTTATTTGTAAATCCAGCTATAATAAGATTTCCGCAACGCGACGGCTGATTCTAATGTTCTTTATTTTCTGAATCTCCCATGATAAACTAGCTTCTTACCTTTTCATACATATTTTTTAGGTCTAGCGACGTAGTTATGGAGAATTTAGGTATTGACAAATCTACATTTGTTTGTGTTAGTGTTCTCATGGCTTCTTTCAATAGTTTTGGAGACGATCTCAGCTTGTTAAGTAGTGCAGGTAGCCCACTCTTGTCGAAAGGTAAGACGATAATGAAGGATGCCTTCGTACCTTCGTAGGGTATTTCAATTATCTGTTAAAATAGCACGTCATAGTAGTCATCCAAGTAAGCCATTGCTGCGAATATTTGGACATATTTTGTAACTCAATTGCACTAAAACGGCTAAGTACACGCCACGGATTACAATGAAATTTAGCACAAAAATGTCTTTGGAGGGATAACAAAACCTACAAGATAAAATACGGGGAGCAGCTAGTTTTAATTTAAACCTAAAATCAGCTCTGTCGAACTCTAAAAAAGGGGCTATTTACGGATGACTTTTTAGAAATGTGAGCATACCGAGCATGTTTGGGATAACATTGTACGAGTATAACACACCTGGGAATTCAGAATTTCACTTTTCCCGTACATATAATGAGAGGTACGCGACATCATCCTAACATTTTGTTTACCGGAAGGTGCGTGAAATACTTCTTCTGTTACTTTTATAAAAGGATGTTTCCATTTTCCCTGAAATTAATATATCGAGCAAATTTTTATATTCATAACAATAGATATAGGTACCTACTTATAAGTCGAAAGAATAACTTAAAAGAATAAACCTTGAAATATATTGCGTTTACTATAACCAAAGCTGACTCTGGTGTTATTTGATCGGTATTGAGTAGCGAAGGAATCATGCCATGAGTTTGTCTGGAAACCTGAAACAAATTAAATGACGAAAAAAATATGTAATACTTAATTGATACTAAGTTTGTTGATGTTGATTGAATTATTGGCATACTGACTGGCTTACTATTTAATCCTAAATATTATACTCCCGTGTACACAACGATCCAGAGAGATAATTTGGAAACAGCAAAAAAACTTATGTAAATTGACAATTATTAAAAGCAACATGTTGATAAGATTTAGCAATAATAGTTTATATTGTTCAAGGTGATCAACTTACCCAGCCGTTGATCTCGTCACATGCCTTCTGCGGGTTCTTGAAGGAGACCTTCTCAACGCCGGAATTGAAGACTTCTCTAGAAGCTTTAAGGAATTTTTTCTCGATTTCAGCTGTGTTCGACACGTATATTCTGCTCGCAACGTCTAATTTCACACCGGGAAGGTGCTGGAGATCGCTGATCAACTTCTCGAACGAGATCTTTATCTTTTGGGGTGAAGATAATAATACAATTTTATGTAGAAAATATGGATTCCGAATAACCTTTAGTGCTAGGTAGGTACAATGTCGTAGTTCGGCTCTTATGTCAACTGAGCCCGCTCCAAACTTTGTTCGCGGGATGAGTTGACGTAATGCGTATTTTAATCGGTCAACTGAGCCCGTTACCAAAATTCTCAATTTGTACAGTCACGGGTAGAATAACATGACAGCGCAGGTGACAGGCTCAACCGTATAATATACCCAGTTAGTTTTACCATTGCGGCCACCTTTTTGTGACCGCTGTCGAGTTCGACAGTTCGAACGTCGTCGTTTCGTATATTTATCTAAGGCATAATGCATTATCTAATAGGTATGTAGTCTTTTGTTATTCTTTATCTATTTCAGTGGGTTAATTCCCCTTTGCTTTACTCGAAAAGCGTATGGGGGATGCTATAGGTAGGTAGGTACTTTGTCGAAATATGATCAAGTACCTACGTACCTACAAAGAAAAGAAGTTAAGTAAATATTTTGTTCTGAACGGAACATTCATAATTATAACCATATAGAAGCGTAGCAGACGACGCTACGTAGGTATACTTAGGTACTAACCTACTACAGGAGGTCTTTATACAATCGTCAAATTTCGGCATACCTACCTACCTATACTTAATTCGTTCTATATTATTAAATATACCTATAGATAGGAACCTTTAAAACACATTTTGTGTACTAAAACGAACCTCCCTGGACTTTGTCACTCCAATCATATCAAACAATTCCTTCTGAGTGCGACCCACAGCACCGAACGCAAGTTTTCCTAGAGGCAATAAAGCAGACACTGGCGAACAAACCACATTGTTCCAACCATCCTGGAAGGCTGCTTGCTGAAAATTTTAGATATAGGTTACCAATAAAAAATGAAACACTAAAGATTAGGTTCAATATACAAAATACGATCTACGATAATGTTAAAAAAAAAATAGCTATTGCGTGGTGTCCAGTCGGGCTCACTGTATTTTAAATCTAATCTAAGTAATTCTACCATTATGGATATAATGGTAAAATTACCTTCTTTAAATTTTCGTCGAAATTCATTCAAACATGATACGACGACCATTAGGTACCTAGGTAGGTACCATTATCCACAGAACAACCTTTATCTTGACAAATTATGTTTTTGGAGTGAGATGAAGATCTGTGACAATTTTTAATTGCTATAATGGTTTTGTGTTGATCTTAACACAATAATAATTTAGACCCTGTTGCGGCGATGGATGAAAATTAAAAGTGACAAAGTAACAGAACAGCAGCTGTTGAGTATATACATACATACCTACCCAAATAATAAGTTAAGTATAGGTACTACGTACTATAGGTACGTTACGTAGGTACCTACTAGTACATTAGGTAGGTACTATAGCATAGATACCTATAAGATAGGCTGTTAGGTAACTGGTTCAAACAAAACTTACTATCGCATATTTCTGCCTCAGTTTCCCTTTGTAATTAATGTCTGTATTGTTTGCATCCGGAAATTCTTTCAAGTCGAGAGCCGACTCCTGGCTTGAATTGGAAGTATAATCCGACGATGTATTTTCTGTATTTTTAATTTTTGCTGACAAGTTTAAAGTTATCGAAGTTGTTAATATTGTATCTAAAACAAATTGATTACTTATAAGTACCTAATTATAATTATAATCCGATGATAGAGCGGATGCAGAGCGTACCTAGGTAGGTACCTACTATGTTAATTTATATTATGTTAAGTAGGTAATCATATAATTCACAAGAAAAAAAATTGCTTACAGGTGAATAATAATATTTTCATGATTAATCTTTTTACTTATAAGTAGATATAGGTAGGTAGGTATACTCATTTAGAATTTATATGGCTTGTTGTAGCATTGATGGAATTCGCTACGTGAAATCGAAACATAGTGGTTGATCACGGTAACTCGCGGGCGCGGGCGCGGTAGACGTGGCTTAGATCACACGTGCGATTTGTACGTGAACACGGTCATGACAATGTCTTGTTACTTGTATGCCAATTATTATGTTTGATATTTCGCTGCCTCGCCCGCGAGTTACCGTGATCGAGCACTTATAACTACTTAGTTACCGCAGGTATCTTGGTACGGTAAGTTAAGTTAGTATATATTATATTTTTATTTTAAACTAAGTACCTACTTAGGTACATTATAGGTACTGTAATATTAAAAAATATATATTGATGTTTCACGGTAGGTCGGCCACAACAAGCCCAGATATGTAACTTTATACCTAAGTCAATTGCAGTCAGTAGGTAAGTAGGTACTTTTGATTGCAGTCTGCAATAAAAAGTAAACAAATAATTTCATGCTCATTAATCATCTTACCTAGGTTAGGTATAAGTACTTATAACATTTCTATTTCACATCAGTCTCTAGTTCTGTAGGTACCAAGAGCTAAACAGTTTGACATGGTAGACCTAAAGTTATATTAGGTAGGTATATCTCTATCTCACTAACAAAAATGTGCAAGTTTGCGAGTGTGTTTGTATGCTTGATACCTACTTCTTAACGCTCAAAGAGCTCGACCAATTTTGTATGGAGGTAGCTAACTAACACCCTGAATTAACAAATTAATTAGTAGTCTATGCCAGCTGCATTAGCCACATATAGAAAGCACAAAAAATACTCTATCATGGTACAAAAAAAAACTGGCAAGCGGCTTGATTGCCAGTCTAACAGATTGGGCACCCCGGGCATAAAGGAAATAAATACTCAGGGAGGGAAGAGACTCAGGTTACCCGGGGACGTAGGTTCCGCGCGCTTCAACCAGGGTAAAGAGCCCTATTTCTCAGCCGGAGTTTTGGCAGGAATCAGATAAAAATATTGTACCTAGTCAGGTCATAAATTCTGTCACATGTTTTATATAAAATAATTGAAACAAGTTTATTCATTATGTAACCATTTATATACCAAAATGAACTTAACAAAACATAGATTCTTATGACACTAAAGTTTATTCAAAATGACCTCCGTGATTTTGAATACAGGCCTTCAATCTGCGCGGCCAGTCGTCTATCGCAGCACGAACGAGGTCCATGTCAATATCGGCGGCTGCCTTAATCAAGGATGTCTTGAGTGACTCCAAATTGGGATGAGGCTTTGAGCACGCCTTTTCCTCCAAGTGTTGCCATATCTTGTAATCTAGCGGATTCAAATCTGGACTGGAGGAGGGCCAGTCTTCGTGCCGGATGAAGTCGATTTCACGCGCCGCCAGCCAGTCTTGTGTGCTCTTCGCTCTATGAGCTGGCGCCGAATCTTGTTGGAATACCCAGTGCCTGTTATTAAACATGGTATGAGAAACAGGTTCCACAAGGTTCGTCAGGACTGTATTTTGATACACAACTGCATTCGTTTTTACACCTTTCTCACAAAAATGTACCTCTGTTAAGCCCCAATAAGACACTCCCAACCATACCATGAGCGAGGATGGAAAATGACCTCGTTGGACACGCGGAATACGGTTGCTCGCTTCTTCACTACTGTGTGCGTACACCTTATCATTTTGTTTGTTGTAGCTCTCTTCTACGGTAAAAATTTTTTCATCCGAAAAAAGAATTTCCCGATATTTTTTTCCCGCGTACCGCTTCAACAAAGCGCGGCATCTCTTCAGTCTCAGGTCCATTAGACGAGCATTCAAATGATGTCCTGTTTTTCTTCGATATGCCCGAAGCCCTAAGTCTTCATTTAACACCCTTTTCACCGTGGTTCTGCTTAATCCCATCTGAAGGGCCAACAGTTTCTGCTTACGTTTGGGATTTCTTTGAATTCGCGCCTTCACAGCTTTTATCACTGCTGGAGTCCTAACAGACCGAGGGCGACCACTTCTTGACCTGTCATCTACACTATTTTATTTATTTATTTTTATTATTTTGTTTTAGTTATGGCTTCGCACGGTTTGTGCATTTAGCCAGTGTCAAGTATTTTATTATTTAAGTTTTTCTTAATTTCACATTATGAAAGTCACAGCAATATAGCAATCGTGGTCAAGTAGTCAGGTCAATTATTTACATCGTCAAAGTCACGATTCAGTAAAGTAGTGGATGCTTTACTGAAACTTCCTGGGAGTTTTGGTAAAAATGCGAAATGACACGTTTTTTGAGTTTATATCATTCGCCCACACTCATGCACGTTAACGAACACTTAATTATTAATATTCCACCAATATTACACATTAACACTCGAAGAAACACAAGTTTGAGAAAATAACATAAAACCAACAACGCCTCACTATCGGATTCCCGCCAAAACTCCTTTCTCCATCTACACTAGAGTCTTCATTGTATCGTTTGATGGTACGATAAACGAATCTCTTTTCTTTTTTTTTTCTTTTTTTTTGTTTTAGTTATGGCTTCGCACGGTTTGTGCATATAACCAGTGTCAAGTATGTCTTTTATTTTAAGTATTTCTTAATTTCACAAGAAAGTCACAGCAATGTTATAGCAATCGTGGTCAAGTAGTCAAGTCAATTATTTACATCGTCAGTCACGATTCAGTAAAGTAGTGGATGCTTTACTGAAACTTCCTGGGAGTTTTGGAAAAAATGCGAAATGACACGCTTTTTGAGTTTATATATCATTCACCTACACTTGTGCACGTTAACGAACACTTAATGGTTAATATTCCACCAATATTACACATTAACACTTGAAGAAACACAAGTTTGAGCTAATAATACAAAACCAACAACGTCTCACTATCGGATTCCCGCCAAAACTCCAACGAATCTCTTGGTTATATTAAAATTTTTCAGTATGTCAAAAATTTGAATTGGCGCGTAACCGCAACGATGCAACGCAATAACTGCAACACGGTCTTCTTTAAGCGCCCACTCCATATTTAAAAATGAGTAAAATTCTAAAAAGTATACATTTTTATTTTCATGAACAATTCGAAATTCGAATTCAATAAACTTTTTTGTGGCCAGCATTCTAAAAGAAAAGTTTTCACTGTGTGACAATACTTATGACCTGACTAAGTATAATATTTGACACTGGCTAAATGCACAAACCGTACGAAGCCGTAACTAAAAAAAAGGAACGAACAGCGAAAGTAAAGTCTCCTGACATTTTGCTTGACTTCACTCACTTGACAGTTGAGTTGACAGCTAAGTAAGTGTAATTTGAGATTTTGTTGACTTGGGCTTGGGATCGATATAATCCAAAATATTTGTTCATAAATCATCAAATTCCAAAGCAGAGGACGACATTTGTGTTTCTTGTTGTTACTGCAATATACCAGACCTCTTCAAATAACATTTAGCTCGAAATATTGAAATATCCATCGTCGGCCACCGACCGGCTATACCGTAGAACCTTACAACATTGCCTTTGCAGTACAACTTTGCCAAAACCCGAAAAATAAACAAAAGTTGTCGTGGTAAATTTAGTTTATAAGATAGCAACAGTTTTGAGTGTTTGGGTAAATCTCAGACATATTTAAGGCAATACAAGCTATTAGTTCTGTTCCTAACTTCGCTGAATTTCCTGACAGCGGCCATCAAAGTAGGGGTAGTCGAAGGTGGTGTCAATTCCGTGTCGCAGATTTTACCGTGCTATTCCCAAAATACTTGTTTCAGATGAGTCAAGTTTCATGTGCTTAAAAACGCTTTATTGGCGATGAGTTTAATTCCTGATTCTGTGCTGTAGGTCGCTTTATTACGAAGAAATTTAACTGGGCAAAGTAGTGAGACATTCCGCAGCAAAGAGTTTGAAACATTGCCCACCGCAAAAATGGTGTTAGGGTTGACACTTTTAGAAATTGAAAATTCTGCATAAGTACATACTAATTATAATCATAAATAATAGGTAATTATTACATAATAGGTACCTACCCAGGTATTAACTTAATTTGAGAAGAATATGGTGGCAGTCTAAAATATATTAAGTAGGTAGGTAAGTACCTATGGTACCTCAATAACTTCCTAAGCTATTGCTTTGAATTGTATTTACAATTCCTAACTAAGTAGGAACAAAGAGATAACTAGGTATAATAAGTTTGGCATACCAAGGTGCAAGTTTAGTTTTGTTCTTTATTTTCATAATTGTATAAATTGATACCTACGTAATATCTTGATAGGTAGGTACTACCTAGTTACCTACCTACTTATTTAATATATTTTTTTCATTGTTTGTAATAATAAATTTAAATAAATCTACAAAAATATAATATTAAGATTTTTCTTTTGTAGCAGCCCTAGCACCTCACATCACTTTGTATGAAAGTAGATCTGGAGGATAGTACAAAGTTGCCCACCTCATTTAAAAAAAAACTATAAGGTATTTTAGCTTGTTGTCAACTGGGTTTTCATCTTTACACCATTCCTCAAGATATATTTTATTATCAGAGCAATAGAGCTTACGGTTTCTCGAATATTCAAGGTGAGCAATGTTGTAAGAAATGGCTGATAAAGTTGCCCGCCTCTTTGACCGTAATTTTATCCGTATATATTTAACATAATGACTATTATTTTGGATATATACATTCCTTTAATTGCGCTTTGTATAACTGCATATTTACATTTTGAATGAAGCTAATCCTTTTTGTGCTATCTTAAAAAATAGTAAAAAAGCGGGCAATGTTGCAAGGTTCTACGGTAACAATGATTCCGGGCGAGATTTTCGCTGAAGATTTGATGAGTACTGTAATACGCTACGGGCTATACATCGGCGCGGCTTTCCAGTTAGTCTGTTTACTGGCTTGTGTCACTCTCACCGACGAGCAAAGTGATCCACATCTCTATGAAAAGGTACACCCAATTTTGTTCATACAATCCCCCCTGGGGATTATCGGTAAAACCAAACCCAAAACCTCTTGCATAATTGCAAAGCAAGTTATAAGTACCTACGTCATTTATTGCTTTTCTAGTTGGTACATATCGGTACTTTTCCCTACCTACTACAGTATACTATTGTTATTTTCAGAATTTCACTGACAGTGATGAATGCAGTTCGGAGCAATCTTCACCAGGTCATAGGGCTACAATGTCACGAGCTCGCCGTCATGATAAGAAGAAACGCCGATAGATTTGCTGCATGAAAATAGAACATTGATTGATAAAGAACTTTTAATGACAATCAACAAAAAAAACTGTACCTACTATGTAGACAAGATGTGTATGAGTAGTATTTTCCTATATCATACTAAAATTGGCTCATTAATCCAACTTTCAACCCTATCAGCGAATCTTTTGTATGGGAAGTAGAAATATGTAGCCAAGTTAACCCCATCAGCAAATCTGTAGCATGAAATGTATACTTATACCTATACTATTATTATACCTATCATGAAATGACATAGAGGGTGTCTGGACACCCAGTATGATTAAGTTAAATATGTATGTAAATTGCACTGGTAGTACATGCATGGAAATAGGGTTACTTGTATCAATCAAAAGCTACCAGCTATTTATTTGAATATAGTTATATTATGCCAAATTGCAGGCCATATTAAAAAGGTTCAAAGGTAAACAAAAAAAATATTATTTTCATCTATATGTACTGAAAAGGAATATTATAAAATATTATTATTTATATTCACTCCTATAATTATTATGCACCTATTGCCCAAAGGCTGGCAGACTTAAACATATTGGCCCTAATATAATTGCATTTTAATTATGCAGCAAGTAATTTAAGTTTACTGTTTGATAAATTATTAATTAAGAATGTATGATCTCAATGAAACACAAAATATCAATAAATAATTAAAAATAAAATAAACATTTTTATTTAAACAAGCATTTATTTTGTTACATGGACTAGAAATCTTACAGCATTACATTTTTGCTTGACAACTAGTGAATAAAACCTCATTTATAACATTATTTAACATTTTGTACATTTTAAGCTCAGCGTAAGTACAATAACAACGTATAAGGCACTGTTTACATTTACATTATAAAATAGCACCAGACTTCCATAAAAATAGTAAACATTTTAAAAAATCTTGCCTACCAATGAAATTTACGATAATATGGCACATTTTAACTGGCATTAATAAAGGCACTTTGTTTCACTAAGATAATTGGCAATTATTTGAGACAAAAGATAGCAGAGACCTTGGTGGTAACTAATTTAATTTATATATTGTATACATTGATGCTATTCATTGTCACCCTGAGTGTTCACCAGGCCTTGGACTTCTGAATGTGAAACAATGAGAAATACAACTAAACAGTTGAATATTTGAGAATGTTTACCATAGTTTCTGTCCACTTTATTAAGCCTTTGGAAAAAATATCATAAATCCATGCTATCGCTAACTTAATGCATGTTGATGTAATTGGTCTCTGCCATTTTAATTGAACTAAAATAAATAAATAAAATGCAGTTTCCATAACTGCTTGCTATATTCTCTGTATTGCACTGATAGCTATCTCGTTTTAACAAGTAGGTATATCCAGCTTTACTGAATAATAAAATCTCATAAATGCTCTGAACAACAAGTTGGCACTGAGTATAAAACATAATATTTAACATCTTTGGGCATTTCATTGTACAACACACTATGACTGGGGCAAAAGCAGTTTTATATAAATAAAAAAACCTGCAATCTCTTTTGAGTTTGTTTGAAGAATACTGACTAAAAGTATAGTAAACTCTTATGCAAGTCAGAAATAGTGATTTGCACAGATTAGATAAAATATAATATCACAATTCAATCTTGATCAAAAGGCTGTAACTTCATAATAGACATTTTAAAGGCTTCGTAAACATCAATGTTTTCATAAAACAACACAAATAATAAGTACATACACATAGACAGAGATGCTTAAAAATGAACAAAATATCACAAATAGCGGACTACAGTACACTGACAGACAATGCTATCCAATGCTCTGTACATGTTAAATGCAGGGTTTATAAAGCTACTAATTATAAGCTTGTGGTTAGGTTGTGCGATTTGAGAGCTTGCACTAGATTATTATCGTTCAGAAACTGTTTGAACACATCGAGTTTCTTGAAACATATTGTGACACAACATGATTTTTTACTCCCGTCACTTCCTTCACAACATGCCCCCTCTTTTTTCGTTGAGTTCGAGTTGTTAGGTTTACTATTGCAACTGCCTTCCGATTGTTTGCACGAGCACTTCAAACTGTCCACAATAGATGTAGGAGGAGCATCTGCGTCACATTCGTGCAGAGTAAATATACCCAGGTCTTCCAAGTTGGAGTTGTTGTGTCGCTTGTGGTAATGCAAGAAAGTATTGTGGTTAGTGTCTGTCGCGCGGCCGCATCCGACAGCACACTTCATCTCGGCGTGGTCGCATTTACAGTCGACGCATGAGCAGGTATCGTCTCCACACCCCGATGGCTTGACTGCCACTCCGTCGTGGTTACAATCCCTACATTCGCCGTCGGTCGGATCGCATTTACAGTTCGCACAGCTACAGATCCCCGAATCGGCCGCGAGTTGCTCCAAGGCGTTCCTCTTCGCTATCTCTTTACCGAATATATTCTCTGTCCTCACGACGTACATGTCCGACGGCGGCTCATTATCGAACAACAACGTGTCTTCTAGATCTAAATCTGTATTGAAAAGAACGGAGTTAGCGGGATTTATTTCGATATTCTGCTGCACTTTTGAGGGCGGTGGAGTATTCAACGATCTATCGTTGTCAGATTGCAAGAAAATATTTATATCCGTATCTAGTTTAGGTTCCAAGTTGGCATCTTCATTGTGGTGGAAGAATTTTGCGGGTTCTTCCAAATCTGCAACAATCCCACTGTCGTTAAATAGTTTGCTGGGCTCTATGTTCGTGACGATTTCACTATCGTTGAAAACCTTATCGCCCACATCGAGTACGTTTGGAGTGTCAAGATGGAAAGAAGTATGAGTCATGATATTGGCCGTGGGCGCGATTTCAGTGCTCAAATCTATGTAGCTTTGCATATGTGTGGGTACAAATGTTGCGAGAGTAAATATGCTTTCAGGCGTTTTCTCCTTTATGCTGACTGGGGTTTCGGATATAGAAGCTGCGAGTGCGCTGACGTCGACCCATGGCGCTTGCACTTCTATTTCATTAGCTAAGGCCAATTGCATGGCTTTAGACTTAATTTCCATTTTCGGACGGATCATTTCGGGTTGGAGCGGCACGGTCGGTTGTAGATTGTTTATGTCGACCCAAGAATCGTTAGAATCCTTTTTTCCTGTTCTGTCGACGAACGGCGAGAGACTTAGGTTAGCGAGATCGTAGTCTACCGTTAGATTCGTGGTGTTAGGTTTGGAATTATTAGTAGCGTTATCGAAGAGTAGCTCGGTGATGTCGACAGCGTTTACAGCTGTTATGTCTTCAAGGCTGCCGTCAGTTGAGTTAGACTCTGTGGTGATTCTCCCAAACGATTCCAGGAGGCCCTCCCAGCTCATTAAGTCATTGGTAGTACCAGTTTTCATAGGTGGCGTGTTTTCTGTAACTTCTACCGTAATAGATTCCGCTTCAATCTGGAAGTGTACAAATATAATATCAGTATACTATTAACGTAAACTTAATGTTATATACTTTTAAATTGTGAATGCCCTCGAAGAAGCGAATAGTCGTTTTAATGTGATGAGTACAAACATTGATCCATCACCTGTTTTATTATTGATAAAGTACCTGGTGTTTTTTGGCATGCATCCTTAGACTAGTAGGGGTGGAGAACAGCCGCCCGCATCCGGGCGATTCGCACGCATGCGGGCGCGACCCGGAGTGCGTGCGCCCGTGCGCTTTGAGGTGGTGCGACGCCGTGAAAGATTTCCCGCAGCCTTCTGTCCTGCATCTTGAGTAAAAGGTGTTCGTATAAATGTGACGTGAAAAGAATAGCAAGCCTTTTTTATAGTAATACTGGCGCCGACGTCGAGTGTTTGATTTCAAGGGCTCAGATAAATTAGAATGCGAGGGTTATTTCGATGGCCCCTTATTAGAACATAACGAATGTATTTTTATTAACAATAAATAATAACGTAGTACGCGTATACGCACACATCCACAAACATTATACAATTACGGTTTCATACGAATATAATGTATTAGGTCTACATTATATTCGTATGAAATCGTAACTTCAATTGCTGAAAACAAAAGACGGTAAGTATAAGAGTGCACTGTGTGTGTGTGTGCTAGGAAAGCTAGTATATTATACCTATTTATACCCTTATATTTTTATATTTTAGGTACTATCAATATGTAGGTCAATACTATTTACCTGCGACGAACCCAGTTAGTGCTGGGAGTTGGGACCATAATAATATCAGTAGAACGATTGTTCGACTTACTTGTAAGGCCTCTCCTGGGTATGAGTACGTATATGTTTTTTCAGATCGCTGAGTGTAGTGAAGAATTTGGCACAACCTTCCGCTTTGCAGTTGAACGTATCGCCGCTGTGTAACCTCTGGTGCGCTCTTAACCTGGAAATAATAAAAAAATGGTAAGATGAAGTCAGCTCTGAAAACTAGCGGCTCGATACGGTACAGTACATATTTTAATATCGAACGACATCTTATTGAAATAACGTCAATATTAGTGTGGCTGCAATGTGGCTGTTACGTGTGAAGTGGCATGACTTCCAGTCAGTAGTTGAAATGCCTGATGCCTAGCGTATATTTTAGGAACCAATTAAAAATCATCCAATAAAATAAATTGTGAACTGAGACAAAATACCAAAGACAAACTGCACTGAGTCTCATTGCTTCGCTTGTATTTTACCCGTTTTTCTAATGAGTAGTTTTCTGGTCTAATAGTTTAGTATTGGGCTAAGCTGAAGATGTTTCTAACTGTGTAGTTTTTCTTAATTGTTTTTTTACAATAAGGTACCTACATAGCTATAGTAAATAGTAGCGACAAAAAAATAACACTAAGTAGATCTCGCGTATATGTACCTATATTATAATATCTTATTATAATCGTACAGTTTTGAGAGTCAAGTGACTGAGTAGTAGATAATAATATGTACCTATGTTTAAACAAACTATATAGAGTATCAATAATGTGTAATAGATTATCATCATGTAAAATGTTGTGCGTTTTGCTAATCCGAGTTCTACCGCCACCTACCTTCACGTGGCTATGTGAAGAATAATGTAATATAGGTAAATAAATAATAAACAAGGGCTAACAATAGAATAACCTTAGTGGATTTTGTACATATCTTACGAGTTGGTAGTTTGGTAGTTGATGGTGGGCAATATAGGTCTACTATATACTATACAAGGTGTAACAGCAAGGTGTAGTAATACTGAAACTATGCATACACATACTTATTTCGAAGTAGTCTGGAGGTATTTTAAATCAGTAAGTAGTCACGGTAATTAATTAAGACACGTCAAAGTTTACTGCAAAACTAACCATTGTTCAACCCTAGTTATCAGCTGGGCAATGTCAGTGAACTTGACGCAAAGACTAACATGTGATCCGCCGTCAAATCCGTCAATAAGAATTCGTAAATGTACTAAGGGTTCCGTTTGTTTTTTAAATAATGTTTATAGCACCGTGCGACCTAAACCCGCACTTAGGTCACGCTTTGCGCTGTTCAAAGTAGCACATTTTTAAACGGCCTGATGTTAACTTCATTCCTAACTTCACACCGTTTAAGAATATACTCATCGTTGTGAGCGTAGTACTGAACGAAAGCTAATCAGTCATACATTTTTACACCACTCATAAAGTCATAGCAAGCAAGAGAAGATACGTATAACCTGTAAAGTGTGAGACCGAAACGCCAATGTCTTTGGCGCCATATTTCTGCATGTTTTCATTTTGGTCTTCGTCGGACAATATTACGTGAAAACGCTATACCTAAGTTAGCAATATTAACCGTACACTGTACCTTTGTTATAAAATTTCGTATCCGATTATATAATTATTGAAACATAAGAACACTTACTTGATTTAGAAATGTTGCGTTTTTTTTTTGTTTACATAAAATGCAACCGACACAATATGAGCTATTTTCACTTTTCACTTTCAATTTATTATACACCATTTATGTAATATTATATAATATAGTCTCATAGTGAATACATTTATGGACAAACCAGATCAATCACAAGGTAATTCACGTTACGATAAAGATTCGTTTACAAAATGAATATTGATATTTTTCACTGATTTTGAGTTGAAACCTGTTTGACTATTATTTAAACTGAACAATATTAAATCTGAAAAAATATCACATTATGCAATCCACGAACAATAAATATGTATCCAAAAATACTAATAACCTAAAAAACAAATCTAGAAGTGATATGGGTAGGTGTGAAATTGTGTTTTCCCGTTCCCTACTGGTGGAATGCCAACCTACCCACATTAAAATTTGTGTGTTTATTACTAAGGAGTCAAATGAACATCTTTTCATTGCATTAATTAGAAGATTATTTTTAAATAAATTGAATAGATGGCGGGTTTATGTCGCACGTGCTATAAAATAGTATACGATACTCACTGCAAAAGTAAGTCTATTAAATACACGGCGGTTAGCACCCTCGCTTCGCTCGGGCGCTAACTTCACGCCGCCGTGTATTAATATACTACTTAGACAGCTCGTATCGTAATGTACTATTTTTACCAATTTGTACCGACCCGGACAGATACAACCTGACAAAAGTATTTCTTGGCGGCTGAGTGATATCTGCTCCGTGTAATGTACCTACCAAAATTCTATTCTAAGGCGGTAAGTATCTGAAATGAATTTTAGAGGCTTTCAACTTTGTTACAATACTGAACCCTAAAATATTGTCGGCAAATTCAAAGACTGCGGCGCACTTTGCGGCAGAAACAATTCAATGCCAGAAAATACTGTCGGCAAAATTCAAAGACCGCGGTGCGCTTTGCGACAAAAATAATTCAATGCCAGTGACCCGCGTAACGTGACGTCATCCGTATCATGTTAGGGTTGTAATATTTAGTTATTTTGTCAATTTGAGTGAAAAAATCGATTATCGATTTCAGGTTTTAGTACCCTGGCAAATGATTCATCACCAGGTACACATACCCACATTTCAATATTACTACACCTTGCCGATACACCCTGTATACAGAGCTACATTATGCCGTTGATTTGATGAATTTTGACGATCAGTTTCGATACATTTGCTATCGTTCCGTGGGTTTCTTACAAGACATATTTTGGCATAACAACGGACAAGGTCACGCGGCATTATAAGTTCATTTATATCAAACGCTAAAACACGTAATAGTATAGTTACCTATATGTATAGTATAAAGCAATATCATGACAAGATTACAGCATATAAACATTGAGTACATTAATCAATTTTAATTATTATGCCTACAGTATGTAACAAAACAGATAATGTCATATGCATAGATAGATCCATATAATTTATATCTCTGGCAGATCACCAAAACGTATATTAAAAAATACTTTCTGACTCACTTATTTTTGTTTTCAATCCCCGTGATGTATAGCGAGATATCTATCTGAGAAAGAAATAAATTATGTTTTTGTGTGTTATCTGAGATTTTAATTCTGTGTTGATACATGATGTGAGGTTGTTTTGTTGTCTTATATTTCAACTCGTGATTAACGCCGCAATATTTATGTAATAATTGTATGTATTCGCGTGTATAATATTTGAATGAACGGCGACCGGGTTATTCGAGTTAATAAATTAATCTCTTGTAGAGCATAAACTCTTTGTATTTACACATAGGTATCTGTCGATGAGAATAAGGCATCGGTAAACTTTTATTATTAGAAGTCGTACCGACAGCACTATGCTTTTATGACAAGCAAAAGTGTCGTTCTTTGACCTGTACTTACTCCTAGGTGTCGTTCTTTGACCTGTACTCCTAGTATGTTTTCACTAGCTCGACATAGTACGCGTCAACTAGCGCTTTTGTATGAAGATCCTGTACAGCGCCCCCCTACCGTAGCGTTTATGAACGAATAATCTTCATACAAAGAGCTAATTGACGCGTACTATGTCGAGTTAGTAAAAACTCATACTCAGGGCACTGACTGCAAGTGATAATGAGGCTGACGATCTGATTAATGCAACTGGTAATATGTTGACTGACCTGTACAGTGTGTTAAATGCTTTCCTGCATCCAGAGGTATTGCATGCGAACGGTTTCGCCTTTGTGTGGGCCCGCACGTGAATTTTCAGACTGTATGACGTGAGAAACGCTTTATCGCAAGTTTGCATTGGACATTTGAACCTGTATTCACCTGCAACAGATTGTAATGTATGAGATGTAGTGGTAGATGTGGCCGGAACACTGACTTAAATAGTACCTAACTATCGAACCACAGTACTGAATTTTCAAAACTTCTAAATTACCCTTGTGTTTCAGAGTTCAGTACCCCTAGTATGAGTTTTTACTAGCTCGACATAGTACGCGTCAACTAGCGCTTTTGTAAGAAGATCCTGTACAGCGCCCCTCCCGGCGCGTTTATGAACTAAAAATCTTCATACAATGAGCTAGTTGAAGCGTACTATGTCGAGCTAGTAAAAACTAATACTCAGGGCACGGGTCATGATGATCGGTGGTGGGACGTTTCGGAAATAGAGCTGGCAGAGTGTAGTGACAAATCATAACTGTTAAGATCAGTGTGATGACAACTGTAAATCTCAGTAAGTATACCTATTTTCAGTCTTTTATGTCTAACAACATTGAGTAGGGTCAAGTGTACATTTGTTGAATGCAGACAATGTATTACTCGTAAAATGATTTTATGATAATATAATTTGTTGGCAGGCATGGATGGTTGGTTGTTTACAGTCTGTCCTGATTTAGGTAATGTAGCTCGGAGCACTGCCACATCTGTAGTTAAGGTATCACAAAGGTGGTTTTAGAGACTAATGTTTCATAAATTGAGGCAAAGACGAGCTTGGAGCAACTGTATAAAGGCTCCTTGTTGGACTGCGGAATACTAAAATATTACTACCGCCAGCACACCAAGGAGCCTGATGTTGAGGACCTCATACCCCACAGTAGAAGGGCATAAGGAAAAGGAACAGTATCACGTCTTTATACTTAAGACCGAAACGCGCCTCATAGCTACACACGAGAACTCTATACCTACATTTGTATAATATACTACATACATTCTCGGTATACATTAGTTACGCGTATACCTTAGAAATAAAAACCAGCCAAGTGCTAGTCAGACTCGCGCACGAAGGGTTCCGTACCATTGTCGATAAAAATGTCAAAAAATAATGTTTGTTGTATTGGAGCCCCCTTAATTTTTTTTTGTATTTGTTGTTATCGCGGCAACAGAAATACATTAACTGTGAAAATTTCAACTGTCTAACGATCACAGTTCATGAGGGGCATCCTAGTGGCAGATGGATGGATGAACAGATGGATGGACTGTGGTGCCTTAGTAATGGGGTCCCGCACCCCTTTGGGTACGGAACCCTAAAAAAAAAGAAACTAATCCATCAGTTTGAAATTCCCAACACATATCCCATGGCTGACTGGTTGCATTAAATGTTTTCTTTTTCTCTGTTTGTTCCGATGACAACAGAATAATATATTAATACTTTTTATGGTAACATTAAGTTAGGTTTAGTTATAGGACAATACTTTCTCTATTGAAAAAGCTTGTGTGTCCCAAAGTGGGAATGTGACTGATGTTGATGATGAATTAAGAACAACAACTGAAGTAGAGATCTCTGAACCCAAACCAAAGGGTATAAATATCTGTGTTTGTTGCTTACTTGACCTGCAAACTACCGAGTCGAAGCCAACCTTTTTAAACTTAATAATAACTGAAATATTATATACCTTTATGAGTTTTCATGTGTGTCCGTAGGTTCCCAACTGTGCTGTAAGTGCGTTCACATCCTTCATATTCACATTTGTACCTTGCTCCGTTATCCTCTGGCTTTCTCTTGTTCTGCTCCATGTTTGAATTTGTGACATCAAGATTAGACTTAGACATATCGGGTTTTGTGTCATTGTTACTGAAATAAACACATCTTTCTAACTTAAATCATTTCTCGATAGTTCTAGACACTGGCTAAATGTATAAATAATGCATAGATGATGCATGGCCAAAACAATGAAAGAAATGCAGGTTTTGGCATTCATATTGCTTTATTTTTTATACAAATGTCTTTTTTGAGTTATAAATTAATAAATAGTAAAATAACAACTAAAGTGCCCTTGACTACTAATAAATAATTAATTTTTAGATCACTTTCCAACACCATCGTCATTATTTCACTCATAAAATTCATGAGAGGTTAATTCAAAAGAAGTAGGTAAATAGTTATGGAAATAATAGTATTTATTTATTTATTTAGTATAAAACTATAACTACCTACTTGACTAATGTATATACATACCTACACAATAGGCCATGATTTAGAAAACCTTTTTTTGCTTTTTGATTTTATTATTATTTATTTACTTTCACCTAACGCATGTTGTCTTCTGGTCTTCTCTTTTCATATTTACTGTGACATTTGGCTTTATCCTTAATTCAAGTGTATTGGCGTACAATTCATTATTATAATAGGTAATTGTTGTTAAATAGAGCGGGCAAGCATGTATGAAGGGCCTCATGAAAGTGGTAGAAGCAAAAGTGTTGTGTCAGGATCAAAGCATGTGGAATTATGAGGGCTCTGCCTACCTCAACGGGAAAAGGTGTGACTGTACATTATGTGTACATGTATTTTTGAAATACTTCTTAGTTTCCTATGTAATAATACCTAGGTACTAGATAACAATTGGTTGGTATGGCCCTAAATATTAGGTACTAGATAACAATTGGTTGGTATGGCCCTAAATATTATGAATTTACCTATAATGTTATATTACTATGTAGAAATTAGCATAAAATGTTTTATTATTCAAAAGTGTTATTTTGCCTACCTATCTCCTGTCAAACATGTTTTTTAGATAAATGACATGTTATCTTGGTTATCTTTTCTAGGTAAGTATGTACCCTAATGTTGTACAAGAGTCGACTAGGTACTTGTGAAACTGTGTGGGTGGGAGTTAAATAACTCAGTGTTTTACCTAGGTACTTTAAGTTTCTACCTTCATACCTAACTCGGTAGGAAGAAACCCTAATCATAGGTTAGAAGTCTAATTTCTGAGAGAAAGACGTTAGAAAAATCAGAGAAGTTCCTACCTTGCGGTCGCCTTTCAATTTATATACTCTTGTGAGTAGTTGTGAGAACACAAAATTAGGATGTTCGCATCACATCGTGATGGTAATGTACCAAAATAGAATGCCCAAAAACGATACAACGTAAAAAAGAACAACTATAAACAACACCGCAAGTGCGAGTGAGATGTAAGATTATTGACAAACAGCTGATTGGATAAACTTCAAGAAACAAACTTCTTGTAATTTATTTTACCGGATTGTATTACCTACCATGCAAGCAGAAGTTGTATAGGTACTGTAACTATGAATATAATTTTATAACTTACAGAGATAATCCGCGAAAGTTTTCCTTAAAATAGTCTTTAACTTTGCCTTCCGAAGTAAAGTTCTTGCTGCCGCCTAATTTTGCGTCGTAGTTACACTTTTGGAACTCACTAAAACTCGTATTAAAAGTTTTGCACTTTTTGTCTGTATTGTTATTGTCTGTTTTTAATGTTCTTTGATTGATTTCTAAAGAAATATCGCGTGCCCCAGTGTCACCCAACCACGAGGCCATGTTTCGGATTCCGGAGTTCGTGAAAATTGAAAAATAACAAACGATAGTGATGTCAACTGATGTCCGCCGGCTGTCTGTTTACGGCCCAGTGTTGCCCAGTCTGTAATAAAAATTATGGTCCCTGCCCTCTGCCCTGGCCCACCCTGTGCTTTGCAATCATCCAACAATCACAGTGCACAGTTGCACACTGTGCGCACAGTGCATCTGATTAGGTACCACTATGTTGATTATATTATTTATTTCGATACTTTGATAGATCTTATAGGTACCTACTGGTCCAATAGGTACCTACTAACAAAAACCGATAAAAATGAACCATCTTTGTCTTAATCCCTCCTACATAGTGAAATATCTTTATTATTCTGATAATATCTTTATTAAGATATTATATAAATGATATTATCATTATTACAAATAGTATGCCTATTGGCAGTTTTCAGTGAATCGTGAGTAAATCTGTCATGTTACTCTTGTGTTGTTCCATGATTATAGCAGATGGCGCTAAATTTAAACATTAGTAAGCGAACGAACGAAAAGAGACCGTAAAGTAAGTAGGCTTGCGGCCGGGGCCCACTCTGAGAGCTGGCTGAACTCCCGTTATATTGAACACCACTTGTTGTCTGAGCGGGCAGTGCGTCGACCGCACGCCCTTCCACTCACGCGAATGTGTCACCCTTACACTCGTGAAAAAAATTGCGTGTAAAAGTGTGCCACCGCAGTTAATAAATAACTAATATTTAATGACAAATTAATTATAATTCTTTATAATGTGTTCAAGAAGTTTGTACATTTTCTTTCAACTGGTAAGTTGTAAAATATGTGTAGTCTAGGTAATAAAAATATTTACCTACTTACAAATGATTAAAAATTAATTTAACTTTTACGTCACTTTTGTATAACATACACTACTTTTACTTCATTATTAATTTAATTCTATGGTTTGACTAGCAGCTATTTTCACATTTGCACTTAACATTAATACATTATTTAAGTAAGTAGGTGCCTACGTAGTAATATCTATTATGAAAATAGCTAAATCACGGTAAAATGATAAGTAGGTAACTTTGCGTTAATTAAGTATAAATTTAGTATAATATTCATGTACTCGTACTTACCTACCTATAACTGTTCACGTTTGTAAAATTTCTTTTCATTGATAACACCGCTATTTAGCGTACCTACCTGTATAGTAATACAATTAATACTGTTCCAACATGTGCGAATTTGACGAGCTTTTCCTTGTTCTCATTTTGTTTTACGAATGTGCCTTTCTACTCCCGTTTCTAAAGAGTCTCCGTTTTGGAGGCTTATTTTACAATACAAGATTCCGTATAGGTATACTTTGATTTTTGTTAGTAGTTAGATAACTAGACGCATTATTATGCGGATTATTCATGGTTAAACGTATAAATGAACTTAAAGCTAAATAATTTACTGCACGGTTGACTGACTCATTGCCTATGCATTCGGAGCAAACGAACGGATCAGGGAGATAGGCAAAAAGTATAGAACAGTGAGGTTTATCTTGATTTACTGTTACACACGGCACCCATCCACCGTCTGACGAACATTAACGTGTCATTAGTTGAAGGTTGCTGACCGACATCATGTTCTATATTGTCGTGACATCGGCATGGTAACTGACTGACCAAACAATAGGAACTTGCAAAGCTTTTATACAAACAAGACACTACAAGCACCTTTTATAAATAAATCACCAATTTAAATCCCGTTAGATACAATATTTGATAGTTTTATCGGTAAGATGAGATCTGTGAAAGGAAAAACGAGAACTCTAGATTCATGATTCACCTGTAGCAAATAATGTATTACGAATAGTATGAAAGAACATGGTAGGTAGGTAAGAAAGTAAGTAGGTATTTTATGCGCAGGTAGGTAAGAAGGAAGAGTGTAGGTAGATATAGTACCTGGTTTTTGGTAACAAATTAGTCAAATGAGCTGTCTAGTTTCATCAACATTCACTAAAGGAAGTTCAAACCCAGGCATGATAAGAGTAGGTAAGTATCTTAAAAAATGTCATAGGTAGATTACCTATAAAATGCAGCACAATCTATTTTGCACCTGAAAAAGATTAAAAAAGAGTGAAGTGTTGACACAGTCTTTAATAGTCTTTATAAATTACGAAATCTTGTATTTTCGCTATTTTTGTTTTATTAAATATCAAGGCCAACACACTGTATGGCCATTTTATTACCAGGAAATCGGATGTCAAAATGTCGTTCAAAAACGTGCAAGGCATACAATAGACCCGAGAGACAGCTAAGCACTTTCGCTGCTTTTTCTTTTACTCAAATTTCACTTTTGAATCAATCCTGGCCCCACTGAGAATTGGTGCTAGACATAACACTATGGTAATCTTACTTTCCCATGAGACAAAATTGCATCAAGCGATCAACGTATTCCAACTACATAATGAATTAAACATTAATGTTATATATTTTATTATGGTGTGATAATAAATCGATATGAAACCAGATTTGAAGAGTTACCCAGCAAAATCTACTTCAGTTAGAATTATGTCTTGGCAACATTAAACAATAAGTAGGTAGGTGGTGATTCATATAAAAGAAAGTGACATTACTTTTTTTGGTGCCGCACCTGCCCATACAAACAAGAGAAATTATCAAATTGTCAGCGAAACTTAACAACGTACACCTGCGATGTTTCATTCAAAGCGCAGTTCAATGACATGTTATTCACACATGACCTAGAAATCTAACCCTGACACTTTCTTCTTGGGACTTTTCGATTCACTGCACATCAATAGGTTGCCCTTTCATTTCCGTTAATATAAAGGTACAACATACATCTAGCACCAATACGTACCTACGTAAGTAAGTATTGTCAAGAGAAATTAATATTATTATTTAGTATTAAAATATGTAGTAGGTAGTAGGTACTTTCTTATAAAAGATGGGTTTGGTACGAAAAAGGATGCAGCTAAAATAATATTATGGTCCGAAGTTGCACATATGGGATCTGTGTCATTCGGCCACGGCACGCATTCAAATACTGCGTGCGTCGCCGGCAACTCACATGCTTATCAATATTTCGTGCGATGGTGAATATTGCGCATAGTTTGTAAAATAGTGGTGAAAACTTTCTGCAAGTAGGTACCTACCTATCTACAAAACGAAAATTGGCTACAAAGTAATAATTTGTATTTATTTCATAAATTATTGTATTGTTTGTACTTACTTACCTAGAAATTTCAAAATGAATCAAAACTTCAACAAAGAAATCTGCGTCACAATTACTACAATGATAATGCAGTTTATCTGCTATTACATACGTTTACTACAAGGATGAAAATGGTTTCTAAACAGGCACCAAAACGCGTAAAAATATTATACAAAATGAGATGCTTGTCTAGGTCTATTCTTGTTTAGGTTCTTCTTTATATAACTATTTTCTTTATTATTTTGAGTTACAAGGTTTGCACCAATTACAATAACATTTAAGACCATAATATAGATTTTTCAATCACGCCTTATTGTGCCAGGTGCGTTGTTTTTTATTTCTATTGATTCTACCAGCACTCTGAATTTGTATAAACGTTATTCTAAAGTCCTAAAGTCCTAAACCATCATCACAAAAACGTAGTAATACCTACCTATTCCGTTATAACAGAACTTTTAATAACAATTTCAGGCACTTCTATCCTGTGTGATAGCAGATTGCGGTCCAAGATTAAAATACGCGTGGGGTGATGCATTGCAAGGAACAGATTGCCCAGCCCCAGACGGCACTCCATACCCCAGGTATGTGACGTGGAATTGTGGTGGAAAAAGTTTAATTATAAAGCTAAATAATTATACAACATTGTGCCGTACACGGTAACTTTGTTTCTGCAATGTTTCTTTTTCATATACGTTATCATTATACCGTTACCTACTAGTGCATCTAAAATTAAATAATTATAATTGTTCAGAAACGGGCAACACCAGACTATTAGGCATAATATATTAATTAATTATTAATTACGATCCATAGACCACTCTTTTTTATCTTCTCGCTACGTACGTCGCCGGGTAGACAAATGCCGTTTATTTTACCGGTTTTCTTTTTCCGGTTCCCCCAGTTTTGTCAAGCACTATTCGGCTTCCGGCTGTGGGTAGTAGGTACCTACCTACCACAGAGTTAAAAATATCCATTCCACGTTTAGGCGGGAAACCGAAAAATCATGTTGTTTTTTTTTTGGTGGATTTTAATAATATTTAAACTTGACACTGACAGCGTGGGGGGCGCATGTAGAGTCAAGTAGTAGACCATGAACCGAACCGAGAAAAGAAAAAAAAAAGTTCCATAATAAATATTGTTTGATAGATGTATGTAGTTAGGTAGGTAGGTAGGTACTTAGGATAGATACTTATGTAGATAATGTGCCTCTACTGTTATTAATTTTACTAATTTACTTATCATTCTTTGAAATTTTATTATAAATAATTAGATTATAGAACCCTAACTCCTACTCATTTCTAACTTAATGTATACCATCGAGACGTCACCTCCAGATTTCCTTTGATAGTATATACAACCTAGGTATTACCTATTCCATTGAACTTCATTCCATCTCATTCACTTGTTTTGTTATATTTTGAGCTAGAGCTAGGCCTAAAGTAGGTACCTAACCACCTACCTATTTATAGGTAGTGGTTCCACAACTAAGTACAAATAGTATATTAAGTACCAAGGTACCTAATCTACTTCGAAATATTCTTAGTCTCTAGATGAAATCATTACCAACACCCGTTAGAACGAACAAAACAACTTCTAACTGCTTATTATACATCCCGTGAGAATATTCCCACAGGTTCGTATACCCCATTTTGTGTTCATTTCCTGCAGTTAAGACGTACTAGGTAGGTATAGGTACCCAGTATAGGTACCTACCTAGATAATACTCAGACGCACTTAAAATATAATCGCGGATGTTGGGTGTCTTGCTAGGTACCTTCGTGTATAACGGTACCTGAAGCTAATTTTAGATCTCTATCTAGTTTGGCAGCTTGCACACATTTAAATATTATTATAGCAATTATTATGATATAAAAGGAGCGGTGGTAGCCTAGTGGGTGAATGGCCGCCTGCCAAAGGGGGGTAGCGAGTTCAAATCCCAGTGCGGGCACGTACCAATTCTCTCGTTTCTCGTTAAAAAGGGGGAAAACATTATAATATTATGTACGTAATTATCACTCGGTTTTTGGTGAAGGAAAACATCGTGAGTAAACCAACATGCCCGAGAATTATTTCGGAGGCATGTATATTATCCACCAATCCGGACTAGGCCCCCGTGGTGATTTATGGCCTAACCCTCCTCACGAAAGTGAGGGGAGGCTTTTGCCCAGCAGTGGGACAGTTATAGGCTGTATTATTATGCACTATTAATTATTATGATACCTACTTTACATGAGGTAATTATCATGCAGGCATGTACCTAGGTACCTACATAACTGTCTAGCCTAGTATAATTACTTCGATATGTCTTCACGCTTGCTTCGAGTTACTGGTGAGATTTCCAATTTGTAATCGAAAGTCGATACCTGATCTGCGTGAAATCAGATTATGTGGGTAAATATGCATAGTTAGGAAAGTAAGCTCTAACAAATAGTTTCCTACGACTATGGTATTTGGAGGTGAGCTTATTACGATACGCGAGGCTGCGAGTTCAATTCTCACGCATGGCAAATATTTGTGTGAACCACAGGTATTTTTTGATGTGTTCTGTTGATTTTTGTTTGTTGTTTTTTGTTGAGTTTTGATTGTTGTTTGTGATTTTTGTTGTTATTATTATGTTCATGAAGACACATATTATGGTCCTCTTACCTTCTATTTCTTGATTCCTTAGATACTATAAGTATATGACGGCACGTTTGGCGTAGTGGCTGAGCAATCGGACTGCTGCGCTAGGTGTCGCGGGTTCGATTCCCGCCTGGAACGAATATTTGTGCGATCCACAAATATTTGTTTCTGGTCTGGGTGTGCTGTGTATGTGAAATTGTATGTCTGTAAGCGGTACCCACGATACAGGAGCAATCCTAGTGTGGGGATACGTTAAAAAAATAAAAAAGATATGGGAAATCCTAGTCAGGGGCCAGACGGTACCCATACACCTACTAACCTATTGTGATTATCTCTCTATCGTCATCCTAGCTAAGCGTCTCACAAGGTGGATATTGTCTGCCTTCATAATCTTTTCTCTCCACTTTCGTCTACTTTAAACATCTTGTATGTTCTCTGATATTTTTGCAATATGTACTTAAGTTACCTATATCTAGATACCTATTACCTTTTCATCCTGTCTTGGTTCTGATCCTATATTTTCGACTTATCCGCAGAATGTATAATAGCGTACCTACTTATTACGTGATATCGAGACGCGTTCAAATAATTAGATATCTTTCAGTTCTGATCAGGCCAGGTTCTGGACTAAGCTCCAAACTTTGCTCCAATTTCCAGACACCTAGTGAACAGACTACTCAAGTCGGGACCATGGGGATCATCGCGGCAGGCTCGCACTGCGAGGACAGTCGACCCTCAGATCATGCGACGAGCACTGCTGGACGCACACACCGGATACGCGGAGGACTCGGTCAAGGCACCCAGTGGCAATAGAACTGGTGAATTTCCCTATTATCTATGGCTTTAGAATCTTAATCGTAACTTATCAGCGGTAGACTTATGACTGTGTCGGTAGGCGCCATCGCAAATCATAACTATGAGCGGAAGACTAAAACGAATTATAGCTATTAAAATGTCTATTTAAACGGGTCTAATTCTCGCACAAACTAATACCAAAATATATAATTTTGACATACCTCGGCGTTTCGAATTAGACCCGTTTAAATACTAATTAAAATGTATTCAGTTCGTGAAAGTTTAAGGACTTCTACCTTTTATACTTAGATAAAAGGTGAATAGTCCTCCATGAATGCTTCGTATCGTTTAGCAACCCTGTTGACTGTCATGTCATATGAAATGAAATGAAATAATATAATTACATAATTAGAAGACTATCCGCTTCTTAAGTATGAATTCTGCTGTAAGTGGCTTTAATGCGGCAGGTAATTAGGGATGAATAAAGCGGAATGCAGTAAGTAGAAGTCGTATCGTTGATCTTGAACTAGCATAGCAACTATCGTTTTGCGCCAAGATTATAAAATATTCCTCTATTTTCGTGTTTACTTCATGCCTCGAGTAGGTACCTATTGTTCCCGATATACTAGTTTCATTTCTACAGAATCATCAAGAACGATGTGTAGAAACATCACTTGTTAGGCTTTTATTTTGTTTCCACCTCAACTATTACGTCTTACCTTCTCCAAACGAAGATCTTCCAATTTCTGATTCCAGGTCGTGCCACCTCCTTCCCCGGCCTCAACCCCGCGTCAGCCAGCGCATGTGGCAGCGGGCGTCTCTGTCGCACCCGGTATAATACTACGGCGCCAACATACGGTGTCTCACTCACTTCGGGCCAGCCAGTCACCATTGTACAGAAGTTCCCGGATCTTCTGCAGCAGGTCGTGTTCGAGGTTTGCGAGTGAGTACGATGTATATTCTTGTTTCTTTTGCACACAATGGTTTTTGCAACGAGCGAGGAGTCTCGTCCACTTCAGGTCTGCAGAATATTTTAGGTTGTATACTCACTCATCCATATAGGTTCCAGTTTTTTAAGGCTATTGTAGGTACACACCATCATCATCATTAATTTTTGGTTATAAGTGTGTGTGCTCAGTATTATGGGTCTCGTATGTGACTTTATCACCTTTGTAGGCATACCATGAATTAAGTTTGTTTTGACTTTGGTAAATATCCCGTTTTCAATGATAAAGTACTAATGTTAGTGACCATGTAACTTTAAAGCCTAATATCGTTGGTACGCACATGCTATCTGACTCTCAGATATGATGGTTGCCCGGAACCCATGCTAAGCTATACCTATCCAAATGCTACGATATTCAGATTTCTCATCTTCAACTTATTCCTTTTTCAGATCGAGCGAGTGCTCCGTCGTTCGAGGTACGTGCACACAAACCTACATGCCGTATCTATTCCTAGTTCTCCCTCTAGGCCCCGTCACTTTAACTGGGCAGGACTATGTGCTGGTTGAGTCTGGCTGCGTCTGTAGGCCTGACCCTACGCCGTAGAGGACGGACGATGTAGGCTAATCAGAACTGCACCGCGCGGACTTCACTTGTCTTTCTTGTTTGAGGAGATTGGTCTTATTTCTATTGTTTTTGTCTACGAATCTGTGAGCAGCTGTCACCCAAATTCCAGGAAGCTCGGGAATGTTGATGAAATATTGAGGCATTCGGCCAAAATGGCTTGTTTTCTCAAACCAGGCTAATCGCTCTCTCCTTCTGTTATTTGATGCTCCTACTCGAAGCTGTTTTGTTCGAATTAACTACCAATGATATATAGTTAATTGTGCTAATTCTGTTGATTGAAACTAGACTAGACTGTAGTTGGTCAAATAACATGTTGTTATATTACGAAATGAAAAAGATAGCAATGGTTTTAGAGCCTCCAAGTTTAGTTTAGTACAATCGCTCACCCTGTGGTTTAGTTCAGTTTGTTCTAACAAAATTTTTCACCATTGGTTCCCAATTTCCCTTGTGTCAGTACCCAAACTCTTAACAGAAAGTATTTAGGTTGGTTCAAAACGCGTCACGAGGTCACCTGGTAAGAAACCAGTTCCCGGCAGATAACTGACCCGGCGCGTGTACACAGTACTAGCCTAGTGTACAAAGAGTATCGGAGAAAGTGGGCGAAAGAAATGTGAGTAGTAATTGGGGCTATAGACCACTGTTTCCTTTGAACGTGAGTTGTTTTGTTAAAGTCTTCAAATCGGGTGACAGTCGCGCTAGCTATATCATAATCAGTTTTATTATTATCGTTCACAGTGTTTATTATCGCTTGTAATGCGTATAATGATCTAAGAACCTAAGAATTCGCATTTATTATGTACGTAAGCTCAAATATGGACAATCTTTAGAAAGACTAAAAATATGCATTTATCTGTAAGCGCTCGATATAAGTTAGGTGTAGTACATTTTTATTGATGTAAATTGTGATGTCTAAGAAATTGGCTAGGTGTCAAAGGGTAATTCATAAAATTACTGTAAAATTGCCGAGAAATTCTCATTAAAATTGACAAATTGAATTGATTTATCGGCCATTTTGCGGTTCATTTATAATTTGTTAGATGTTTTATTTATAGACTGAATTTATTTCTGTTATGTTATGTAATACTTACATTATTTATTTAGGTGCCTATCTTTACTCCGTTTGGTAACGGTGCTGAATATTTAATAAGTAATGCAAATAATTAATATTACAAATTATAATTTTATCAAGGTCATTACGAACAACGAATGTAATAACGACGAATAAATATCTACTGTAAAAAACATTTCTGTTATTTTGTTATAATAATAATAATAATCGTGGTAAAAAACTATAGTATCCCATACCTACGTATTATACTTATTCAATAAGACACAGCCAATTAGGTGACAGTTACGTATTTTTAGAATTTCATCAGATAGGTAGGTATTAAGAACATTTTTAATATATTAATTTAACTCTTTTTTGGAAAATGTGGCACTAACGAAATGAGGCCTGCCCAGCAGTCGGTGGAATATGATGGTGAAGGCTGACGATGATGATGATGATTACTTTTGATGACAGGAAAAGACAAGATACAGTCCATTCGCTTTATAATTATTTTATTTAGTTAAATATCTACTTAATTACAATATTTTAATCATACAAAAATATTAATAGTAACGACTAAGTAACAAGGCACATAGCATCTAACACACATCCTAGGTTTTCTGGCAAGTCCAGGATTACAGTTTAGACATCAGCAGATATCAATTAGTACAGACACAGAAGAATATAGGTATCAAAAAGAAGATTGGATTTTAGCATAGCTTACGTAGAAAAATAAGAGTTTGAAGGACTCAGGCTTCTTCAATTCGTTTTTTAGTGATTGTATTTGATCTAAAGTTATTTTGCCAAAGAAGGGTTGATTTATAATAAGTATGGCAAAACTATGTATAAAATTAAAATTTTCTTATAATTCTATGGCAGCAGTGACGTTTTTAGGTAGATAAGAACTTCCCATTACCTACTATAATATAGTACGTAATGGGAAGTTTTATTCTTAAGAAATAGAATGTTGTTGATGATCGTACACAATCATCGTTGTAGCAGGAATTTAGTTGAAAATAAATGCAGAGAAGTGGAAAGTATTAGTACCTAGGTAGGTACCTATAAGAACATTACGCTTAGTTTTTCTCTTGAGTAACGTGACAAATACATGGAAATATCCAGATCGTGTTTAGTGAAAACACGCATTGGAGCTGTTTTTCAATTGTGTCACATTAGGACATTAGTCTGATCCTCATTTAGCTTAATTTCTAAATACTTAGTTCTTTTAAACACAGGGCGTAGGAATGAAAAAGAAGAAATATCAAATAAATGTCACCCTAGTTGCAAGATTCATTTCAGGTTAGGAATACTAGGCGTCATGAAAAAAGTACAATGATTGTAAGGGAATCTTTTTGCTAAAATGCAAAGCTTTTGACTTAGCTAATGGAAATGGCTCTAGTGAAGAAATTCGAAAAAGAACTAAAGAATGTTGAAGAATCTTGGCCTCTAGATGGGAGGATCTTGATTTCTATCTATCTAAAAACGGCACCACGCCCCTAACAAACTGTAATTATTGTTCGTAACGGTAATATTGCTGGGGTTGTGGTTGCGCTTGAGGCCTGGCCGCGTGCTGTTGTGGCTGGGAATATTGCTGTGGATGACTAAATTGTTGTGGCTGAGTGTGCTGCTGAGGTTGACTGAACTGCTGTGGCTGAGTGTGCTGCTGAGGCTGCAGGGTTTGGGGTTTCGGAGTGGGGACCTTGACGACGATGTCAGTAGGCTGGCGGGACACCTATGGAAAGCGAAGTTAATTAGTTACGTAGAATTAGAATGACGTTCTGAGCGTCTTCATATAGCTGTAGTTTTTGTAGTTGTATGAAATATTTATTTCAATGTAGTAGGTAGGTACGTGCTTGAGGTACTTAGGTACTATCACATTTCGTTTTTGGTAGAAACATAGCTTGATGTTTTTTTCATTCCATATTAGAAAAAGTTGGGCATTCTCCAGCATACCTAACAAGTAAAAAAATACCGCTGCACTGAATATAAATCGGCAGAGCTATCATAGATGTTATCATAGCTCATCAAAAACGTCATCAATATTTTTTATATGCGCTAAAGCAATTTGTATCTTATTACCTCAGCCTTGAATCCTTCTTTAGGGTCAGCGGTGTAAGACACAGTCCTGATGAAGCCGTCACTGTCAACCACGGAGTAAGATCCCTTGATGACGTCACCGTCTCGCTGCTCCTTACGGTTCTGATAGTTGGTGTACTGGTCATCGTTCACGTCAAAACCGAACTGGTAGGAGGGATTAGGCTGAAATGGAAGTACGTTTTGTCAGTACTTGTTTAAAGATTTGAGAAAAATACCTATCAAGGTTGAGAAGATTAAAGACTTATTTCATGATCACCAACCGTTTTAATTTCGCCAGACAAAAACTACAGGCTTAAAAACAGAGGAGACGTGACTGAATGAAAAGCTCAAATGCGCTCGAAAAACATTATACCCTTTTTCGGCAGTCGACTAATTAACCTGCCACTAATTGCCAATATTAACCAGATCGTTCGAGCTTGGTAATCATGAAATAATGTTTGCTCAAGTGAAGCACTTTTCAGACTACTGTGAAGAGCTAATTACATAATAGCGTCACAGACAACAAGAAAAAGTCAAGTTACCTACTAAAATTTCTGATCAAGTCCTTAATATCAAATCTGGTCTAAAGTCTAAGATCAAATCTGTGACAGCCATATAACAATACTAAGATTAGCCTCATGAAAATTCCTTAGTAGGTAGACGTAATCGCCGGGACCTAATTCGAGTGCAAAGATCACGTAGACTCAGCTCGCTGATTCGAGCATAATGATACCTGTTAGATATGGGAAACGGAGCTGCGGAGACAAGTGATACGAACGCTGGTTAGCTTTGCACTCTTTATTAAACTATGCAACTGGTAGTGGTGGGCGCAGCCACACACACCTACTTAACATTCCTCCCTCTAGTTTAATAACCTTTTTTGACAAGATAAAATCAATTAAGAGTACTTTTATAAGACACCTCGGGCCGTAACTTTGGTACAACTTCAAAACCCGGTACAGTGTACATTATTCTGGTCTTCGAGTTCGTCTTCAGCTTCATGGAACTCATCGTCGGTGGTTATCTGCCTGTCTGAAATTTCTTCGGACGAGTCGTTTTGAGCAGTTACCGCCTCACCGCTCGACTGTTGCGTACTACTCTGATTTCTATCCTCCCTTGTCGGCGGAGAATCATAAGGTATGTATATTTCGGCTCTCCTTCCCTTGTCTAAACGTGGCATGATATTATACGGCGATGCAGAATCTAGCTGAGTTTCCTGTGACCCGGATGATCTCGATGACGGAGACGCCAGTGACCGTGAAGGCGAGACCGGCGGCGACGGCGGCGACTGCAGCGGCGGTGTTGGTAAGTCTGCATTTGTATTTTGTTGTACCACATCATTATCCCAGTTATTGTTACTGGCCCCTTTATACAACATCAATTGATTTATGTGCCTTTTGTGTACTTCTGAGCTATTTAAGTCCATGACTAAGTATACAACTTTGCCTATTCTATCCTGTATTATTCCTTTACACCATGTGGTTTTTGTTTTGTTAATAAATTTTTTATACAATACAATATCGGTTTTCTTTAAATATTTAGCTTTAGCATTTTTTTCCTTAGTTTGTAAGCACTGTTGATTATTAACAAGTTTAGGTGGAGGCGGTGACGAAGGTGCTGATGAGTTTGGATCGATTAAATCCAATATTGATCTTAACTTGTGACCAAATACAAGTTGAGCAGGGGACAACCCTGTAGTAGTGTGCACAGAATTACGGTAATCCATTAAGTATCTAAGTAATTTTACCAACGTATCCTTCGCGTTAAGACCTGACAAAATACATGCCTTTATACCCTTTTTCACAATTTTAACATAGCTTTCCGCTTGGCCGTTGCTAGGCGGGTGGTACACAGGGGATGTCAGGTGCGAAATCCCGTTTTTAGTACAAAAATCGTTAAATTCCCGTGAACAGAAAGCTGTGCCATTATCACTTACTAAAGTTTTAGGAACACCAAATCTTGACATGAACTCACATAATTTTACAATCACTGCAGCTGATGACGTAGAGGTTTTCATGTCATATACTTCTACCCACTTAGTATAGGCGTCTACTAATACCAAATACGTACACCCCTTGATCGGACCTAAGAAATCTATGTGTATTCTATCGAATGAGCAAGCTGGGTACTGCCATTTAGCCAGGGGGGCGCGGGGCGGTGAGGGACGCAGCTGAATGCACACATCGCATGAACCGATCATGGTCTCCACCGCTTGATCAATTCCTGGAAACCAAAATCTTGCACGGGCCTCGGCTTTGGTTTTTACTATACCTAAATGCGAAGAATGCAATTCTTTTAACAACGGCTGGTATAAACTTACGGGAAGCACAACTTTGTGACCTCTCATGACACAACCATTCTCATACGACAGTTGAGACCTACACAAGTGGTATGGCTTTAACCGAATATCATTAACTTTAGGTGGCCAACCATTCATGATATAATCGATGACCAACCGCAAGACTTCATCGATTTCTGTCTCCACGCGTAATTTATCTAAAGTGACGGGCATACTTCCGTCTACGATGAAGTAAACATATGTCGCGCGGTCGTACGCTACTTCACAATCGCAGCACTTGCATTGTTCGGTGCACGCACACTCGTGCGCTTCCCTCGGCAGACTCGCACGCGATAGGTAGTCCGCACTGTTATCAGCGCTGCGTACGTATTCTATTATATAGTTATAGCTACTTAAGAATAAAGCGTACCGCTGTAACCGGTTTGCCGACATTTCTGGAATGCCCTTGTGAGATCCAAATATTGACAACAATGGTTTGTGGTCCGTTCGTAAAATGAAGGGTTCAGTTCTACCATACAAATACTGATGGAACCGTCTCACACCGAAGATTATGGCAGTTGCTTCCTTCTGTATTTGAGCATAACGCTTTTCCGCAGGGTTCAACGTACGCGACACGAATGATACGGGCCTTTCCTCACCGTCCTTGCTTACTTGTGAGAGTATAGCCCCCAATCCCGTAGGAGAAGCGTCTACGGTCAATATTATTTTCAAGTTCGGATCAAAATGAGCAAGAACCTGATCTGACGTCATCACCTTTTTTATTTGTCGAAACGCTACGTCATGAACCTCAGACCAGTTCCACTTACAACCTTTCTTTAGCAACTCATATAACGGACTGAGGATCGTAGATGCATTTTGTACAAAGTTTCTGTAATAGTTAATAAGCCCTAGGAACGACTGTAGTTCATTAACATTTTTCGGAATCGGTGCTTCAACCATGGCTTTAATCTTACTCGGTTCTTTCTTCAATCCGTTTTTAGTGATAACATAACCAAGGTAATGAACTTCGTCTTGAAAAAAACTGCATTTTTCTTTCTGCAACGTAAGCCCTGCGTCCTGCAACCGTTTGAGGACAGCGTTCAGCCTTTCCAGGTGCTGATTCCTATTCTGGCCCGTGATTAAAATGTCATCTAACAGGCACAGTACCCCATCTATCCCTGCGAGTATCCCTTCTATCGCACGCTGAAAAATACTTGGAGCGCTTGCTAGCCCAAAAACTAACCGCGTAAACCTAAAAATACCACGGTTAGTGTTGATACATGTAAGGTTTTTTGACTCTTCATCAAGTAAGCATTGGTTATACGCCATTTTTAAGTCCAGTTTACTGAATTGTTCTCCCCCATGGATCTTAGAAAATAGTTCACTTGTTGTGGGAAGTGGATATTGTTCTACGAGCAGCTGTTTGTTTATAGTCCCTGAATAATCGGCACACAATCTGACTGACCCATTCTGTTTCAGAACCGGAACTATAGGAGATGCGTATTCTGAATACTCAACAGGCTCGATAATACCTAACTCGACCAACCTGTCAATTTCTCTGTCTACCTTTTCACGTAGTGCGAATGCTACCGGGCGCGCCTTGCAGAAAACCGGTTTAGCGTTATCCTTCAACAACAATTTTATTTTATATTTATTTAAAGTTCCCAATTTATCTGAAAACAGTTCAGCATATTGTTGTTGTAAATTTTTTACAACCGATTCAGAACCAAAACAGTAATTTACTGGCACCAACTCTAACTGAAAATGTGATATGAAATCCCTACCTAGAAGTGGTGGGCCTCCGTCGCGTACCACATAAAAAACATTGACGTGAGATTGACCAGCGTAGCTTATCGGTAACCGAAATGTACCTACGCACTCAATTTTCTTACCATTGTAAGTCATCAGCTGCTTCTTAGTATTGGATAATGGCACATCCTTAAAATGCATTGTATAAAAATCTTGTGACACTACTGTTACTGCAGAACCACTATCTATTTCAAATTGGAAGGGTACGTCTTTTATTAAAACTGTTTCAATCATGGGTTCTCCCCTGAATGAACGGATATAAAAAAGCTTACCGTCATCACCTTCATCATCCTCACCTTTGTCACCGCCATCCACCTCTACGTAATTTACTTTGGTACACATTTTACGCAAGTGGCCTTTTACGTGACACTTTTTGCAAACGTAATTTGCATATTTGCAATCGGATGACTTGTGATTCGTATAACCACAAACACTGCACTTCACTTTGCCTACACTTCCACGATTGCTATTGTTCGAGATCTTAAACAGCTGATCGTCTGCTACGCTCGCCTGGCCGATGCCGCCGGCGGCGGAGCGGGCGGCCGCGGCGCTCCGGGCTCGACTGTGGTTCTCCGCGACCTCCACGACCTTGGCCAGCGTGAGATCGGACAGATCCTTAGCGTACAACTCCTCTTTTTCTCGTCCCGACAGCATACCCATTATGAACTTGTCACGTAGCGCCTCTTCGACGTTGAGAAAGCCACACTTTGCAGTCAGACCTCGCAGCCTAGCCGCCCACTGTGAATGGGTTTCCCCTGCTTGTTGAGCGGCTGCGTAGAAATTGTGGCGCTCACCGAATCCGACACTCTTTGGAGTGAAATGAGTGTCTAGGAGACCAAGTAAATCTTCGTAGGGCACATCTTCGACTTCTTTGGGTAACGCCAAGTCTGAAGCTAGCTTGTAAGTACCCTCCGTGAGTGCGCTGAGTAGGATCGCCTTTCTTCTCTTGCCCGCAGGATCCGTCGTTTCGTTGAAATTATTAGCAACGAAATATTGCCCAATACGACCTTTATAAGTTTTCCACGTCTGTATATTGTGATCAAAACTATTTAAAATTCCGAATTGAGCATTATTCGACATTTTGCACACGATTTTTTTTTTTTTTTTGCGGGTAGCTCGTCGCCACTGTTAGATATGGGAAACGGAGCTGCGGAGACAAGTGATACGAACGCTGGTTAGCTTTGCACTCTTTATTAAACTATGCAACTGGTAGTGGTGGGCGCAGCCACACACACCTACTTAACAATACCCTTATGTAAGCAGCCCAAATTATACTTTTGCATTATCTAACATGCAACAACTAAGTATTAGTATGTATATAAAGAGTTGCAGAAAGAACAGCAGCAACCATGATTCATTTACAAAGTATTTTCAGTAAATCTATTGTCGGCTGATTGATTGTCAAAGCGCATAAAGTAGGTGAAGGCCTTTTTTGGAGCCCCTTTGTTGTTTATTTTTGGGACGAAGATTGCTATGTGGAAAGAAGGCCAAGACGCGCCGTTTTCCAATGAAAACAACACGAATTTCATGACAATATTTCCTTCGTACAAATTCTAAAGCCCAAATCACGGAAGAACCAAATCAGGTTTCGTTCCACACGAGCGAACTCGAGACGGCAGCGGCAGATTAGCGGCGCACCGGACAACTTTCACTGAGGAACTGGCCAGGCCGATGCTCTATATCTACGTGTGCGGCCACTTTCTATGGGGCCACGCAACGAGGAAATAGGCCCTGGACTACTTAATCTCATTGGCGATGCGTCTTTGTGTAAAACTAAAGCATACGCGTGGGGAAAATGTATATCTATTACCAACAGCAAAAGTGGAATAAAGTAGCACCTACAAAAGAAGTACATTTTCCGGATAAGAAGCTGAATGATTAAAGCGCCTCTACTCCAGTGCTTATTAGGCTGAAAATTTTGAAATCGTAGTAAAGGCACTTTGCTGAGGATAAGTAACGTTGCCTAGTGACCCTCAATTATCTTCATAGACAGTCTGCGTTCACCACATTCAACGATGACGACAGATCTAGCATTTAGGTACCTACTATTACAGGTCACTGCAGTAGGTGGGCTTCATTTTCAAACTCCTGTTATTTCTAACAAAACAAGACCCCAATCAAATCCTCAATTCAACTAGAGCTGCCAGTAGTAATAGCGGGAGTGACGGGACCTATGTTTGGTCTCGAAAGGGATACCCCTTTCGAGACCCAATCGATGGTCCCAATCGATGACAAAAGAGCATCTTAAACTTCTTCGAAGCTCTACAAAAGATGTGACAGTACACCGTCCTAAACACTTACGTCATAATCTTCAGCCTCCTGCTGCTGCCTCTGGGACTGGTACTGGGGCTGGGGCTGCGGCTGGGGCTGTGGCCTGTATTGAGTTTGGGGCTGATACTGCTGCTGTTGATATTGACTCTCTGGTTGTTGATAGGCCTGTGCGGAAAGAAATAATTAGAATAATTGAGTCACCTAAATAGTAAATAGCGTCGTTGATAGAACGTGTGATGGGATAGTGAAACTAACCCTGTTCAGAGGATATCTCATCATCACATTATAGGAGTTTTGTGGCCGCTTTATGAATGTAGTTCTAGCCTAGTCTGACAAGATTTTTATTAGTGTGGCCTTTTTCACAGAGTTTGCAGTGTCAGTCAGGGGTGGTGATGATGAACTGAAATATTTGTTCCTAGTTAATTAGGTAAAGAATTTGATAGTGCTCACAATCCTAGCAGGTGCAGGGGCAGCTCCAGGGATGTGGGCTGGCCTGGGAATGACTTGCGTCTGTGCTGGGGCTTGTCCGTGACCACCCTGGTCTGCTAAGTATTGTCTGAGTAGGTGTGGGGGGATCGCAGCCGCCTGTTGACAAATTAGTCCTTGAGTGAAGGCGGAAATTGAAATATTTTAAGGTGTAGGTACAGCGTTTACAGTTACTAACAAAAAAATTGTGAGGTGAAGAGAAGAATCCCATGCGCCAAAATAAAATATTTCGTTTGATTTAAACATAATTACAATAAGTAGGGTTACTTATTTTTGTATAGATAATTATGTGAGTGATCTCTGTTATCAGAGTTTTCTCTATATTAGTTAGATTGATAAAACAATTATTGATCATGGGCTGCAGAGATTGGCTAAATTTTGATGTACCTAATCAAAGAGTAAATGGCTACTTGTCTTGCAATGACTTACTTAACAAAATAAAACGCGACTTCCTGCAGTCTCGTAACATCCTAAAACCACTTCACATAACTCTTCATGGCTCACCACCGTCTTAACAATTGCAACACTTACTTAATTGCCAGTCCAAATTAATCATCAATTATTAAAAAAACAGCCGCAAACGAGTCTCAATAATTACGTTACATAATTATGGCGTGATCTTGTTACGGGCTGCTTACGAAATTGTAACACTTTACCTGGGTCAGTCAGTCTCGGCCGATTGGTTACGGGTTTTCAAAACGCACACACGTTAGTGCCTATTGTGCCGATGGGTTCACTGCTTTGTGGGTCGATGCTCCATTTTCCGCTCTGATTGTTGGTAATGCTCCTCGTTGAGGAATTCGATGTTGCAAGGATTATCGGTGATTACATACTGCCCTATGTAGAACTAATTAATCAAAATCGTAAATTTTTATATGAATAAAAGGCTGGCAATATTGTAATAAGAATTTTCTTTTTCCATACCATACCTACCATACTACAGACAGATACATCGCCACGGTGCAAACTTGCGACGCGTCGCAGACGATGCGAAGCGAGTCAAAGAAATACATCACGTTTTACATCATATTGTGCCTACACAATGAGCTTTATCTAATACCGAATAAGTACTAGCGAACCGCACCGGTTGGTTTTTAGCACGCGAAAAGCAATAATAATATCTGAAATTAGGGAGCTTTTTATCCAATAATCCCATTCTGGCACGCAAGTGGCACGCATATGGGATTCAAACAGTCCAAAATCTCCCTCGAAGGGATTTATCAAATAGAATTAATTTCTGTTATTATTCAAATTAGTCACTAATGGATCCATTTCACTCTTACTCTTAAATCTTAATAATTATAATATCTAAAATATTAAAACATTTGATATTGACTGTTGAGTATTTTACTGTATTTTGAACAAAGCGGAAGTAACGGATATTCTGGAGTAACAGGAAGATGATTTCTTTTTGCACTAAACTATTATAACAGTTAACTCTTTAAGTACCTACCTATCGCCTGAATAAGCTTATTGTCTGTACAAATATAGTCGACACTCAGTATAATTATAATGGAAGTAAGTGTACGAGTAAATGTTGTAGTTACAGTAACAGGTGTAGGGAAATGCAAGCTCTCTCTGTAATAGCTAGATGACATACCGTATACAGTTAGTACTTATGTTACTTAGAAGTTTACGGGATCTATCTTCAACATCTTTAATTTAATTAGGTGTAAATACTTGGAACTAAGAAACAACGGTTATAATTTTACAGTAGTAGCCCCCATCCCACTGATAATGTTAGATTTCCTTTTTTTAATGGCGGTAAGTACCTGATCAAGCTATAACTTGAAGTATTGACTTTTTAGTAGGGTTTCAGTAAATTTATGTCGCATCATAACATGACTAATTAAATAAGTATATACCTACTTCATTCCTTCCAGATTTGCTCTACACATCTTTGTAATAAAATATTTTCGCATTTTCAATTTTCTGGTATAGTACAGCACAGTATGCAGGAATCCAAAGCTATCTTTAAGACAAGGTACTTACTTGCTGAGGCTGGTATTGATGCTGGGGCCTGGCCACCGCTCCAACCGCCACACACCCCAACACCACTAATACCGCACACTGCCGCAACATTACCACTCACAAAAATATACAATTCAAATAAAAAAAATGTACAATATGACCTGCACAAGCACACGCGCGGTTTTACGTATTGCGATGCATGTGACCGACTCTCACTTTATATACAGAGGCACCCCTTCTTAGCGAGGGCGGGAGAGAAAAATACACAGACATAAATTCAAATTAGAACGTCGGCTGTGCCTATGGGTTTTGTTAACTGTCAATGGCATTGTCTTCCTTTTAGTCCTATTTCATAATAGCAGCTATTATGTAGACCAGTAGACTAGAGTTTATGTATCCTTGAATGCGGTCGCTTCGTTTTTCCAACTTATAGATTCCTCTATGGCAGGATGTCGTATCAGTGTCAAGCGTTCAGAAGTTCCATTAGGAAACAAACGATTTCGCACAATAGAGACTAAAGATATCGATTCATTCTGACGCCATTCAGGAAAACTCCCTTATCATTGAGTTTTTAATAAGTTTGCATAAATACACTACCAAACTGCAGCAATAAGGGGTAGGATGGTGGATTTTGGGTAATCACTATCAATTGTCAGCGCTACATTATTTTTTTAGTAAAATACTTAGATCTAACGAAAAATTTTAAATAGAAAATTCTGTTAGTATGTAGAATAATAATTTAAGATTTACTTTGCGCTATTGGTGGTTCACATACGAAACCTATCATTATCGTCCGCATATCTTTAAGTACTCATAGAACAGTTGGAGCGAAAGACCATCTTCACCGAAGCAGGGCTAATAAATTCTCACTGATTCAATGGAATCGTGCGGTTGTAATGGCTTTGGCCTTGCAGCTTTAATGCTATTGCACTTTACGTGCAAAATACCAATGCATTCACTTCTGTGTATCCGGTGCATCACTTGTTGTAATTACGGATTTAAGATGCATGTCTAGTTCTACTGTTGTTCAGATCAAAGAGCATAACGCAAAGGCGTCAGAACTTTATCACTTTTAGATTTTTGAGACTTTATCAGCGTCTAAAACATGAATAAACTTAATTGCAATATAGTATACTTTATCAGTTAACTGACATGAATTTATACAGGTGCATAAAAAATAAACCGGTCAAGTGCTCATCGGACTCGCTCACGAAGGGTTCCGTACCATTATTATCGATAATAACGGCAAAATATTACGTTTGTTGTATGAGAGCCCTAAAAATTTATTGATTCTGTTTTTTTTGTATTTGTTGTTATAGTGGCCACAAAAATCATCTGTCAAAATTTCAACCATCTATCACGGTTCATAAGATACAGCTTGGTGACAGACAGCCAACATGAAGCAGACGGACGGGCAGCGAAGTCTTAGTAATAGGGTCCCGTTTTACCCGTTGGGTACGGAACCCTAAAAAACACACTAAAGTTAGATAAGTATGAGCTACTAATGGTTATTTTTCATAGTCATTAGATCAATCTATAACTATAACTTCTATAATATGCATGTTATCTATTTAGAACATCAATAATTACGTGACTGTTGTAGCTATGATCGTAGAAATGAACTAACTTTGTTAAAAGTAAGATATTTTAATTCAAATCACAGAATAGGCGGTATTCAGGAAGCTTTTGCGTGATGCAGATAATAAATCCGTAAGGGGTAATAGCTCTAGTAATAGCTAATAGCTCTAATTTCAGGAGGTATCTAAGTAATTACCTAGGTATCGATGTACTCGTATTATACATAATATTTATTTTTAGTACAACTTAGTCGGAGATTATGAACAGGGGTAATATTTTTTACTAATTACTTAATACAAAATGTCGTAATAGTAACTGGCCAATCTCTCACAATCATGATTCAATTGACATTTTTATGAGTTGTTCGGTAAGTGCTCTTTGGTTGCAGACACTCAACTTAGTGCTTGGCTATCAGACTTCTATCTGAGGAAGGGAACTGAGGCAATCTATTGTTTTTTAGTAGACGACCTCTACTTGAGTGAATTGGTGTCATTTTCAAAACAATGCAGATACATCTACCTCTACGGGAAAATAACAGAATTACTTTACTTCCAATAATTACAGAAATAAATCGAATTGCATGACTATGTAGAATTAAATTGAAAATTATGACATGTTCAGCTACTTTTGAGGCTGACTGTACCTACCAATATTATTTTAAAGGTTTGTATTACATATTTCCTTATTATTAGTGTAAAAATGATTTTTTGAAATTGCCTAGAATATATACTAGGTTTATTATAAGGTGTTTAATTAGGTATACAAAAATCTTATAGCCAGGTTCACCAATTTCTTAGCTTATTCCTAATTGTTTATATCATACTTATTACTTATTCAGAGATATCTACCTAATATACCGAGAAAATAGTTTCGTTACGGTCATTTTACAAGGTAGGTACATCGGGCCTAAGAAAGCTGCCAGCTGAAAGTTAAGGACTTTTTTAATACTTATACTAACATGATCTTCCACTATGCATAAGCCTAAGGTGATTTATACAGAAAGCCATCGTACATTTAAGGGTAAAAAATCCAACAGCTCTATGGCTAATATTTTTATGGTTTCTGACTCATGAACTCTTTCTAACATTATGTATCAAATCGATATAAAACGTGAAATAGGAGCTGGTCACTACAAACTTGTCAACATTCTCACGACCTGAGGCTTTTTATCACGTAGGTATAACTGATAACCGGTCCTCTTGCGAGTAGGCTGGCTAGGTATTGCAAATTTAGAGCATGTTACTGTAATGTGACCTAATATCGCACTGTCCGCTTCGATACAGCCTCCAAACTAGCGGGGCTGTGTTATGTATTGGAGTTTATTATAATGTATTAGAGTATAGCGAAATTATTTAGGACTTTATACAGTATTAAAAAGCGCCTAAGTGCGAGCCGGAATAGCCCATGAAGGGTTCCGTAGTATGCATAAGGTTTATATTTATGAAATGAAATGTTTTATTTTGGAAGTGTCTCTCGCGCAAAGTACTCAGTTTAGAAAAAAATATATTAGAAACTTCAATATCATTTTTGAAGACAGACAGACATGACGAATCCATAAGGGTTCCGTTTTTTGCCATTTGGCTACGGAACCCTAAAAAGGGGTTGGGCTCTAGAGCTAGACAATAAGCCCCGATAAGTCATCTGACATCTTTTGATCCTAAGTTCCTTGGTATTTGACTTCGTATTGTTTTTGTTGCCAGCCTGAGTAAAAATTGCCACAATGCAATGTTAGCAATATAAGCATCCACGTTTACCGAACTTATAAAATAACAAACAATAATTAAAATCATCAAGTAGATGATAATACTCAAATCAATGTAAAAAGATAACTTATAAGTCATCTTTTCATCTAATTGGAATAATATGAATTTCGAGCAAGTACCTACCAACTCTTGATTCTATCGAATGATAGGATTGATAGATATAATTGTAATACCGATATTTGCGCCGGATAAAGTCACGTGTGCCGGATTTGTAACACGTGCACCCATATATCGCAACCTCACCTCATGAGGTTACCTGCATTCACGGAGGGGCGTGGCGGCAGTCGAGCCAGTGAAGCGGAGAGCGGACCGCACCCTACCCTACAGTGTTGTATAGCGGTACGAGTATCTATGGAAAAGACATCACTATTTTCACATAGTTATTGAAATTTTGAGATGTGTTGGCTGTTATCTCGACCGTAATAAATTCCCCCATGCGAATTAAATTTTAGTAGTAGTGAACTTGCCCGCACGTGCAGTGTGCACGTACAGTCAGTCGAAAAAGACTTATCAATCAAATTAATTTAAAAACGATTACACATAAATCTGTCCAGATCATAGAGGAAATAAATACTTCGTATCCAGATAGCGAGCTGCTATTCTTTTGCTGCTTTGCTTATTTATGTTGATTTTGTTTAGTTTTGATTAATATAAATATTTTCTACTCGTAAACATAGCTGACACCACCTCAGCCTGTAAGTAACTGGATGCAATAAGACGACTTATATATATTTATGTACTTCAAGCCACCATGATAACCTATAATAGTGCAAGTACACCGAATACTCTTATAAAAAGTACATTGATCAATAACTTCAGAGGGGCGCACTCAAAACAGCATATTTAGTGCATGTGGACATTCACTTAATTATATCATGCACTTACTGGCCTCCAACTCCGCTATCTGAACAGTTCAAATCAAAGCAGGTAACGTAGATATTGATAATAGTAATGTCGCAATATATGCCACTATATGACACGGTCGCGTAGGCGTGGTAACACCAAGTACAGTGCAGCCAAGTGGAACACATCGTCCGACCACCCGGCCACCGTTGCATGACCAGCGTAATGAGACAATTAATTTAATAAGTGTTGCATGTGAATGTGGGGTGAAGGGAAACAGTCGGTGACGCTCAATCTCGTGTAGGTGCATGCCGTTGCTATACAAAGTAAGTCGAACGAGACCTATTGAACTGTTGCAGCGGAGTTCATTGTCTTGACGAGCATACTGCTGAGTTATTATACTTTGATTGCATTAGTTATGGGGATTTCATCTAATTGGCCTTATTAGTTATGGGTCGTATGAGTCAGAAATAATCTGCAGTGAGTAGACTCAACCGGCCGCAAGATATTGCCCATAGTACCAACAAAAACTATAATGACCAATTTAACCCTCGACCTGGTAGATATACCAATTTGAAAATAAAAAAGTTAAACCAAGTAGAAGCGCTTGGCTATTAAAACTACATCATAATCTAAACGTGACTCTAAGACCAACTTAAAAGATATTAGCATTGAGGAGTTGTGAAATAGACCAAGTATTAAGCAGCCAATTCCTCAAATGGCTTAAAAATTCGCGCACGTCCGTAATCTTTTTAGGTTCCAATTAGATTTTAAAAGTCTAGTCTAGATTCGAAAGTAGACCACATCGGTAAGTCAACAGCAAATTACCAAACATCTGCCTACTTACAAACATTTTTGTAGGTTGTAGATTTTTGAGTTGGAACTGTCGTCAAAAGTAGTAACCGAATATTTTCGTTACATGATTTCCCAATTTCAGGCAAGCCTTGTAAACTTAAGTTTCCAGTGAGGCTAACATAAATGTCTTCAAGCTCGTTTCAACGTTGACATCATCAAACTGACATGACTTTTTTACATACGGAGGTGGTTTAGAGTTACATAAAAATAATATAAGATACAATGTACTAAGTACACAAAATTTTAATAAAGCAACACTACAATTACATCTACGACTACCACTAAATAAATTAAATAAATGTATTCTACAACTGTACGAGTTATATTTTTAGGAGGAAAACTTGTCGCCGACATGGTGTCTGACACCCCATTTGTAGTTAGCGTTCTTGTCCGTTTTTACGAAGGTGTGCACGGGGCCGGTGATCCCTGAGGAGCCGCGGTGGTCGCGGTGGTGGTCACTGTCGTAGTCGTGACCGCGCTTCGGTCGTTGCCATTGAGGCGGGTCATTCTCAGAAGTGTCCTCTCGAATGGGCTCGTGAACTGCGGGAACTAGAAAACAAGTGAATCGAATGAATGATATAAATTGGTTTCTATTAAATTCCTGCTTCACTTTTTGTGAAAGACAAAATTACAGTTCCGCAATTCATTTTAGTTTATTCTATGCAAATTAATAAATTGTCGGAAGGGTTCCAAACGTCTACAAGAGAAAGTGTACACGACGGGTACAAGGCAGTCAAATGTTAGATAATACTTATAAGCAAACTAGTTGTTTATTAACTAGAACAAGAGCGTAGATATTTGGTTAATCGTATTGTATGTAATAAATATTAATAATATAAGATCAATAAATACGTTATAAACAGACTGATCTAGTTACTCAGATGCTCAGCATAGGTAGATACATTTATAGTTACCTGTTACCAGACGTTTTGTTACTGTTATTGTTATTGTTACTGTATGTTACTGTTATTAGATGGTCTTAAATTTGACAATCCCATTACCGAATATCGAGGGATAAAGAGTCCCGGCATTCATTGGCGTGAGAGGTGACATCAACCAAGTTAATTTGTATTTAGGGATCTTCAATTTACTTACCAGGTATTCTATGATGAGATGGTGCTGGTGCGTGATGCTGGTGTGGTGGGACAGCGTATCTGACGACCCTGAGTGGAGCTCTAGGTACGGGGTAGTACGGTATGGACCACGCTGATGATGTGAATGCCATGCACGCTAAAACCAACTGGAAACAATAATTAGATAGATAAGCTTTTTGTTGGCTAACAGCCGAAATTAATATTGTATCTCCTATCCAAGACTGTAATCGATCTTGGATTGCTGCCTATCGTTCGATCGATTTCCAGTCTGCGTGCCTTTATAAACCAATCATCGGATCGGTTATTGGCACGTTTGACCCTGAAAATGGATTGTGATATCAATCCCAGATAGCAAAAATTGGATTGGATTGATTATTAATGTCGGCCGTAAGTTGATAGGAAGAAAGTCTAGCAGAGGGGAATGATGAAACGCTCTAAAAAGGATTAAACCATAGGAATGTAGTAAAAATGAAACAGGAACAAAGAGTAGGTACAATTGGTTGAACCATGGATAGTTTTACTTACGCGTTGGATAGCTTAGTTTGAGCGTTAATCTGAACTATTCTGAAGAGTAAATATAAAAGTGTGTTAGAATTTTCTAACTTTTAGAGTGCCATCTTGGTGACCGTAATTATAATTAGAAATTATGTTTTACTTCATAAAATTAGTCATTTCTTATCATTTTTAAAACGTAGCCCTTCACTAGGATTGCTCCTGTATTGTGGGTACCGCTTACAAACATATACTTATAGTTTCACATAAATACACATCACACCCAGACCAGAAACAAATATTTGTGGATCGCACAAATATTTGTACCGGGCGGGAATTGAACCCGCGACACCAAGCGCAGCACTCCGATTGCTTAGCAGATTTAATGTGTAACTTTCGTGAAAAAAAAATGTAACGCTCACTTCATGTTTTATGGTGCTCTGCATTGCACGTAATTACGTTAATACTGCTTAAGCTTATTGCTTATTACATAAGATCTCGTAATAAGCTTTTATTCTGAGTGTTAAGTGGCGATGATAAATAATAGATTGTTTCTTGATTGGACACGTAGGTACCTACATTGGTATCTTAAATTTTTTATTGGTACCTAGTCACTTGATTTGTTTAAATGGCTGGCTAGCATGCTATCACTTTATCATAGCAATATTATTACGCTGTGCTATAGGCATACTAGCTATTACATGCGATGTATGGATCAACAGGATACGTTACTTGTATATTATGTCTGTAAGCTGTACCCACGATACAGGAGCAATCCTAGTGGGGCTACGTTTAAAAAAAAATATATATTAAATGCTAATTAAAACTAGCCTAATTTTCCCGTTCTTTCTTAGCCTCGTTACGTTACAAAAACAATTAGTGATAAAAGCAACTTACCAAAATGCACTTTTCCATAATTGTAACTGTATACTGTCTTGTTCGAATCTTGACGGTAATGACTTGTCAAATGTCGATCAGTCTCTTATAAATAAGAAAGAAAACGAATTTAAAGCACTTTCTACGGTGGTCACGCCTGAACGCACCGTGATTCGATCCAGATGGCCAACTATGGTATAACTAACATCTACCGATTGTAGTAGCTTAAGCCATTTTCTATGCTTTGATGCTGAATAAACATTTGAAGGGGGAATGAACGGCTTGCGATGAATTTGATTGATTTAAGAAAAGCGAAACTCAGACATATTTGCATCCAATGCTTATATGCCTACCTACTAAGTATGTGGTACTACATCTGCATTGTGGTAGGTATACGAGTATAATACCATAAATGAAGCTTTCTTAACCACTTGCAAAGTATTGACAAGGTAGTATTAAGATAACAGAAAAGATGCCTAGAGTTAGTAGCTTACGAAAAGACTAATTAGTGCAAATGAGTTCTTGAAAAGAATACATACATGCACGAGACTGTCCTTCTATTCATTCTTACAGCACTAATTTCAGCAAACGAGGCAGACGTGGCATTTTAGACAAAAACGTAGAGCAATGTAACTTACCAATTACGAAAGTACTTGCTATTATATCATTCTAGATTTTATATACGCTTTCATGAAATATTTTATTTTGGTAACTTTATTTTGGTGTGAATTATAAATTATCTGACTATGGGATGATTATAAAAATACCTAGTTACTATACTGTATTTAAGATCTAAAGCCCGTGAAACTTGTCAAAAAATTGTCCTTCGGTGTTGTAGTCTTCAGTCAGTGGTCCTCAATCAGTTTCATGAACATTTGTTTAGTAGTTTTTTTATTAGTAGAATGACGGTAAGCGCTACGTTTTCCAACAGTTAGCATTGCAAAATGTTGCGTAGCACTGTGCTAACCACATGACGTTGCTTTTTATCATATTATTATATTATAATTATTATGCAGTAATTTTGCACGAAAAAATAGCCTCCAAACCAAACCAGTAACATTGAATTTGGTTATTGATATTATGTTAAAGTTTTAACGAAAAATTGTTACTGTACTTACACCTAGAAAATAACACCTAGAAAACTATTTATAGCTGGTAGGAGTACCAGTAAGTAAACGTTGTTTATGGTCAGCATGGATGGTCGTGCTCGTTCATGTCCGATGCCGCACTCGATGCAAATGCCCGGTACCAATCTGACACACTTTCCCAATTTCAACGATGTATCGAGTTTCACAAGACCTCACTGTAGGCCGGTGCTTTAATTCAGGTATATACTTGCGTTGATTCTCAAATGGTCTAGACTCATACAATCAAAAAGATATTAGGTAATATTATATTAGATATGCCTAAGGAAATCTATGTGTTTCTTGACCCCTCCGCTCAATCCCGTCCTCATCGCTGAAGAAGCTAGAAACTTCTTCCGATAGGTATCTATTTAGAAGTAGGTACCGACAGGTACCTATTTAGAAGTAGGTACCTACAGCTGTAGTAGTATTAAATGTGGCATTAAATGGAAAATTATAAGAACATCGTAAAAGATCTATTTAAATTTTTACTTGACGTGCGCGTTGAAGTCTTTTGTACAGCAGAAGTGGCATGCGGTGGTGAAAATAAAAATTAGTGTTTTTTTTGTTATACCTATCTATAATAATTGGTTTTTGGTGGGAGTATTGTATATAATCGTATGATAATTATATGGTGCAACTTTAAATCAATAGGCATAGATGTTACAATAAAACGTGTTATAAATAATAATCATGTTTAATAAATATTGTGTATAACTCTGTATATAAGACGTAGACCGACGAGGTAGTGATCTAGATTTTTATTTATAGTGTTTTCTATAGCTGCTATTAAAAATTAGTTTGCCTAACTTTATGTATCCCACAATCTCACGAATCACACACAAGCAGTCTATTATCCTAGTTCCCACAACATTATTAGGCACATACCTTTTCAAACTAGTATTGATGTTGAAAATTGGTATTCATAAGACCCCAGTATACGGTATAGTACAGATTACATACGTAGTTTTAATTAAAATGAAATACAATGTAAAGGTATTACAAAATTATATAGTACCTACGCTAAGTACCTACTGAGTACCTACATAACTTACAATTGACCTGTAAGCTATGGAGCTTTTTATACTATTGTGAGTAGGTATACAAGTATACGAAATTAAAATACAGTATACAGTCTAAGCCAAACACTCATAGTTAAGAATTGGTGAGCAAATTTACTTAAAAAAAAAACAAAAAAAGGAGTGTTGCCAAGGACATATCCACAACGTTATTCTAAGTCGACAACCTTCGTTTTGAAACTTTTCCATTCACACTCCTTTTTCCCCTTGTGAAGTAAGCAATATCTGTGTATTAATAACCCACAACAAAGTTAACAATTTTAAAACAATTACGTGAACTGACGTAACCAATAGCCGGTGGTCTCATTACACGGTCGTCGCTTACCGTTATTGTTTTTACCGTCACTATATAACTGCTAAAATTGTTAATTCTCGCTCTAATTCTTCTGGTGCGTAAGCTTTTGGGAGAACTAATCAATATTGCTCAATAGTTCGATGAATAATTACAAAACGATTAAGCGGGCTGCGCTTGTTGCTACATGGAACTGAATTAGAGCCACTGCTTGATCTTTAGAAACCGAAATAACAAAAAGTGTAACAGTCTAACTAGATTAAGTAGTCAAGTATTATGAGACCTATTGGAAAAGTTGGGTTAGGTAAGTTATTGCAGATTAGTTCTTTGACTTATCAAGCAATTAATTACCAAGTTCGAGTGTATCTAGTTATTAGCAAAGTGTTATATATTCGGTTTCAATTATTGTAGTATTATTAAGCATATTAACTTAGATTATAGAGTGTGTTATAGCATAATCGGCATTGGAGTCTGAAAGCCACCACATCCGAACATTATTATTGTATTTTGTTACCCTCATTTGTAGGCCCTTTGAAGTCAATCATGCGAAACGAAATTATCTTATCAACCAGGAATTAACAACATTTTCTAAGTTAAAGTAGGTAGGAAATTCGTTAATTTCTTGTGAAACGAAAAATTAATATCATTACCGGCATAACAATAAAATTACTAATTAGGTCCAAAAACCAAACAACAAAGTATAGTAGCTCACCAAAAAAACAGATTATAGTGATTGTAATGTGCTTTTACTCTTGGGAGCAAATACATAATTTATTTTTGTATGTATTGCAATACATTTCAGATGCTTGATTATCTAAAATTTAATGTGTGATGTCATTGTGTGTGTGGTGATTGTTTGGAAATGAAATACCAATAAGAAAATAACGAACCTACAGGTACCAATTAAATTACCGTTTCGAAATTAGAGGTGAAAAATCTTACAGTTGTAACGGACTGTAATAACTTATATAAAACGGATGACCAATTGCTACCTACCACTGTCCGCAGCGAATTGATACCGTCTTGTCTATAAATGAAGTAGCGGTCACCATTCTTACTGAACTTCCATCAAACTGTCGAGATGTCACAACGTTTATCAACGGTATTATCAACGATTCATTAAAATTATAATAATAGCAAAAAATGCATAAATTTAAATAAAAGTTCTTGGCAGTGATATAAAAATAAGTGTACATGAAAATTATTATAATTAGAAAAGTAAAATATAATAAATTGTAAAGAAGTGTGTTTGGTACTGGTCATGGTAAATGGTGGCGGTGATCATGTATTATGACTGTGTGTGATTGATAGTGTGATAGTGATATGAGTGATTAGAATGAAAGTGTTAGTGATCCAGTGATCAGTGAATATGATTCCCTCATAAAACAGCGCATTTGATTATGTATTACTTACCAACTCTTCTACATACCTAATAATAATATACATGCCCCACCCACATGTGACAAGAATGTGGAATGTTTTGTTTTTTTTTTCCGATGACTCGCAATAAATGTACAAAAGATTTAATTCATATTGATGAAAATATGATCACACATTTATTTTAAATCTACAAAGTTCAGATCGTATGAGATGAGAATGTATATTTGCTCCATTGTGTATATTTTCAGAGATGGGTCTGTTACTTCCTGACGCTATATGCTGGGTCATTCGGGAATCCAGCTGGTGGAGTATCAGCCCCGGTCAGGACTCCCCCGAACAATCCCTCCACTATTGAAGCTCAAGCCAAATTTTTCCAGTAAGTCTAGCTAAGTCAGTAAGCTATTTTCCTTTTAAACTTTAACATTGCCGTGTTTGTTTACTTACACAAAAAATCTGTGATAAAACTTACAAATAATTATTTTGTTGAAATAGAATAATAATATTATCCTTTCCGACACAATAATTTGAAAAAGTTCATAGCCGGTTAGCCCTGCGGCAATTATTATTAAAAGTACCTATTTACATATTATTATTACCTTGGAATTTTTTACCTCAGAACTCTGATAAATGAATTAGAAAAGTTCAAGTTACTTTAGTTCACTTAGAAAGCGACCTCGTTACCTAAACCTCTGATATCTACCTTGAAATAGATTGACCTCATGACATGCAAATAAGTTTCACCATAGTTTGATTGCTTTTATAGGGATTTTTTCTCAGTACAGTTGAGCCCTTACAAGATAGAGTTCGGGCACGTGTGCGAAGACCCTAACACGTGGGAGCAGCGATACGAGAAGAAAGACTTTAAGAACCACAGGGACATGGGAAAAGTAACGTTTTGTCTAGATGTCTATCTTCCTCTTCATAGCTTATATAATCTTTATGCCTGCTAATTCGAAGGAGTGGAGCGGACAGCGCAGCGTGACGTATAGTGTACACACTGAATAGCAAGTAGAGTCATATGCTGAAAGGATAAACTTGACAAGTAACGACGTGTTGCTCGCCCTTTAGCTTTGACTTATTGACAAAATTCATGAGACGTAGATAAACAATATTTAATTTTGTCATATTTATTGATAAATAGATAGATTTTCAACTTACAGGCCCAACAATGGATGCTGGGATTTATTAAATCCAGTGTGCGCTCTATAACTTACGTGTAGCGATCGACTTGCACATAATAAAATATTATTATTTATTTTCAGTAAAATATTTACAATTATTTCATTATGTCTATCTTCTAAATAATATAATACTTACCTACTTAGTAGAATTGATATAAACATAATAATATCTATTGTATTTATGTAATGTGTGATATTATAGCACCCTGACATCTATTTCATCTTCTTCTGATACCGTCCTTTTCTCAAAGCTCTTAGGGAAGTCATTGCTTTGAGCAACAAGACCATCTCATAGTAGTGCTAAATTAAATTAAATAATAAATTTAAGTTTCTCATCGAGTCGTTTATAGAGCTTTCAATTTGTATTATCTGTCCCCACTTCTTCGAGCTCTTGGTCTAACTGTCTATGTTTCTTTCTTTCCCGCTTTGCTTCGCTTGTCTGAAGGTATAGACACTTACCTACTTCAGAGGACTTCGACCAAGGCCATCGGCTGGGCAGCGAGCAACACTTCACTGAAAGACATGAGAGGTCCAGACCCAGAGATGGACTGTTCTCTGCTAAAGTACGCTTTATGTGCTTCTAACATTTCTCTTGCACTTATCATAGTCACTCTGTTTTACTTAATGTTGAATGTTTAATGAAACTGCATACTTCCATAATACCAAAAATAATTTTTTTTGGCTATCAAATTTCACAACATCAATCATTTATATGTTTTTTTTTACATACTATCACAAATTCCTTTATGCTATATTTAACTCCGTACATATTTTATTAACGCAAAGCCACTTTTAAATAACTAAGGCTAACTTTCTGTCTATCACTAATAACTAGGTCAAATGAGGTTATTAACAATAACTAATTAAACTACTCTCTTATGTTATATTATAGTACCTAAGCTATTAGCTATTAAGTTTGCACTTTAGATATTCAAATGTTAGAATAAACATTTAACCAGAAATTTCTCGTTAGGTACGCTGGGGAGATAAGAAAGGAGGGTATGGCGAACATTACTGGGATTTGAACCATGCAGGTCATAATGGTGACCGCAATGATGATGGTTATGACAATGGATCTGATGACGGATCATATCATGAAGAATCCAATGACCCCTACGACGACCATAACGATAAATCTCAATCGTACGCCTCAGAAGAATACAATCCAGATAACGTCAGCTATGACGACAGCGGTAGGGCTAAAAGAGCGCATCCCAAAATAAAAATTGAAAGAAAACACACCGTCGAAACTTATGAAGAAGAGCAGCCCGAGCTAAAACGAAAACATAAAGAGCAGCTGCAGACAGCTGCTACTCATCAAGTTGCAACAAAAGATGATAAAACCAGGCAGCATGAAAACAGTCCCAAAGAAAACGATAAGAGCGATGATGAACAGAAATCGAACGATAAAAAGCAAGTGGTTTTAATCGTGAGTCATAAGGATGAAGAGGCAGTTCAGGAGCCTAAGAATCAACCAGATCAATTGGTCACAAAGAAACAACCAGATGTAAATGAATATGTTCCTTATGAGAGTGGTGCTGGTGTGAGACAACATACTGAAGTGACTGCAGCAGCGTCGGTCCCAAGATTGTTCCTAGAGCCCTCCACAGGGCGTGTTATTGATAGGAACACGGGGCAGGCGTATGTGTTACAGCCCATTGCAAATAAATATTAGATAGTATTTTTAGACGTAGCTAAACTAGATTTGTTAATAATTTATTTTTTTAATTAAAACATTGTTACTCAGACCACTTTTCATTGAAACATCTATATCCAAGTTTAGCTAGAAGTGTTTCGGGCATTTGCTTGGAACTTATTGAAGTTTTTTGAATATAGAAATTAAATTGCATTTATAGTAGGAACCTCAATGATCGTTATTAGGATAATTCCATTATTTCCGTGAAAAGGAAACCACACTTGTTTTCTCATTAGGCATTGGATACGTTGGTGATAGTATAATTTTAATATTTTTCAATAATATAGTAAGTATATAATACCTATAGAACGAAACCATCTGATTTCGTATGGAAGCTATAAAATAAACTATAAAAGCAGCTATACAAACGCAAAGTTAATAATAGGTAGGTATTCTAAGACAAAAGTAAACAGTTTATAAGATAAATTTGTTTTTTTAATTTTGGTATAAGATACGGCACACAAAAACTCATTCAAAACACTATAATTATATTTATCCTTCTGGAACTCAAACAAAAAGTGAAAAGCGACTCAAACGCGAGCCAAGCCTTATAAACGCAAAGTACCTACCTACCTGAGAAAATGCTATTACTACTTAGAAGGTTGGTAGCAACCAACTTGAATGCACATTGCTCGCAAACAATGTACCTACAATTACTTGCCTACATTAATACCTACGAGTAGGACCTAGACGAGTAAATGTGTATGTTAATGTATTATTTACCTATTTCAAATGTTTTATTTGGGATTTAGATTTCTGATATAATATAATTAGTGCACTAAGAAAAAGCTCAAGTTGATCCTTTTTGTATCATGTGACGGGGCGCGGGAAACTAAAAATCTTAGAGAGAAACTTCATTATTTAAGAATGTTTAATTTGTTTGTAACAGTACTATAACTATCCCGGTCGCATATTTGTTTTTTTTATGGATGCTTTTTCATATTTTTAGCACCCTTTAAATACAGATACCTTATCAACTACGAGCCAGGGTGTGTTGCGTCGAGTGCATTGTCAATGTAAATGAAGGGTCAGCGATTCTCACGTCTCCTGCCCAAACAGGTTTGAAGGACGATTGTATCTGTAATTATGAAGTTGAAGTCTGTTATTTACCGTTAGTAAGTAACATGCGGGTGCTGTGAAACGAAATATCTGATATGGGACAAATAAAATAATTGTTTGTGTTGAAACACAGGTGCGGGCAATGATGTTAGAGAAAGCCGAAAGGGATAATTTGTGGACTGAGTTAAATTTTATAGGTATACAGTAGGTACTTCCTATTTCATTTTCACCACAAGTATTTATCCCAACATATTGAATGATACAACTTATAATTTTCTGTAAACTCATCAGATTACATAGGTAGAATATAACCAGCTGTAGATTATGTACCTACCTATAGGCATTTTAAGTAAGTATTACAACGGTAGGTAATTATTCTTATTACATATTAAAAATGTAATTAAAAATTTCACTTTTCAGACAGTCGCTATTCGTCGCTGGTTAGAATAGTATACATAGGTAGGTAGTAGTACCCAACTTATATGGCTTACCGATGTACCTGCGCAGAAGGTGAATTTTCAAAGCGCGGGAAATGCTATTGACCGCTATTGGTCGGCAGCCGCCCGCCATCTTAGCGATCGCCGCGTGGCATGAGTGAGATGGAACTAACAGCTGCAGTGTATTATGAACCTTATAACAGTGATCCTAGGTTGATTGTAAGTTTTAAGCATTCTTTCGTTAATCTTCGGACCATACTTTCTTTTCTGCGCGAACGAAGATTCACGACGCGCCATATAAGTTGGGTACTACTGTACCTACTTATGTAGGTACCAATGTAGTCAAAGTTGCCGACCGGCCGATTGTTGTACCTATACCTACCTTATCTACTTATCAAACATTTTCTAACCCAAACGTATCCCCAAATGTTGCGAATCATTAAGAATTTTCTCACAGGCTAAAACTGGTCAAACTTGTTTTGGACAATGGTTCAGGAAGACACCACTGTCCTTACACTTAATTGGCATAAAGGGTCGTCCACAAACCAGTTTGACCGCTTCCTTATGTGGGAAAGGACACCGTGAATGACCCTTTATTTGCATGCATCCTTGCGATATGTGACACACGGTCGTAGAGTTTGACGAATTTAGTTTGGTGTAATAAAATCGAGGGGAACTAACTAACCAAAACTAACTAGTTAGTTTGTTTTTCCATACTGATTTGTTATTTTTAGTCCTGATTGTAACTGATTATACTGAAATAGATTATATCATACTTGTCTATACCTACCTACTAAGAAGTAATAAATGAATCTAAAACAATTTTAATCCTAACTTTAATGTTTACACGAGTAGGGTCAAAACTGGAATACAAATACCTACCTATGGTTAGACTCAACAACCTACCAAACTACAATAAAAACGAACATGCATAATATCATATCCTTACCTGCCCGTAACACCCGTATGTCACGCAAATCTCAACCCTTGCAACACAACAAGTGCATCGCAGGACCTATCACGAGACAAAAGGCCGTGCAAGGAGGGCTATCAATACAAGATGGACAATAGTTCCCACGACCTTTTCAGGTCTACGACTACACTGGTCAAACAGGTTTGACTGCATGTCCTTTAGAAGGGTGGACATGCCCTTTGACCGTATGTGAATTTTGTCTGTATAGGTACGTGACGACGGTTATTTTGCAAGGATTAATTTATTTTATGTGTGGGAATTCCTACAGGGCCCACTGACGATTTGTTAGAATGTGTACTGTAGGTATAGGTAGGTAGGTACTTAGATATATATTTGTACTTTAGTGGATGTAGAAATTATGTGTTTGTATACCTCGAAGTGACTAAGTGTAAGGCTTACCTATAGGCAGTATGAGCGGGCGATATTATCAAAGATCATTTTAAGAACTACAGCCACAGGCTTGGATAACTACCTAGGTAAGTACTACATATACACCTAATTTTGATATTCGGAATTTAAATAGTTAAAAAACGACAAATAGATGTTTGTATCTTATCTATATTATATTAATGTAAAACAATTGCCGTTCTTTTTGAAAAAAGCACGCCCTATTTGACTATTTATTTTTTGTTTTGTTCGCGTCTATAAAACTTGGTAGGTATATAGAAAAAAAACATGAGAACCTCCCCCTTTTTGGAAGTCAGGTAAAAAGGAACACTAATACACTATTTTCTCCTAAGTATCCGGCATTTCGACAAAATTATTCCGGAATCCCAACCAGCATCATATTTTGTAACCTTATTGTAAACTAGCCAAAGGTGATGAAATATAAAGTTCTACACAAACATTGCGCTCTGATGCATCATAACAATAGCCATCTAACAATACAGCAGCCCTTCTTCACATCCAAGGCCCTTTTTTCTAACTATTTTTTTTTTAATTTATACGGCGCGTGCGCATTTCTTCCGATCAACTGTGTTGAGATGAATTTGAATGGTTACAATTATTGTGTAAGTCCCCTTATGCAGGCTGGATAAAAAATCTGCTTGTTCAACTTATAAAACCATGAACGATTTCGTTAGGAAATTATTTACCATAACTTTTTTATTGCGAGTAGGCAAGCATTTGATCCACTTTAAACGCAGTCTTACCTGATGGTAAGTGACGACGTTGTCGAAAGTGAAGCATGCTTCCCTAGAAGATACAATTCACTTCTAGACCTAGGTACTTCTACCTTCGGCTTGAAAACTATGTTATTTTATCAGATTATGTTATGTTATCGGCAAACAAAGACCCTGGTAAGGTGTAAATATACAATTCCTGACTTTCATAAGTCAGGAATTGTATATTCACACATAATATTGTATATTCAGTTTCATTGCCGATATAATATTTGATAGGTGTGGAACTTAAATTATTTGGAAGCACTTAGTTGGTACCTACCCAATAGATAGGTTACCTACCTACCTACCTATATAGATAAAATTAGGTAGGTATAGTTACGTTATTACTTACATGCTACCTAAGTACCTATACAACAGCTTAACCTATCTCGTGAATTAGTTTGTAATAAGTATTAGGTATGGTGTGGTAACAACCGAATGAAAAAAATACTTACTAGTACAATGACTGGAAATCTGTTGTCTCAAATTTATCACAAATTAGCTACAATGATAGAGATATACTCGACCAGAAATCTTGCGAAGCCAATATCTAAAATAAAAAAACAATTCCCAATGAATTAGCAAGCAATAAAAAAAAACAATTGTAATAAATTAGGCGCGCTCGTTCATAAACTCTGAAAAATACTGTTGGTCCCACCTCTTTTTTATAAATAAAAAAAGGGAATTTGACCGATAACTAGCTAGTCAGCCAAGACGCGGGGCGCGCCAAAATAGGGCGGGGAAACATAAACCCCTCGGTATGGGTAGGTTGGAGTAACAATAGAATTTTAATAGTATGCAAATACCAATGTATCCGCTACCATTTGAAATTTGATGGCAGTGATGCACAAGGCCTTCTACTGGCCACTTCTAGTCCTTATAAATTTCAAAGTGATTGTAATATAGTGGTAAAATAAAACTCGATAAATTCTGGTGATGTTTATTTACGACAAAATTGGTTAGGTAACGATAATATTCATAAGAAAGGTGGGTAAGTATGTATTTGGATTATAATAATAATTGTGTGATTACAGTTTTATTTGATAATAATGTAGGTGTTTTATTATTATGTGCATGTAATAATTTTATAAAGGTGTAAGTGGGTAGGTACACCTAGGCTCTACATAATTATAACTATGTATGAGAAACGAGATAACAATATGTAAGTGAAAATTATGGTAGGTAATAAAAGTTAGTTTTAAGCTTGGTTGATTACATTATTTTTGTTTTTTTAGATGTTTTTCTGTTTTTTTTTATTTTTTTTTATTTTTATATTTACTCAGGCTCATTCATCCTGAGACGAGCAAAGTCCTCAAACACGATGTTATCTTCTTCCTCATTTGTGTAGAGAGAGTTTTCGTAGCGGTGTCTTTCAATAGACTGCATTTTTTTCATTGCATTGAAGCGTTGGCGCTCAACAGTTCCTGCAAAAGTAAAAAAAATACAAATAAATTCAAGGCTATATGAAATCCACTGATAAAATTATTTATCGTCTGTACTGATTGCAGTGAGTGTGCACATACTATTTCCTGATCGTATCCAACGGTTGCCAGGTATTAATCTGAGGGAAAGTCACGGTGACAGCAGCAGTTGGACCTTACCATGTCGATATTAACAATATTAAGGTACCAGGTAGATACGGTATAATATTATATGTAGGTACACACAACATTATTATACTACGGGTTATATTATTAACTATTACATATGAATCTAGATACCTACCTATTATATTATTATGTTCAGTTCATGGATTCTAATAACGTAGATAACAATGTAAACATTGTCCATACCTTCAGCGGGATGAAGCAATTTGAACGGCACATCGGTGACAAGTTCGCCACCAAGAGTTCCACAGTTCAGCTTTACTCGAACGGAGTAGGAAACAACGATACCAATAGCATCCGCAGGGCATTTCCCCTCAGCAACCATGGTAGAGCTGGCCAAATTTACATCATCTTCCTTCAGATGACCATCCAAAGCCACACCTGAAATGTTTATGTTAGGTAGGTATAATAATATAGGCAATTGAATTGGGTAAATACGTAAGCGTACTTATTATATTATATATAAGTATCTAGTTAGTAACCTCGAATGTCCTTGTTGCTGCGGGCCAGTGGCACCAAGTAGAAAGTCTTGGAGAGGCTAGCTCCAGGTGTAATCGGGCAGCCTTCGCGACTCTCCAAAGATGCGACATGACGGCTGAACTGAGAGTTGATCATGGTGATCTCGACGTGTTGAACCACGACGCAACGAATATTGCGAACTGATTTACGAGAGTTGTTGGAGATAATCACGTTAGCTGCTAGTTTTTCTCCGTGGTAATAGATTTCACGGTCCAGAGTGACTTCGAGATTGATCTTTCCGTTGCTGAAGGTAAAGCCTTTGCTTACAAGAGAACTTGGCAGACGACGTCCTCGTGATGCAGGAGCATGTTGCAACTGTGGAGAGGATTCATGGCTGTTATACTTAGCTTTAAAGTAAGAGGTAATTACGTATATAGGTACCTATCTGATTATTTTACTACGATTTATTTAACTGCTGACTTTGTGTTGATCATAGGTGCGGAGTCGTTTAGAGAGTACGAGTATATCCTAGTCCAACACTTTGACAGGAATTGTAGGTAGGTATGTAGGTATAGGTACCTTTTTAATTGCAAGAGCCACAGAGCTCCTCTTATGACTTTTCTGATCTTCCTGTTCAGCAACGTAAGTTCTGACGCAGTAATCTACGCCCATTGGTTTGCCTTGATCTTCTTCAGCAGGTTGTAGAGTCACCTGATAACATTAAGTATAATTATCATTAGGTAATGAGGTAATGAGGTTCCTTTGATAGGTAATTATTTAAACTATTAGAATTACCGAGCTCGGAGCCATCTCTGGGAAGTTAAAGGTAAAAGGATAAGCGTTAGGTCCAAGTTTCTTCAACAGCTTTTCCTGGACAGGGGTCAATTCCATCTTAGCGTTGATCAGAGGTACTACTTGTTCCTGACCGATGACCATTTCCTTCGAGAACTTCACTCCCATCACTTCATCCTCTTCTCTACCATAGCGGTAGGTGGTCACGAGCTGAATAAAAAGATGTGCACTGTTAGATAAAGTTCGGCAAAAACACATTTTGAATCAAGCAGCACTGCACGTTAGATACACTTCACTTTTATACCTGACTGTAAACTTTTCTTCCTTTCAGATACTCCGTGTCAACCACCACTATACCATCCACAGGGTCGCAGTAATCTATATGATCAATGAAGTCACGCTTGCCCAGGTAAACAGTAACTTTGCCATTAGGAGTAGTTTTCTTGAAAACTTTTACGGCCACCACAAGTGCCGAAAACACGTAGTCCAACATTTTGCGGGTGTTTCCGTATGAGACAGGAAATAAATTGAATAAGTTTGGGTTGATATACCACGATATTTTGGGGTATTACTTGAAAGCTGTGTGATTGTTCTGGGGTGTTCACCAGAAATGATTTCTGTCAGGAAATTTCCCTTTTATATGTGCAACATGTGAGGTTTCTTACACAGTGAAATATCGCCCTAATAGGATTTTGTTTGTAGGCGGGCTAATAAGATTAGAATGACGCATACCTGGAGTCGCATGTCGTCGACAATAAAATTATTGGCGCATCACTAATACCGAGCGGTATTTAAAAATCCGCGCTTCTGAACGCGGCCTTGAAGTTTGACAAATAAAAATTACCTACTTGACGCAACGCTTTTTTGACGTTTATTTCTCATCTGACTGACATTTGAAAATAATTGGAATTTCTCTGTTTCACTTCACAGTATTTGGTTGGGCAATTTCTTTTCGCGATTTTCAAAACATTGAAATATGCAGTAATTCTAATATGATTCCGAGTTGAAAAAAGGCAAAGTAAACTCTCATAAGGATAATAATACAATGTGATTGATTGACACAATGTGAGTTTCCATTACTTTAACATGAACATGTCCTATATTTTGGAGTGTTCAAAATCCTTTCCACAATAAGAAAATGTTGCTTTATCCTCTGAAATCAATATTTCCCGTTTTACAGCTACACCATCAGCATGCCGACGTTCCTGACACAGGGTCGGCACGGGTACAGTGTCCGATTCTCGCGGACTCGGCCCGATGCTCTCGCAGTTGCTACCAGCCAGTATTACGGCCTCGCCGGCGGTGGAACACTCTTTTTCCTAGAGCTTACACCCGACGGCAGCACCCTGCTCGAAGTTCAAAAGCTGGAGTGGAGCGACGGCCTCTTTGATGTGGTAAGAGTCATACCTAACTAGGTACCATGCTAACTGATTCGGGGTTGATGGAGCTATTCGTTCTAACTGCTGGATCATGGTGTAGGCAGTGCCTTCATGCTGTGGTGTATTAGCTCAAGTTACTGTAAATTTGTGTTGCTAGATTTAGCTACTCTTATCAGTTTTTCTTCTAGATAGAAATTTTACCTTGGTACCTATTGGAACTTGTTTGTGTATATTCCTTTTCCATGCCTCAGAAAATAACAAGTGTTCCTAAAATAATGTTTGAAGCTAACTCTGGTATTCACCCACTTTTCTACTTAATAAATAATTGATCCAACTTAAAACAATCCAATTAGACAATCAGTTTATCAACAATTCCAGTGACTTACAATATAGGTACTTAATGCTTATTGCGATTTCCAGCAAGTTAAATGGCCTGTTAACCTAGTTTTAAAGATCCTTGGTGATATGTTTGGCTATCATAAGGTTTCATTCTAGTACATAATCTTTAGCTAGCATGAGTGTCCAAAGAGATTATTAAAGTAAAAGTCTGCCGTGTTTTACATACATAATAGGTTATAGAACCTAAACCATAGGGGTTACTTTATGTGGCAAGTCATCTCAAAAAGTATTTGATATAGTTTCCTTTAAGAATTTTCTGGGATAACTGGCATAGGCAATAGTGACATTGAAAAAGATAGTAAATATATTTGTTAGGTATGTACCAATAACTTATGTAATAACTACATAATATACTAGTTGTGACTCGGTAGTATGTGATTCCTGAGAAAATAATAGCCTATGTATTAATCCAGCACCTTATTTAACTACCTACCAAATTTCATCAAAATCTGATCAATCTGCTATTTTAGTGTTGAGTAAAAAACATCCAATGATACTTTCTATTCTAAAAGGATCTATTATTTGTCTCAAATGACTCATTCAAAATGTTAACCAGCAACCTGTAAAACTCATGTTACGCAAGCACCTTTCTAGGTTTACTTAAACCTAAACAATTATCTAATTAAGCCAGTCAAAGCATTGACAAGTAAAACATGCGTGGCGAGTGAATTGATTTTCACTTGCCAGGAAGCCCTACGTAGCCCATAGACCCATATATTTATAACCAGTTTACATCAGACGTTAATGGGATTATATGTGGTGTGGTTTTATTTGGAGGCAGTTGAGTTGTTACTAGAATCAATTGGGCGCTCCAGTAGAGTGTGTACAGTTGTTAATTATAGTGTTCATTAGTGTTGTGTAGATCAGTATTAGCAGACATTATTTATAAACAAAAAATGTTTTGACATAAAGGGCAAGTAGTGAAACTGCCATGTGAATTAAAATGTATACTCCTACACAATTTATTTACCAGCCTAGGTACGGATCTAGTGACAACATATACATATACTCGTAACTTTAGTAACATGTGAAAAAGTTACCCACAAAATGTAGACTCCTTAATTTCCATCATGTCTTTTTCAGACATGGTCCGGCACATCAGACAACACAGCGGCCTGTGGGTCAGGCGACGGTGCGGTGATAGTGTGGCGCGTAGGGTGCGCCGCCCCGCTGCGGGTGCTCCGTGCGCACACAAGCGAGGTCTGCTCTGTGGACTGGCCACGGTCGCACCTGCTCAGTGCCAGCTGGGATACTACTGTTAAACTGGTATGTGGAGAAGCTACACATCATAAAGGAGTATACTCAGCATCAAGGTTTTCTCTTGGTGCATTTAATACAAGTATTTTGATGTATTAAGGCGCTAATATAGGAGCGATTCATGTATTTTAGAAGATGAAAGTTACCTGGCCGGGCCGCGCGCCACGCTGGCTCCGCGCTCACGGCAAGTCGAAAACGCTAATTCATAATTATTATACTCTTACTAACGGCATCACGTGGCCTTAGCACAGATTACTAGATAGTTACTACGTAGGCTTTAGTCTGAAGCATTCAATTATTTCGACACTGTAATGACATGTCAGATTGGCCGAGCGGTCTGAGATGCTACGTTCCGTTCCTAAAGAATTATTACCGCCAGCATTACATAAATTATTACCTCCTTGACTATAATCCTATCAAATTTAGAATGCCGCACGAATTATTGGAGTCACACCTAAATAAGTTGTATTAAATTTATTTAGTGTTGGTCCCTTCTGATATGCGCGTTTGTCAAGTCCATTTGATACAAGACATCCTCTTTAGTCCACTTCCATAATTTTCTTTTTGATATAAGTATATTTTGACAATGACAATGACGGAGTAAAAGATTTGTGCATTTAGCCAGTGTCAGGCATCCGTACTAAGATCATATAAATGCGAAACTGTGTGTGTGTGTTTGTTGTTTTTTTTTTTAGTTTTTGCCATCCTTTCACGTCTAAACGGCTGAATCAATCTTGACCAAGATTGGACCTATGAGATGGGTATAGGCTATTTTTCGTCAGAAAAAATAGGGATCTTAGAATCCAAATAAATAGGAGTTGAAAATTTGTATGGGCAATTCATAATTTCTCAAGTAGGTGATCTGACACTTCATTATTTTAGGCTCTTGATAATATATAAAGGTTAAGACAAAGGATAGGGAAAAGGAAAGGGACAGGGACAGGGATAGAGATACAAAGACTTCAATATTTATTTTCTAAACAGTTGCTTTTTCATATACGGATGAAGTCGCGCGTAAAAGCTAGTTTCAGTAAAGTTTACTGAATCGTGGCTATGACTGTAAATTTACTTTACCACGAGGTTGTAAAAATATGGAATACTAGCTGTTTCCCGCGACTTCGTCTGCATTTAAATCGAATCCAGCTATAGTAAGAACACAATATGCGTGAACTTTGTATGCTATTGTAAATCAATCGGGCACGTCACGTCTCTCTCAATATCTCTATCCTCCTATTTCCTCATCGCTTTTTTCCCCAACTCCCAATATCTCATCTCCCATCCCTCATCCATCTCCGATCTCCCATCTCCTCATCTCTCCAGCTGCTGCTCTCCATCTCCCCATCTCCCCAGGTCCTCATCTTTCCTTCTCCCATATACCTACCAAATTTCATTTTCATTTTTGTTGTCTCTCTATACCTAATTTCATCGAAATCGGTCCAGCCGTTTAGCCATAAAAAGTAACAAACAAACAAACATACAAATAAACAGACAAACAGAGAAACAGTGTTACTTTCGAATTTACAGTATAATATTTGACAGTGACTAAATGCACAAATCGTGCGAAGCAAAAACATTGAAAAAACTGGCTCATAGCTGAGCAGAAAGATTACTGGAAGTGTGCTAAAAATAAAACGTCAGAATATGCATCCGCCAGATCCGCCATTATGGAAAACGGAAGTTCACTACATCTTCATTTTAATATACAATCATAATCTGCTCCTTTGATTAACTCCAAACTATCATAAGAAATCCCAGTTTTATTTAAGTGAACAATCTAAAAACGCGTTTTTGCTGCTAATTTCAGTTACAGGTGGTGCAAGAATAGTCATATTAGCCATTATTCTTTACACACAATGGAGAATAAATACAAAGTAATAAAGGTTATAATAAAAGTTTAGTAATCGTCGAAGGAAGTCATTTACGGCAACTAAGTAAATAAACCAGTTGTATACCATGTAGAGATTCTGTTTGCTTTATTTTTTTGGAGAACAAACAGTAAATTCGACGAGAAAATTTTGAGGAACAGCGACATACGTCCTCTCTCTGAAACGCCGTAGCGGGTACTGAGCCGCCTAGTACGCGCTCAAACTGATCATATTCTCGTCGTTTTTATTAATTTAGAAGAACGGAATCGATTCAGTTCATTGGAAAATTCAAATTTCATTGGAAAATAAAATTGCCTTTTTTATGGTTCCAAAAAATATGATAGTTGTCGCTGAAAATGTTGAGCATTATGTGACGAAAGATTTTTTTCGGGTCCTTTCTCGTGAATTTTTTTCTCAAGATACTAGACAACTTTAGTCCAATATTATTGATTTATTAGCTAACTGAAACACTTGGCTATACACTGTATTTTTTCTGGCTTATAAATATTTGTAATTACAGCTTAACTTTTTGACCAAAAACCGCCCATTTTACGGAAGCTCGCTGCCTACAGGTCCTTAAGGGACACAACTATGCAAACTACCTATTTGCATGTTTTTCTGCCTTGCAAATAAACTCAGCAAAAAAACCATGTGAATGTAAGCAAAAGTAACCTTTTATTTATGAAATTTTTAATATTGATGACCCTTAACATTCCTTCTCCTAAATTCTAGTGGGATCCAGAATCTGAGACATGTCTCAGCACATTTGCTGGGCACTCCCAACTTGTCTATACAGCTGCATTCTCACCACACTCGCCGGCCACATTCGCTTCTGTCTCCGGGGACGGGCACCTGAAGCTATGGAGCTGTACTGAACCAGCCAGACCTGCAGCCGTGGTCAAAGCGCATGATGCTGAGGTAAATTTACTATTAAAGTAATGTCTGGCAAAATTGGATTGGCAATTAATTATTAGTGCTTGTAGAATGAATGAATGATATTGAATTTAAGACTAATAAAGACTGTGTTAAGGCATGTAACATACATAGCGCACTAGGCCAATTTAAGCCTAAAACTCTTAGAGACGACGGAGGATTCTCAAATATACCTAAAATCTATAATTTATATAACATTGAAGCTGAATAGAGGGCATTGTCTGAATAAGTAACAGATAGCCTACCTGTCTGCCTCCTTTTTTGTGCCACCTACTGGGTGGCTTAAAATCACATAGTTATGTCATTACAGGTGCTATCATGCGATTGGAGCAGGACTGAAACTCACGCACTCGCGACGGCAGGGTCAGATGGTTTAGTTAGGGGATGGGACCTAAGGAGGCTCACTTCCCCTATGTTTACGTTGAAAGGTGAGTTCAATGGCATTCAATATAATAAATGTTGCTGTTTTATGAATATTTTAACTATCCATTTGATTGTAATTTGTTGTTTATTAGGTTGCGAGTGTGCAGTGAGAAGAGTACAATTTTCACCTCACGCACCGTCTGTACTGGCAGCAGTGTCATATGACTTCACTACGAGGTAAGATTTTTAGAGTAGATTCTTTAAACATTGGTATCTGACAAATCCACGCGTATAGTTGTCCTCGTAATAATAAACGGGAACTTGTGAACAGGGGGTCAAGTCTGCTAATTTAGGAACACTTCAATCGAATCTCAATGTACCTAGTGCCTTCGGAATACTTTGTGACATTTGGTAGTCTGCTAGTTTAAAAGGAATATTTTTGAAATCAATATCACAATCAAATGTACAAACTATTCAGAAGCTACTCCATTGAGATTGGATTGAAGCGTTCTTAAATTAGGAGACTTGACCCTGTTTATCGCTGGCTTGACGATGTATCTGTGTCTGTACTAAAACATTGCATGGTACAGGATCTGGGACTTGAAACGCGGCTGCGACCCGCTGGAGACGATCCGCCACCACTCTGAGTTTACATACGGCCTGGACTGGAACTCGCTGCGGCCGCATCAGCTCGCAGACTGCGGCTGGGACTCGCTCGTCCACGTGTTCACTCCGCGCTCGCTCGCTTGCGTCTAGCGTATGTATACAGCATCCATTCAAATTGGGATGTTCTTATGTATATTATATAGGTACAGAATACCTATGGCGATATAGCAGAATCGGGATTTTGTATAACATTTGACTGTATTGTCTCGTTTCCGTGGCTTTGAGTAACTTTTGAGTATAGAGTCTATTCTGGGATATAAGTATGAATAAATATAAATTAATGACCGCAAAAGAAGGTATCGAAAGGCGTGTCGATTGTAAGTTATAAAAAGGTCATGTTGCAATATTGCCCAGAAAAATTTTAATAACAAAATACCAGACAAATGGGCGACCCCGAAAAGTCATTTTGATACTTATACTTCATATATCAATTCAATATAAAAAAAACAATTCACGGAGATTGATTGCGTCAGGCGTCAGGTTGCGGGACAATTATTGTTCCCTAGTGTAGTATCTGGGCATTTATATTAAATACATCCAAACAAAATATTTCACATACCATCTGCACAAAATATTTCACATACCGTCTGTCTCATTTTGATACAATGTGCAAGAGACAGATTGTGAAATGTTGCCAATGTGAACGGTTATTTTAAAGCGTTTCTTCTCTACCACAGGTGCTTACAGAACAGAATGGATCAAACAGGCTGTGTCGAAAATTAGTGCCAAATAACCGCACAATATAGTACTTATCGCTAAGAGCTAAGAGTTATTATCGGTCGGCGCCTCGGATGGTGCGTTGTATCGGTCATAAAACAGGGAATTTATTCGGTAGGGGAGATCGTGCGGTGAAGGTTCTACTGTAGGGATTAGATAGTGTTATCCTATTTTCGGTACCCATTATGAAATTATAACAATGTTTGTTTTGAAATTGCATGAACTGGATTCTTTTAACTTAAGTGGTCACTGTTAAATTGTGTAACATTCGAGGTTTCATCATTATCAACCTGTTGTTTTCGGCTTTCTGACGGTGATTCATCGAACAAAACTCAACTGCTCTTAGTTTTTAATCACCACCCTTGAAATATATCAGATAAGGTTCAAGCAATAACAGTTTAATTAAAACGGGTCGGAACGTAATGGGTTGTGGTTTTATGGCCAGTGGTAACCAACATTCCTCTAATGGTACACTTTAAAACTAGTATTTTCCTATGTGGTAACCAACATTCCTCTAATGGTACACTTTAAAACTAGTATTTTCCTATAATTATGTATTTTTTGTTAATCATGTGTAAGAACGTTACTTTAATTCAAAGGTTAGGTAATTGCATTTATTGTTTATAATGCTATTAAGTTTTCATTGAATATTTATAAACCCGCATCTTTCCTTACCCCCCTCTTTTCCTTCATTCATCTTTTCTCTTTCCTTTTCCCCCATCCAATTGTTACCCTTCTATTTCCTGTATTTTTATTGTTAGTATTTCACATGGTTAAATATGCACGCGCACGGTATGCACCCGATTTATCGATTTATTCGATTAGTATCGATTAAGCCCGTATATACACGCTTTTTAACCATAGGCATATAATACCTACCCTTAATTATTACTCTTATTATAATCATTATTATACCCTCATAAGTCTACAGTATCGTTTAACTACCGGTTTAAGGTGTACGGCCAAGCTTATTACAGATAACCAATGGTCTTGTGAAAAACCTAAATCTACAAAGGGTATTTTTAGCTCATAATTATCTGTCGTTAACTCATTTTACCATTTGTCGCCTGGGGCGAGGTATGGGAAAACTATTCCCATTTGTCGCCGGCGGGGACGGAGGTGGCGGTGACGGCTGGGAATACACGATTCCAAGATTGTAAATATTATGTTTGTAAATAGTGTTTGTACAATATTTAATTTTGTTCGTTGTATTTTGTATAGCTGTTATAGTCTAGCTAGAATGTTGTATAATATAATTCATGTAATAAAAAAAGTTTAATAGAGAGCTCATTTCAAATTATAAATCCAACATAATTAATGTTTTTACTGAGCTTAAAATTTTTCGTAAAGATTGTGTTAGCATTTTTTGTACTGTATTTTCTATATATCCAATGAAATAAATGGGATAGTCATTAAATGTATGCACTTTGTTATAATTTACCCAAAAACATTACAACGGAGAAAGTTTACATCAACGTCTTTGTGGAAATTTACTACTACTTAAATTTAGCGCCATCTATTAGCAATTAGAATCAACGCTCAACTTAAATCTCCGCATTCGCCCCTCGATCGCGGATAGCATGTAGTACACCGACTTGAGATGTTCCTTGTCGTGCCCACAGATGTCAGTGTCGTTAACTGAAGGATCCAAAGAGCTTCGTTTTCCCTTTACACGAGATTTGTAGGTCTGGCAAGCAAACTCTTCGCAAGCACTTGGCTTCATGGTACACGCTTCAGAGAATAGCACGGTTGGCTCATCGATAACTTTACAGGAATCGATTTTTGTGTCGGATAATGATACAAGATGTTTTGCCACTGAAAAATTAAGTATAGAAGCTGTCCCAGAATAATTACCTATCGTGGAGAGGAAGGGGAACAAGCGAACACTTTTCTACCTATAGTTGAAGAGTTCTTTAATTTCCTATTTATTAGAAGTCACCTCGCCAAGAAATGTCGGAAAAATTAATAGAACGATTGAATGCTTACTGTTTTCTCTAACTTGCTCTAGATGTTTCGTAAGTAGAGTGCTGTAGTAGCGGTAAAATGTGAGTAGATGCGCCTTCAGATTTTCATGCACTGAAAATAAGAACAAAAGTTTTCTTTAATTTCTAGAGGTGGTTTCGGGTAAGTTATTAGAAAATTTAAATCGTGAATAAAACACGTGGGTAATCGATGCATAAAAGCGATACAACATTATTTTTGAAGATTTGGAGGATTTCATCTTTTTCATCTCAATTACTTAAATGAAAAAGAAAATCTCAATCTAAAAAGTTCTAGCGATGTACATCGTACTATTGTACCTAATATTGTACAATTGTATACTCACCGGCTTCGTCAGGATAAAACGAGCCGCTCCCACTGTCCTCTTGATCGCAATGCGATCGGAGGTTGGCGATTATGGGTGCTGAAACAAGTGAATCAGTTTGGTAATACTCTCATTTCGAAACTACCTATTTATAGCTACCCACTATACATTTATTGTAACAGAAGTTTTGTTAGTAGGTATAGTATAGCGTAGCGTTGCCAATGCGTAGCTTTAGCGCAGCGTTACCGTAGCGTTACCGTAGCGTTAGGGTAGCGTTAGCATATTGTGGTACCTACCTAAGAAATGAAGAAGCGGAAAGACAAGACTGGACGAGTCTGCGCTCTATAATCTTACCGGACCCGGTAATTTGCGTTTCAGCGGCTGCCGCGGCTGCAGCGGCTAACGTATCATGAACTGTACAGTTCGATGTCATTACTGTTGCTGATTGCAAGGATGGGGACATCAGGATTCCAGCTGATCGCATTTCAGCTCTCAGAAGGGCTTCCACTTCTGAAGTATTATAAGCAGTTATTTTCCAGTAGGTACATACCAAGGTAGTATCATCATTATATTTCACGAAGACCACTTAAGCCAGTGCTTCAATTATGTTAGCCTTAACGTGGTTCAATAGATATAACAGACTTGAGACTCATGTTTGTACAGACAATCTTGTGAATCAGTTTATACCCATAGTGAAAACCGAATAATCCCCATAGTTCTTTCTTAGATTATCGGAAACAGACGGACGCGGCGGTGGACTTTTATTATGTAGTGATGACAATGTGCTGATCTTACCAGCGTCTGCCCAACAAACACCTGCCTCATGCTTCATTGATTCCTCCTTGCTTAGTGGTTTTGTATTTTTATGAAGAGAACCGTATTCTGAAAATAAAAATTAAATAAAAATTTTATTAATCACTAACGCTTCAATAAAAATTTTATTACATCACTAACGCTTCTTAAACTTGGATCAACTAGAGTAAGCCACTTGATTCAAGTTGCGAAGATATTATGTAGGGCTTATTCCAGAAATCCCCTGGCAGTTTCCCCTGCGCAAATGTCCAGAAATCCCCTGTGTACCTATGCGAAAACTACGCGCAGGGGATTTGTGGACAAAAGTTCCAGAAATCCCCTTAACCATTTACCATGGATGGCACAATGTAGATGAACCTCATGGCACATTGATCAGTGATCACTATTGATTAATTCATAATATACCTATTTTCAAAATGAATCGTTCTTTTACTGCAGCTACTAACGTTATTGCTGTAGTCTTACCAGAATTACTGACTTGTGTTTCAGTAGCTTTAGTAGAACATGCAAAATCACATGACGTCATGACAGCCGCCGATTCCATACTCGGAGCTATAAGCATCATAGCTGATCGCATATTAGTCTTGAAAAGAGCTTCAGCTGCTAAAATGTGTCAATAAATAGGTAAGTCTGTATCACTGGGTAAATGGACACCTACTATGCAGTGGGTAGATATAGGTGATGGGTAGATTTTAGTATAATTAATCTCGTTTTGAACTCAAAATGCTGATGTATTAATATTAGAGTGCTTGCCGCTATGAGGAAGATAGGCTTGAAATATGTTAATTAGTATTTAAACGGATCTAATTCGCGCACAAACTAATATCAAAATATATAATTTTGACATACCTCGACGTTTCGATTGATGATCGTTGACGATCGATGATATTAGTTTGTGCGCGAATTAGACCCGTTTAAATACTAATTAACATGTATTCAGTTCGCGAAAGTTTAAGAGGCTTGAAATAATTCAGTCTCCAAAAATGTCAGTTGAATAGTCTTCGTGCTGATTTCTTACCAGACCCAGTCACTTGGGTTTCAGCTGTGAATGTTTCACACGTACGCTTAGATGTCATGGCAGGTACTGCTTGCAAGGATGACTTCGCAACTGATCTCATCGCAGCTCTCAGTATAGATTCAACTGCTGTAACATATACAATTGTTTTATGTGGCTATGTTTATGTTAAATATTAATAAGCGATTAGAACTGAATTTTACCAGCATCTGCCCATCCAAAAGTCTCCGACTCACCCACAACTAGTGGAATTATAGTTTTGAGAACAGGATCAAGTCCTATGGAAAACCACTCAGTAAATAAGTACCTACATAAGTAGGTACTGAAAGTGCTTGTAATTACTTTGACGCTGTTCTAACCAAACTTAGATCAATAAGCTCCAGCTAGACTTGAATAAACTTAATAATCCTTGCTGCAAAAAGTACTGAAGGACAATAGCCTAACGAATTCGTATACATGGTAAGTAAGTTATTACTTGAGGCCTACTAATATTATTAATTTTGAAATTGTATAATTATTTGAGTTCCCGATTTTATCCTAGCACAAATAATAAATGTAGGTATCTAAATAATAGCTACGTATAGAAAAAACTACCTACTGGGATTGAAATAAAAAGATATTATATTAATTATATTCAGAATTTCCGCTTTGCAAATTTAGCACTCATAAAGGGCACTGCTTATGATGGACACCTTTAAAAAGTATACTTACCTAGCACTCCCATGAGAATGAGACGACTAGTCTCGCTGCAGTCTTACCTATTTTAATGGCTTGAGTTTCTGTAGCGTTTGTTTCACATTGACATGTCATGACGTTTGTAGATTGCGTGGCTGGAGCCGTAAGCGTCACAGCTGATCGAACAATAGCCGGATTAACTTCCAATGCTAAAATATCACATCTATAATGGGTAAATACGTACGTGGCCCTGCTTAGTGGAAAAGTAGAGAGACCGATAACATAACCGTTTTACCATATAATCAGTGCTATCGACAACCACTACGTTACGAGATGGTAACATAATTACCTCCGACTGCCTACTAGAAGGACCATCTTTGTGGCCACACAGCTCTAACGGAAACTATGAGTTAGACATAAATTAACTAGGAAACGCTTAAAAACATAAGAATATAATCTACAGACATGTAGAGGGCATGCGTACTTACAGGAGACTAACGGTAAGTTTTTGCTGGTGCTATCTTTAGACGTTTTCTGTTTGTGGACTACACAATGTGGTTTATCATATACGAACACACATTCTGAAATAATGACAATGATAGTTATCAGTAGAACTGTGACAGCAGAACAAGCTGGCCAGACTCTTTTTATGAGCATCTTTTTAATTAATAAAAAACTGTGATGGTTTTACTAAACCAGTTTTTATACACAGGCTGATATTTTTACAGTTTAAAAGTAAAACAGCTTTGATTAATGTAGGTAAACTACTGTTGAAACAACATAGCCAGTAGATAAAGCACAGGGGTTTAACCATGCAAATTACTGTTGAATGTATATGAACATCCACAAAGGATTCAATTAGTCTTACCTCCACAAATGTCGCCAAAACTGTGGTTTTCATTACAACAACGAGACGGGCATGGTAAAATACAACGAGATGTGAGGACACTTGCCGACTTGCGTCCATGTGCGAAGACACATTCTGTGGCTAATACAAAACTGTTACTGAATCTTGTCAGATTGTCAAGATAATATTACAAGTAAGCAAAGGGCCTACCTATTAACTTCTTTTCAATTTCGATAAGTTAATGGTGATCACGCACTTTTTACTTTTGTAACTACTATCCAATTTGAGCATAATACATAATTTGGACTCCGGACGTGATGACACTAAAGCAAAATTAAATGAAGATAAATAAAACTGCTAAACCTACAGTATCAAAATGAAATTATTCCAACTTAGTAACTGAATATTAATTTGTAACCCTATTTTTAACCTATATTTGTATATAGTATACACACACAAGTAATTCAGTAGGTAATATTATTATGTAGGTACTACTTACCAGCATCACAGTTAATTGGAATAGCTTGCATATCTATTTCTTTCACTTCTTTTGTCATCATTGGTGAATCTGCAAACGTTAAAATGAAATGCACACCGTTAACCCAATGCCGAAACTCCCATCAAAATCCGTTCAATAGTTTCTAAGTAACACACAAACGAAAATTCTACAATCACCTACAGTTACAGTTTTAGAAGACTCAAATATTATTTCATTACCATTGTCTGTACTGTTTTGGTCATCCATTATTAAACCATTAACTTTGACTCCACATGTATCACTACACTTTGACGTTGAATCAACATTTTTCCCCGCCACTGTTACATCTGAAACCGATAAACTATGAAACATCTCATCATCAATCATCCGTAACTGAAATCGCACTGCCTTTTGACAAAGCTTTACCTGAAGTCATATTGTTGGCCATTGCTACGTCTGTACGTTTCAGTGCAGATTGCACAGTGAGATGTTTGATCTCTTCAAACTTCGGTTCATCCACCTTGGTATATTCCATTGCTTTGAAATAAAAAGATATTTCAAGATTTACAAGGGGAATAGCTAGATTACCAGACAGAAGCTGTTTTGTCGATAAAACATTGTTAGAACATTTATTCCTCATTTCCCCTAGCCGAAGTTATACTGCAACCAATTCGACACCTACTTTGCTCAAGATCTGATGTGTCAACTTTGTGACTGTCAGCAGTCAAATCCGTAGAGACCCCGCGACAGCTGCACCATCGCCGACGGCTAGAGGCGCCTGCTGTTATATTGCAGCCGCAAACACCTGTAATCATATTTTTTCTTTAATTTCAATTTAGTGAAGACTTATAAGACCTATATTTTATACCTTATATACCAAATTCCTAAACACTTTTTGAATAGCAGTCATTAAAGTATTAGGATAAAATGTATTAATATCTTTACCGTTGTCTGCAGTGCTTTGGCGGTTCGCCGCAATTGAGCCATGACCTTTGAACTCACTTGTATCGGTGTATTGAGTTGTTGAATCAACTGATTTTGAAATATTCTTAGTTTCACCTGTAAAATTTATGACTGCTTTAAAATTTGTCGTTCTCCGTCTATTGGTATTAACAAAAAAATGTGTTCCATTATTAGGTCTGTAATTTTACTGTTATGCCCATCGTAAAGGACTCTGGTATACTACATCTACAATTCTACATAATTTATATAATTATTGATTATTGAGTACCTACAGAACTCTGGCCACATCGCGCGCAGATGCAGTTTGGATATTATATTGAAGTAGAAGCCACATGCCCGTAGTCGCTTTGTATATACATTTGCATAAGCATATGCAAATTAAAATTTATTGTTAAACATAGAAGCTTTTAAACAAAATAAACATATATCAGTAAATACCCTTATCTATACCAGCCTTGATCCAAGTATCTGCATCCAATTTGCTAGATATAACTTTGTCATTCATGTGGAAGTTCGGAACTGTGTAGGAGTTCATACGTCTCGTAGTAGTCATTTGGGGCGTTTTCTCCTTGTTTGTTTGACCTGAAATATAATGTAGATTGGTTTCAGTGTGAAGGTCCTTCAAAATATCACGAATATAATTAACAACATACCTACCTACCTGGACTTGTACCTTGTATCTATTTTGAGTTTTACCTTTCTGTGTTCTGTACATTTTGGTGTCAATAAAGATTTATCTATCTATATAACATACTTTAGTGGAGAGTGATTGTCCGAATTATTTGTCAGGTGGCGACAAGCGTTTAAATTAAGCTAAGGTAGTAAGTGCATGATGTACAAAAAAACTATGATATTCATTATTCTTTTACCGTCTGATGTCGTATTGTTTTCTAAATAATAAGTTTCCGAAGACTTTAACATCCCATCCAGGGCACAAGACGTGTACACTGACGTAAAATGCTTATTACATTGAGAGAAATTGACTGAAAAATAAAATATTAAACACTCAACTCTATCACCGAAAATTTGTCTGAATACTGTGTTCCAATTCCTCAATGGTTCAATTATGCATAAATATGTGAGATCACACACATAATACATTCACGATGTGACCCAAAAACCTGCTAAACTAAAGTCACACCGGGATACACAAGTGCTGCATGCCAAATTATTATCTATCGACAAAGAACACCATACAGTATGATTGAAGCCCTGAGCGTTTCACTTTTATGAAACGTAATTAAATCTCAAACCAATTAAAAATGAACCTTTTCTTTGGATGCGCACCCATGTGAAAAGGCAATTAAATTTTATGACTTCGCTAACTCTCTCGTGCCAACTTGCCAAGCCACTTCTGTGCCAAAATTCTGCATCAAGGTCTATATTTTACATGCGAGAGTGAAAAATGTTATAAATGTATACATATTATAAACGTGGTCATGTCTTCCGTACAATCTCAATGTTTCCGTGCCATTAGACGCAATTGTACCTAAAGAGTTTAGTGAATAAAGGGCGCGAAAAGGCAGCTTGGGTCCTATGGAGATCGTAAAGTTGCGTGTGAACCGCGTTTAGTTTGTACTTTGTAGGGGATGGATAGCGCTGAACGCTGACTGGTAAGTTTATTGGGTGAAAAGTTTCAGAGAAAAAATACGACACGCAAGTTGCGTCAAGATGATGCCTCATTTTATAGTGATGTAGTAACATTTTCGCTTAAAAGCTACTTACTTTACACAAAGAAAGTTTATCGGACCCGTTCAACTCATTCGCATCTCACATGAAAGGTATGTTTCAGGTAACAAATATAACGACGTTCATAATGTTAAGTCGGTTTTTGTAGGTAATGTTAAGTTAGTTTTGTATCAAACGTGTGTAGAACAAGGATTAATACAAATCGCTACAAATAGTACGCAAATATCGCTGGACGAAGTCATACCATCGTCATAGACAGCGGTTATAGTTTGAACTGCTACATCTTCTACTAAATTATCCATCGAACGTACATACATCAGGCAGCTTCGACCGATGCGCTCTGGGCGCTGCAATACCGCTTCTGTAAATATTGTAAGCTTAGATAGGAACTAGATCTCGGACCTTAATCATATTTTTTGTAAGAAGTAGTTTCTTAGCGTGGTAAAAGAACACACAGTATATCATGCTTGTGGTGCTTCTGCTTGTGACATGGGATGCCTGGGTCTACGATATCTCGTAGCGTAAATGCTAACAAGTAGATGGAAAGTAGATAAACGAAAGACTTCATAATATTTCCTGATTCTCAAGATACAGGAACTCCTATTTTGAGGCTAGGATCTATGTATATGATTGTGATGCGTTATTATTGTGATTTCTGCTAAAATACCTTTGAGATCAAATTTGCTGCATTGTGTCCCATTTTCAAATCGAATTTGTTTGTCGCTAGGAATTGCAAACGACGCGCTCTGTTCGGTGAATTTCGTTTCTGGCTCCATAAATGTATTGGTATTCGCAGAGAACCGTTGTGGATATATTTCTGAAACGTCACACCACCCAGAATAAGACCTTTCGCTTGAAGTCGGTCAGCCATTCAAATATTATTCTTCCAGATAATACGAACCTTTTTCCGTTTCAATAACCGAATCTTTGAATACGGTGTTTGTACAAGTACCAATATCAGACGTGTACTTATTTCCAATCGATTTCTTGTCTATAGAAAATAATGAAACCTTTATAAACAACGTTATTGCGTGTCCGAAAAAGCGAATCCTTGGGGCTATTCAAGTGACTGTCTTAGAAAAGTGATTCAATATAAGGGTTTCTAAAGAAAAACACAATCATGTTATTTCGCTTTAGATATATAGAGGTTTTATTTGAAAAAGAAACATGTGTCGTACCTGTCTGATTCAGGTATAGGACTGGACAAAAAGCAAAGGTTTTTACCATTAAACATCGACATGTTCGAGTTTCCGTGTAAAAGTGCTTGCTCCAATAGAGTATTTATTAACATTCCTGCAAAAAATATGAGTTATTAATAAAAATCTATCGAAACATAGTAAAAGTATTCGCTCTTACCTGTATTCATATATGTGTTTAAATGATTCGTGTAACTGGATCGTGAAATTGGAAAATGTTCTGTTGCCGTTCCTAAAAACATAAATAACAATATAATAATTATGTTAATCGAAATAAAATTACATCTTTGAATTATGTCGAGAGTTTATTAACATATTTCCGATTGAAAGTTTCCAATAAAAAAAACAAGGCGTTTTACCAGAAAAGCTAAAAGTGACTGTTACAGCTGTGGAGAGAAATTAAAGAAAAACTTATTTCGACAGGGTAAGACGGATAGGAGAGGCATACGTCACGCGCGCGTCGATGCAGCCAGAGCACTGCTTTTGTTTAAAAATTGACAACCGTCGGTCACTCGCGCCACGCCCCGCGGCTATATGTTTCTCCCGTGCCTCTGCCCGGATTTATTGTTAAAAGTTTTAGACAGGTAGCAATTTACAAATAATAGAAAGGCTACATTTAAAAATATTCGAATTTAAATATAAATATAATACAGTCACGCGTCGTCAACATTCCCCCCCCTAGTGCTGGCACAGCACTCATCATTCATAGCAATACGTGCGACGCGTGTTGCGTTTCTTCGTAGTAGCCCAGACTTTGTCTTTACATCAATGACTCGAATTCGACCATCTTTTCCCGCCAATGTTGATTGAATCACCCCTTTCGGCCAAACGTTTCTAGGGGAGCTAGGGTCTACAATCAGTACGAGATCTCCCACTTGTAAGGGTCTTTGCTCCTCGTGCCACTTCTTCCTGGGAATCATGTCCGGCAGAACTTCGCGTACCCATCGCTTCCAGAATAGGTCGGCCAATCTCTGCGATATACGCCATTGTTTCCTCAGGTAGATATCAGATTCATTGAAAATACCTAGGGTAGGTAGATTGGAGGATGTACCCAGCAAGAAATGATTTGGGGTAAGTGTTTCTTGGCTGTTTGGCTCCACCATAACGTGGGTGAGGGGGCGGCTATTTATCATGTGCTCCACTTCAGCTATTACAGTTTGTAGTGTTTCATCACGCGGTGCTCGTTCTTTAAGTATCACCTTAAATGAACTTTTTATGCTTCTGATAAGTCGTTCCCAAGCCCCTCCCCAGTGAGGGCTGGCAGGAGGTATGAATATCCACGACGTCGCGGTACTATACGAAGTTATTCCCTTTTTTAGTTGCTGTTCGTCTAATTCTAGAATACATCGCTTCAACTCCGAGTCACTTCCTCTCAAGTTCGTACCATTGTCTGAGTACAGAGTCCTTGGCCACCCTCTTCTAGCCGCCATCCGTCGGAGTGCCATTATAAGTGCATCTGTGGTCAGTTGGCTCACTAATTCAATGTGAATGGCCCGCACGGTAAGGCACGTAAAGATAACTCCTTACCTCTTTTCTCGACGTCGGCCAATTGCTACTTCCAGTGGTCCGAATAAATCGACTCCGGTGAAGGTAAATGGTCGCTGATGATGAGCTAACCGCGCTTCAGGTAGGTCACCCATTCTGGGCGGCTGAGGTTGAGCTCTCTTTATTCGACACAACATGCATTTCGAACTAATATGCTTCACTGTTGGTCGTATTCGTATTATCCAATATCTTTGTTTTAGCTCGTTTACGACCGTCTCCTGATTTCCATGACACGCCTTCACATGATGGTGTCTAACAATGAGGTGAGTGACATGACAACGGCCGTCGAGTATCACCGGGCGTTTCGAATAAGTAGGTATTCCGGGTGCAGCGTCAATGCGGCCACCAACTCGCATAACACCTTCAGTATCAAGGATCGGCGTCAAGGTAAGTAATCTACTTCTACTATCTAATCTCTTTTTATGTTTCAGGTTGCGCAGGTCATCTGGGAAGGATTTCATCTGGGAGTACTTCAACAACAAGGTTTCAGCGCGTTCCATCGTCGCGACCTCTGCACCACCTCTGGAACTGTTCTTACATTTTTCTATAAATTGTAACACCACACACGTAGACCTCAACAATCGGAGCCAAGAAGAAAACCTTTCAGGATCAGGAATAGCAGGTAAGCTTTCAGGTATAACATGAATATTATTTATACATTCCAGGTCCACGTCACGAACATCAGGTAGCTGTGTCTCTGATTCTCTCGGCCACAATTGCTCTTCTTCATATAAAAACGACGGTCCGTATAACCATTCATTTTTCAATGTTTTTATTTTGCAGGCTTCCCGAGTGGCGATGTCGGCGACATTCATCTTTGTAGGTATGTATCTCCATTCATCAATTCTCGTCAGTTCGTCTAGTTCTCCGAGTCGATGAGCGATATAGGGTTTATAATTGCGTGCATCGTTACGTATCCAGTGTATAACAGTAGATGAGTCACACCAATAATACCTTTTCTCAGTCTTCATTCTGTGTTCGCTATTTATGCTGTCGGCTAATCTTCCCGCCATAACAGCTGCCTGTAATTCTAAGCGCGGCATCGACACATACTTCACCGGCGCGACTCTGCATTTACTTGAGATAAAGGCTACTTTTATATTTTGTTTACTATCCGTCCAGCGCCAATACGCGACGGCACACATAGCCTGCGTGGACGCATCACAAAATACATGCAACTGTAAGTTTCTATAGCGCTCGGAGCTTGGCGGCGCGGGCGGCGGCGGCGAGCTATCCAGTGCACATGAACAGGTGTCGTGCGTCTCGCTCACACCTGCAGTCTCCGTCCGGCTTGCATTTTGTGTTGCAGATGCGTAATATCTAGGTAGGCGAATCTCATTGATGTTTTTCATTACGCTCAGCCACTCAGACCACTTTATAAATATCTGGTCCGTTATTTCGTCGTCCCAGCTGATACCGGATCTCCACGTATCTTGTAGTATTATTTTTCCTTTTATAGTGATAGGTGAAAGTATACCAAAAACGTCAAAAATTGACATTAGCACGCGTAACATTTCACGTTTGGTAGGTCTCTTTTGTCCGTTTAATACAAGCACCGGAATTCTTGCGAATGAGACATCGAATCCCAAAGTGTCATCAGTAGGGAACCAGATTAGGCCCAGCGTGCGTTCTCCTTCATATTGCAGTTGTCCATCCTTGAATGTGACATCGGTCGATCTTAGACTTTCACTGGGTAAATCTTTTAGTATAGACGGAACATTTGAAGTCCAGTTTCTTATTTCGAAACCACCCTGTTTGTGGATATAGGAGATATCATTCACGAGCTTTATCGCAGTCTGTTCTTCCTTCATTGAGTCTATAAAATCATCCATGTAATGTTGATGAAGAACACCCTGGACGGCGGCTGGCATGGATGACTCATATCGCTCGGCATTTTTATTCTTCACAAACTGGGCGATGAAAGGGGAACAGTTTGAGCCAAAAATGAGGCTAGTCATAACCCAGGTCTTGACGGGTTCTTTATGGGATTGACGCCATAAAAAACGTAGGGCATCTCGATCTTCTTCACGTATTTTAATTCTTAAAAACATGTCCTTAATGTCGGCCGTCACGGCTATTCTATTCTCTCTGAATCGTAGCATAATTCCATACAGTGAGATGAGTAGGTCAGGACCTTTGAGTAGATAATCATTGAGGCATAGGTTGTCATTCCCATTTCTAGCGGACGCGTCGAACACCAAGCGCAGCTTCTCTTTCTTAGGGTTGTCGACGCCAAAGTGTGGAAGGTACCATATTTTCTCTGGATTTTTCGTTTCAGTGAACTTTGTCGCGTAGTCATTACTGAATAGGTGGTCGATTCTGTCTTTATAGCGATCAGCATAGCCCAAATTTGACAACATTTTTCTTTCTACGTTCCTGAATCGGGCTAACGCATGATCAGATGAGTTAGGCATTTCGCCTAGATTATCCTTCCATGGGAGCCCTACGTACCACCTCCCGTTTTTCAATATTGCCGTTTTTTCTAGGTGTTCATAGGCCTTTACGTCATTTACGTTTTTCCGGGGCTTACTAGAAATTCCCATGGATTCGATTGCAAATGAATGACGCATCTCATCTTGCATTTCTCGCAAAATACGCTCGGATTCTGTATTTTGTATCTCTGATAAGAATAAAGTAGAATGTGCTTTAGTTTCTTTATCAGCTGTCAGTGACGACGTGCGTAAACAACCATGCACGCACCACCCTAGTGGAGTACGGGTGAAGTAAGGATCAGTGGGTTTGCCCTTAATAATTTCTATAGGTAAGAGTAAATTATAATTGTCCTGCCCTATTAATAACTCAGGTTTGTACTGTCCTTTACTAATTACACTTTTCACTTCAGGTTTCATCAGTTCATAATCACTAAAGTCAACTGCGGCGATATGTTGCACTGGTAAGTTCATATCTTTAACACTACGCGCCTGCATCGTGAACTTAGTTCCTTCACTGTTAGATAAGTCAAGGTCGAGTAATTCACTGTGGCACACTACTTCACTATTGTTCCATGCACCGCACACACGCATAGATTGTTTGTGTCCGCGCAACCCCACTCTCGACGCAAGCGCAGCGCTTATCAGTGTCACTGTCGATCCGTCATCGAGCATCGCCACACAGCGAAATGTACCGTTAGGTCCGTGTATGTAAATAGGCACGGTTTTTAACAAAACTTTATAGGTATTCACATTTAAATGGTTAACAGCTTCCACTCGCGATTCAGTCTCAGACTCGGGTTCGGTCTCGGTCACGTCAGTAAAGTTCACACTATTACGTGCAACAGAGTTTTTATTCACAACGTAGTGCAATAAGCGGTGGTGAGGAAGTCCACAGTCGTCTACGTCACACGCGGGTGCTGTGCACGTATCTTGTTTATGTCGTGGCGTCAAACACTTGTAGCAAATACCGTACCGCTTGACGTAGTTCCATCGGTCCTTACGAAGAGACTTTTTAAACTTTTTGCAGTCTTGTAAGGGGTGCTTATAAGCGCGACAGTACCGACACGTATCATCACTATCACTTTGTTCATTGTTTACTAATAGGGTACGATGTTTATAGTTTTCATTATAGCTTTGTTTACTTTGCAAGCTAAATGATAGATTTACGGAAGTCTTTGTAATTTTCACCGCCTCTTCGCTGAGAAACTCGGACAGAATCAGGAGTGTCGGTTTGTTCTTATCACTGATAAGCGGATAACTATAATCCGTCCACTTTGATATCAGCACGATCGGCAGCTTTGAGAGAATAACTGACACAATGTTCATTCCTTTCAGGTATTCTTCGCATCCAATGGCAGTCACTGCTGCGACACAGTTTCTCACCTTCACAGAAAAGGGAATAATATCCTTTTGATATTCTTGTGCCATCGGGCGTAATTTATTTATGTCTTGCAGGATCCTGGAAATTATGACGTCAGGATTTCCGAATTGAAGCTCTAAGGTGGACATCACGATGTCTGCAGAAGTAGCTCCGATTAATAATGAAGTCACCGCATCTTTGGCTGGTCCCTGAAGGCTCCTTCTTAGACGCCAAAGGTTTTCTTTATCACTAAAGTTGCATACTTTGGAGGATTCTTCATAGGCTTGCTTGTACTGTAGCCACTCAAGCGGATCACCAGAGTACGTTGGCAAGTCCCTCGGTGTACACATACGATTAAGCATCTTATCGTTGGATCGATTCGCAGCGGCAGATGATGCAGCTGCCAGGTCCTTCAGGGCACTGGCCAGGGCGTGAACGGTTCCATCAGAAGTACCAGCAGCGGGTGATGGGGAGCTTGTTTTGGGTAAGATTTCAGTACCAGGAATCGGTGGGTCGGCGGCCCTCTCACGGTGCGGGTTCGATTCCCGCGGTGCCGAACACAATACGTTATCAGTAACGCACTGTGTTTTTAATTCCAGCTGACTTCTTTCCAGCCACTTTTCCACCATATTTTCATTACGTGTACTAGCACTCTTTTCTGACGGTAGTGAACTACAACTACCTTTTTCTTCCAGCTCTGCAAGATCAGCCTCCAGCTTTTTATCAATCAACTCCATCCTGATGCGAGCTTTTGCCTCTGCTGCCTTAAATTCCAGCCTTTTCATTCTCGCCAGCGTAGATGAAGAAGTCGATAACTTTTTGTTGGTGTGGGTAGACTTCCGAACACTTTGTGCTGTAGATGGTCCGGGTTGGTTTTGTTCTAGCATGTTCCCGGGTTCAATAGTATGTACAACTTCTTTCGGAATATCTACTTTTTCTGTTTTACACTTCTCTTCAACTTGTTGAGTGTCTGTTTCAATTTTTCCTTGTGCTTCCCTTTGCATTTCTTCTTTTCTCTTCGTATTTCTTGTGCTCACCATACTTCTAGGTGGCGTCCGTGAAATTGGCATAAGATCCGGTTCGAAGACCAAAAATGTTACAGCTGTGGAGAGAAATTAAAGAAAAACTTATTTCGACAGGGTAAGACGGATAGGAGAGGCATACGTCACGCGCGCGTCGATGCAGCCAGAGCACTGCTTTTGTTTAAAAATTGACAACCGTCGGTCACTCGCGCCACGCCCCGCGGCTATATGTTTCTCCCGTGCCTCTGCCCGGATTTATTGTTAAAAGTTTTAGACAGGTAGCAATTTACAAATAATAGAAAGGCTACATTTAAAAATATTCGAATTTAAATATAAATATAATACAGTCACGCGTCGTCAACAGTGACGTTGATTTAGTTGTTCTGAAATTCGTTTTTCTTTAGTATATATGTAATCCTTCTGTATGTGTATAATATTCGTGAAATATCAACAATTAAATCGCATCGTTGACTACGAATCGACTAAAAGATTGTCCTGACAAACAAGCTTTTGGGATCTATACCTACATCAAACAAACGTCTAGACTTTAGACAACAAACCTAAAGGCATCGTAAACGTCCGATGAAAAGTTCTGCGTTTGCTCACGATGTTCGGTTCATCAGAGTAAACAAAGATGTAATATGTAGAGTCGTTAGACTTTAAAGTACAATTATTTATTTATTAGTGATAACACTTAGTACTCACGAAATCTTATACCTACTTCAATTTATCTAAAGTAAAAAAGACACTTTTGATTTTGGTAGTGGGACGCCCGTATCCATTAGACATGGAATACAGTTACACAAACAAAATACACTTTACCGACGGTAAACTCTAAGCCTAGCCAGTAGCCAGTTTATAGTATGAGACATTGCTAAACTATATCCAACCAAATTTCTTACCGCAAGATGTAACACCGTCTTTAGCTGCACATTGACAGCTTTTTAGTTGTAAAGGTAATAATGGGCTACAAAAAGCACTTTTTAACGACGCGCTGTATGCCGAAAGTCCTGTAAGTGAATAAGTAACAGGTTGCTACATATTGTATGACTTTAGTTATAGGGTCATAGAATACTTAGGTATACCTACCTAAATCTAATGTACCCAATATAAAGCTTTGGGTGTGCAATAATTAAAACGCTTCACTTTTATTGCACCTTTTGTCTGTTCATTGAGAAAATTAAGATTATTTTACCTGAGTCAATGTATTGTTTATTGGGCATCGCTGCTGCTGCCGTATTCAGCGTAATAGTAGATTTGGATGTCATTTGGTTTTCTAAAAGTTATTAGGTAATTTATAATTATTAGGTTTAACTTAGTTATAATCACATTATATAATACAAAAACATTATTTATTTCACATTTCTAAAATCAAAGTGTAAGGTTCTTCTTCTGCAAATGGTAGATAATATTTCAGAAAAATATTACGAAGATGGCTGAAGAGTATCTTAATTTATTTATAAATTTCGTAGTACGAAGTAAAATAGTAAATAAATTGACTGAATTCATATATTTACTTACTTATGGAACTCAAGTTAGGTTGTATCTGTGCTACTTGAACTGCGAAGCTTTTTTTAGGCTGTGTGCTTTCAATTGATGTCATTGTTGTATCTGTAAAAAAACTTAAGATTAATAACTCTATACTATTAAAAACTTACTTGTTACTAAAATTCACAAATGATAAACATACTTGAAACAAACTGGTTTATCAATTGGTTAGTCGAAGTCATGATCCCAGCTGAAAACGTTTTTGGCGATATCGACGATGTCACTTGTTCTCCTGAGAAGGCCGACAACGAAGAATAAATGCAATATAATTGTAGAAAAATAGTAATAAAGTATGAGAACTATGGTATTCGCCATTCACATATTTCGTAAATTATTAAAGTTTTCAGGTGTAATTACCTGATTTTTTACATTTACAGCACGCCGGAGTATGAACATTAGGCAACGGCATATTCATCCAAGTTGGATTGAATTCCATTATGGTGCTAGTTAACTCGTCTTTTACCGGAAAATGTTTTTTGTCAGTTTCTAAAAATTCAATGTTGTAAAAAGAGGGAAGTGACAATGCAGCCCCAGAAACCATAATATTATCTAATAGGTAGTGAATTCATGAAAAAAGCATGAAACATATAATAATATATACAATAATATTACAATTGCCAAGAAGGATGTTTCACAACCTGTCAGTGTGTTATATTTCATTTTCATAATATATGTATACAATCGCGAATGAGATATTATACCTCAATCAACACTTTAATGTGTATATACTATACATAATGTGAACCTGTAATGGTACATACCTTCATAGATAAGTGAATTAATAAATCAGTAATAATGTTAGGTAGTGAAGTTTGGAAGGATATGGGGAGATCTTTGCAAAGCAGAGGGACACAATAGGTTAATTAAACAAAAATTGTAGGTACTCATTTGCAATCTATACGTATATAATAGGTCACGTTTTCATGGGAAAGTTACCTGGTTTGTAACATAAACATGACGTTAAAGCGTTAGCATTAAGTGGTGACATATTTCTCTGCGGAAAAGCATCTTCACATTGCATTATGGTACTAGTTCCGTCGTCTTTCATTAGAGGATAGACTTTTTCAGTACCTGACATTAAAATTTGGTAGAAATTAGAACAAGTTGATTAAAGAATGGAATAAAAAAAATACTGCGAAGCAATAAAGAGCTTAGTAAGCAAATAAATAAGAACTAATTAACTTAATATAAGAACACCGAGCATCATTGCAACGCATATTCGCTTATTATGTACAGGAAGCACCACACTGCATGAGTTTTACTTTTTGTGATATTTACGGTTATTTTTTTATGATTATAATGTTTCTTAGTACTTATGACACACCCATCTGTTTTGGGAAAACTTAATATGTTACTGTTGATGATTGTATTTTAAAATTACCAGTTCCCTTGTTATCCACAGCGACTTCAAAATGTAGCAGATTTACAGAAGTGTCTTTAGTTGTTTTTTGTATCGATTGTGTTTTATCTAAAACGTAAAATAGTGAAAATTCGTCTTAATATTATAAAAATCTATTTGTTTTTTTTTTGTGGAGAATACTAAGTCTTACGGCCAAGGAAAAAGTTGTCTGGTGTTTGTATGGTGGCGTGATTATCAGATTTCGGAGCGGTTTTCTTGTTCTCGTCTATTTTTTCTTTCCAAGATTCAACAAATTGAATTCCGCCCGATGGTCGGTTCTTGATAGGGTCTGACTGAACTTTCAGTTTCCCCAAGGATTTTCTTTCTGAAAATTGAAAATATTTACGTTAAGCGTTATTTTAGTTTTAATAGATTCAAAGGCTTGACAGCTTTGTAGATAGTGGTTTTTCTTATTTTTAAAAGTAGGAAATTACTCCATTTTCTTTATTGAATAACTGGCTGCGCCTCGGGGTGAATTGTTTGTACGTTTTCCCGCTGGAACTTATTTGCGGGACGAAGGGAATTTTGCCGAGATATAACATAATCCTATGTCACTTGAGAATAGTGAAGCTTTCTATCAGTGAAAGAATTTTCACTGATTGTTACTAAGAATATTGAATCAAAGTTTCAGGTAGCTGTTACTGTAGGTACGCACAAAACCAAAAAACTTGACCTCTGTATAATAGGTATTAGTCTCAAGTTTAGGAAGGCGCGAAGGTAAGGAGACCTATATACCCACCAGGGGATTGACACGGGCTGAAAGGATGATGATGATGATGATAATTAACTTTAGGGTGCATTCCAGCCGCATAGTATGATACTATTGTGTGTAAAAGTCAAAGTATTTACTGTTAGCAGGTAGGCAATAAATCGCACTTTTACAAGTTAAACAACAAAACTAACAAATAAAACCATAAAACATAAAATCTGATAAATTATTAAATGTAGGTATTGATTTTTGATATTCTATGATTATTTGTATGTGTACTTACTGGTATTGTAGAAAAATGGAAACATGGAGGGTCCAAGATTGATTTGTCTGCTTCTAAATTTAGGAAGGTAGGATTCTGTAGTGGATGTACCTGTAATATAAATTCAGATGCATAGAAGCATTGGTGATTATGTTCAATTATTACAGAGTATTAGTTTATTAGTGGTACCAATTAAATTATAGTAATTTTTTGAAGTAAAATCTAATATTATGGAGAAAATCGCTTTTGCCTACTATTTACAAAACCATATTAGTTAACTATTGTAAAAATTTTAACATAGATAATAATATTTTCAAATTTATAAATTACCTAGATCACTCTTCAGCCAAGTGTAGCTCGTTCCAAAATTAAGGAACGCCTTTGTGACTTGTAAGTGTTTGGACCCGCTATCTGTTGCTGAGAGGTAAATTTTAGCTGAGAAATCTAGATAAACAAATGAAAGTCTTTATCTTACTCAAACATAAGGTGTATTTTTGAAGTGGCTAATAATAATTGTATGAAGACGTACGTCATTTGTATAACGCCCATGTCTTCATTAGGAGTTATTTTCTTCAAGGCTACAATCATTTTTAAGCATAGTGCAGTCAGCAGTGCCAGCAGATAGAAAATGTCTTTACCTCTATCTCTGCAGAGAAATGTGTTAGTTTGTACGTTAACATCCTCCCAAACCGAGGAACTTCTTAGAAAATGCATCAAACGACCTGGAACAATTAAAGAGAAAACGTAATTTGATAAAGATTAATAATTATTTTGGAGAATATTTGGTAAAGATATGAAACCATTTGAAAGTAGGTTAAGTAGGTACAAGTATTTACATAAAACAATAAAAAAACGAATGAACTCAATCATAAAATAATGTAGAAAATTACGACCTACGTTTTTTTAATCTGTAAGATTTATCTGAACACAAGATCCATTTGTCTGCAGTTTTCTTCAAAACTCGGTTCAAACGCCTTCGAAAGTCACGCATAGAAAGGTTTCTTCGAAACATGGACAGCGCGGGCACTGCGAGCAACAAAATACTAGGTTTAGTGAAGGTTTGTATGATATACTTAATAATTGATGTGTTGAACAAATAATTATAACGGAGATCAGCTTGAGTAGATTCCACATCGATTAATGTATAGTTAAATGAGTATCTGAGTAGAGTCTTCTTACATTTGTATCGGTAGCTTGGGAAACGTCTGTATCTATAAAATTTCTTGTAATATTCCTTGCTGTAATGTTTCTTCCAGTAGCATCGATGGTGATCTATTGAATTGACATAATTTGAAATCATCAATTTCATAACCAATTTACGTCATAATGAAACTATATCTACCAATGTTGATGTCTGTTTGGTACAATTATTTTCAATTTGTAGGTTGAATTAATGAAATATTCGTGTGAACCACAACTCACAGAGGCTGAATGTTTGTGGAACCATGATTCTCCTAGATTATAATTTTCGAGATACAGGGAATCTTAGAAAATGGTTCAGTTCTAATTATATCATCGTGACACGCTAGCTGTTGTCTGCAACTTCGACTGCGCTGACTAAATTATATCGCTATAAAAAGTAATTTATGCTATGCCCTTTTCCACGGTCTAGTCTATCTCTATTTTAAACTTCATTAGGATCCGTTCAGCCGTTTAGTTGTGAGAAAATAACAAAGAAACATGATTGCTTTCGCATTTATAATAATTTTTATTTATTGTAAATGTTACCTGAATCCCTTATCGCAGCATTACTAGCCACAAGTTTACCATGGCAATTGGAGCGGACGGAGTCTTCAACGCTCGTCATATCCGTGTGATCTGCTTCCTCTTTCGTCAACTCATTACGCGATATGCTGTTGATTGAATTGCACTCTCTTTCTCAGACAGAGAAGTCACAATATAAGAAAAGCAAATTTATGAATGAAGCAGTTTGGAAACGAATGGTACAAAATCAGACTATAATTGATTGTAAACCGTTTAAAAGTTTTAGTCAATGGGAAAGTGAATATTTTTAATTATGTATAGGTAATTAGTGTTATCTCAACGTACAAAATTAAATAAAATAGCTATTTCGTGTATCTAACATAATTTAGTTGCGTAATTACAGCTGGACTTAGTACACTCAGCAAAGAAACTCGATAAAAATGCCCACTGGACTAAACTCGGCCAAACTATGTGCCTGTCCAATATCCATTGGAAACATAATAGAAATACTTAGCTATTTCATGAAAGTGTCAACGTTCACCTGCATTGATGACACCGTTCGATAGTGGAGTGCCCATCGATGCTGCAGTCATCGAGTTCGGTGTCGAATTGGTTCGATATATCATCACGGGTCTCAATATCCGTTCCAGCCAAACTGCTGAGAGTGTTTGAAATTCCATCATAACCTTGAAAATAAACATTTGTTTAAGGAGATACAGACAAGGGCCTTGCTTATAATATTATAACGCCAACCACTACATAAATTGAGCCTGTGCGTGTCTAAAACTTTTGTAATTTTGCAGTGTTTGTTTACCTAGGTACATACTTGAAGTTTTGAATAAGACCTTAACGCTAATTAATCCTTAACGCATTGCAGTCTTCTACGATGACGTAGCCTACTAAGACATAGGTAGTATTTATGAAAATATTTCATTAGGTGTCGGTATTTTATAATTAACGAAATTCATTGCGATAGACGGAGTTGATACAATAACATAATGAAAGTTAGATCTCTCTTAAGTGATTTTAATCTTTAGTAATTTAATTCTCATTCAATATTATAAAACCTACCATCAGACTCAAAATTGGTCGTCTTTTGAAGAATCTCCGAAGAACACATCACGTAAGATGACACTGTATCTTGATTTTGAGTTTTTTCATGTGGTTCAACCTGTGACGGATACTGGCAATGTTTCACTTCTACGGGATCTAAGATAAATGTAGGAAAAAGGAATTTAACTCAATTAGACCATACAATACATACCTTGGTTAAACTATATGCTATATGCCTACCTATTAGCTTAATTAGTCGTAAACAAACGTTATTTTTCTTTAACTATGTAGCCTTTTGGATAGCCTTTTTCTTGTACTATATTATTATTTATACAAATTGTTTTAATATCTTCGGTTCCTACTTTAATAACAAAGGCACAGTTCAAAATTTCAAGGTCGAAGAAATTTAATTTATAGGTGTCGATATAACGTATTGCGGCTATTATGTAAATTTTATAGATCCATCTCAAGATTGGACATCTATCAAATTAATGTTCTGTGAAAATTTGAAATTGGTTCCATGAAATATATCTTCTATTATTTCTGGGATGTTATTCAATTATAGAACTTGATAATAGAGTTCATGGTGCTAATTATTTTTCACTATTATTGTAGGTAGGTAGGTACATTATATTTTATAATACTGATACTTAATGTAATGATCGTGCAAAAATTGTCAACTTCCATTGATGATAATAATACAAAATTATTGATCAAAAAATCGCTCCGCTGAATAAATGAACTGAAGATAACTGACAAAAATAGCTAAATTATCATCATTATCATCATCATCATCAGCCTGAAGACATCCACTGCTGAACATAGGCCTCCCTCTTAGACCGCCACATCGAACGACATTTTGCCACTTGCATCCTCCGGTTGCCTGCGACTCTCTTGATGTCGTCGGCCCATCTAGTGGGAGGCCTACCTACACTTCCGTCTTCTAGTCGGTGGTCGCCAGTACCAGTCAGAACTGATAACCGATGGGTAAGAAGGGTTCTAGACCCTTCTTCCCCATCGGTTATCAGTTTTACGAGCAATGTGGCCTACCCATTGGCACAACTAAACTATACTAGCTAATAGCCAAACTATACTATACTTTTCTTTGCTGAACATATAGACGTGAGCATGTAACAATCCACGGGAGTTGATGTGTCTTGTGATACGCCCATCAGCGTTGATGTTATTTTGGCAAGTGCCAACGACGGCAGTGGTGTAACATTAGTTGCTGTAACATTATAATGTTAAAGAACATTGATGGATCGGCAGCGTTGTATGATAGACGAATAAAGTAACACGATCTCTATCAACGATAGAGGCCAAGCATCGACGCATAAACGTAAATGTGCTATCTCAAGAACGGAGCGATGGGAATCCGCACCCGCAGTAATGTACTTATAAAAAAAACACTAATATGTTGTCTGGTAAAGATCGCTCTAAACGAAAAGCAAAGTACGTTTATGTGTTCGACACATTTTGGTGTCTATAAAGAGTCTATCTATCTATGAAATTTAATTGGGCACAAGTGCACGAGCTTGGCAGGCCACGAAAGCGGCTGGACTAAGACATTAAAATGTACCTGTGTTTGGTGCAGTTGCTTTCCCCACTTCTAACGGGGGTTTTTGAAACATCTCTGAAGTTCCGGAATGTCTCGACTTTAATTCAGACACCGGTGTGTTGCTTGGAGGACTTAAAGAGCGGTAGCCTGTAATAATATAATGAATAATAACAAACGGTACCGTAGCTATATCCGGGATATAACTATAACACGGGTTTAACCATCTTACTGTGACAAATCTTAATATACTCGTATATAAATCTCGTGTCACAATGTTTGTCCTCAATGGACTCCTAAACTACTTGACCGATTTTAATCAAATTTGCACAGCGCGTGCAGTTTGATCTAACTTGAAAGATAGGGTAGCTTACATCTCAATTTATAGTCGCAATAACAAAAACCTTAGCCACAGCAACGCGTGGCCGTGTCTGCTAGTATATAATAATGTCTACATAATATGTAAAGGTCTAGCTCACAAGATAGTTACCAGATTCATTGTCTCTATTGGATGATTCTAAATCTGCAAATATCGCATCACTGGACAAATTTTCTTTAGACATATACAATTTATGTCGTGAAATAGTGGCACCAACGTATGCACTGCGAGACGAATCTTCTCGTTTCTCTATACAACCTGAAAATTTGGTAGGTATTATTGTACAAAATCTTCCTTAGTATACAACTTCAGCCTTTCATCAAATCAGTGGTGAGGGCATAACGTGATAAGATCTGAAACCAACCAAAAATCTTAAATCCGTTCCAATGATTACTTTTTTGCCTACTAATATTATTATAGAGATGCGTAGGACTAGTAACTCTAGAAATGATCGATCGACAGATATATAACGTGTCAGCACGGAAAACATAATAGTAATTAGTTGTAGTACTACAATGTAAGGTCACACAACATGCCACCGGCAATGGTGGTAGGCTGACAGTAACGTTCCAAGTGGCCGAGCTGAGGACATAGTAAGTGCATAGTGCTGCACAGATTTTTTTTTTCTTTTTAAACCCCACACTAGGATTGCTCCTGTATCGTGGGTACCGCTTACAGACATATAATTTCACATACACATCACACCCAGACCAGAAACTAATATTTGTGGATCGCACAAATATTTGTCCCAGGCGGGAATCGAACCCGCAACCCCTAGCGCAGCAGTCCGATTGCTCAGCCACTACGCCAAACGAGCCGTCAAATAGCCTTTAGTTACACAGGGGGTTCAAGTTATAGCTCACCATTGTGGCGAATCTCTGCATTAGCTTCATTTATTATCAGAGGCGACGACGTATTGGAAACGACAGAATTGGTTGGCGTGTTTAATTCTATAAATGGATCTAAAAGCAAAAAAGGCGTTGAAAACATAGTGCGATTTCTATTATTCGTTCACGTAACCATTGAAATCAAAATCTAATAGCAATATAACAATATCGTGATTGTTGTAGCGACAAGGCAACAACCTAAATCTTGCGTCAATGTGTCATTAAAAGTCCACTGAGATGGTTTTGTAATTAATTTTGTGAAGCCTGTTCTTGTACCTTTGAACTCTAATCTAGAGTGGTTAATTGGTTAATGTAATCTATTGCAATAAGGCTATTGACCTTGAGGGAAGTTCAGAGACTTTACATTGAAAGTATCCGAGCTTACGTTGCAACATTGCTAATTTTAGCAAAGTACACCAATATGCAATTAATTGAACAAAAACTTGAAAACGTTGTCTGCTCATACAATATACCAGCAATATTTTCTTTTCGTATAAATATAGTTAAAAGATATTCAAGTGGTTTAAAATTCGGTTTAGTAAGTTTGTAAAAGTAGCGTAGTGCTGTTTATATGGTAGCCATACAAGTATCACTGATACGCTCGATGTAAATTAGTGCCTAATCGCTACTGTCAGAGTAACGCAAGTAACGTTCATTTCCGATTAAGGCACGTATAGTAGGTTTCCGTAGTTGGAAGTAGAATTAGAGAGTGTAATAAAGTAAGAATACTTACCAAAAAATCTTGTGTTATTCAGGGCTTGTCGCGTGTATATTTGTCCCAGTGTAGGAATGGGCCTTGCTATGGTTGCAATACGAGTTTGTTCCTCTGGTCGGTAATCTACGAAACTATGTATAATTAATAAACCATTTATATAAACCTTCCTAACTTTTTTTCAGTTATTTTTGATAATAACTAATGTTACGAACACTCATAGTGTTATGTAATAGACTAACAGAGTTAACTTTTTTTTTTAAATATGTATTGATTCTAGGTTAAGTTCTGGCAGTGCTCAAATCAATTATAAAGCTTTATATAGAGCAATTAAGTTGTGCATACAACTAAAAATACATGGAAATAAACTCTACGATAACGTAATGTCTATCTGGACTGTATAGAAATACACTTACCTTGGTTTATTAACAGTTGAACTCTTTGTACGTTGCTAGATTCTCTCAAGAACTGGTGCTCCGTTATCTTAGAAGATAAGGTCGACACTTCTCTGCCATACTTCCGGCGCGGTATGTAACTCGGTTTTAATTTATTCGCTGTGATAAAAAAAAACTACATCATTAAAAAGGAAGCGTCATTTAATTTTGAAAGTCAATAGCTTTCTTTCTACTTGTTTGTCAGACGTATAACAAGGAAATAGGACGTAAATCTTCCACAATTATTGTTTTTAAATACTACCTAAAGGCGTCTGATTCCTCATTAATGTTCGGTAACGAAAAAAATAGAACTATAGATCATTTTAGAACCCGAAGATAAGAATGAGATAAATATGTAATTAAACGATAGCTTAATAAGGAAATAATTATTACTCACATTCATTTTTCATCATTATACCATTAGCGAACGTGCTAGGGCCAGCCTTATTGTCTCCTGCAAACAAAGACTTTCTGATTTTCTGAAATAGTTCAGATGACGTCTGTAATTTTGTCTGTAAATAATAGCAAATTTACCTGAGTTATCAAGTTTCACAGGAGGTCTCTCTATATTTTTCTTAGAAGCCTTTGTATTAGGATTCCTTACAACTCTTGGTACCTTGCTATTATCTTTGCATTTACAATTTTTACCTGAAATATTTATAAAAATGACCAGTAGAAGATATCTGCACTTATTTGTAATCATATTATTATTATTGTCATAATTATGAATGTTCCTCACTCATTGCAATTTTGTTTATTTGTATGTGGGCACTAATCTTTTGGGCAGTGTCGAGTTAAAAATATCTTAGATGGTATTCGATAAAACATTAGGTATTACATGTAAATTTATCCTCGAAAGTTCAAGGTCCCATAAGGCCACAGATAACAGAACCAAAGTCGTGGGGGAAAGCTATTGTTTGTTAGATTTTTATACCACTTTTTTATGTGCGTAGTTAGTGGCGCCAATACTATAATAAAAAATAAAATAGTGATAATAATGTTGATGCATAAAATGAGTTACGATAATTTCACACCATTAAGTAACTTATCCTTAGATATACTGCGAAATGGTATATGTTGATGGCCAGCTCCTTTTACTGCTATTTTAGATATAGAATTTTCGTTATCCATTGAATTCTGGAAATAACTAATTGGTATAGAGTCGTTGGTAGGTACAGTGTGCGACCGTGTTTGTTTATCCGGCCTCGTGTCTCATGTACGAGTATAAATGAGCTACCATTTGGTCACAACCTCACCAGGTGATATAAGTGATTGGCGAAGTTGTGGTCAAAGGTGGTAATTAAATACGCTGAGCTTAGAAAAGGACATGGTGCCCTACCAAAGAAAACTAGTCTACCATCAAGTTGTTAAGTCCATTAAAATTATATAAATACAAACGATGTTACGTACCATATTGATTATAAAACTTTTCTTATTTTTTAACACGCTCTGGTTAGCTCATTCTTTGTGGATTATGTAAATAATTACTTACAGTTTCTGAAGTACCTAGATATATAAAGCTGCTTGGATATTTTGAATTTCACTAAACTTACTATCAAGTGAAATCGAGATTTATCCTAAGAATAGGCGTTTTATTCTATTGATTTACCTATGATTATTTAGGTAGGTACCGAACTAAATTCAATTACGAGTAAGTACCTACCTACCTATAAATTAACTACCTACCTCTTAATATGTTCTTGTGCACAAAAAACTTTCACAAATAAATTTAAACCCGAAAATCTGTCACAAATATATTATTATCCCAATAAATTTTGATCAAGTCATTGCAAAATATTTTGATTTCTTGATTTTTGCAAGATGATAGAGGAATTTTGTTTTGACAGTTAATTTGTCATAATTTTAAAGAAGACGAAAAGAGTTTTCGTTTTTGCCAATCATTCTGCTTGATTGACTTGCAACCCCTCTTCTTGGACTTTTAGTGCTTGCGCCTGGGCAACCGCTTTAGCCTTTTGCTCCGCGTGTATTTCTTCTAGTTTCTTTAGCAGCTCTTCTTGAACGCTGTCTACGATTTCTTTCAGGTTTTTGGCTATAAAACAAAAATACAGTCTGTAGTGTACAATCGGCTTCAGAAGTAGCAGAACATATTTCAGTTACCAAACCAATTGTAGGTTTTGTAATGGTACTTTTTACAATGTGTACTGAATTTAAGTTACTGAGATGTTTATAACATATTACTTACTTACTTTAGAGGCCGACTGTACCTGCAAGCAGCATCACAAAACCAGCCGCGATTGAATCAAGGCTGCTTCCTTTGCAGAAATATATTTATCTCTGCTTAATGTTTTCTGCTAAGTATTAATACTCACCAGTTTTTTGGTTAAACTCCTCGGCTATCAATGAGATCTTCCTCAACGTTCCTACAAACTTGGCGATGTCGTTTGCCACGTCAGCCTTTCGATCGGTAGCGGTAGACGCATCAGCCATGACCGGCTTTCGACGTTTTGCCATGGCCACCTTCAATACTTCACTGGTGATCACCGGCATCTAAAAGTGTACATGCTTTTACGTGGCTTTTATCATGCACATGGCTGACTGAAGGTCATAATTATTATATATCTGTATTGCTTTTGGGTGATATTATATTACATGCCCCGTAATGCATTTCGAAAATGCGCGCCGCCCTGACTCCTGAATAATGCACTTTTTTTTTACTCTTAAACAAATCCCCTAAAAGTACCCTCCGGTCAAACGCTTCGTCACTTATCAGGTAAGGTTGCAATGGGTTAGTTTATTTTGGTCACATGCCAACACCAGTACAAATTGGTCATGCCTGCATGAATATTACAGTAATGTGAACTTTATCTTCGAGGACAAACGTGGGGAAAAAGATAGGAACCTTCGGCATTTTGAACGAATTCTTTTCTTCCGGGGAAGCCTCAACAAAATCGTGGACAACGACCTCGTCATCTTCAATCGGTGGCGAGTGGGGAATGCATATTGTGTCGTTGGGCAAGAGTTCAGGTGACAACGACTGCAAGTTCTCGATTTGTATTGGCGAGATGATCTTTGACGGCGACTTCTTCGAAATTATGATAGGTAGTGCATTGGTGATACTATCTACAATTGTTTCTGTAAGAGAGAAAATAATAGTGAAGAACTCATGAACATGCACACGTTCAATATAATTTAAAATCTTAATATATATCTATAAATTACGCGTCACGTTGATTGCCGGCGATGGATTCCTAAACTACTTAACCAATTTTGATTAAATTTGCACACCGTGTGCAGTTTGATCTAACATAAAAGAGGACCTAAATTATTATTAATCTTAAGTTTTCCTACTATGGCAATACTTTCGCATTATTATTAGATATTCGATACATTATTTTGCGGTTAGCAGATACGTGGAGCTATTCAATCAGCCAGCAGTTAGCCACAAAATGTTTATACAGTCCCCTCTAACCGCAACCCACTCAACACTTCGCCACTTTAGATTCGACAGCTATAAAAATAACTGTAAGTAGATACTTACGGATAATATTTAGAGGGGGATCCACTTCCTCTCTCTTTCCCGCAGCCAGTTTCCGTGTTATTTCAGCAAGAAACAAAGAGCAGGATGGTCCTAAAATTATTAATGTTTATCTTAACAGCTGTTTGTAATAAGTATTAGAAGTACTGGCTTTTAAGTCCGCTAACTAACAGATTGCTTCTGTAACGTTAGTACACTAAGTTGATTACTACACATTGATTCATCAGTCTCGTTATGGTGTCCAGACTTTGTCCTTGAATTTCGATCATAATAATATTTGCACAATGTAGCTTACCATCGCTTTTGCGCTTCTTTGCTGTTTTTTGCTTCGCAGCTGGCTGTTTTTTATTTTTAGCTTTGTACCGTGCTGGTTTTTCCATACCTTCCCTGTACAATGAAAAATGTAAGAGTTTTGAGATAGATTAATTTATATACATTTCTAAATCATCTGCAAGGGGGTAATGACTTCGCTAGCATCACAGATTAAGGGATAGGTACTATCATACACACATCAAAAAAGTCTAAGCAACATATTGTAGGCTAATTTTTCGTTCTTCGTACTATCGTATGCTGGCATGTAGCGTGAATAGCTAAAAACTGGTTGTGGTGTGGAAGCAGTGACTTGGCTATTTAATTATAGAACAAGGGTAGGTACAACGTTTGCGTTATCCATGACTTCCATGGATGAGCATTACATCTTTGTCGGTTGTACAACTGTGATAATTTCGTATACATACGTACGTTGTAGTAGTTAGTCATTAATTGATATCAGATTTTATACATGGCAGTTACTACTTGTACTTTTGCTCATAACTATAACAGGAGTTGTAGACTTTGCCACTTACTCAAAATGAGCGGGAAAGTCCCGATTAAGCGGGACCTCCGAATAAAGAAAATGTATGCGTAGGTATTTAAAAGATTTTAGAACCAAACACAAAATAAACCAAAAAAATTGACACTTGTGGCCATAGAGTAATTTTTTGTACTGGAGACGTGTATGATCTATGCTCGAGACTTTTGGCATGGATGTAATACTCAAAAGGATTGAGTACCTACTGCGAAAAATATATGCTATGGAAAGTAACTTTGGGTAGGTAGTACATCCATGACTTTTGGCTATTTATTCTCTGTATCAGTGCTGTATATATAGCGTATAATCTATGGTATTTATATAATTATGTATGTAGAGTTAGGTAGGTACCATGAATGTACTACCGATGGTAAGGTACCTACATACAAGGTAGCACCTCAATGATTGTCAAAAAAGGCGTAGCTTGTCTTTGGTATTTGTAAACAAAGCCAAGTTACTTAAATTTTATGTAGGTACATAGGTAGTAGTACCCAACTTATATGGCTTACCGATGTACCTGCGCAGAAGATGAATTTTCAAATCGCGGGAAATGCTATTGACCGCTATTGGTCGGCAGCCGCCACCATCTTAGCGATCGCCGCGTGGCATGAGTGAGATGGAACTAACAGCTGTAGTGTATTATGAACCTTATAATAGTGACCTTAGGTTGATTGTAAGTTTTAAGCATTCTTTCGTTAATCTTCGGACCATACTTTATTTTCTGCGCGAACGAAGATTCACGACGCGCCATATAAGTTGGGTACTACCCTACCTAGGTAATATAAATGTATAGCGGTTTATATTGATAGGCTTTACGAAAAAGAGTTCACTCTAATAAAACCCGTTAGGCACCTACAAAATTATATATGGTAGGAGTTTCCGGGAATCCGAAAAATAAACTTTGTGTTGCTTTTCAAATTTTTTCTCAGACTTGCGTTTCTTCGATTGTAATATTGGTGGAATAATAATCGAATGATAAGAACGAGTGTGGGCAAAATATGATATAAGCCCAAATAACGTGTCATTGCGCATTTTTCCAAAACTCCCAGGAAGTTTCAGTAAAGCATCCACTTTACTGAGTCGTAACTATGAATGTATGTAAAAGAGTTCGGATTCCCCCATTAGGGGTTATATTAAACAACATTTTCTTTTCAGATTTCCGTATTCCCCCTCAAGGGAGATTTCCAGGGGGGAGTAGTGGAATAAGGATTGACTTGACTACTTGATCAATGCATTAGGCAATATGAATAGATATCTATGGGTATATACAATAATATATGCATATTAATTAATTATAATAGTATCATTCATTATTGGTTTATTCCCAAACGACCAGTCGACCACCCCTGCGGACTATTTTCAACGGACAGTTTTCATAGGACCTACAGTTGACTGGATCATGTAAAATATTAATTTTTCAAACAGCAACACTGAATGTTTTTATTTTATAACCATGGGATTTTTTTTTCTATAGTCCGGTTGACCGGGCAACTGTACCGGTCCAGAAATCCCCTGCGGAGGGGATACTGCCAGGGGATTTCTGGAATAAGCCCGTACCTACCGCGGGCAATGAAGCCAGTCTCTCATGTACGTAGCTACCAAATGAAATACACATGCGAATGCAGTTAGATAGTATATATTTCGGTACAAGAAAACATGTAGGTGGGTACGGTCGGAAATCAAAAGTAGCTTAACATGTTTTAGTTTCCAATTCCATTGTAGATACGCAAAATGATTTTTAGGGTGTATATAAAATTTAAGATACGGAGATGTTCAACTACTGTAGAGGCCGTTCAATTGTAGATACGCAAAATGTGTGTTTTTAGGATGTATATTAAATTTAAGATACGGAGATGTTAAGCTACTTTTGATGCCGACCGTACCATGGTATAATTATTTTATTTCAAAATGTAGACAACTTTGCGTTTTTTGGCGTTGACACTGCAAATTATTCTTAATGATGTACCTATCTGAAAAAAAAAAATTAAGGACGAAATAAATCCTGAGAAACATTATCAGCTGCAAAGAGTTATACATATTTGGATTCAGTAGCTATTGATACATCCCTATCTAGCATTTAGTAGGTCTGCGTAAATATGCTAACCTGTGTTCACATTACAGCTAATTCGGGTCAGCAACTGGTTTCTGAAATTAGAAAAGAAATCTCTATAAATATAAAAATGAATCCTAATTTCCCTTGGTAACGGTATCACGCGTGAACGGCTAGACCAATTTTTCTAATTCTTTTTTTGTTGTGTTTGTTATTATCAAGAGAAGGTTCTTATGAAAGTAAAAAAGTAAAAAAGTTACACCAAACGTTACAAAATTAGAGGAAACTTCACGACCACATTAAGTGAACACTTTGGAATGTAACTTTTTTTGACAGGAAAAATGACAATAAGTCTGTCGAGGCCGCTAGTATCGCATGAAATACCTATATATTATCTAATAACATAGATAAAAGGTTAGTTAATGCGTATAATGTAACATGAACGTACGATATAACTGCCGCAGTAGTACAGGCAACAATGTAGGTATATATTATAAATAGGTAAAACTCTACTCACATGTATAATAGGCGTCTTTTCTGCTGAGTCAATGCCGTTCCCTTGACTAGGTGCTGTAGCTGGAGCCCCTGGTAGATCCTTAGGATTCTGCCCGTGTTCAGAATGAACCAACACGAGCGCTCCAGGAGCAACAGTCTTGGGATTTGTCACCTTCTTTCCTGTAATTATACAAAAGTACTGTATATCCGATCAGTATTTTATGTAGTTTGCAGAGTTGCCTAAGGATACAGGCAGGACCACCTTACTTTCTTTGTATTACCAACGGTGTGCGTGTCGATTTGGCATAGACTTAATGTAGTTATGTCAAATGACATTATAGCAGCGGAACACATTGAGTTGTTAATTCTAATGCCGTACGCGTACGTATGTACTTTAAAATATATCTTCTTATCTTAACTAAGATTTTGTTGTACGTAGATATCAGGAACTGCGCAGACCACGGTTCCATCTACATCGGAACTCAGACCAAAAATCTGTGGATAACCGAAATTTGTGTCTCATGGCCGGTATCTGAACCCCTAGTTTACGTTGACCTACCGATAAGAGTATAGTTATCTCTATTAGGTACTAAACAAATTTTAATGATAAATACAGCATTACATATTTTATCGGTTGGTTAAAGTAACTAGGGACTGTGCAAGGGATTGAGAAACCGGGTATCAGTGGTGTATTTTCATGGGAGTTTGGCTCTGTCACCTGGCATAGAGTGAAAACTTTTGTCATGAGCATCATAGAACGTCTCCTTTGGGGGTTCGTTCACCATCAGTAGAGGGACGGAATCCACTTCAGATACGCTAGAGGTCTCCGTCTCGCTTCTGCTAGCAGACTTCTTCTTCTTCTTTCTATTCTTTTTCTGTTAGTGACAAATAAATAGCAATTATTGAGCAGATTCTAAGTCAACTAAAAGTCGAAGTATACCTAACTCAAGTTTTCTCAATAGTTTTAGCTATTGCCAATGGGGTTTTAAGTCCATTGTTCCTAAATGCTTGTAATATTTTTGAGAATTACTATGTTTGGGTCCAGATTTGACTGATCATTAATTATCACAGTATCGACAGTACATTGACTAATAGCACGTTACCTTATTAACCTTGTGTAAGTTTAGTTCTGGATTTGGACCCGGATCAGGCGTTCTCGGATCGTCTTTAGTCATCTTTTACAGTTGTTATGCCAAATGTTTGATAGAGATTAAGTTGTTTAATGGGTAGGATTGTTTCCAAGCGCGTACAATCACTATTTAAAAGAAGTTGCTACCTAAAACAAAGCAAGAATAATTATTAAATGGTATCAACTAATTAGTTAGCACCGGCCGGTCATAAGCCCGATCAAGATTAATTAATTATTGATAATGTAGATACATTTTGCTAATTTATTTTTTCATCTATATTTCTCTATTCTCCCCCAGCAGCTACCTACTTCCATGTTCTACATTATTTTTATTATAAGAAATATAAATAATAATAGGAAATATATCCATGGATTCTAACCGTTTTTTGTGTTCCGTGTAACCAGAAAGACAGAAACAACATGTGCCACATAACACTCCCCGTGGTTGGGTATTGAACGCAGTTTTCTGGATACACAGAAAAAAGTTCCTTGTAGGAATTAAACGCTGCCTAACGTGCTTACTCTAGGTCTAGGCAAAGTCTAGGCATAAAGCTGCGACTCCACTGCGGAACACAACCACAGCTACCTCGAAACCGTTGAACCTCCGTTTTAAGGTGTTCAAGAGTTTTTAACCGATTTTTTTATATCATTTATTTATAACTAGCTGCGCCCCGCGGATTCACCCGCGTTTGGATAATATACAATAATATATCTTTATGAAAGCCTATGTGCTATTTTGATATGTAAGCTATATTATTGTGAAGTTTCATCAAAATCCATTCAGTAGTTTTTGCGTGAAAGAATAACAAACATCCATCCATCTATCCATCCATACTCACAAACTTTCGCGTTTATAATATTAGTAGGTTTTTTTTTAAAGTACCTATATTATTATATTATATATTGAAAGTTAATGTAAGCAAGACAAAAATAATGGTTTATGAAAGAGAAGAAAGAATAACAGTTTTTCAATGAGCGATTGGAACAAGTGGAAGAATCTGTATATTTGGGATCAAAGTTCACAAGAGATGTTAAGTATGATAGTGATATTGAGCGAAGAGTGTTAGCAGGAAATCAAGTGAATGGGGCACTACATAAATTTGTGAGCAGTCAGAAAGTGTCGAAAAAGCACGACTGGCTGTGCATAGGGGAGTGTTGGTGCCTACGCTTATATTATGTATGGTAGTGAATGCTGGGTATGGCAAGAAGAAACATGAAAGTAAAATTAATGCTGTGGAAATGAGAAGTCTGAGAAGTATGATTGATGAATGATAGAATGATGTATGATAGATAGTTTGGACATCTAGACATCTAGTTGGTAGGCACCACCTGAAACTAAATTCCAAGTCACAATAAGCTCAGTTCGCTGAAGTCGCACTGAACAAACAAACAGTGATTTAAAATACTTATTTAGGTAGGTACCTATATACCTACCTAGCCCAGGTAAAAACATCTTAGACCTAGTCTAGGTATACTCGTAAGTACCTTTACATTACGTAAAAAGTAAAGTCTATTTAAATTTATCGCTATAGGTATATACCTGTAGCGATAAATTTAAATAGACTTTGACACACTACATCAAATATGATTAAATACATACCTTCGCCCATAATAATTCACACTTCTGTAGATTTTTAATGTTGAATAAGCTGCATTTTTTACAAGTTATTTTCTGAATTTTATGGAAAAAACTATTTGATTTTGATTTTGATCGTCTGTCACTCGATCAGCAAATCGAGTTCGATTTTAAAATAAAGCTTGACATAATATTTGTTAAGTAGGTAAGTACAGGTTTTTTCATATAAACAAAGAGGTATTACATTTATGTCCTCAACTATTCGAGAGCTACTGACCGAATTCTTACGACTTATTACAGGTATGGGAAGCTATAGGACAATATACGTATGCATGGATTATAAAAAAAATATTATATCTAAAAACGTTATTGCCTAATAATAGATACGTATGTATCCAAAACGAACTCCTGGAAAGTTTCAGATCATAAATGTGAAGTTGCGTGGGGAGTCCTGCGTATTGTTTTCGCAGACGATCCGATGTGCAATGAGCCCTGTAACGAACGTGACACGGCGAGACTACGCTGCAGTTCTATTCAAATGTTAAGATTGTACGTAGGGTGACAACACTGTGTTTTCGTCGGAATACTATGTTCTAGAGAGTTGAAGAAAAAGGTGTTATGGAAACAATTAATTTAAATCTATTATTTTATTGGGAATGAAATAAATAAGAACGTAACTTGATCTATAAATCAAAAAAATACTAACGCTATAAGACTATACAGATATGAGATGGAAATAGGTAGCGCTAAAAAATGTTTTGCCGCATTGACGTCTCATTTCGTCGTCGTCACGTCTAATTCTGGAAGTGTCATAGGCTCCATTTACTACAAAATTTTGTCTTACCACAAAAGATTTAAACCAGAGTTGAACAGATGAATCCAAATATTTTCTCCACAAATCGACGATCACCCTCGCCTTTTCTAACTCAATAACAAATTCACAAGTATGACACACAATAATCAGGAATGCCAGAATTTAGTTAGAAAACGCGAGTGATAGACGTCGATTTTATGGAACAAAATTTTAGAAACGTACTGTTTAACTCTGGTCTAATCTTTTATGGTAAGACTCTTGAAGTTTTCTCAAGACTTTATTAAAAGATACAGGCACCCTGCTGTCCCCTGTCGCACATATCTGGAATCTAGACAGTTTTTACAAGTTCAGCGAAGTAAGCACTGGCAATAAATCTCTGTATGCTAGAATATTCAGGAATATTCACCGGTTAAAAATAAGCGTGATGGCAACTCAGCGGAACTCGTCCAGGCAATAACATTTTACAACGTAATAAATAATAGCCGACCGTTTCAGCGAATTTAAAAATGTTTGTGAAAATTTAAGTTTCGTCTCTTTAGGCATAGATTACTAAATAGTTATTACGCTTTAGGTTTCCAGAGTATGATCCTAATAATAGTAGGTACCCAGTTTAGTAGGTAGGTACATAGTATTTTTACGGTTTGGCCTGAAGCCAGTAGTGTAGTGAGGTAGTGTTTATTAGGCTATGGTATTATAATGCATATTTGTTTGTTATAACTAGTCAAGATGTAGAGTCCATTTCAAGTCAGCCCGGCGTATACAACGTCACGATTTAGTAAAATGGTTGACGCTTTTCTGAAAATTTTCAGAAAATACAATAGTGACGTTTTCGTGTCTCTTGTATAATAAAATTACTTGCTTACACTCACATATACAATTGTACACTCGTGCAGGTTTAATGACTGGCTAATTTTAATATTATTAAATTCCATTGATATTTCACAGCATAGATAGAAATACCAAGTTGAGAAGAAAAATATATAGACAATAACTACGCTGTCAACAGTTTTAGTTTCTGTCCAAAAACGAAATTGTAGATGGTTCCAATCAAAAACTTCACAAGGCTTCAAGGCTTTTTCACTTCTAGGCTATGCAATATTTAGACCGAACTGTAGCCTAACACCCAGATGCACACTATCTTAAATAGTCGTCAAATGCAAGCCTATATAAGTATTAAAAATCCTCGCGCGTATTCTGATCACTATACCCAATTTCGAAACACGACCGTAAAACAAGTGGTTACCAAAATCACGCACTTCTAAACCTTGTCAAGGCCGGGCTCCTCAAAGTTACGACATGTTTGCTTACCAATATATTTGAGTGACAAAGGGTATTATTATAATGTTGGGATTTTATTGCCCATATCAAATATTGATCAAAGTTGGCCGTCAAAAACGGAACCCATTCAATCTATACACTTCACTGTAATAATATTGGAAAGGTGCAGTTTCGAAAATGTTGTTGACTGTAATAGGTTAAATAGGTTAACTAGGTTATAAATAGGTTACCGTATAGAAATTAACATTGTTCGTTAGAAAGGTCATCAGTTGGTAAAAGCTGGACCTTCGGCTACATACTTTTTATGTTTGTAATTTATGTAAGTTTTATGTATGTATTTATATAAGTAGAAATAAATTAGAAAAACTTCATGGAAAACAGTCAAATTTGGGAAAACCTTATAGTTATTTTCTTATGGGATTTTTGTATGAACTCAAGGCATAAAATCACCCTATAACTCACATAATGAACGATATGCATAATGTTTTTATCGGGTCAGCTAGTAGGTACAGGCATAATATCAAACACCCGTTTTGTGTTAGAAGTTAAAAGTTTTATGACAAAGCGATAAAAACTTATTTAGTACGCATAGGGTACTTTCCAATAATAAAACTAGTGAAGCACTTATCGAGCACTCTGCGTACATAACTGAGGTCAGTGTCAATCACATCGTAAACCAAAGACAGAGGGCAAGGGCCGTTGATATTTTACGGGCCATATAAAAAATGGCTGCCACTGTTGGTCCCAAGCACACATCTAGCCCGGATGGACCCGCGCGGTGCCATTTCCTACTTTATTTATGACTATGTTTTATTATATATACGTGCATAGTCAGTTCTGATTACGCGGCATGTATTGAAAATATTCTTAAGAACTTAACATTCCGTGTTTCATTCAACAATCATTTATTATCAAGGATTTTCAAATTATCAGTCCTCCGTTGAATGTATCTACTCGTAGCTCCGTTTTTATGTGGCTCAGCGTCTTTTTGGTCCTTTCACGATGGGAATATAATTATGTATAATTTAAAAGGGGAGTATTTGAATCGATGCACGGGATATGCTATAGGTACTACGCATTTATTAAAAATTGTACATGCTATTTATCTGGGTTATGGCTTACAAAGTTATTCCAAATACTGCTGTCGAAATAGAGTGCTATTAAAAAAAAAAAAACAATAAACTTTTCCTTGACGTTAGTGACTACTAAAAAATATCCTAAGAACCATATCTTACATGCCTTACATACCTTTACACATAATTATCTATCATGTTACAGTTATTGAATGGCCTATGGGCGTAAAACGTTTGATGACAAACAAATCAATTCCCACAATGGGTCACCGCATTCTATATTATTAAGATATCACAAGTAATACATTTTGATACAAAAAATCAAATTAATATCATTCCGTTTGTCATAATATTGAAAATTGAAACACAAATACATACAATATTCGTTCGGTAAGAACAGTTTTAGCGATAACAGCAACAATTGTAAAATCATTACCGGTATAAATCATTATTCAGTTAAAATTTATTATATTGCTCCAGCTCCAGCCCCAACTTATTCAGTAACCCTAGGATGGCTTGATATGTAATATACTTTCAATATTGAATAATTCAACACTTCGTATCACCATCTTTATTCATGTGTTATACGAGTATATACCATGTTATACCTTTATATTTCAACATTTGCATATTATTGAGTGTCTGGTAGGACGTTCATTGTTGTAGAGCTCTTTTTCAACAAAGAAAATACTTTATTCATCGAATGTACTTCTGTCAGATGCTGTGATTCATATTGCAATAGTGATTGTAATGGGTTCTATTGGAATGATTGGATGATGTGTAGTTTCAGGATCATAAAATTAAAATTTTAATACCTTTTATTAGATGCTCAACCACAGGTAGAAGAACTCTTAATCGTTGCATTGTATTTATTTATATTTTTAATACTTATGGTATTTTTCAAGTCATAATCAGCTAAAATAAGCAAAATATTTATATTTTTTTCCTATGATAGGAAATTATAAGCTCTTCATGTTTAGCTACCGTATGACAAAAAAAGCAGTATCATGGGGATATGATTAAAATTAAAGATTATGATTATGATTAAAATTAGCATTGATATCCCTATCAATGCTAATTTTAAGCCATTCAATCTCGACCAAGCTTTGTTATTTCCATTACACGTGGCCGAAAAGCTCACCCCAACTCCCACACAAAAAGTATTTCACATTAGAAACAAAGCGAAACGAATGTTAATTTTAATTAAAAGGTTAGGGATCAATAGAAAGGAGCCAGAGTTATTGCGTCGTCGCTTCTGACCTCCTTTCATATGGGTCACCATTACGATACACTAGAAGACTTATTTTCACGGATTTTGGTTTATATAGATAGTTACCTAAATTTGCAAGGGTTTGTTACTTCACAAATATGACAGAGAGTCATGTGATCCATACCTACAATTATAAACATAACTCTCTATGGAATCGTTTTAATCACAAATTAAGGGATACCAATAATATGCCTTAATACATAATACCTATATATTTATGTTAATTGTATGGGATGCGATTTATGTCGAGCAAATAAGGCAATTACACCTATGCTACGAAATTTTTCCCATCAATTCCATGCGTCAATTGCGTAATTGGGATTGAATTGTGTGTCGCTTAATTATTCCATAATAATTAAATTTAGCCAAGCCCCTAAATAGTAATATAAAAAAGGGAGGACTCTCTTTCCTTATTCCTTTTTTTCCCTACTCTTTGTAAGGAAAAAAATCGCACTGATTAGATTTGTAACTTTCAATTAATTTAGTCTTCCCGCCCTGAGAGATTTACGGATTTTGGCTTTGGTAAAAATACCTATGTTTTTTTAAATACAAAACAAGAAAAACTCGTCATTCTTATACAGCTTAATTACGCTGCATGATAATGAGATTACCTACTATTTTGTTCAAGTTAATGACAAGGCAGACAACCTTTAGGTATACTAGCTAGCCCTAAGCGGGCCGGCCGGCGTTCGACTCTTTATCTTTGTATTGTTCCACTAAGTTCCCTCCAAGATGGCACACAAAGCCTGTCACGGTTAGTTTCTCATCAAACGACGCTTAGAAACCGGGTTGTTTTCGGAGAGTGCAAAAACCCATCAATGCGGTGTCTAAACGAACAAAAATAGCGGGTTTTGTGAAGTTTCTCGCAATTTTCAGCAAGGGACACTGTTTCGCTCTTTAAGTTCCGAAACATTAAACTTGAAGAGTTTGGTATTCCGCTTTCAAGATTGCATTTTATGTTTATTTTATGTTCTTAGAAAATATAATTGTTTTTAGAATTTTAAAAGAAACATAATTTTTATTACATTAAAGTACTCATTATCTTTTTTGTAAAGATCACATTAATAAATATTTAGGTGGAATATCTATGTTATTTGTCCTAAATTCATAGTGTTATCGATATCGTTCAACAAATCATGCCATATTTCAGAGCCATAAGCAATAGCTTCCGAAACTTACAACACTTGATAAATATAGCCTTTCTTATGATTTATTATGTACCTAACATTTTATTCCAACGCTGGATTTTTCAAGACATGGGATAATGTTGGACAAATATTTATGTGAACCATATTATAATAGCTCTCAGATGTGCCTAAACTCAAAATCCACTCTTAAAGTCTAAACGCTAGTCAGACCAGTTCGTAGTTGAATGTAGGGAATATCGTAACAATTATCATTGTTGACGATATTATTATGGTACTCAATAGTTTGTAGTGTTCATCTGTACTTGACTTACCACTTAATAAAATATGTTATAAATATTTGAAGCGGTGGTATCCTAATGCGCCAACGTCCGCCTTCCAAAGTGGAGATGACGATTTCAAATCCAAGTGCGGGCACGTATCAATGCTTATGTATGTAATTATCACTCGCTTTTCGGTGAAGGAAAACATCAGTATTATTACTATATGTAATATCAATTAAATAATAAATAAAAATAAGTATATTATGACAGTTGAGGTCACAGCTATCAATTTCAACATCACGCAAAGTGATAAATCTGGCTTCTTAGATAAATTATCTCTAATTAATGTAATATTTACTACTCTCATTACCGTTATCAGAAAAACAGGTGTTGACAAATTGGCACTGTTCACTTTCATAACTCAAGCGTCGTTAATTATAGTCCCTGTCACTTGATTAATTGGGTCGTGATTGAAAGCGTTCATTGTATGGAAGAAAGCTGAAAGGAAATAAGGAATGAAAATGAAAAATGTCGAAACGTAGGTATAGGTCTATAGTTCCTTGGCCCCTTGGTTCATTGATTAGTCGGTCCCATTGTTAGTCTTCTTGATAGTTCTCAGATTTTAGTATTTATGTCCTCTATAGTTTCTTTGTTAGAAAAAAAAAACCATGCCCACCTTAGTAAAAAAATGAGACCTGAAAAAAAAAACTCATTTGAAACCATTTTTGGTTACTAATGTACCACCTACTCAGTAACCATCTCGCATGAGGAGGTGAAATGATCGCAATATTAATAATTAGAAGATCGTTTTCAGTATTAAATTGCGATTTTAAAATAAATTAACGTTTAGAAAAATTAAAAAATCAAAATCAAATCAAAAGCACTAGGGCATGCCTGTCTCGCGGGAGACCGTAGCCTTTTACTTAAAATAAAGCTTTAAGAGAACTTCAGTATATAGGGTAAATACATTGCTAAAATTATCATGCAGGTACCAACAAAAATAAAATAAAGTATTTAAAGATTTTAGGAAAAAAAAATTGGTTTTATACAAGTACTGTAAGAGTGTGTGAGGTTCATAAATTTGATTGTGTGTGAGTAGAGGTCCAACAACTGTTCCTTAGTTTATACCCTCGTACCCCTATTTGTCATCCTCTACTGTCAATGTAATCAGAGATAAGCTAGATACAGCTTAATCCTGGATTTAGATTTATTTCGGGCCATTTCTCTATAACGATACGATTTCTTGACGCGAGATGCCAGATCGCAGCATCCCTTTTCTGAGTCGCAGTTTAATCTGAACAAATTACATCAGCCGGCATCATGAAAGCGGTCTGGAAATATACTTTAATCTAATGGTTGATATTTTTGTGCCCCATGTTATTACGGACACAATTTTTAGTGTACTTTGAAGTAATAGTGCAGAGCAAATTGTTTTATAATTTCACGTGATGGTTTTCCTTAGTAGAGATTGCGATAATTTAATCAAAAAGAGAAGGGAAGTTGAAATGAAAGTTGGTATAATATATTAGATAAACACGGATAAGTAATACTTTTCATCATTGTCAATGCCGGTAAAATCAAAAACCTAGGAAAGAAATTTAGTACAAGGTCCGTTATTATATTTTTACAAGTACCTATTTCCTCTCTAATGGGACTGTGACACACAATTAATTACTGAACACGCAATTTATTCTAGATAAATTGCCGGCAGTCGGAAACAAAAATGTTGAATGAACATTTTGTGGCTGAATATTTATTTTCCGTCTGGAGGAAACGGATTCCATAATGGATGTACCAAATTTCAGAATATTTTTAATGGATGGTTTTATTTGGGCTCTAACCATATCTACCTTTTTACTTTTTAGACTTTTTAGCTCAGATGCTACAAACAAAAAGTAAAGAATACAGATCATAATGTTATTAACAAGAAACTTGAAATAAAAGGATGAAATGACTTATCTTTCAAACATTTATTTGCTGTCATAAAGTAAAAAAAATAATACCTTTTACTCCCTTATTCGTCAATATTTATTAAACGTCACGTATGGCGCAGTACAATTTTTCAGTGCGCATTTTTAATAAGCCTTGGGTATATACATAACTTTATATACATAAGGGGGTTAGTGGATAATCTTACATTTTTTAATAGTGCCTATTATAATATGCTGATGCAAAGTCACAATGCGGTTTACGATGATGCACGCTTACCTAGAAGTAACCTGTTAATACCTGAATAAAAGACTTCTAGGGTACAGGATTTTTTGCGTGTCGCATATATAATATAACGTGAATTATGTTTTTTTTACATAAGCAGATTACAGGACTCTTAATGAAATAATAAAATTACATTATCAAGATTTCTGTGTGGCTGGTAACTGCTCTCGGGTTGGCGCGCCTAGCAATTGCGAGCTCATCCAATCTGATTAATTTGAAGCGGAGGTTTCAGTCTTACTTGTTGCTAAAGGGATTTTATAAATCCTACCTTAGATTCTAACCGAGTATAATACCCACTGAATTGGATGTCAATTCTGTAGAATTTAGTAGAGTGAGACACATGGCTTACTACCTGAAATAAAATAAAAAAACTAGCTTTAGCTTTAACCCGTGACTTCGTCCGTACGGTAAAAAAAACAGTCTACAGTATATCGAGATGCAAAGTGCTCTAAGTCCTTCACTAGCCATGGAAATTGAAGAAGGAGCAAGCAGATACAGAGACAAACAGACATAGTTCCTCTAGAGTTATAACATTAGTAGTATGAAATAATTATTTTTGCCAGATTTAGGTTAATTAGTACCAAAATGTTGTCGTAACAATTTATGTTACTCGGATGTTGATGGTCGTTAATTTGCAGATAATCGCAAAATAATTTTCTGTAATTAATAGCTAATTGGATTTCTTTATTTATTTCATAAGTTTTTTATAATACTTCTTGTAGTTGTTTTTAACAACTAAAGTATTGTTTGTTAACTTAAACCATTACCTACCTATGTACGTACAATTAATATACCTACATAATAATATAATATGTTTATAGGATTTGTACAGGATTTAAAATATACAAGTGATATCACATTCAAATACACACATTTATTTTTCAGCAATCTTAACGGCTTAGGTATACAAAATTACACAGTTTTAGTCCTATCCTATCTAAATCTTATTTTGAAACAAAAAGCTCATTATCTTCTTTATGTGTAGATTACAATATGTCATATTTATACATGAAACACTTTAATATCGTAATAAACTTGAAATTAATGGGCAAAATAAAATACGGTATAACACAGAGCTATATTCTGTCAATGAGCTAAAGATTTTGTACAATAATTATAGGTCTTTTCGACCAAAGAATCTCTTTCAGACGAAGAATCCATGGTAACGCAGCAGCTTGTTCCCACAATAGACTGGAACAATAGACTCTTACATTGGATGACATGATGCCGTATTGTATATTTTAAATGTGTCAGACAAAGAGATACGTAATAGATAGTAATTGATTTCCTATAATTTAATTAATATCTTGAAATGACTAGAGTTTGACTCCGTAACACATTGGCACTTGTAAAATACAAAAGTAAGAAGTACTTAGGTACAACTATAATACTGGGCTAATTCACGATGAAATATTACGAAAGACTAATAGTACGCATGTACATTTCTTAAGCATTCTTCTTTCATGACAAAGGAAAATCCATCATATTGTGCAACACTTTTTGACTTTCTTATAATAATAGGACACATTAAAAAAATAAGCACCTTTATAAGAATGATTACGTGAGTGACTTAGATTATTTGCTTAGGAGTAATACGAACGAACATCTCAACATTATGGTTACAGACACAACATTCACTTATTTTCAATCTAATTAAGAGATAGGTATTTATAACCTAATGTATTTACATCGTATTTTGGTTCAAGAGATCTATTTATTAGTACAAAAGTGTACACTGAAAAGTAGTCAATTTCTAAATAGTCCCTGTAATCTGGTTGCTAGTAATACTTAAACATGTATTAGTACACTTAATACAAATTTAATATTTCGCCAACATACGCTACACTTGGAATTTGTCATTACAAGATACAGTTTTAGTCAAGCCACAATTGTAACATGTTTGCAAGCTACTACTCACTGTGTTTTCGATAGTTATGGATATAAATTATATGTGCTTAGATCAAAACATATTCTTATAGTAGGTACATTTTACTTCTAGGTGTTGTTTTAAAGAAAATGTGCATACACGTGTGTTGATTACGAGCACTCCAAAAATAATTATTCGTAATTTATCGATCGTTTGGTTGAGTTTTCTTTGGTTAAACATTATTTCTATGTCGAAAGGTATATATAATAAAAACTTAAATACATACATTAATTCGACAGAAAACATAGTCATCAATAAGTTCACAAGTAAATATTTGAAAGATGTTCACCTACTTATAGGACATTGTAGAAATTAAATCACGCACATGCACGCTTATCGGATCGCAACAACACTACAAGAACGTGTCGTCCCGCCTTCTCTGCGGTTGATGACAATTGTTGTTGATCTGCTGACCGTCCGGTAAGTGCAGACGGACCTTCTTGGAGTTAGTGCTGTTACACTGGTGGAGGCGCTGTTTAGTACTGGGGTACCGCACGCTGTCGTCGTTTACCTTACAAAAACAAAAAAAAACAATTGATTTTACAAACCACTATGCAAAACTTTTCCCTTATGTTAAGACCGTTTTATCAGGAAGAGTGCAATCGCAAGCACACGCTCCTGTTTTCTCCAACCCAAAATTTTAGATACTGCTGCTTGCATGCGTCGTGTTTAGAAGTATCAAACTTTTAGTCTCGACACCTGATTGCCTACAAAAATCAGCAGTAGATAACTGGACAATGATATCTTAACAAGCCAATTAGATATGGGATTTAATTAACAACTGTAAATATTTAAGATCATCCTAAAAGTATGCCATTTACACCCTATAGTACTACGCAAAGTGGCAGGCAGAACTCAGTACCATATCTTGGTATATCAATAGCCTGAGAACCAAGACTCAGTTGACTCTATTGGTATACCAATATATTATGGGGCTATGATTATGATAAAAATGAAGATCTCACCCTGATCTCGTGTCGGGTCCTCCTGTGCGATGACGTTAGTAGTTCCGTGTGCGCCCGCGACTCGTTACCGGCGGGACTGTCGCCTGTCTTTATCCAACACCACAACCACTTGTAGGGGGGGATATTCCTGATCGAAATAATAATGTGAAAAAACACCTTCATTACAATTCAACTATGTGAGAAAATAAGGAGCCAATCACAATGCTGTATCACTACGTCAAGTAAATATTTTTGAGAACGCTATATCAGATTACGTCGTGTCAGGCTACGTGATATTAAACGAGTAACGTTTCCTTTTAAGTACGTAACCCTAGAAATACTTATGAAGCGTTCTGGTTCCCTTACACTGCGTTCGCTCTTACAATCTTTATTGTGCACAAAAAGAAAAACTGTAAATAGGTACATGCGAGGACGTACAAAGACAAACTTAGAAATGAATATAATATTCGTTCGCTTTTACTTCTTTAGGTATGCAAGGATATTCGGTAAAACATCCCAACCCAACATTGACTTGAATAATAGTAACCTATAAATCACAACACAACAAGCAAGTAAAGCAACAAGTCGAAATAAAAAGTTTGAAGGTGAGGCTTGTAATGCTTTCACTAACTCTCTAAATCATAAAGCTACATCGTTTACAGTTAAGAGCGGGTTTATTGTTACCGTTGTTGTTGGAAGATTTGTCTGCTAACGACGTTGTTAGTGCATATTACAGTGTTGCGAAGTGCCTTCTGCCATTAAGAAAACTAATATTGTCACCTACTTACCATGAAGCTTAAAATACTAGTATCTAGATCCTGATAAAATTGAATAGCGTGTATATAATGAAAGTTTGAGATATGAAAAGAATAGGGCGTTTTTTCTGCAGTTAGTGAGAATCTTTGTTTGGATTTTATCTTTTGTTTGTTTGCAGTGATATTAAATAATACTCGTCAAAATTAAATCAAGATAATAAGTGAAGAGCCTCAACAAGAGAATAACGAGTTATTCTGCAAAAGTCCAATTCTATAAAGAGCAACTCACAATCATTGACATTCTTAATTTGTAGATATCGTAAATCACACAGCGACCTAACTTATGAATGTAGCTGGAGCATAAATAACGAAGACGAAATCGCGAGCTTACAGACTAACCAAGCGTGCGACTTCTATTTCTATAGCGTCCGTAGCGACCGTATAATATAATAAATTAAGTTGTGTTTCAGTGAGCCAGCTTTACATGACACGATGCGATGTAGGGTCAATTATAATAATAAAGGGTTTCACACTGGACCGTCTCTATTACTTTTAACAACGCTATGAAACTACAATTTCCAGACTAACAGTACAAAAAGAAACCCTTGTTAAAACCAGTTAAAACCTACAGAAACAACTGAACTATACCTTTCTAAAATTACATTAGACTAGCAGCATTAACCTACCTACGGCTTTCCGAAATTGAGTCGCGTATAAATAAATCCATTTGAAGTCTACGGATTTCGTAGCAAATGGTGTAGCTTTGCTACGCGGTGCTACGCGAACCTTTTACTAAGATAAATAGAATTATTTTTATGAGTTGTACGTGTGAAGAAAAATCAGACAACTCAAGCCTCCGTGAAAGATAATGCGAGCTCATTGGTATCCATCGGTAAAATCTATGCGTAGCACCACGTAGCACTGCTAGCCGTGTTTCCTACTGTGTACATTATGGGAAATGGGAAAACAAACAAATGATCTTCTACGTCAACATTGCCTCTAACCAAAATAGGTGATGATTACTGTTTGTGCTCGCACTTCACATGATATTATTCTCACATTGTTTGCTAACTGGAAAAGGGATGTGACTATTAACAAAACTTGTCACAACTTCATCTATAAACACCAAATACGTACAACGCCGTGTCAAGTGTGGAGTAAATATAAATATTTTCATGTTTGATAATGGAGGCCTTATCCAGCAGTGGAACGATACAAGGTGAACATTTTAATCACATAATAAAATGATTTAACTCACCGCAAGCTCAAAAATATCCTGTTAGAGAATATAAAGTAGATGACAGGGTTGGCAGCCGAGTTGAGGGGTGCCAGGCTCTGAATGAGTGAGGCGATAGCGATGTTTGCTTGCGTGTCAGGCACGTACCCGTATACTTGGAGCAGGTCGAATATCATATACGGAGACCAGCAAAGGACGAACACTGGAAATACATGTTTAAACATTTGAAAAAAATATTTGAAAAAATTGCAAAGTGGCAGCCCTAACTTTTTCCATGAACCACAAAAGTCAGGTGTAGCAACATACCAGCACAGCCTAATAAATCCTATATAACATAATCCTATGATAATAAATTACATTTTTTTCTCGTCTTTCGAAACGGAACATTGAAAACCTTTTAAAATTACCTGTCACGTCACGTACTACGGTTCACTATGATCACGTACCAGTGTCGCTATCAAATTGAAAACATTCATTCATTGTTCTCAAAGTTTCATTGTGAACGGCCCACACTTTCCTTGTTAAGTCCTCAGAAGAATCAAAAAGTCTTATAAAGTACTGCGATCGTTTATTAATTTGAAGGAAATGTTATATTATTTATATTTTGTTACATAGAAAATGTGTTCTATAACTCTACCCCGAACAATGTGAACACGAGAAGAAAGTTGAGCCCATTTGCAATATTATAAAGAGTTTTAATAATTTAAAACAGAGAGTTAAGAGTTTTATCATTATATTATTTTCATTTCAATATCGTGGAAAATTGTGATAATGTTAAATGAAAAAGTGATAATGTTTCTTTCATAATACATTATTTATGAAATTTCGAGTTATGGGCAATATAATTATAAGAAAATAATATAATAAATAGTAAAAAAGTGATTAAAAATATAATCAAATATGTAATAAATATTTATAATAGATAACAAAACAATTGATTATATAATTGTTAATACCATAATTATGGTTATTGCTAGAAACTGGAAATTAATTAAAAATGTAGTATAAAAATACTAAACATGAAATGAAAAAAAATATTCAACTTCTTTATATGAATTAGAAATAAAATAAACGATAGTTTATATTGTACTATCTATTTAAAAGGAGGGGCAATATTGAACCGGCAAAATACGAATCTAAAAAAATACAGCATAAAAAGATAAGATCGATATCGTCGCAGTGTTGAGGGCTTCTGTTCCTGTCATCGCAAATCCCGACAAAAAATTTAGCTTACCCGATCAGATGGCATCACGAAATATGGTAATACTCGTAATCAACAGACTTAACTCCACCCTTAGGCCCAGATAGACGAGATTGGAACCGAATGTTTTGCTTACAAGAAAATGGGGTCGTGAGTGGATGAAATAAGATCGTGGTAATTAATGGCGCGGGCTTTAGGTATCATACTCAATAGCGTGAAACTAAAATAGAATGAATTCAACATCGTCGAATAAAGTGACATACGAATTATTACGGTGTAAAAAGCTTATAAAATTTGTAATCGTGATAACGAACGTCATTTTCACGCTAGACACAGTAGGTAATGATGATTTATAAAAATCAGCGAACAACGTGAAAATCAGTCAATACGAGTATTACTATATACTTAGTAAATATAGTGCATTTACATAAAATAATTATACCATATTAATTAGTTTTTGCTAATTCTTTTGAACAGCACTTCCCGACACGCATTTTAGCGAGTCACCAGGACGTTGTTTTCGCCACATTTGCCTAAAGAGGCAAAAACAGCAATATTCTGTAACGGCTATATTTGTTTTTCTCCGTTATTGCTGTGCCAAATGGAACGTGGCGCGGGTGGTAGGCCTTTTTGCCGTTTTGCCTTATGTCGGAGTCGTGAATAACTCGGTTTCATTGGCCGGATAATGTAGTGGTACCTTTTATGGGTGTACTAGCGTTTCCTTTGTTTATATTCAAAGTTTATTGTCCTCACTTCCATAAAATACTATACATTATTTCAATAGAACATAGCCAAAGAGCTAGTCCTGCTAATGTAAATACTATGATAGACAATGCATATAAATGCCACATAAAAAAAAATAAAAAACAAATTGACCGAAACAAATGACTATCTCGTATATTGGGTTAAAAATGTCTTCATAACATCAAATGATTGCAGCATTGAAATGAAACAAATGAAAATTGTCAAGCTCAAATGAACAGTAATGACTGATATTCAGAGCATGATTTCCTAATGTTTATGCTGATTTTATGCCATAGGCCACAAAACACAAGTTTTACCGAGTTAGACACACCAGAGAGCGTCGTAAACCGTTTTTATTGTTTCACTCCGTTTTTGTAGCCCCTTGACTTCTACCGGGTTATACCGCTTATAGCGTTAAGAGATTTTTGATGATACATATTTTTGACCTTTATGTCTTTTGCCTTTATAAGGTTAACGCGGGGTTGAAGGTCTTTTTAGGTCAAGCTCCAATAAAGTGCAAGTAAAATAATACAAGAATCCCTTTCCTTCTAACGAGATAACTGTCAGCGTCACTAGCAAAATGATAGAAAAAGAAAACATGGGACAATGCACGAAGAGGTGAGATATGGATCACTTATTGTTAAAATGAGTTAATTAACATTTGTAATTTTTTATATGGAGCTTATATCGAAAAACGCTAAATTTCATACCTTTACTTTTATACCCATTTGATATTGCTGTACCTACTGTGTTGATATCAGATCAAGATTCTTACCTGACCCAAAAACAACATTCCACTAACAAAATATTAGTAAGGTAATCACTATTGTGATCCTGTTTGCATATTCCTAGTGTGTTCGCAGGATTGATTCGCGACCCAACATGAATATACATCAGACATATTCTCAAAAACATATAGACATTGACAAGTAGGCGTAATAAATCAGCCTGTTATGTATTTGCCAGTTTTGGCACCTCCTGGATAAACGATTGATGGATAGACTTTGGTCGGTTTGCTCCTGGCCTATGTCCAAAATCAAGGCGTTGGAATAGGCAAGATTGTCTTCTTTGTGTTGGTTAAGTTGTAGCGTAAGTGAACGGTGCTTGACTGGCAAGTTTCCACAAAAATCTGTCTATTAGTTCGTGTCTTGCTATAAGTATACGTATACTCGTAATTCTCAACTTTTATGAAGTTTCTAGTGATTTCTTCATGTTATTTTTTTTTATTCTCATGTAAGACAAGGCGTCACTTGCATGGGAGCAATATTTAATGTCCGTCACTCGGCTTCATTTTTAATACACTAATTTATTGCCTTATTAGGTAGTTACAGGGTGTAGATAGGTAATTAATTATTTTCTGGTTGAAAATTTATATTCCAATGATTGTATTTGAGAGTCGGTGGTAGGGGTAGGTTTACTTTTACGAGTGCTGTTGTTAAAACGAACATATTATTTGATTTAATTTTATTTGAAGTACCTTTTACACCTAATAGAATAAATTAACGGTTAATTTGTTGTTACGGTATCCATCATTTATGAATATGCGAGACTTTTCATGACCGTTTTTAAACTAAACCTTGTAATTTTAAAGGCATAGCATATAGCTTTTAAATATAAAGCACAAGTGATAAGATGGATATCTAATTTTTTATTCATATTAGTATTATGTTGTATTACAATGGCCTCTGTTTTGATCGACTTGTGTTGTTAGTTGAGCATAAGTTATGATTTATACTGAGGTGTCACGCGATGTCACGCTACTGCGTGCGTTGGCGTGACGCTCCATCAACGGACGTGTTTGGTTTACTTACTTGTTTTGATATTTAAAATCAATTTGTTAGCTTTCACGATACTTATGTGTAAGCATTGATAGTTGTGCGCAACCTATACTGCTAGGCTATAGGTGAAGTTTCAGAATACATTTACGCATTCATAATTAATACGTATTTGTGAAAAAAAATGAGTAAATTCAATAAAAAGGCCAGTAGATATCTTTCGAATTTTAAATGTTTACACTCAAGCCAAGCCCCTGATTTTATTCGCTGACGTGAATGTCCCAACGGACATATTTGCGTACACTTACTTGAGATGCTTAAAAAATTATCGTGTTAGCTGTTTGTTTATTCACTAAATAACTATTAAAAAAAAGTATTTTACAGGTTATCAATCTGGTTTATCTAACTTTTTAACACTTTTAAAAGGTTAAAACGTTCGCAAGAAAAGTCAACGTTAGAGGTTTTTTTTGTATATCAATCTAGACTTACCGAAAACAATGACGAAAGTCATTTTCACAGTCTTGATCTTTGCCTTTGGAATGATCCCGCGACTGCTCGCCCGACGGCTGTCCAGATCGTCACTATCTAAACAAACATGTACAAAACACAGTATGTAATAATAAAAAAATTAACAAAAAAGAACTGACTTCAATAGAAATAATAAATATTTCCAGTAATTGTGATTTAAAAACCAAAGTACTGAGCAGATTTTGATAAAATTTATACGGGGCCACATGGGAAGGGAACTAACAGTTACAAATAAAAAAAAATTACCTGAAAATCGGTTCACCCAGTCGAAAGTTCTGATGAGGTAACAAACATTTAAAAAAATACAGCCGAATTGAGAACCTCGTCCTTTTTTTGAAGTCGGTTAAAAATAAAGACACTTGTTTGTAGAGAAATTATACGGCACGCTTATAGAAGGACAGTTATCATAAAGACCGTACTTACGGCCAAATGTGTCCAAGTCAAAAACAAGAACAATTTGCGGGCAAAGACCGTTCTTGTGAGCAAATGGTATATCTTTCTGTCAAAAACATAGGCTGTACCGATTTCTCAAACGTCTTAGTTCGGAGCCTAGAATTTATATCATTTTTCCGCACAACTAAACCCATCGCTGAATTAAACAGACCTCGGTAGCTGGGGCCTTTGAACAACTGTTGAATTTGGATGGAATAATAAGTAAGTATCGCCATCAATTCGAAACAATTGAATGCCCAACTTTTAAAACATTTATGAAATTTTATTATTTCAATTATTAGTCAAAATCACTTGAGTAAAATTTACTTACCATTTGTTTTTAATAATGGTTGCAAAAGTCAATCGCTCTGAAACGCACTGTGAAAATGAAGAGCAAGGATGAGGGTACAATGTACATTAAATGATTCAGCCGTAAGTAATTTCCGGCAAGCCGTAAATTTTATTCTCTCACGCTAAGCTCATTCTGGAGGGTATGGTGGAGAAAAGTATTCGTTCGATAAAAAAACCAATAATACCGCCACTACGGTGCTTATTTTGTTTCGATTGTGAACAAGCTTAGGTTTCTGCTGCGATGGTTCGAATTTGCGCCAGAATTCAGTTAAGATTCGAGTTCATATTTCAGCAGCGACCCGAGGCATCATCAGTCGCGGCACGTTCCGCCTAATTTGTGCCGATTTCTGGCTGCTCTGGTTTTTGCGGACATCAATACCTACCTTACATTATGTAGGCACCCTTATTTTGTCGATGTGGGATATCCGAGTCGTTATTTTTGATGAAAAGAGGAAATTATGGTCATCCTACACAACGTAATAATTTCCTGGGTGAAGTTAGGTGATGCTTGTTTTTGGGATATGAGTTTATGTGATGGAATAAATGGTATGTTTTTATCAGTGTATCAGGATGATAAAGGGGCTGACTTCAAATTGCCATTTGTCTGTTGATAAATTAAATATTTATATTGAGAATTTTATTGCGCCGAGGATTATATCAGCTCAATTTCGCTGATGTTAAAATCATTTTTACGACTAAAAAAATAGGATCTTTGAAATAAAGAACATTGTACGTGTGAAGCAAGACTATCTATACGAGTATACTTCTAAGGTTGCTGAAATATTTTTATATTATATTTGATATCTGTTGTAAGATAGTTTGAATTTAAAATAGGCTTATAAAACTTACATTGCCTTGTAGCAGTGGCTCTTCTGCCCAGAACTCTTTGACTCTTCTGCCGTATGGTGACCACGATGACTCCGTAGCAGGCGGATATGGTCAGCGCAGGCGCAACAAAAAGAGACACAAACACACTTGTCATCCATATCCGCCACTGCAGCTTGCTTATACTGGACCAGCATTGGGACACTCCTGGGTGAAAAAAGGGACCCTCATCATTATTCATCGTCACAACTGATCGATTGTAAGTCGAATGTAAAGTACGCACTCCGAGCCCGGTCTGTATATTTGTGATCATATACTTAACATACAATTAATTCAAAATGTGTTTTATACCGGCTGATCCATTACATATCGTCCGTCGAGCGAAACATCTTTAACAATAAATCCCTCTAGAGTTCTAGCTACATACATCAAATCAACCGTGATGCTAAAGAATAGGTAGGTAACTTTTAAGCCAAGTGTAAAGTTATTTATAAGATAAATCTGGTAATTTGACGGCTCGTTTGGCGTAGTGGCTGAGCAATTGGACTTTTGCGCTTAGTGTCGCGAGTTCGATTCCCGCCCGGAACAAATATTTGTGCTGTCCACAAATGTTTGTTGTGATCTGGGTGTGATTTATGTGAAATTATATGTCTGTAAGCGGTTCCTACAATACAGGAGCTATCCTAGTGTGGGGCTACGTTTTAAAAAACTAAATAAAAAAAATACAGTTATGAAAAAGAATACATAATAATCATAAAAGTCTCTTCTATTTTTATCCTGCGGTGCAGCGTCTGAAAATTGAGCGTGGGTGTACGAAAGCAGTTTGTCGTCTGTAGTTAATGAAGAACTAAAACACCCCGTTGGCGTCTATGTTTACATCAAGAGTAGTTTAGGAGTCTTGAAGCTATAAAACCATTAGGTATTTATCACAGTTTCAGAAACTGTTATTTTGAGCTTTTAGCGGGTAATATAATTATATACTTACGAGTAGATAAGTCGAGTGTAGCAAATGGAACGAGGATAGTGTGTAATGTGTGTGTGCATTTTTTAACTAGAATACAATTTATTTTTTCAATACGCATTTTCTTTTTTTAATAGTTTCATAATAAGCAGGAGATGGCGAGTTTAAAGTGCGGTAACGTACCAATTTGTTTCTTGTTAAACATTATGCAAGTAATTATCACTCGCTTTTCAGTGACGGAAAATTCGTTGGGAAACCTACATGCCATGTAATCCACCAATCCAGACCGGGCCCCCGTGGTGGATTATGGCCTAATCCTCCTCACAAAAGTGAGGGCAAGTCTTGGCCCAACAGCGGGGCAGAACAGGCTGAATTATTATTATTATTATTATAATTTCCTTACCTTCCACATTAGCTTCGTTGAAGAGGATCAGCATTGGCACGCAAAAGAGAAAGCTTACCAACCACGCTCCCAAAATAAGCGCGCGTGCTCGACGCCCTAAATGAAAACAAGTTCATAAATTAATAAAGTTGTGGTGAACTAAAGAAACTCACACACAATTATTGTTGTTACATATGAATGAACCCGGAAAACATTACACTCCTTTTTGGCAGTACTGTAATAGTACAATGAAACAGAAACCAACAAAATTATGGTATCTATGTATATGAAAAAATAATTGTGTTGTTTTATATTGAAGGACCTACTGATATTATAAGATAAGATAAGATAAGATAACAACTCTTTATTGCACTCCAAGACATACAGTTTTAAAAATAAAGAAAAAGATATATAGGTAAGTATAGGTACAATGGGCGGCCTTATTGCTACACAGCAATCTCTTCCAGGCAACCTTTGGATGGAGAGGATTAAATAAAAATAAAATTTTATCGACCGGTAGTGCATTACCTATCCAGTAACTAATAAAATTAAAATACATACATACTAATAAAATTAATCATAGCAAATAAATGCAATACAACCAAGATGAAATGACACATAAATGAAGCAGTACACAATAATTTTATACACATTAGAGCCTACGATAGATATAAAAGTTTAACCTGCGCTTTAAAATGAGTCAGAGTTTGAGCACGTCTGATTTCCACTGGCAAAGAATTCCAGAGCCGGACAGCTTCTACGGAAAAGGAACTGTCGTAGAAGGTGCTGCTGTGCACAGGAGTCTTTAATGCAAGATTTTCTGATGATCTAAGGTAACAGGAATTGGAGGACTGGAGAAACTCAAAGCGATCTTTGAGATACCGGGGGGAGGTGGGATTGAAAAGGATATTATAGAGAAGGGAAAGAATATGAGTATTCCGGCGAAGTCGTATAGGAAGCCATTTGAGCTGCGTGCGAAATTGAGAAATATGATCAAATTTTCGGAGACCAAAAATAAATCTGATGCAGAAGTTTTGAAGACGCTCGAGTTTATTTAGCTGATCCTCAGTGAGGTCAAGATAGCAGACATCGGCGTAATCAAGCACAGGGAGTAAGAGTGTTTGTGCAAGGCAAACTTTAGTGGCTGTCGGAAGAAAGTTTATACCTATCTAAATTATCAGAACTAACCTTGAAATTAGGCAAAATTTTAGCATTTAATTACATTAAATTAATGCATTTTATGCGATATTTTATTCGATAGTGTCGATAGAAATCGGTAGTTTTTTCCAAAATATCGATAACAATCGGAAATCAAAACTATCGATGTTTAACGTACACTATCACGTACACTTACCTACACCATTGCCTTTTGTACCTGCTAGTCAGCGTTAAAAGTTGCTAACATAATAATTATTACCTATTATGTAAACCTTACAAATATAAAAGACTATTGTGCCAAACTCAGTTTTATAATAACTTTCTAAGCAATGTACCTACCATATAACTATTCTGTCTAACCCACAAACTTAACCTCTACAAGCCCGTTAACAGCGTGTTTAGCTCCAAGATGTATCAATTTACCTAAAATGGTTACGGGCTTCGGATCTGTCGCTAGTAAAGTTTTATAGGGCACTAAATACGGTAAGCAGCCTCCGATAGAATGTAATTGTGTATTTGGTTGCAAAATCTACGATTGTAGGTCAATGTACTGAGTTTGATGGAACTTGATTGGCATAAGTTTTCGATAATACTCAATATTGTGTTTCTGGGAATATTCCGCCAATCCGCCAGGTGATACGATGCAATATTTTGTGCAGATAATTTAATATATTTATTAGTTATTTTATCTCTGCCGTTCCGAAATACGACGATTTTGTATATTATACTTACAACTGCCAGTGAAATTCATAGGATGGGTGATGGCATCGCATCGGTCTACGCTCAGGGCTACCAAGACGTACGTCGATGAGTAAGTCACTACACCCTAAAACAAGAAGAAAACCAGTCTTATTCTGTTTAGAGGAAACAACTATTTACGTACCTAAATACGCGAATCAGCACCACCATTACGGATAAAATAGTACTGACTGACCACACGGAATAACAGAAAGAGGTCGAACAAAAGTATTTAATATAAGCATGTTCAAATATGCTCGTATATAAAATAAAATACCTGTAGATATTTCATCATTTTGCATGTGATCGATCCAGCCAGCCACGTGATGGTTATTCGTTGGATTAGATCTGGCAGTACGCTTATCAGTCCAACTAGTAAATCTGCAACACAACTGTTAATAAATCCTTAATGTATAATTGAACATTTTAGATTTAAATACGATTTGAGAGTTAAATGAAATACATTTGAGCGTAAAGAAATCAAATTAAATAAAATGTAATAACAAGATATAGAAATTAATTAAAGTCGGAGTTGAAATTTTTTCACACATCAAAGACTGTAATCTAACAGACTGTAAATATTAAATTAAATTAATAGATTATGTTTACCGGCGATAGCCAACTGCATGATGAAGAAGTTCATTCTGCTTTTTCTTGATTTAGTCAGGAGTAACGCCAGAATGACGGTTGCGTTTCCTGCTACTATTGCTACCAGGAGCACCCAAAGAAATGCCAGTTGAGCAGACTGTAAAACCAATTTAATAATATTGTAAGCTCTCTCATTTTTAAATACCTATCTAAACATAATTTTTAAATATTTTGTATATTTTATTTTCATATTTTTTAAAATAACTAAAACCAAAAAAGTCTAAATGTCAAGTTCTAAAAATAAAAATACAAGTTTTAGAGGCTAATATCCAAAATATTAAGCTTTTCTCAATTAAAGTGAGCCTTCTCAAGCTGAAAATATGAACCTAAGTACTAAGTATCCCTAATGGAGTTTGGTGTTAAGGCCGAGGATATTAGAGATTTGTTTCATTCTTCATTACTTGTATCGTAACTACTATCCTTTACAGAGTACAGATTTATACTTTTACAGAGTATCTACATAACTTCGGTAAAAGAGTACGGTTACAGCGGCAGAATCTCTAACGATGCAAATATTATATTCTAGGCAAAGGTAACCTTTGCCTAACGTATGAGGCGTTTGGAATAAAACAATAGCGGCCTTGAGAACTGGATGATTTAGAAGTTCACAGATATACTGAAACAGATATATTGGAAACTATTATAGATGGAAGATTAGTGAAAATCCATAATTATAACTAAAATGCTAGTCTCTATTTAGGACAAAATATAAGTTTCGTTATAAAGCAGGGCAACACCAAACCAATTGTGGTTGTCGGCTAGAACTGTTTATTCAAACTATGTGGTTGTATGTTCGTGCGCGAACCATATTTATTTTCTCTCGTCTATTCCCTCTCATCTTGTCACTTAAAGCAACATTAAAATCGAGATTAGAAAACGGAGCCCGCTGGTCTAGACCCATACTTTAAGGTGATTATCTCACTCAGTTCATTAACTCTCGAGTAGACAAGACCATAATCAGATGTTAAAAGGAATTAATTATTTAAAGGCAGAGTTTGCTTTTATAAGATGTCTCTGAATTTAAAGTGCCTTTTTAATGACTGTTATCAGGTTTGCTAATTGTTTTTTGAGTGGAATAGGTACTTAAAATAGGCTTTGCGTGTCCTATTTAGTATTTTTCAGGTTTGAATAGAACAGTTAGAGCTGTAAAGTGTAGATGGGTTTTTTAAACTACATAATATTTAAAAGAGATTCTAACATATCTAGGCATGTATATATAAATGATTAGGAACATGAACAGATTTCAAATGAGCTAACTTAAACACTACTGAAGCAATTTTAATGAAATGAAATGGAAACAGACTGGAGAGATAAAGCAAATCGAACATAATAGTGCGAGTAGTTAATGTACATAAATACGAGTACGTGATACACTAAAACTCCTACTTTGAACTCGGTTAGCAAAAGAGGTCAGTTTTTATAGTTTTATCAACTTAAATGGACGGTTTGAACTATTTGCATCCGTCATGTTCATATGAGAAATACTTGGTTACATTTAGGTCACTGTGATATGAGTTAGTTCTGACATTTGAAAATGTAGGAATTCAATCTGCTTATTTAGAATCAGAGAAATACTTTGAAAGGGAAAGCGCGGATATTTAGCAGTTAATCATATACTTATGTGAAACTAGGTAACAGACTCCCATATACGGTGTAGTAGGAAAGATGGCATAGATGACCAAATAGTTACTTTGTAACAGACGAATCATTCCATACAAAATTGATAATACCAACTGCTATAATTGGTTACTCTTTTGTTTCGCTAGCTGCTGCACGAAAATGCACCTTAGCTGATAAGCGTAAAATAAGTTTTGCTTTGTATTTGCAGGCTCCGCGTGGTTAGAACCCAATGAGAAATGTATGAAAAAAGGCCGCCAATCCCGCCGCTTATCCCGTGCAAGTACAGGGAGTGAGAGAGGCCTGACGATGGATCAATTTCTTTACCTGATAGAAATAGAATTTGTTGATGACGGTGGTAGCATTCCTCGAGTGGTTTCCGGAGAAAAGACTGCTGTTCAGCTCATATAGGCTGCAATTGTAGCAGTCAACCTCCTCCATGGTTGGGGCTTCACATTTTGTCTTTTGTATACCTGGTGAAAAAAGTCATGCATTGAATGTATGTGATAGTAATGTATGTAAGTACATATTTGGTAGATCAAAACAGTAGGTATCATTTCCAGTTTAAAACGCGTGAAAAGTGATAGATTCATTGATACGACTCCATATACCTTCTCCATAAAATAAAGTGAAGTAGGCAGATCAAAGTGAATAAACACCCAATATTTTCCAGCTACAGTATGGTCTCTCTTATAAAATATAATAATAATAACATGTTTTTTTATGTTTCATTATACAACACGCAAAGGACTTACCACTGTGTAGTGTGTAAGCCACTTGTATGAGGAATTACAAGACTGTCTATTAAAAACTCAAAAGCGCACAGCGCGCATTATAAGGCGCTTCAAATCAAGCAAAATCTACGTTTGCTATTCAAAAAGGAGCAACAATGATCCTTATAATATACATTATGTCAACGCAATAACGTTGCAGTAGGTACTCGACAAGATAGTTCACGCCACGACCGTTAAGGGGTTGTCTTGTCAGACAGCTTTACTGTCTGCGGTTTGACGCTAACAAATAAACGGATTGAACCATAATAGGTTTGTTACGGTTAGTAGTAAGATTAAACCTCTCCGTCAAAAGCTTTCCAATTTGCTAGAAATTTAAATGTAACATGAAAAGTCACTGAACTCACAGAGAGGCTATAATAGTATTTATGGTTATAATATTGTTACGGACTTCGAATATTTATACATGAAAAATGGCGAACGTATACGAGAAAAGGTCAGTTTTTTTTTTCTAATCTTAGAAAGATCCTTAGTACGAAAAAACCATTATAATAATAATAATAATAATTTTTAATTCGTTATTATAGGTAATTTGACCAGTAAGACTTTTTTTTTGTTTTTTTTTTTATGTCTTCGCACGGTTTGTGCATTTTAGCCAGTGTCAAGTTTATTAGGTATTTCTTAAATTTACAATTGGAAAGTCATAGTATTAAAGCAATCCTCGTCGGTGAGTAGTCAACTCGATTATTTACATAGTCAAAGTCATGATTAAGTAAAATGGTGGATGCTTTACCATTAACAGTAGAAAACCACAAGTTTAAAAAAATTATACAAAACCAACAACATCTTACTATCGGATTCGCGCTAAAACTCCAATAAGACTAAGTAGTATTCTTTTTCCGCGCTGTAAATTTTTTTTTAAAAGGTACCTACTGTGTAATTTTTTCATTGTTTTTCGAAATAAAGCGATAGATGCCCATTACCCATTGAAGTAAATAAATTATGATGATTCGACTGTTAGGAACATACTAGCTTACGAGTAAACAATTAAATATAAAAAACTTCACAATTTTATTCAAACAATGTTTGCCGAGCTCTCTGATTTAATTTTAAACGGTGCATTCCCAAGTTAAAGTTTAGAAATCTATTTTTGATGGTGAGTGCAGCTGTTGCCGCAGTATTTTCAACATTTTGCAGCTATTAGCCGGAGTTTAGCTTTTATACTGGTCAAGAAGACAAAAAATATTGAACGGTATTTTGAGACACTGCTTGAAAGTTAAGTTAGCAGTGGCTCAAAGTACGATTGGATATTGTTGTCTCCTTTCTCAGTAAAAAAGCGGATACCTCAGATTTCTTAGGCGATAAATGTAGTTGTACGGGGGTAATTATCTATGAATGCTTCTAAAATACCTTTCCCGACGGCAAATTAAACAAAACTCACTACATTTAACTTAACGGTAACTGACGACGAACCACCTTCATTATCAACAGAATTGCCGCCCAAGTGTTATAAAATCATCCTCAATCAATACGCAGGTGTTTTCTCAACCGACCTATTTCAGCAGTAAAAGAAAGTAACTGCAAAACTGTACTTACAACGCTTGAATTAGGGCTTAAAATTGAATGATAAATTGCGTAGACTAGTAAATGTAATCAATCAATCGTGTGCCAATTCAATTGGTATCTGAGAAAACGATGGAATTTATCAAATTTTATCCACTAAAGCTGATATTGGTGCTTGTGGGAGATGCGATTACGGCCGGTGATTTATTAAAAGTGGAGCTTAAAGACAATTGTTATTTTAATAATGAACTTGATTCTCTATGAAGGTTGCCATGCCACATTACCAACCAAGTATGTTTTAGGGTAATTTGCCCTCAATTTTAACTATACCTACCTAAGCAGAACAATCATAGTATGTTGAAATATTGTTATTAGACGCTGTGCAATGTGCATTCGACCGATAGGTATATTATCATCTATCCATCAAAATTCTAGAAAGAACATAAAAATGACTGTAAACTTTACGCAAATAATATAATGAAAAGAAGAATAGACAATAATGCATTTGTGAAAATATAACTTTTCTAAAAGTGAAACGACTTCTGGAAAGAAAAAAAATATGAAATCATTGTCAACTTTCTTAATATTATGTCTTTGAAACATTTGAAAGGTATTATACGAGTAACTTTAAAAGCATAAAAGCTGTAGGCGAGGATTACTTTGATTTGCGACAGAATCTCGCAACAAATTGAATAATTGGACTGTATTTCTGAAGATTAAATCTCGCAATGTAACTTTTATGGCAAGTGAACATTTCCGTGTGAAATTATGTTATATTGTCTCGTCGACTGCTGGCTGACTCCAAAAATGAAGAATAATGCCGTATTCACTTCAAGAGTTATAATTATTTTATCATCCTGTGTTATAATTTTATTTTTCACGTTATTTTAATTTTGGGCATTGTGTATACATCTACAGATTTTGATAGTTTAATTTTGCATAAGTATTTTTCGTCATTACTCATGATTAAATCATTCCTCCATTAAATCATCCATTCATCATGATTAAATGAAAAATATCCCAATAATCAAATAACAAAAAAAAATTGTATAATTATCTATCTATATCTATACTAATATTATAAAGAGCTAAAGTTTGTGAGGTTGTAGGGGGCAATATATTTTTTCTGTTCAAACTGAACCTATTTTAATAATTATTTTACCAATAGAAAGTCATATTATTTGAGAGTGTCTAAGGCCCGTATTAATAAATGAACCTCAATAGCGCTACCAAGTGCACTATCAGCTGATCCACACTCAAAATGTAATCTATATCTTGAAATCGTTGCTATTTAATAAATGGATATTGAGATGTAGCACTGGCTACTACGAGAATACCCGCGCGAAGTCGGGACGGTCCGCTAGTCTACACTAATATAAAGCGGAAAGATTTGATTGTTTGTTTTCATTGGTCCGAAACTACTGAACCGATTTGAAAAAATCTTTCAGTGTTGGGAAGCTACACTATCCCCGGACATAGACTACTTATTATCCCGTAAACATTAATTATTCCCGCGGGATAGTAGTTAAACTAGTTAACGCGGGTGAAACCACGAGGCGCTTCTAGTAGGTACAAAAAGATAAGACTACGTGCGTGTGATACGTTATACTTCGTCATCATGATATTATAATTTATATCACACAGATAAGATAGGTACAGGCGTCATGTAACAAAGCCTTTAAATATTTTAATTCGTTTTTGGAGTTTGTTCTCTACATTATTATTCAGATGTATACACTAATAAATAAGTACTTAATCAAATAATAACCATTTCTTCACGTCACAACTAGAACGTATAGCTAAAAATGGATCAAATAAGCATATTTTGTAGGACTGAGATATGATGCGTCTTCTGCTTGCTATATTATGTATACAAAGGAACAGAAAAAATATTGTTGTTGAACGTACGAGTATAACGGTACGTTGAACTATATTTTTCCAATCAACGTTTATAAAATACGTATTTAGTTTGACAAGCTAAGTGAGGCATTGACAATTTTAGACTTAATCGGTGAAAGTTACTTTACTTTCAGTACCTATATTAGTAGGTAGCTATGTAGGGATTGCGCCCGGAAATTCTCGTCCCAGGAATTTCCGGGAAATCAGTTATTCTCGTTCCCGGGAAATTTAACTCGCGAAAAGTCGAGAAGTACATTTTTTTTTGTAGTTTAAAAAATCAATTTTTTTCTTTTACATTAAACTACTTACATATTATCATATACTAGCTGCGCCTCGCGGCGTTACCCACTGTTTTCGGAAAAATAAGTATGTGTTAATCCAGGGTGTTAGTGAGAATGAGAAGAAAATTTTATAGAGCTAACTTTAGACACAGTGACGACGACAAAACTAATTTGAAACTATGTGTTCCTACTGCTCCCTTAATCAAACTAAAGCCTCGATTAAACCTCGAATAAACTAGAATAATAGTAATTGGGAAATAAAACCTACTAATCTCCCCCAAAGGGATGGTAAGGTAAGGTAATTTACCAAAGTTACAGAATAATCCTGTTGTCTGCTGAATCAACATGTGGATAGATTAGTAGTGTTGTTGCTGTTACGTGGAGTAAATAATTTTGGAATAAGGATTTTTTTATATTGTAAGTACTATTGGACAATAATATTAAAGCGCTCTGAATAGCGATAGACAGTATTAGACAGGTCAATCAAAAGACTGAGTGAATCTGTTTGCTTATTGTGTTGGAGCAAGCTATTAGGTAGGGCAACGGGTAGTACGAATCTGATTGCTTTTAGTAGTGCATTACCAAAATGCCACTTTTTGACATAGCTTTTCTTTGAACAGAATGGCAAGATTCCAACTAAATTTGTGATTTGGTTTACAGTACTATTGATTGGGAACATTGATGAGATCGAGAATCAGGTCGGTTCTATTTCAAAAGTAGCTTGATTTTTTTAGTGTTCAATTCTATACTGTGTTGAATACAGATTCATTTATTATTTAGTTCCGTAGAAAAAATGAAATTTACCAATATCAAATCTCTCATAGTATATTTCTAACAAAAGGCTGATGAAATACGAAAAGAAAAGGAAAACAAGAAAATAAAGAAAAACTGAAGTAATTATGTAGTCTGTGCCTACCCCAACGAGAAAAAGGCGTGACTGTATGTATTTTTGTATACCTATCTGTAACCTAGAAAACTATATCCATACAAACACAGTTTTACAAAACAAATTATAATACTCGTATCTTATATTGTACATTTCTACTATTCTAAAATGGTATGTATTGAAGAGTTGGTTCCAATATCCAAACGAAAATTCAACTGCTAACAATATTAGCCGGCTACCTTATTAAAATATGCATTGTAATAGATACGAGTTTCGGTATCACTCCTTTTTTAAATACTCCTACGCAACACAATGATATCTTAATGATATTCAAACCCCGTTTCAAACTGCGCTAAATTATACACCGCGTACGTTCCAGGGTTCAAATATACAATTAACTTCATTCATTAGCATAATAATTGCATCTGTACAAAACGGACGGGTTCTAAGCGACAATTTTCATTCATTACGTCTTTGATAATGCTCTAATAAATCTATCTTTGGTTTGAATTTCTACGGTAAACTTTAGTATTAACATGTGGCGTGAAAATTATCCTGGGTATCAATAGGTACCAATTAATAGGTATCTATCTATATGTTCCAAATTGCTGCGGTTACAGACCTGAAAGTTAATAATAGCCGTAGTAAGCATAGTATACCCTTTAAATTAAACATACATAAAGAACTAATTAGTTAGACGATAAGTATACCGACAAGACTGCCTATTGTACCTCTTTTCTGTACATTAGGCAAAATGTAGCACATACATTTTGGAGTCAATAAAGAGTTAATTAGTATTTAAACGGGTCTAACTCGCGTACAAACGAATATCAAAATATATAATTTTGACATATACCTCGACGAAAAAATAAATAATTAGACCCGTTTAAATACTAATTAACATCTATTCAGTTCGCGAAAGTTTAAGAACTTCTATTAAAGAGTTATATCTGTGGTTACTATTGAATTAACAATATTAGCTAGAATTTCTATAAATATACTGTAGGTAGAGATACCAAGTGCCGCTTAGAATAGTAAGATACAAAATTTCATGAGTGAAGTGAAAAACTTAGTTACTTTACGGAACAAACATAAAGGGCAGATACAAGAATAGCTTTCATACCATAAATATCCCGCTCAAAATCATGAGAAGCTAAATCCATCAATGCCAAACTCAGCGTAGGCTCAGATAAAAGGAGCATTGACCCTAAATGGTTTTATTTTTATACATTTTTGAGAGTATCCTGACATTAGGTATTGTAACGATAAGCTGGTAACATCACATGCCAAATATGTACATGACAATGCCCAAAAGCCTGTAATTTTTAACAGTCATGCAAAAACAAAGAGGTACCGTGATAAGTCAGGGCGTAGGCGAATCGTACCTATGATGAATTAATTAACTGAGCCAATGGATTGATTAACTGAATTATATGAAAAAACAAAATCGAAATAGCAATGTCGGACTAAAGTTATACCAGAGGTGTTTACTATACCTTGATGGCGTTGTAATTGACTTAACTTTTTGCCGGAAGGCGTTAAGCGACGTTTTTGTTCGCGACGGCAGAATTTGCTTTCACCAAGAATCCTAAACTGTTTGAAAGTTTACGGATGTTTTGCTTCGACATTCCCCACCTAATGAAGCACCTCAGGGTGAGTATTTTTATGGTAGCTCCTGTATACAAAATTCGCAGAAATGTTTCACAAATATGTATACATTTCGATACTGCTTTTTCTTGAAGTGGCTTGGTTTGAACTGAAGCGAGCAACAAACGTCAGTGATCGACGTCAGAGACAAACGTCAGAACTATAATGATATCGTTGGGCTTAATTTATGCAACAAACCGAATCTTATGCACGTTAGAATCTAAAATTACTTCTAATACATTAGGTTAAATTTAGTTAAACACAAGTTCATCCTCAAATAAACGAGGATTAGCGCCCACCACGAGCCCGCGGGATTATTTTACCAAGGAAATATGGTCCGGGAAAATTGGTGGGATTTCGACAATTTGGTAGGTAAACTTTAATTTACGTAATTTCGTTTTACCGGCTTTTACGCTGTTATGAGTTTGCGAATTGCTTGGTAGGAAGCCCTGGCTCATAAAATATATTTCAATGCCATTAAGATTATAATGGTAATTGGGTAGTTATTTTATGGGTTCAAAATTCTTAGATGTTTATTTTAAAGACGAAGATAATCAAAGTACCTACCTATCTAACGGGAAAATGAAAGCAACATAACATCAATATTATACAGGTATTAAAGTATTTAATGTAACTTATATAGCACAGATTGAGATATGATGAATATTAATATCCAACCAGATATCACTGGGAAAATACACTAATGTCTGTTATTCAAGGGTACAAATTGTTGTTCCAAATGTAATCATATCCAAATTCAAAACGATTTTAGGCGACAACGAAATTAAAGTGACATTACTCAAGCCTTCTCTAAGGTCTGAGAGACCGCACGGAAATGGCGTCTTGGAACGTCCCATCGGTATCCCAGACCCCGCAACACAACTGTACCGTTCGACTATAAACTCCCTAATCGCCCAATAACGACCACCCCGCCATCTGAGCGGTTGCAATCCGACTTTAATTAAACCAATTCATCAATGTACAGGCAACTTTAACAGTAAACAGTTTACTTACAAGTACTGTATCGTAACTTGTAGCTAGGTTAATGCATTGATCTCTAAAAGAAATAGACGTACCTAATAGATTGGTAACAAAATAGGCTTGCTTAGAGTTCTTAGAAGTTTAATTCGGCCAGAGTCTGTTCCCGGTAAGTGTAATTTCATCGAGTCTAGTGTGATTCGATCGATTGAGTCGAGTGAATATGTATCTTCCTGTCGTGCAAACTCCGTAGTAGACTTCAATATTTTGTAGTTCTTCTACCTTAGAAGTTTTGCTTCTTTTGTATGTGGGGGCTTAAAAACGGTACGGTCAAAACTTCATGTTGATAGTAATGCTTTGTTTTCCATGACACATAGTAGACACAGCCCAATAAGTTCAGATGCTCAAGGTACTGTGTCGTGTAGATAATCATAGAGAACAGAGCCATTAGAGGGATACCTTTGCCTTGTATTTCAAGGACTATTAATCTAAGTCGACATGCACACACAGGCTCATTAAAATTCATGGATGCATGTCATTAAGATTATACGTTGCAGCATTAAGCGTGGAATAAATTGCTGTTAGGGTTAAATGATAATGTAGTTGGTAAGGATACCTACATAATTATACAATAGACACCCGCCTTATATTATCTACACGCTGAACATTAAGAAATGAGGGGTAAAATGGGCCTTGAAGTGCGAGGAAGTATGTTAAGCCGCAGGTTATAAATAGTTTTTGGAGTCTCAGTACCTATATATTTCACCGTTTTGTATAAAGTGTAAATAAAATGTAAACTTGTATGGATTGAAATTACTTATAGCACGGAATAACATTATTTAGGATAGAGACTGAAATACATCTGAGAGGAAAGACAGATCACTATTCATAGAAATAAACGGATAGGCCGTTTACATAAGAAATATTACTTAAAGTGTCAACTCATTTCCACTCACTATCCGGGACATTACCAGAACCTACTTACGTATCTGTTAGTGCAATTAAAAAATTAAAATTCCGGCGCGTTTTCATTTTTCTGTAAGTGTCAAAAATGTAGGTCCCGTCCTTTGGTACCATCCGTGCGTGCATATCAAACTACAGAAAGCGTTGCAATTGTTATTCAAGTCGGGAATGCCGAGCTCTCCCGAAAATTGTCGAGTATTTCCGCCTTTCAAAAGGCACTTTAGAGCACGACTGGTCACATACAATAACTTCTGTTTAATGGGTAACCGTGGGTTTTGTGTAAAGTAGCTTTTAGGGAATGCAGCAAACGTTGTATGGAAGAAGAGGACCTGTGAATTATATTATGATATCAAGCCACATAATTTGCGTAGGGACGGCAGGAGGAGCCAAACGTCATTCTGGACAAGCGGACGCGGACCCAAATATTTCATGTTTCAAGATTTCCTTACAAGCGGCCATCGTGTAAGTCTACCTACATTCAAGCTACGTTCAAGTATAAGAGTAGTTTTAATTCGGTTATAATTTGAGTTGGCGCCAGTCTTTATACGCATTGATAAAAAAATAACTATAAGTATATAAGTTAGGACATGTTCGGTAATACTTGCCGCTGGCCGCCTTGGGGAGGCCTGACGTACGCATTTATGCGTAACACGTCCTAGAAAAAATTTACTTTTGTTCAGACGTTAAGATAAATCAATTGATAAAGAGAAGTACATATGAGAACACATAACCTAACTTTAGTTCAGTCGAAGGTGGATAGAATAATGAAGTCCTATTTAAGACTATAAATCAATTTAGCGAATGCCTTTGTCCCAAGTCCGATTTGTACAAGTTATAAAAAAATTGGGGAAGTTCCGTCTCGAGGCGAAATAATAATGGATTGTATTATCCATCATATCAAAATTCTGAAACGAAAAATTGAACTTACTTCACTGTGTCGAAATGTGTTATTATAATTTCTATTTGATATCATGGAGTATACCGAGCTCAATACTATCCGAGCTATCATAATGGCCCATGTTTTTTGTAAACCTCTATTTAACTTTGACCACCAGATAAGCTTATGTTTGTTTCTATCTGGCACTTATTACAAACTAGCTGATACCCGCAACTTCGTTCGCATTTTTATATAGAATGTAAACTGTTTAGAAAATCAATTGATGTCGCTTGGAACAGTTATAGGTAAGAATATATCTGTCTCTTTCTCACTCCCTTTTCCTCTATCTTTCTCCCTCTCTAGCTCTTTTTCTATCTTTCTCCCTCTTTCGCTCTTTCTATCTCTCTTCCTCTACCTCCATCTCTTTCCCTCTCCCTATATCTCTTTATCTTTCCCTATCTTTCTATCATTAATATCCCTCTCCACTCTCAATCTCTTGCGTTTCCTCTCCCTGTCCATCTCATCCATTATATTTATTTCCCTCACCCTCTCCGTCTATATCTCTTCCTTTCCCTCCTTCGCTCACTCCCTCTCCCTCTATTTCTATATATTTCGCACTCAATCTCTCTCACCTATTTCCCCCCACTCTCCCCTCCTTCTAGCCCCACTCTCCCCTCTTTCACTCCCACTCTCCACTCGTTCTCCCCCCACTCTACCCTCTTTCTCCCCCACTCTCCCCTCTTTCTCCCCCCACTCTCCCCTTTTCTCCCCCCACTCTCCCCTCTTTCTCCCCCCACTCTCCCCTCTTCCCCCCACTCTTCCTCATTCTCCCCCCACTCTCCCCTCTTTCTCCCCACTCTTTCCTCATTCTCCCCTACTCTCCCCTCTTTCTCCCCCCCACTCTCCCCTCTTCCCCCCACTCTTCCCTCTTTTTCCCCCCACTCTCCCCTCTTACTCCCCCCACTATACTCTCATTCTCCCCGCTCTCCTCTCTCTATCTCCCCATTCTACCCTTTTTCTCACCCCACTCTCCCCTCTTTCTCCCCCCATTCTATCCTCATTCTCCCCTCTACCCTCATACCCCACTCTCCCCTCTCTATCTCCCCACTATACCCTTTTTCTCACCCCACTCTCCCCTCTTTCCCCCCCCACTCTCCCCACTTTCTTACCCCACTCACCCCTCTTTATCCCCCACTCTCCCCTCTCTTTCTCCCCACTCTACTCTCTTTCTCACCCCACTCTCCCCTCTTTCTCACCCCACTCTCCCCTCTTTCTCACCCCACTCTCCCCTCTTTCTCCCCCCCTCTAACCTTTTTCTCACCCCACTCTCCCTTATTTCTCCCCCCACTCTCCCCCTTTTTCCCTCCACTCTGTCCGCTTTCTCCCTCCACTCTCCCCTCTTTCTTCCCGCTCTCCCCTCTCTTTCTCCCCACTCTACCCTCTTCTCCCCTCACTCTACCATCTACTCCCCCTTTCCCCCACTCTCCCCTTTCCCCCACTTTACCCCCTCCCCCTCCTCCCATCGCACTCTCCCCCCTTAATTACTTTCCAATTTAAATTACGATCCGTTTAGCCGTTTATTGTGGTCCGTAGGGGGTGCATCTAAAGAATACCTCATAATTTCAACCCCCTTGCTTTTCCCCCTTTAGGGATGATTTTGCAAAAAAGCTGAAACCCGTATTTATTTATTTCTTACCAAAAGCCTAAATAAGAATTTTCAGATCCCTAACTTGAGGAATTATGGATTCCCCATACAAACTTTCAACCCCTATTTCATCCCCTTCGAGATTATTTTTTGAGACAAAAGATAGCCTATGTCCGTCTCATAGGTCCAATCTACCCCTATACCAAATTTCATCGAAATCGGTTCAGCCGTTTAGCCGTGAAAAGGTAACAAACAAACAGACAAACAGATATACAGATAAACAGATAAACAGAGTTACTTTCAGATTTATAATAATACTAGCGGCGCCCCGCGGTTTCACCCGCGTTACACGTACCTGCAACACCTATACGTAGCTATTTGAAAGGTTTGTCATATTATCGTGTCATCATAGTTAGGATCCGGGTAGGTACTGGGGCGACAGTCTGTATACATTAGTTAGCTTCCGATATCGGTCGCTAAGTCCTAACGTACCGAAAATGAAACAGTATGAAAGCCACATATAAATTAGGATTAAACCGAGATCGTGTGTGTTTGTATGTTTGTGAGTCACATAATTATGGTATAATCTTATCTATGATATATGCCACCTCTATCGCTTTCCCTCTCCTTCTATCTCTATATCTTTCCTTCTCCCTCTATCTCTACATATTTCCCTCTCTACTCTCAATCTCTATTTTTCTCCCTCTCCCTCATTGGATTTCTCTCCCTCTATTTCTATATAGGTACTTACCTCACAATCTATCTCTTTCCCTCTCTCACTCTCTCTGTTCCTAGATCTCTCTTCCTTTATTTCTTTATATTTCCCACTCATTCTATCTCTCCCTCTCACGCTCTCTCTCTATCCCTTTATCTCCTTTCCTCTTCCTTTTTCTCTCTCCCTCTCCCTCTTTCGATCGCTCTCCCTCTATTTCTATAAATGTACCTTCTCAATCTATCTCTCTCCCTCTCTGTATCTCTCTCTCTCTCTCTCTCTCCCTGTCTCTCTCTCTCTCTTCCTAGAATCTATATATTTCCTACTCACTCTCTCACTCTCCCTTTATCTCCTTCCCTCTACCTTTATCTCTATCTATATACTTCTCCCTCTATCTCTTTTTCTCTCACTCTATCTCTCTCCTTCTCCCTCTATCTCTTTCTTTATCGTGTATCCATTATTATCTATACCCTTGCCAAATAGCATGACGATCCGTTCAGCCGTTTATTGTGGTCCGTAGGGGGTGCATTTAAAGAATATCCCATAATTTCAGCCCCTTGCCTTGTCCCTTTAGGGATGATTTTGCAAAAAAGCTGAAACCCGTATTTCTTTATTTCTTACCAAAAGCCTAAATATAAATTTTCAGATTCCTAGCTTGAAGAATTATAAATCACCCATACAAAATTTCAACCCCTATTTCATCCCCTTCGAGATTATTTTTTGAAACAAAAGATAACCTATGTCCGTCTCATAGGTCCAATCTACCCCTATACAAAATTTCATCGAAATCGGTCTAGCCGTTTGAGCGTGAAGAGCTAACAAACATACACACATACACACATACACACACACACACACACACACACTCACAAACTTTCGGCTTTATAATATTAGTAAGATTAGTATTAGTATTAGTATGGATGACAACAGCAAGCCACTTATAGGTTTTGTTAATTTGACATACCTCGACGTTTCGACCGAGTTACATCGGCTTCTCCTGACCACGGCCGATGTAACTCGGTCGAAACGTCGAGGTATGTCAAAATTATATATTTTGATATTAGTTTGTGCGCGAATTAGACCCGGTTAAATACTAAGTAATTAACATGTATTCAGTTCGCGAAAGTTTAAGCACTTATAGGTTGCCCAAACTAAACTAGTATTTCAGAAACCAGGCATAAATGCATATTTTGTATTTTATTTTGCTAGTTTTAGTTTCTAGTTTCACGCTCTTCAGTTTATTTTTATAGATAGTTTATTCAAGTAGATCTGTTAGCAAGTTGGCCATTATTGCTTTTCGATGGTAAACTTCAATCAACAGCTTCGTCCTTAGAGTCTAGTTTCACTATAATGGTGGTGAATAGTCAAATGTGATGAGAGATTGTAAATAGTGTACGAGTTACGAGCTACTACCGACAGAAACGTTGCTATTGCAAAATCAATGTCTGCATACCAAAGGGAGCGCTTTAAAGCGGTAATAAATGATGCCTAAATATTTTTTTTGTATCGTTGATCAGTTATAATATCCTATAGCTAGGTTTTCAAACAAAAAGCTTATCTACGATATGTTAGTAACCGACTGTATAAGTCGCGATATGTTTCGATACGCCACAGAGTTTTATTTTTAACCAACCATAAATAATGATTTCATGAAAGCTGAACTTTAAATCGACCCCTTGAAATTGGTTTATTTGTATAAACCCCAATTTTTAGTACGTTTGATAGGACGGTCCTGAAATATGAAAATAAATTATACAAACAAATAACCAATCAATGTACGAGTACAAATAGAATCCTGAGATTTCGCGCGTGGGTGCGCCAAATATAAGCGGCTTGCTAATTATATAATTTAATTGAAACGCTTTCAAAGCCTTTTACTTTGCATGAACGAAAGGTCCCTGAAGGCTTTCTATCAGGAATCAAAGCTACCATTCACCTTCTATAATTATTGAACCGCGTTTGAATAAGTACCTACTTACAAGATTTACAAGTATCTACTTCGATGTTCGACATTTTCACATGGATATTTGTTAATTGTAGGTTGTTATTAGATGTTACTCCCGACTTTGTTCACAACGGCATTTTTTTTAATCGACAATATTTATTGAGTTGGGGTAACTGTAATGCTTACCCCAAGACTTGTTTTATGTAAATAAATAATTAATGAAATAAATTGATTGTGATGCGTCACCGGTGATTTTCTGTCACCAAAATGGACGATGTTTAAACATTTTTCAAATTATGTATCGTGTAGAATGGAGCACAATCATGTCAGTCATACATTAAAGTACTTATATATAGAGTTCATGGGGAAAGTCAGTTGTAAATGCTGTGAAATATTTGTATGTTAAAAATATCTTAAAAACAATTAAAATAGTATCTTTTTAAGATAATAGTATGTAATTAGATGAAATCGAATCACCGGTTACTTTCGAAAATCGCCCTCCAGTAGAACTATAATTAAGTAACACGAAATATAATTAGGTAGTCATGAAGAATACCATATCTATTTGAGTATTTGTAAAATTATTTATTATCATTTGGTAGGTAGGTACATAATTTAATTTTTCATCTAGGTATATAGTATTTCTCACAATAACTTACTACCAATCTAGCATAATTATTACAACAGCAAACACTGGCATAACTTTCTATAAAACACCCCATCCAACATAATCGTCAACGACCTCGTTGAGCCGCTGTCGGTACAAGTCGGTATTAGAACAAAGAGCCGATTCCATCGCGTCTAAGGTGTCGTTCAGTTCTGGCGCCTCGTCCTCAGGCACAGTGAGGACCGGGAGCAGCATGACCGCCATCAACAGACCGGCTGGCAATTTCTGTGGAACGAGACCGTGGATGTTAAGAAACTTGCTGTTTAGTTTTTATTACGTCACCAGCTGACACTACAGACGTTTTCCTGTCATTAAAGTCAAGAAATTGTCGTTTGTGCTGCATGAAAGTTGCATTAGAAATGTTAACATGGTCATAGCTCAGAACATATCATTAATGTATGTTCTTAAATTTTCTCATTTTTCGCGAAAATTCCTATTTTTTTTCTTTTATAAGAACATTAAAAACCTTCTCCTGACAATAACAAACCCCACAAAAATATAATTAGCAAGATTGGTTCAGCCGTTCACGCGTGATGCCGTGACCAAAGGAAAGTTGGATTCGGAATAAGCCAAATTTTTCCTCGTAGATGAGATGAATAATTATTAATATTGCGACAAATAAAATGCGACAATAAAATAATTTTTTATTAATATTGCGACTATAAATTGAGATGAAAGCTATCCTTTAACTTAGATCAAACTACACACGGTGTGCACATTAGATTAAAATCGGCTAAGTAGTTTGAGTTCATCGCGGACAAACAATGTGACGCGTAATTTATAAAATATTATATTATGAGTTAGCCACTTCATTCGCAGTTGTATCTTCTATAAATCGATATTAGAAAACTGTTCTGCACCATATCTTTTGCGTCAGCTCGGAGGACAGTAATAATTACTATGCCAGTGCGTCAGGTGTGCATACATATTTGTGTCTTTTTATCCATATGTCAGCAGATTTTAACATAATTGTATCTATTATTATATGAAAAATTCAAAGCAATCACACCTTGAAATTTCCGAAACAGCTTTGGAATAGTTTTAGTAATTTTGACTTGAGGCGAATATAAACACTAAACGGTGTTGAACGGTGAATATAAACCTACATAAGATATTAAATCGTCTACACAATTTGTTTTAATTGTAACTTCAATGACTCTTTTACTTGTCCACAATGTCCACTATTAGCTTCCATTGAAGTTGAGTTCGCTTTATGTCAGCTCCCACTCACCTGTTTGATCTCCGATTCGAAGTCGTTTCTGGAGAATATATCTTCAACTTCCAGGCCGAACCTAGCTAGCGCTGCCCCGAGCTCAGAATGGTAGTGGTCTAGTATGCCCTGGTAGTGCTCATCGCGGAACTTCTTATCGGTTGCTGTGAAGATGAAGTACATCAGGTCGAAGGTGGGACTACCGACCTGAACGGTTTGATAGTCCACCGGGATCACCTCCGTGGTACCGTCCTTCGAAAGGAAAAATATTGTTTCATTATAAAATACTGGTGTGGGTATTGAAGTCTGTATATAATATGGTAGTAATAGAGGTGTGTGAATGTGTAATCTATCAATCCAGGTCCAGACTGGGCCAGCAAATATGGGTAGCATCATGGCATTAAAATGGCCAGATATGCATTAAGTAACATTTAAATGATTTTAAATGAATCTGAATAAAATTATATAAATTATAATTTTCACTCGAGGTATTTTGTGAAAATGTTATGTTCTTACTTACTTCTTTCAACTTGTGCAGCATGTTACTTGGTCTGAAGTCCATATGGATAATTACCTCATGGCGCAAGGCTTTTATCATGCCATTATACGAAGCAAAGCTTGTGGCATCAAAAAAATGTTTTAACTTCTCTTTGTTCTCTTCGCGCACTGCCGTCAACGCGCTTGTAATCGATTGATTAAACATACCTTCAAACATTTCGTTCTCTTGGAATAAATCAGTGGGGAATGTTTTGACAATATTTTTGAAGCCAATAGGGTACTTGTGTTGATAAACAAATGACAAGGCATGGAGTTTGGCGAGCTCTGTTATTGCTGCAACGGTGTATGGCCAGTCTACCGATATGAATCGATTAGCGGACTGGAAACCTCTGCTTGTGAGGTTTTCCAGTACCAGTACCTCTTGTAGACGCGTCGTGTCTGCTCCGTAATACTTTGAAAATCTCAGCCTGTGCTCTTCATTTACACCGTGCTTTTCCTCAATTTCTCTATAAGCCACAAACAAGTTAGTATACACGAGCCCTTCGTTGACGAAAGGATCAAAATGTGTCTGATCGCGGATGTTTTCACCGAAGATAGCGACTTTAGCGAATAGATTGAGGTCATCTTTGCTTTTTTCTGTAACCTTTATGCTGTATAACCTAGATGTGTAGTTAGCACCGCCAGAAGATACTGGAGTTACCTTTACGTCGTAGGTTTCAAAATTTTGTTCTGCGGCTATTTTTTTAACTAATCTCAGAAGATGATCTTCATCCGCCATGTTCGTTTCACTCATTCTCACTAAAATAATATTTGGATAAACGTTTAATAACGATTTCACACTAGTAGTAATACCACCGGTAATGCATTAAATGATTGTGATAAGACTCCTTTTATATTCTTTTGTTATTATCAATAAATAACCAAGTATTATCTTATCATAATTGTTAGTGTACTTATCAGTTTACGTAATGAACTACATGTAGTTCATTACGTAAACTGATAAGTACACTAACCCTTAGGTTACTCTTGTCAGTATCGTATTGGCGTAGCGATTTCATCATAATGTTGTTCAAAAAATTCCTTTCATTCAGCAAGTGGCAATACTTAAATTTGCGAAATATGCTTACGTACAACTCAGATTACAGGGCAGACGTAAAATAATATTATTATACAAATAAGGTAAATTTATATATCAAGATAAAGTACAGAGATAGCAAGTAACCATTTTTAGTTTTCATAAGGCGGCCGATTTTAATTTGATAAGTATGTTGGAGTATAATGAGAAGGTTCCATTTTAACTTAAGACGTGGGGTAAGTGGCTTATTTTTATGTTGTTTTTATGGCCTACTGCTGTCATCACGTCAAGCCCCTTTTCGGGTAAGCAAGAAGGTCATTGCGCTGCGTGACTCTACTCATACTATAGCATACTCTTGCATACTATATACATATAGGCTTACGATAGACATAACAAATACTGGCACAATACTGGTAGGATTTATTTCAATAACCTAATTAATTGTCTGTCAAGTCGATGACCCATACTTTTCTCGAAGACGTTAGGGCCATTTTCAATAAATCTTACATTCTAGTACTGACAGAGTGTACTTGTAAGCAGTTAGGCACCTTACCATTTGAAAACTGTCTAGGTTGTATGGTTTTCACAAAATGTTAGACGGCACTTAACATGTTTATATTACTTATCGGTCTGTCAATTGGTGGTCTAAGATTACATATTATTTTTCTATTTGCCGAATTACTTAATTGCAACGCGGTTTTGTTGTGTCGCGCTTTAAGTCTGACTTTAGCAAATATTATATTACATCTATAAATTATTAAATCCAAAGAGAATAATCCGAAATATTTATTGGTAACAAGCTTTTTGTAGGTGGCTATGCGGTGCGCCGGTAAAACAATCAGGCAAGTATCTTAACTAAAAAATTAGTTTCTATGTGTAGTAAAGTCTACAATAAATAAGTTATTATTATTAAACACACTGTGGACGAAGTCGTGGATGAATCTTACTTCACCCTTCGGGTGAGGTATCCCGGCCGAGTTCTTGTACATCTTGAGTTTGCATAATTTTACATAAATATTGCGTGGTGTTGTGAGAAAGAGTAGGTTATATTAGTAGGTAGGTTAAATTAGATAATATAGTTGTATGTGGGTATTAATTATATACTATACTGAGGAATATAATATAATTTTAGCTCATTCTAGCTGGAATTATATCATTATATGATGAAACAATGCTACGGTAAACAAATACATTTTATTACGTGTTCAAAGCCATAAAATGGCGATATATTGTTGTTATTGAGTGGCCAATTAACGGGGTTGGCCAAGGCTGAATATCGGTCCAAGGTTGTATTAGTATATAATTCGAGATATAAGAGAGTTATTTGACTGGAACTCCAGTTGCGAGGTAATGTTTCAAAATATATTAATATGTCACATTTTATGGTTTCATTTTACTATAAAACATTCAGTGAATGTAACACTTGTTTATATGACTGTACAAATATGCAATAGCGGCCGAGTTGCCCACCAAAAAATAATATTTATATAAAAGGTGGCAACTCGGCCACGCGGGCGAATTTTATTGCGGTCGAAATGACAACCAACTCTAATATAGACAAATAATTTTCTTGAAGTTGAAGTTCAAGAGCGAGCATGACTGTATGTATAGTCTGTCGCCAAGGACTATAAATCGATCAGGGCAGCACCCCTAATTTCTACTTGTACAATGATTCGCGTTAAACACTCATGTAGGTACCTACCATGTAAACTAAGATTTTTGACAAGGCGTTCTAGTTAGGATCAATAGCATAACTATACACCTACATGCATTTACGAATGGCCGACACTTATCCCAAAAAGTTCGTGCTGTCGCATTGGATTAGCTTACAATGCGGACGACATTTTGACGGCATAAACGTCATCATAGGCAAACAGACGTTTCTTGTTTCCGATAATTTGGCAAGTCCTTAGTTGTACTTTATGTTTTATAACTTTACAACGACCTTTGTGAAGTAGCAAGGGTTCATTAAATGTAAGGGCAGAGTTTATGTTTCAACTTTAACAATTAATTAAGTATAACATAATTATAATAATATATTGAATTGAATATTGTGGATATTTACTAAAATCTACATACCTACTTGAGATAGGTACATATGCAAAGGGCGGGTCTGGGTTTATCCGTCACTGACGCGTAAACCCAGGCCCTCCGTACTCATCCCGGATGGGTGCGGAGGCGTCGGTCTTGAGGGAGAGCGCAAGTCGTGATGATCCTCAAGGCAAGTCCAGGGTAATCCTTCACGTGGTTGCTGCCTGTTATTGGTCTGGTCCCCTCTGGAACAGACGTAACTAAAACCCTGGGCGCCGCGGTGTCGTCCATGGGGCTCCGTGTCGTGTTCTCTCGGCACGGGGGCTCATGGGCGACCAGGAGGGGCCCTCCGCGTGTCCCTCTGATTAGCAGAGGGCACAGTGGAGAGGCCGTGTGGGGTCTGGGCAGAGGGAGGGTTGCCTGCCCGGACGGATTGGACGGGGACCCCTGTGGGAGTCTCAGGGGTTCTCGTCAAACGGGAAGGGTCCGGTTGGACGGCGGGGTGGGGGCTCGGTTGGGGACTGTCCCCGCTGAGTTTCTTGCCTCGTGTTGTGCCCTCGAGATGCGGGCGGAGGAGGGCCTGCGAGAGGCGGGCGGAGGACGGCTCGCGAGGTGCTGCGGGGGGGTGACAGTGCCTCGCTTGAGCGGGGTCCGAGCACAGTCGTGCGGACCTGGGGAGAGTGTGTGTCCCTTTGATGCGCCACTGTCCCAGTACCGCGGGACAGTGGTGCATCGCGGGGACACGGAGGTTGGCTCGGCGCGGGGTCGTCCGCGCCGGACACTGAATTCACTGGTGTCCGGTGCGGCCGTGCGGAGCCGGGGGTGGTGGTGTCCGCTCTCGGCATCAAACACGGGAGTGGACACCTGGAGGTGGGGGTCGTGGTGCGCGGCGCCGACCCGAGGAGGGGGGGCCCGGGAGCTCGGCGCAGGCTCGAGGAGGTGGGGTCCGAGCACAGTCGTGCGGACTCGAGGAGGGGGTGTCCTTGCAGTGCACAGAGTGGTGCACTGCGAGGACATGGAGTTGCGGCTCCGCGGCGGTCTCCCACGCTCGACATTGCCGATTAAGTGCGTCCAATGTCCTGCGTGTCGGGCCGTGCGGAGCCGGGGGTGGTGGTGTCCGCTCTCGGCATCAAACACGGGAGTGGACACCTGGAGGTGGGGGTCGTGGCGCGCGGCGCCGACCCGAGGAGGGGGGGCCCGGGCGCTCGGCGCAGGCTCGAGGAGGTGGGGTCCGAGCACAGTCGTGCGGACTCGAGGAGGGGGTGTCCTTGCAGTGCACAGAGTGGTGCACTGCGAGGACATGGAGTTGCGGCTCCGCGGCGGTCTCCCACGCTCGACATTGCCGATTAAGTGCGTCCAATGTCCTGCGTGTCGGGCCGTGCGGAGCGGGCGCGGTCGGGAGTCGAGGAGGGAGTGTGTTAGGTCTTCCCTCTCCCTCTTTGACTCCCCGAGGTTTCCTGGCGGTGGACTTCAGGGGCGAGTCCATTGCCAACGAAGGAACCTGGAGGTGGCGCGCACATTGTCCCGTGCGCACCTCAGTGGGGCCGGGGATGGAGAAGTCAAACTCTCCACCCCCCTAGCCGGGACGGGGTCCGTGAGGACCAGCACCGTCGGGGCCGCGGAAGTAATTCGTAAGATTCCCCGCAGCCTCGACACCTATGGTGCAGAGAGGGACAATCGTGAGGTTTTTTAGTCAGTGTAAGCCCGACATAACCACCTCGCTGCCCCTTCGGCTTGGTGGTATCCGGTATGTGATTTTTACTCACGTAAAAAAAAAAAAAAAAAAGGTACATATGCAACGTTTTATCGTATTAATTGTTAATCTCCCCTTAATTCAATCCATGTTTGAGACAAAGGCAATGCCAAATTGTTCCTAAATTCCGTACAGTATTCGTACGAGACTCAGAACAAAGTTCCAACCCATTCCACCTTCTAATCCATAAATCTCTTTATTCATACAGAAGAGTAACGACACGCGAAAAGTATCTGGCGGCGGTAAATCTAACGGAACCACACAGGGTCACTGGTCATTGTCACATTTGCATTTTATGTTTTTTGTCCAGTGCTAACACTGTAGCCTAGTTTCCGTTCATAACTTGTGGCAAAGTTTGGAAGTGGTGATAATTTATGCAGTTGAGCTTTTCGGTAAAAAATTGTAGTGGTGACGCAGAATGTGTCAGTAGGTGTACTTGGTATTTATCATGGCTTTGTAGATACTGTTCCTTTACACAGCTTCTCCAGAATGATCATGTAATAGTACCTAGTACCTATTCTGTAGTTTACTAAGAGTACTCTGACCGATTTCGATGGTTATCCAATTTACGCGAAAGTTCCAGAATTTGGTAAAGAAACCAAGCAAACATCCATCAAACGTTAGAATTTAAGTAAGATAGGTACTTGCGCTTGCAACCTAAAATGTCTTACCACAAAAGATTTAAACCAGAGTTGAACCAAAGAGTCTAAATATTTTCTCTACAAAAAGACGTCTAACCCTCGCTTTTTTTTAACTCTATAACAAAGTCACAAGTAAAATAATTAGGAATGCCAGGATTGAGTAAAAAAACGCGAGTGATAGACGTCAATTATGTCGAACAAAATTTTAGAAACCTCTGTTTAACTCTGGCCTAAACTTTTGTGGTAAGACTGAGAAAGTTTAGCTCGTGATACAATATTGCACGAGCTGCCGATACGGTAAAGAAGCTTTCAAATACTTTCAATATTAGAAACTTATATTAGAACCTGTAGAAGTTTGGAAAGGGTAACAATAGTATAGTGTGTTCTAGTTTAAAAGGCACGCAGCTAGCAAGATATTGGGTAGGAAGATTACGAGCCTTAAAATGATTTAACAATGCCGGAGCAAGTCCGCAGTATACTATCCAAGAACGCAATAGTAGCGTTTACATGCATGTGACACCCATAGTCTGGAACGGCTTATGATTTTCAAATAAGCTGTGGTAAAGAGCGGTGTCTGTGCGATTTGTTATTCAACGATAGCGGGCTTGAACCCTCGGCGCGGCACCAGTAACTTTATTTCGTAAGTGGGGAACAAACAAAACCGGAAGCGCTATTAAATAAACATAGATTTTGTATCAACAAAAATTAAAATTTTAAGTCATTTAATTTTTACGAATGTGTTTTGTTTACCTTGATAGAAAACAGTTTCAGGCCATGCAGCTACAATGGCATTTTTTATAGAATCATTATGGGCCCTGGCATCTATCCAAAGCTTCCAAACTCAAAGCTGATTCTCATTGCGTTGTTTCCGTACTTTCCTAGTTTTTCATGAGCCCGTTACTTTACTACCCCCAAATAAATTACCGCCCGGAATCTTAATAAAAGGGATGAATGGTAATATAGAGTGGAAATGCCTGTACAGACGGACAGCTCCAAATTGAAAGCCCTGAAAACATTTTCATTAGAGGTTTGTTAATTTGGAATTATGGACGTAAAAAGTTGTGCTAGAGCGCAATTTAACTTCGCTTGAATGTTACAAGTAACAGAATACTCGTATATCGGAAGTATACAGTTGTAATTTTCATTTGTTTATGTATTGTGTAGGTCCAAATAAAGCTGAAGTGTCTCCATATTCCTAGTCAACTTATAATTATGTATAGATAAAAGATGATTAAAAATACTTCAAGACATTATTATACTAAACTTTATTGCGAAAAGTTCAACCATCTAAGTCTAAAGTTAAATACTTACAATACCACCGGAACTTTTTTAATCTTCGCTCAAAAGTTTGCTGATCACTACACCACAGAAAACACTTATTTTGTACGCGGGAATATAGTGTTTATTACAAAGAAATAGAGTTCTCAAACAGCCGTTAAACGAGTTCTCGCGCACGAGGCTAGACGTGTCCGATACGGTACGTCCGATCCAGTCAACAGCCGGTTACAGAATTGGTACGACTGAAGGAAGTCTGAAGCGAGTAAGGCGCTACGCAATGTACACTTGTACAGAATCTATGCAGGGTTTTCAACTTCTGGTCTTGAAGATTTCTTGACGTTATTTGTAGCTATTGAAAAATGCTTTGCTCTGTTCAAAAACTGAATAGTAAGTAATTACGATACAACGCACTTATATATCAATAGGAATCTATTTTGAGTAACTTACTCATTTTATTTTCAATAGAAGTTTTAGCTTGGGTATTTGTTGATGTTGTTTTGGATTTAAGCTCCATGTTTACAAGAAGAGATCGGGCGCAAAGCAACAAAAAGCGACACGGTATACAAACAATTTAGAATTGAAAAAAAATAATGGGTGTATTATTTTCTTAGGCATATGAATTAACTTGAAGTGCATAGTTTTTGAAAATGCTGAATTTCTGCCACAATTGAACGACCAACGTCGCGCGACGTAGCAAATAGTTACAGCATTTTCACTTTTATAGTTAACCTCAACCAACATTTTATTTGTTAATCCCACAAACAGTAAAAGAAAATAAGGTCTAGCTGCACAAAATAAAATGGACCTCTCTAAAACTCCACTAAACTTGACTAAAAATAGTAGAATTTAGTATCAACGAGGCGTAAAATGAAATGAGAAAATATGTCTCATGCGAAAATTGGAAACAAAACCATGAAAAAACTTTTTCTCTTTAACTTTACATATTATTTCAGTATTTACCTCATCAGAATGCGGCGGCGGGCAAGTTTTGAAATCAAACTGATTGTAGGAGACCAGTTAGCTAAAGTAAATATATAATAACTTATTATTTAGGCACACAAACATTCTACAACTTTTGACATGCATTAATCTTTGACTCGGGATAATATATGTAATATAATCTTTTTCAAATTGGCAAGAATACATTTGCAGCATGGCAAATAATTACTATCATTATTTAACATAATTTTGAAAAGTAAAGATAATTTATTATTGATGATGAGTTAAAGTAGGTACCTATATCAAATAGCTTATTAAACCAGCTGTTGAAACAAAGTATATTATAACTAGAAGCGCCTCACGGTTTTATCCGCGTTAACTACTATCCCCCAGGAACCGTTTTAATTTTTAGGGGATAAAAAGTAACCTATGTTACTCAAGGTGAATGTAGCTTTTCAATGGTGAAAGAGTTTTTGAAATCGACCCAGCAGTTTTTAAGCTGTTTATTCATTACAAATATACAAACAAAAATACAAATCTTTCCTCTTTATAATAGTAGTGTAGATGGCAGCATGATAATCAAGTGGCTATACCTTCTTCTGAATTTCATTGTGTATTCTTCTTCTATACAATTTTGAATAAAAAGCGTAAACGCCATTAATACGTCATGAATAAGGTCTTATTTCGTAGCATTTATGTATGAACTCAGACAATTTTCTCAGCAGCATTAGCGACAAAATATCAATGTGACGCAATCATTCGCGGTTTATGCGCTATAATGGAGGCTTTCTGAGATGTAATTAACTTCAGAGTTCGCTATAATCGGCGGGCTTAACCCGTCAATGTCAATGGGACCGTAATCATAGAGAAGTGGTCTCACAGACCCCCGCGATGCAGTTTAAATTAAGACAGTACATCAACTCTACGCGAAAAATGGTTTCGTGAATGTATTGCAGTTAGAACTACAAGGTTTGATTGGGCACCGTACAAAACGTTTGAAGGATAGTCCAGTGTAATATAAAGCCTTATACTAATGTGCTATATTAGGTATAATTCTAATGTAGTACTTATTAAAACTAGGAATAAGTCTAGTTAAATACTTTGTATAGCAATCAAGAGAGTCAAGACACTTTTTCAATGTGCATATTTTAAAGGTTGCGACGTAGGATGCATTGCTTTGATTTCATGTGAGAAAGTAAAAGGAGTTGGCTATTGATATGGACTGAGATCTTTTGTTAATTTATTTGGACTATTTGTATAAAATTTTGCAGTTTTGTTTGTTATCCATAATAATTTAGGTTGTGTTGAGCTGTCTCATCAAAAAGATAAGACATTTATTTCAATCAAAAGCTATAGACGTATCATCAGCACTTTAAACCAAGAAGGGCTATCACCTTGATGTTTTCCCGACAGATACAAATTACCTACTGTATCCGACACCCCGCGATGTCAGGTAAACAATATTTATCGTCTTCCACCCCTGTCAACCGCTAAAATTCCGGGAATATACATAATTCTTCAATAAGTAAACAGTAAACAGTGAACTAAAAACATCTAAGAAAAAATATGATACCAGCTACTCAGATCAAAGTATTTCTAAGTTCATCAGAGGTTAGCTATAACTAACGGGCAGTTTCATATTAAATAAAAAATCATTCTTTAGACGAATACAATAGGTGATTGAAAATTCTTGTTTTGGAAGTTGGGTTTTTTTTAGAAGTTTGTTAAACTCCAATCAAGTAGGTAAGTATTAGTCAGGCGGGATCCACGCGTCAACAAACTTCAACAAATATACTCGTAAAAATATATTATGGTTTCTTTGTGTGCTATACGATGAGAGAACCTAGGCTAGGTATCTTTACAACGGGCACTTTACACATTTTAGGGAAACGTTCAGGATTTGCTAAGACACAAAATAACATAAAAGTACCGAGCTACGGGCGTTCATGACTCAGTAGTTTGGGTCAACAAACAAGTAAAAGTTAAAATCGATGGCAATAAACATTGTATTGTCTATTAAGATGAACTTTGCTTTATTGGCCCTTAAACTTCATGTTACCTACTAGGTTTATTGACCTATTTGTCGTTGTTTGTTACATTGTTAATTTAGCCAGCTAAGACTACAAGTTTATGAGTAACTTCCTCTTGGGGGAAAACGCAGTGCGATGATTCGCATTTATTTATTTAAGAATTTGTTTTTTCGTTACCAATAGTTTTAAAACCTTACTGTAGATACATACCTACATACATTTTACTTGTTCCCGCCTAGGGGTTTCGACATTTAAAAAAGTGCGGCTTTCACAACCATCTCACCTAATTGAAATCACTACGGTCTCTATAACATCTGGTTTAACAATTTACTGTAGGTATGTCATCCGAGATTTCTGAACTTATTCACGATGTCTCAGTTATACCGTTTCTATCTCAGTTCCTCTGAGAAAATCCCTCACTGTCCACACGGGGGCTTTTCCGCTTTAGTTACCATGGAGGGTGTGAAATAAAATGTTGTATTTTATTTAAATGTACTTAAATAACTATCTTGTCGGCCTATAATACATGTCAAATCCAGAACACAGTAATTTCTGTGGTAGTATTGGTATTGGTATACAAACGTCAACAAAACCTTACGTTATGCGACTTGTGGGAACGAATAAGTTTTGTTCGAAACTCTCGAGCCGCCAATGTCATTGCAAGCCTCAGCCAAGGTCACCCAAGGGGAAGGGCGTGCGAACCCGTACTTACATAAAACCTGATTATCCTTGACAATAACCATAAGAAGCTCTGGCTCAGAGCAAAGTAAAGTAAACCTCGTGCAAAAATAGGTCAGCGCGCTATCTACATGTTTTTATCCGGAGATAAGTGTCATGCTTCATGTTAGATTGGGATCGTATGCAAATTTATACTTATGACGAGCTAAAATTGTAAGGTATGGCAGTAAAATATACTCCAAACGCTTTATGAACCACTTTTTTATTATGCATTAGTTAAATTATGGTGTTATATTTCGTTGTACAGTTATTGAAGTGGGCATGCGTAACTTTAAAAGACTTTTTACAAATATCTGGCCTGGCCAGACGTGACTAAGCCCGAGACTTCTGAAAAATATTTGAGAGCTTTGTCCAGCAGTTACTAAGTATAGGTGAAAATGTGCAAGTTACATTAGTGCAAGCAAACAAACAAGAAGTCGCGTAACAATCGCAAACAGAACTGACACAATAGTAACAGCTCGCTGCTAAATTAGTTTGTAACGACTGTCCTTTTACTATGTTGTAGCTGTACGTCAAGAAACTCTTTAACAGTCCATCAAGGCGCAATTGGCCAGTCCACGGATTAATCTCTCTGACGTGCTTGTCAAATTGGCTTTAGCTGTTTAACTGCCGTTTTATTGTTCTGTATAAACGCGGCTTGCATCCGAGATGATGGAATATGGGCCAATTACCTGCCTACTACTCTGTTCATAGAATTTGGACTTTCATAGTTTAGCTGGACTACGAAGTGCAAGGTACCTAGTGGGTTTGGCTCCCCCACAGAGCATAGCTTGGATCTGGATATTTCTACTACCTACTGTAAACACACTGGTTTTACACACTACGTAAACTGTTGACAAACTAGTGTATAGTTATTGTATCACTGATAGTAAAAGCAATGTCAGACCTGACCTTATTCCGTCAACGTTACGTTAACTGAATTCGTTATCTGAATATGAGTTACAGTGGATGTTAATATAGCTCCATATGATAATCATGAGGGGAAGACGCATTGTGTTGTAATTGTAGACGTTTTTATTGGAAGCAGTCTTCCTCTCATCGCACACGAATGTATAAAAATGTTGCAGTGCAGTACAAGTAGGATATGAATAAATTATTATGTTAACACTACTGGTATTGCCTAAAGATGGTTTATCAGTTTTATACTGGTAGTTGCCAATAACTCACTGCACTAATACGTCTGCAATCCGTTTTTTAGTTCTCTCGGGGTTTGGAGTAGTAACATAATAATGGTTTATCAAAAACGTCCGCATAACACTCAATATATATAGTAATACAATGCTAAAAATACGCAATCTTGAATTAAAATTAGATAACAAAACAAATTGGTTCGAAAAAGAATTAAACAATTACAAAGCGTAACAGAAATCTGTGCCCAAATAAATGAGCCAAGTCCATCATCAGAGTCGGTTCCCACTCACGTATTGTTTGAAACATTCCACTTTACTCAATTCACGGATAATAATTGTTATAACTTCATGACCAGTTTATTACGATACGTCGCATACTTTCGGTTTCATAATTTTATAAAGGCACTAGTGAGCTGAAAGAGATCAGATAAAAATGGTTAGTAAAACTTGTGGCTTCGTTTTTGGCTACTGGCCAATAAAACACTGTTTTTCATGTTACAATTTATTGTAGTTCATAAACCAACATTATTTATAAAAAATATGGCGTCCATATTTTATAGTGAAGGCTAAAATACTGCGAAAGTAACAAACAGTTTGGGGGAAACGGCATAGATAGTTAAGAAAAAATATATAGGCATCCAATCTCCTGACCAGCAGCTGGTGGCTAAGAATTGAAAACTGGCTTATATAATATATTAAGGTGATATTTAAAAAAAATCTTGTTTTTAAATCGCAGTCTTGACTAAGCACTAAGGATTGCCTTGTAAAAGTTTTGCATATTGCTCCATGTGCTAAAAACATGGCCTTTTTACTAACATAGTACTTACATATAAGGGTCAGAAATCAGGCGAAGTGATTTGCAATACAACTGACCAGCGTGACCTTTCGGATCTTGTTACCAATGTAATGTACCTACGGAAAGAACTGATGAAATAGTCCCCGAAGGATCGACCCATTTGCGCAGATGACACCACTTTATTCGAGGTTTTGTTAGAACTTTCTCGGACCGTATTATCCATATTATATTTCAACCAATTTTCTAGGGCAAGGGGAAAGGGATACAGCGAGAGTGGATACTGGATACTTTTATTCGGTTTTTTTCTACTATTTAGAGCTATAAATGTATAAATAACCATGGCAGAAAATTAATAAGGCGCATTTGAATAATTTCATATTTTATGTCCGAACACCGAGTAAAAAACAAAGTTTCAAAATGTTTTCCTCAAAAATAAACGCGAATCGTTCCCAAGTTTTTTCTTCCCCTATATTTTGTCATTAGGCTTCTGTGGGTCCGCTAAATAAATTAAATAATCCTTCGTGTTTATTGAAACTTGTTTTTCGGAAGTTTCTAAGGGATTTTCCGGGCAAAACCGGGCCGTAAACGGAGCCGTAAAACCTGTTGGCGGTATCCGACGACATTGATTCCAGTCAAGGGCAGACAAGGTCGGGGCGAGGACAAGGGACACTGATGCACAGAATAAGTAATAGCATCGCTGATACTGAGATGTTTTGCATTTTACCCACAATGTGTAAAATGACGAGGGTAGGCTTGAAAGATTTCCCAAAGTATGAAAATTCGAAACAGGAACCTAATACCAGAATGAGTATAATATACAATATTCCATTATTTTCCTTTCAAAATTGAAATTCATAACCTTATGTTAGGTTCCTTAAATTATTATTATCATTAGAAACGGGATAAAACTTAAATAGGAAAAAAACATGTTTACAAAGATAAATATTTTATTGTGAAATTTCATCTCAATAAATCTTACCTTGGTGGCCACGTTATCAAAGGATAATCAATTTCTATTAAATCAGAATAGGAACCACGGTAAAATTTTTGACAAAGATTTCTCATCTCAGTCAATCTTCGGCAAAAACCTCTTCCGTAAATTGAAAATTGGATTATCAATGAAATCCTATTTTCATTTTACCGCGGTGCCAGCAACCAGAAATCTTTTTGAAGTCGAAGTGCACTTCAACGTAAATTAAGGGCTGTCACATCCAAATAATTGTTGTTAAGGTTGTATAATATTGTGTACCTTATACTTGAATCATTGCAGTTTTGTTGGTAGGGTATGTACTCATATTATTCTTTCCGTAGCTTCCCCCACGTGATAAAAAGTATCCTCAACAAACAAACGAACAAACAATTGTTCCGTTACACTGCTCATGTTGACTTTACGTGTTCCTGTTTTGGTACTCATGAAAAATTGACATCATTTATAGAAATCACTCTTTTTTTTAAATGTGGGAACGATCGTGCCTTGTTTTTGTCGATGACAAATCGGGCCTTGCAACCTAATAGTAGGTACTAACTCATCTATCTAACCACAAAACTTTAAACAAGAGTTTAACAGATGTGTCTATCTCAATCTTTTCACATCTGATTATTAAACATACTTGTGTTAAATACACAAGTATGTAAAATTATCAGATATTACGAAATTTTAGCCACATCAGTTCTACACTTGCCAAATCGTTTGTGGTTAGACCCAATATACGTTCAGTGAACCCATTGTATAAACAGAACATAACATTGTAAATTAAGGTGACCGCGCACATATCCCTCTTTATACCCTAGTTGCATGATTGTAGATACAAATGTTTGTATATGCTTACTTCTGCATAAGAAGGGCTCTGCTCGTTGACGATGGGGTGTAACAGCCCAGCTCTAATTTGTAATGTTTTGCAGTTTTGTCGCTCTTTGTGAAGTTTTGGTCGTTGAAAGTTAGTAGGTAATCTTAATTATGCGAAAACAGTGGAATTTAATAAAAAATAACAATCTTACATAACTTATTACTCAAACAGCTATTTAGAATGAAACCACGCAATAGTACATCATTAACAATTAAAAAAGACACGACCCTACATTTCGAGCTCCAACCGCCAAATGCCCCGTTGCATGGTGGCGACCGGTATTTATGCTAAAAGTCGGCTGACGTCACAATGTTGCCATGAAATGGCTAATAATAATATTTACTTCCTACAACATTATAATAGACGCGAAAGTTTGAATGTTTACACGTAACATAACATATTATCAAAATTAATAGGTATAGAAAAAAACCAGTGGTTATAAAAAGAGATACAGTGACTATAGCTATATTTACCCGACTTCCCTAAGGATGTATGCCATGAGTATAGTATTACCTGTAAGCCTGTCCTTTCTTCCTGGTGACAGACATTAAATATAAGTTACGTACACAAAGTAACCAACGCAAGTTTTAACGCATCCATTATTTGTCAAATTACAAAAGCCATTACAAACTTTCTGTCGTCTTCTTCGACTTCTTATATATGTTTTCTAAACTTTTGCATTAAATTAATTTACTTCTGAAGCATCACATAATAAAAATCCAGAGAAATTACACAAAGTGCAATGAACCCTGACGTTTATTACAACCAAGTTTTACTGCCCAATAAAAATTTTCGCTCATTTCCCACAATTAGGAGGAAATATCCTAAACCCATTGTTAGTATGTATATAGCTCGTAGACTACAAGAAAATTTTGCGTATGTTGCTCAAAAAGAAACCTTGTCTGTTGTAAGCTAAAATTCGTTTTTGGTTAAAGCATTAAGCTTAATGTTACGAGGATACAGCAAATATAGTTGGCTTAATTAATTTCGAGATCACTGTTTATTGCACGTTGTTTTTCCCAAAATTATTCGTATTCTCTTTGAACATGTATCATACAACTCATCGAAGCTTAATCGAAGTATATTTATTTCCTCGACCTGCATCCAGATTATTTTTATGTAATGAAGAAAGACATGGTTATTCGTCCTATATTAAAAAAAAACCTTACCGTTTAAAAATATTGATTTTATATTACATGATTGAATACAAAGGACCATTGATGGTGGATGATTAATGCTCTTTTACTTCAGGGTTGGAAATATCCGGGATTTTAACAAAAAATGGCTTTACACGTTGCTAGCCTTTTTTTAGCATCAGGGTAATATTGGTCAAGCTACTATAGACAATATAGGTACACTAGTATGGCGACCACCAGCCAACTGTAAATAATTAACGACAGTTTTTAAATCCCGAGTTTATTTTGAGTTTCAAATTTTGTACTTTTTTTTATAATTTTGAAACGGTATCATACAAACAGTTTTATGAAAACTAGTTTCGATAAGATTTTTTTTTCTACGATAAATATTGTCTTCAATCAAAAGCGTTGCAATATAAAATCAGCTTTTCTACAGTTTCAAGAAAATCATTGCATAGTTAATGGATTATAAAAATGAAAAAATCAAACACGGCCATCCCTATTATCTTCATAACTACGCCCTTCATCATACCAATCAGTATTCTTATTACCCGGCTGCGAAAGGAGGGTTATGTTTTTTCAATATTTGATGGGATAGTTTGTAATTTTGGATCCATCCCAAATGCGAAGTCTCAACGAGCATCAATTTGCAAAGTTTTGCTATAAAACTCTTCAAAGTAGTAGGCGTGGTTCCTTTGCAAACTCCACGTTATAGGTATTTTATGGTGCTTTCCGGGACAATGGTTGTTGACAAGTACTGTACAGGTCATAAACTCTGTTATTCATGAATAATAATTGTTAGATGATAAACTTCAACTTAATAATAATTTATCTAAGTAATTAACTGCGCTATCTGTCAATTTCAACCGATTTCGGATTATAATATTAAAGCTTTATGACAAAAGCAAGCAAAAACTTAGGTGGAAATTTGTTTTCGTAGAATGAAGACTCGTCAAAGTTTATAAATTGTTGTCAAACTCGCGAGAAATTTAATTTAACTTGGAAAGTTTTATCTGTCGATATGCGAAATACAAATATTGTTACGCAGTGGCCATTATCCTTCATGATGGAGTAAAAAGCGATTTTATATAAAGGTATTTCATAATGATAATTCCCAAATCATGGTATCTATCCAAAGATATTTACGTTTCCTATGGTTTAAGTGTCTGTGTTTGCTCTGAGCATAAGTGTTTATGGTGCCCTGACTCCGAGTTTATGCATATAATCGTGACGTGACGTGTTTATATAATTAATTAATATTCATTGTTTGTTAATTAGTTCGCAAAGCGTTGACGCCAAATATAACGTTATTGGTTACATTAAGCTAAGTTCTACCAGACAATTTCGAATTGTAGCAATCAAACTGAATCGTAAAAATATAAAAGTGAACTACCTATAAAGACGTAATGAATGAAGCATAATAATACTTTCATGAAACTTAAATAAATCATAATGGTGTTAAGCATAATAATATACTTTGGTGTAAATTTCACCAAATTGCACCCCAATAAAAACACTTCCTGTAAAATACTTTTATTGATGTGTTCACGGAAGTAGTTATGTACACGCGCGCGCAAGTCTGAAAATATATGCGTATCAACAAATCGCATAGACAAAGCGACAGAAATTGGAAATTTTATTAGCTTTCTGAAGAAGAATGGTCGGGAAGGCGACACCAACGTAAGAATTTAGTAGTTTTATAGCCGTTTTAAACGCCATTTTGAGACATTGCTGCCGCTGCTGTTCGCATTAGGGTAAGTAACAGTAAGAACCGGGCGTTGTGAAAGCCCTTTATTGTTTATAATGGTTGATTGAAGGTATATTGCCGTTGGTAAATATGTAGCATAATCCGTTAACTTGTAAAAGCGGTAAATTTTACAGATCCAGAAACGTAGAAATGTAGCAGAACGTTATTATACAAGCTGCACTTTAGTTCCATTGCGGTGATTTATCAATGCGACATGTACAAATGGAGCACTGTTTCTGGTTTTAATCTGAACTTTGATTTCGATTGCTGCTCTACTAGTGAAAAATGCACTGTTGTTGGGTGATACATTTTTCAAGAAACATTGTTATGTGTTAGAAGAATAACACATAGAAACCAAGGGCTCCCTAACGCCGTTAAGTCATTTTTACTGAGACTTTTTGGGCATAGTTCGGACTTTGACTCGCTATCGCTCGAAATTAGAGCTTTTATGGTAAATGTTTATTCATTTTCCCTGCTTTTGGACTAACTACCAACACGTATTAGACATTTTCATAGCGCTTGTGTGCGTTATGGAGCAGATAATTACTTGGCACTCACGCACACATTGATAAAAAAGTGGCTAAACTTTTGAATAAAACTACGCACAGCACTATCCTTCTCTGCGTTATTCTTAAGCGCGTAGGTAATTAGTATTATTCAACGTTTTACTAAGCGTCTAGTCGTTTTATAAATAAGCGCTATGGTCTCATTATTTTCAAGCTACTAGGCGCTTAGTAAAACATCGGAATATACAACTTGGCTGCGGCAGACCGGCGTTATTCACACATCACGCATTCTGAGCGCCAATACAAGTGGGGCATTAACCCCTGACGTTACACATCAGGGCACCGTCTACACGTATCAGGGCGACAATGGAACACTCTTACAGAAAGCAACGCAACGCCGCCCCCTCCTGTTGTTATCGCGGACGTGTTTCGGACGATAGTCGTCGCTGGCGACTACGAATAGTTTGAACATGGTATCATCATAGAATAGACTATTTAAGCAATAATACAAATTAATATGTATTTTGAACTCTGTATTGACATAAGAACTATTTATATTGTATAAATATTTGACAATTATTTTGTAACGCGTTGGTACATGTTACTGTTATGTTACAAGAATCTGAATAAATTGAATTGAATTAAATTGAATGGTGAATGTTAAACTGGTCTAATTCGCGAACAAACTAATATAAAAAACCCAAAACTAACAGGTACCTACCTCGATTAACAAATACCGAATATACCGAATAAGTATTAAGTATGTTGTATTTAACATTTACCAAATTGTTATTCGAATTTGTATTGGTAGCTGCTGATAACTGGATTCACATGAATCTTGATTCTAACCCTACTTTGATAGGTAACTATACAAAAATATGAGACTGTCCTCAAAATAGAACCAAATTTGGCAATAGAGTAATCGCAAATAGAGCACTCTACTTGACACTTAATGTACCTACTACCACTATATCTGCTAGCGCTAAAAAGTATTTGAAAATTTTAGTAACTTCAACATTTGGCTTTCTAGAAACCTTGCACGGATTGGACGTTATCCAACTGTGGTATGTACAGCAGTTAGATGCATTTTGTCTTTGCAAACTTTTGGTGTTCATGTAAAGAGGCAAACTATCCACACAGTAACCAGCAGTGGACTAAAGCGAGTCTGATAAAGTTGTAATCATTATGTTTCTAACAGAATTTCATTCTAACCAATAAGGTTCAAACTCTTAGTGGTGCTTTTATTTGAGCCATAAGATTCACGTCTGCGAAGCCCATGATAACGGGAAAAGACATCCATGTGAACATAGACAAAATAATAAAATAACACACCCTACTTTTTATGTCGCTTTTGATATTTTACGCTTACTAAAACAGATTACTACGCTTCGACTATTCTTAATTATGGTCACCGCACACGCGTGTGCAGCTAAATGCAGTAGGAACTATATTATCGCTCCATTGTTTTCGTGGTTACAGCTGTTTATAGATGCAACCGTGTAATATTTTTGACTCACTAGCGACTAAACGTTGTGGTTGCAATCAGATACACACCCAATTAAACTGTAGTCCTCATGTGCGGTCAGTCAGGTAGTGGTAAAGGTTTTCATGAAGTTTTGGATGTATTCAGATCCCCCAGTTCAAAAAGGTTTTATTCAATTTCAAATTTAATAAGCACAGGAAACCAATTAAAATATCAAATTATGAGTGAATATTTCTTTTGGTAAAATTGGTCATACAATGAAGACGATTGGGAAGACAAAAACGCTATTGAGTATAATAGGCTCGATAAAAAAATCACTAAGACGGCACTAAATCGCATATTTACTTATCACCTACCAAGAGCTTCCACCCAGAAACCACATGAAAGTTATTTCAATGAATGGGGCTTTTTTATAGCAAAGGGATTGGGAACTTACATTTTCTAATTTTGTTATCACTTTTTTCCAATAAATAAAAACATACAAAAAGTAGTTCATGCTCTCGCGACCAGCTGCCAGCATGGAAAGTCTTATATATATCACATGGCAGCATCACACCCACATTTAGAAAACCTGTATTAGCGGAACATCCGAACTACGTTATCCGTAAGAGCGATAGATCTAACATAATGGCAGCATTCCTATTACATAATTCATGGCGCAACCCAAATGACCACCTTCAGGCTATTATGGAGTATTTCTTAGAAGAGATTATACTGAGACCCTCGATCTCCATAATGATGTGAAAAGTGAATGTCATTTTTCGCAGGTAACTGATTATTGAAAAATTTAAAAGGTTAACCATCGCCCTGTCTTTGTTCGCCTTGTTTATTGTATCAATATTTTACCAATATCATATACAAAATAAAATAAAATAATATAAAACATAATATAAAACAGGCAGAAAAAAAAGTTCAAAAGAAATTACCTAACTGCTCGTTTACTTTTCTCTTAGATTCATATTTTATACTCCTGTGGTATAGTGAAATGGACCAAAGAATTTCCATTTTCTGGTCGGAAACATAGAAACGCCAAGGGATATATGTTAGCTCGGAGGACAAAGGACACTCGAACGAGTCCCGTTGCATAGACGATATCGTAATACGAAGATCGCCGGCAGCAATTCTGAATACACAGTATGGGCTACACACAGATGATAAACTTCTTATTCAAAAGTATGCCAAAAAGGACCTTAAAAGTACGTCATGCTTAGCTGTCGAAGGAAATTTTGTTCTCAGATAGGTATAATGTACTCTAGTAACATTACTAAATACCACATCATTGTGTGAATGCAGTAACATACCTACAAATATCGTACAAAATTACTTATGAGAAAATAAGTGCCCAAAAGCATAGCATTTTCTAGATGTACCATTTGACTGAGGGCATTGATAACATAGTCTCATGACTACACAGTTTTGCTTGAATCTGCTTCACTGTCTTTCAGTATCGCATCTCTCCGTCCGCTCTAAGAACGAGGTCAAAATTCAACCTTCGAGAAGGTCGAACATCGAACTCTTCACGATAGGTCCACGCCCCAGGATCAGCGATGGCAAAATGTGTCCTGCTGACATTCGTCAACTTATGACGGATAGGCGTGTTTTCTTTCTTGAGAAGGGTCTGTCTATAGACCCTTTGCTTCGTTTGTAATTCGTTTACTCTGCTTGTACGCAGTACAGTTACATTGTGTTATTTTTCACTACTTCATTCAAGCCTATAGTAGATTATCTTGTCATAATTTTAATTTGCTCTTACAACCTGGCAGCTAAACTGACTACTAAATAGCTTGTATGAATAAACGAAATATAGAAATTTAATTTTTGAAATGCTTTTTGCCCACTAAATGTTCAAAATAATTCTTATCCAAATATTTAATTGGAATTTCTAGTTTCATTATATTGTGCTAATACTGTGTCTAGGCCACCATTATTGAGACACGAATTCCGTCGTCTGCCGATCAAATTCTTAGGGTCTAATTGAATACCATAGGGTTAGGTAAAGGAACTCAAACCGTGGCGTGGTTGACTACGAACTAAATATAAGGAATAATATAATATTAAAGGATGGAGCCTTAATTTTATAAGCTTAATAGCGGAAATTGTTATCTAATATGGTTTGGTTGCGTTGCGATGTACAAATAGACGACAAAAATGTAAACATTTCAGGGGGTAAAGGAATACATGTCAACAAATCCAATGTGTCGTGTAATGGAGACGTTAGAAAATACATTCGATCAAGCGTTCAAGTGAAAACATTCAGAGGAAACTCGTCTGAAATGTCTTGTCGCAGGGAAACGTTACGGATCAATGGGGGGGCTACTTGCAAAGAGATCCTCACTTGGAACTCGGCTGCACTTCTTTTTGTATTATGCATTTACTGGAGGATATTTTTGACTCGTTACATATGAGTATCTTGACTAAAAAATATCACATGCGCTTCACGGTTTCACCCGCGTTTGATACTATTCAAAAGGAACGGTACATTTTTACGAGAATATAAGTATCCTATTTCCTGTTTTAGGACTAAAAGTATTCCTTCAGCCTTTTTGCGGCTTGAAGACAGGGCAAACACATACGCACACACACACACAAACTTTCATATTTATAATATTATAATTTAATATTATATTGGAGAATTATGCATTGACAATAATATTTATTAACTTTTCAAAATTTTGAGGAGCTTCACGCTTCGCTATCGATGCACTACCAACTTCGCCATGGAAACCGTCAATATAGAAAGTACTTATTAAATATAAAATCTACTCCATTTGAATTTCCGCCGGTATTATACTCCCATTAGAGATTTGAGTGAGTTCGACTTGTACCGGAGGGTAGGCGGGTGGTACCACACCCAGACTCATATCGTCACCGATGTGGGGATCAAGCTTTATCGTTTTATTGTTTTGTATTTTCCATTTTACGGATGAAGAGATTTGATTGTCACATGTAAAACAACGATTTTATTTAAAATGGGAATTGAAATAACGCCCTTTTTTTGTGTCTGTTGGCTAATTGCCATTTGCGGCTAGATATGTTTCTTGATTTGAGTATCATATTTCGTATCTAATTTTTCGATTGAAATTGTAATGTAACGCATTCAAGCACTAACATCGACATCAAGAGGATTCTTAAACAAAAAGAAAAGCCCTTAAGGGCCCGCGATCTCTTGCCGAGATTTTCTTTACACATGGTTTCGTGTGTCACAAAGAAATGGGGAACTATTGACCTTTAATAACTACAAGAAATATTACATACATTTGGACTATTTCTTTACGTTTGTTAAGTTCTTTATTGGATTAATATACTGAGTTAGTAAAACCTTAAAACCTTACATGTTGGTACAAGTAAATACCTGGCGTTTTAGTTAAAATAACACATGCCTAACTAAAACCTAAAATTATATTCTCCTACGTTTATTTTTGCATTCCTAGAAATAAAATTCTCTTTTTAATTCAACACTTTTAGTAGAACAGCTGGAAGCCAGATAATTGAATTTAAATGACCTACGCAGAAAGTGTTTTTAATTAGTAACTTTTATTTTTAACTTTCGTCTAAAAAGCCTAATTACAATTAGATCACTTTCATGAGTGAAATGTTCATTAGACTTTCAAAAATTATAAATTATTCATAAATTATTTCTGTAATGCCTATAAATGAAAGAGAAATTTTACATATTCTAGTACCTACCAGATTTATAGTAACAGGTTGATGGAGGCTTAATTGAGGCGTAGAGCATAGGTATATTGTTTATTCATCAACATCCACAGAAGTCCGTATATCTGTTGTCTCGCTTAGGGTGTTATTCAAGCTAAGGTTTAGGCTTTGCCATCTCCACTTTATATTGCGGAGTAAAATCCTGGGATGCTGACTCATCTGCTCCAATGACATTGGCGGTGGTGATGTGGATGGAAACGATGGCGATTACAATAACACCAATGTATTTCTGATACGCGTTGGGGAAAGTCATCCAACACTTGCAGTTTTTATTACTTCCTTAGCCGCACTTAGAAACACTTACTTTATTCTCGCATAGAGCTTTTTCACATAAACATGCTACAGTGTGCACTTAGATAAATATATCAGTATGCGCTAAGCACCACATTACAAAAGATTCATTGCGTGCGTGAGACATAAACAAATTATTTTCGTGTTCTTCCTTCTTCGTTCTTCACGCCAATATAGAATGGTAAGCATGACCGCATCGAAATCACATTGGATTTATTCAATACTTCTATTATGCTCCTATTCTAAAAAAAGGAAATTCTGTGGTTTTTTGTTGGGTTATTTATGATTTTACTGAAGCGTTGCGACGAATTTATTGAATCATATTTTTTCATATTTACGACTGTGAAAGTAAGTAAATCAGTATAACTATAACCGTGAATAATATTCGTATTCACAGAAAAATAGTATCTTCTGAAATTCGTCTGAGTTTGTATAATTCAAGTCGACTATAGTTTATGGACTAGATATTTTTCCATGATCTCATCTCGTCAACTACCTACCTACAAAAATAAGCTAGATACTTACGAGTACATAGAAAATCTTCTTCAGAAAATAGATGGTACAACCGGAAAGTATTATTAAATATATAACAATGAAATCAACTCGTTAATATTTTTTCTGTACATACTTGTAATTTAAAATAATAGTCCTAAATACGCAGTTTCATTTCGCGGTATCTGGTACTGAAGGGCTAAAGGGATGTATGGAAAATAAATGACAAGCGATCTGAAATAAACAATAGAATGGTACTCATAGTTGCCAACTATTGAAAATCAGCCGAGCCTAATATATTTAATTGATTAAACATCAATTAGTTTATCAATTCTAAACCTCTGTAAAATCAGGTCATGTGAACTGAGCATAGATCTATTACCAAATATTGGCCCTTAGCAATTGAGTCGATAATCTTGATTGCATAAACTTTGAATTTTACATAGTATGTACATTAACTGCTTATGTGTTAAACTAACAATTACTTCGGGTTAACTTTGAATTACGGTAATTGGTAAGCGAGTTTAATGTACCAATACATTTCGTTACATACAGTCAAACTAATGTAAAATGGTACTTTGGAATTAGTTAATACTTGGAATAAGTTGTCAAAAAAGTTGTAATGTTGTTCCTTTTCAGGTTTTTTAAATGTAGGTAGGTACATAATTATTACAGTTCAATGCATAGTTATTATTTTTATATTGTTAGAGACATAGGTATTATGAAACGCCACTTACTGTATATACCGCATAGGTTAGTAGTAAATAAGAAGTACGTTTACAAATACAAAATAAGGGGATAAAGAGAACAAAATTTAAATACTGTAATCAACACTTCGATCAAATTATGTGACTTGCGGAGTGTATATTTTTGAGCTGTTTCTAAATAAAAAAAGGCTACTTCTACACTTACATGAAAGATAAACAATCGGTAGGTAACTATTACTTCCTACTATTTCATTCTTGACTGACTTATTATTTATTTTATATTATTAGTCCATTCAAAGTTTGCCGTTTAATAGTGTCTCGGCATTTGAGATAAAACTTAATTAAAATCCATAGAGCTACTGTCCCAAGAACAAGCAGTTTTGTCTATTTTAAGCTCTTAATCGTGGGTGGAATGAGAATCCCAGCGACATTCTAATTTATGCTTAGCTTTTCACACTGTATTAAATGCACTGGATAATTAAACAGACTATAGAAGAGGTATTCTGAGAATAAAATACTTTATATAGCAAAAGCTACGATATAATGTATGGGGTAGGGTATATGTATACTTACTAATCTTCAATAGAAGAAGCTGTGGAAACTTATCGTACGGTAAGTACCTTATAATGTACCAAGATTTCGGTTGCAGAAGGTAAATGGTTCATTTATGGGGAACTGTATACACTTTTATAATAAGTTGCCAGAGGGAATTGATCAATTATCCATGCAAAGATTTAAAACTTTTATTAAGGCTAATCTCATAAAGAAAGCCTATTACACTGTTAATGACTATATTAAAGATAAAAATGCATGGCCTCAATGCCCCCAGCTCCATGGTAGTAATAATTAACGTGAATTTTATTAATATGTTTTGAATTTTTTATATTGATGGTCATATTTATACCAATGCAAATATTGTGATTGAAAATAGTACATTACGATACGTGCTGTCTAAGTAGTATATTAATACACGGCGGCGTGAAGTTAGCGCCCGAGCGAAGCGAGGGTGCTAACCGCCGTGTATTTAATAGACGTACTTACGCAGCGAGTACCGTATACTATTTTATAGCACGTGAAACATTAACCCGCCATCTATTTAATTTATTTAAAAATAATCGCCTAATTATTGCAATGAAAAGATGTTCATTTGACTCTTAGTAATAAACACACAAGTTTTAATGTGGGTAGGTTGACATTCCACCAGAAGAGAACGGGAAAACACAATTTACACCTACCCGTATCACTTCTAGATTTGTTATTGTAGGTTATTAGTATTTTTGGATGCATATCTATTGTTCGTGGATTGTTAATGTGATATTGTTTTAGATTTAATATTGTTCACTTTAAATAATAGTCAAACATGTTTCAACTAAAAAACATGAAAAATATCAATATTGTAGGGCTTCATTTTGTAACCAAATCTTTATCGTAACGTCTGGAATCTGTGATTGATCTGGTTTGTGCATAAATGTATTCACTATGAGACTATATTTTATAATATTAGATATGGTGTATAATAATTGAAAGTGTGTGTATTCAGTGAAAATGCAACATTTCTAAATCAAGTAAGTACCTATTCTTATGTTTCAATAATTATATAATCAGATAAGAAATTTTATAACAAAGGTACAGAGTACGGTTAATATCGCTAAATTAGGTATAGCGTTCAACATAATAAGTAATATTGTCCGACGAAGACCAAAATGAAAACATGCAGAAATATGGCGCCATAGACATTGGCGTTTCGGTCCCACACGTTACAGGTTATACGTATCTTCTCTTGCTGACTATGAGTTTGTGAGTGGTGTAAAAATGTATGACTGATTAGCTTTGGTTCAATATTACACTCGCAACGATGGGTATATTCTTAAACGGTGTGAAGTTAGTGAACATCAGGCCGTTTAAAAATGTGCTACTTTGAACAGCGCAAAGTGTGACCTAAGTGCGGGTTTAGGTCGCACGGTGCTATAAAAAAAATTATACAATATGTAAAAAAAAAATGACATCCCCGTAGAGTTTCTTGGTGCTGTCTTCTCTAACGGGTGTATTCCGAAGCACTGGTAGAGTCATCGGAGTTTCCTTTTCCTGTCCGAGATTCAATCCTGGACCAGTGTTGAAAGGGAAACATCCTTTTTTAAACTCAAACCATAATCATTCTTTTATAGTTTGTTTTCTTTTATGGTTTAATTTGTTTATTAGATTGAAGTGTTTGACTTGTAAAAGTGCGATTTTATTGCCTATTTACAATAAATGATTTAACTTTGACTTTGAATGCCAGAAAAAACATTTGATAATGAACAATTAAATTTAGTAATTCCTGAGGATATCAAAAACAACATTTAATTTAGCAACTCTTATTTATTTTATTTCTAATCAAATATTCAATAAATAGCAATTATTATATGTTTATGGAGCTTATTTCATTGAGTTTTAGGTGTAATAATATATAATTTAAAAGAGTAAGCAGTTATGATTTACCAAAAAACAAATATATTTTAGTTGGGAGGACATTAAAAAAAACATAATAGAACAACACGAGAAATAAATGCCCTTATTTTATTACCACGGGTTTACGAGGATAATTACTTATTCTCCCTAGAATACATACCTACGGCGTAATGTTTAAAAGTGATTTCTTATTAGTTCTTACACTGATCTTACTTTGAAATAAAAATAATCACTAGTGCGCACTGCGCAGTGTCTATAATAGTTTATTATTTCTTTGAAAACTTTGTAAAACTTATTATAAGTTGGCTCAACTTTGGCGGTTTACTGAAGACGCAATCTTGACGTAGGTTATCCTGTTGAGTCTAAGATGTAGTACCTACACTCCTACAGCTATCATTACATTGAGATATAATTTGGTGTGTGATCCACACACACTCGTAAAAGAAGAAGATTCCCTACAGAAGGAGTGAAATAAGATCTCGATAACAATTATTGGTAATGTGGATATAATTATATCTTTTGTGTTCAGATCTCAGACTCCTATGTCAATGCTCTAAAAGACAAATAATAGAATGAAAGCCTCTTCCTTTTCTTCAGCTGTCTGTGGATATCTTTGGCTTATGAGGATTATTACATCGTCACTCTTATTTTGCGGAGAGTATAAATCCAAGACGTAAACGTTTTTCTTTACGGTCCATCAAATTCTACCTCTGATTCTTGAATTCCTGACGCATCGACCTACCTCATTATTTACAATGAGTTCTTTTGGTTTTACGATTTCTTCTTATTTATTATGCCTACCTATATAATTCTTTATAGCACCGTGCGACTTAAACCTGAACTTAGAATAGTGTACTAATGTACTTTCAGACTAAATGTACTGTACCTAACTGTATAGTACCTAATATACGCTAATTGCGCGTTTGGTAGGATCCATTGAACCACCTATGCCACCCATTCATTTAATAACCGTAAATATAATATACTGATTTTCTATAAATATAAGTATGCTTTTTTCGATTAAGATAATCATTTTCGAATTGAAACGTTTTTTATTATCAAAACACCACACTTTATGAGTTATAAAATATTTTTATACGGGACCACAAGACTCTAATCCAGCGCTTAAATCGTGCGCTAAGGTCTAGACTCGGACTAACGCCCACGGTCCTAGGGTTGTGAAGAGATTATAAAATGTGGATTTTATTGTTGGCTCCTCTAATTCAATCTTGGCTTTACTACTTTAATGCTGACACTACGAGTAGTATTCAAAATCTTAGTGGAGCTCTCGGTAAAATAAAACAGAACTTACCGAAAGTAAGTAGATAGGTGTCAAGAACGAGAGTGTAGAACGAATATTGTTCTGATGGCTAAAAATAGCATAAACGCAAAAAAGGGTTACAGTAAAATGGAAAGAGATCCTGAAATGAATGAAATGGAATTTGTTCTAAGTCCAAGCGCTACTATAAACGAGTAGAAATAAAGTAAGAAGTAGGATAGACTTCTGTATTTTTTCTTCTTCTAAATATTTTCCTATGCGGCTATACTAATGCGGGTGGGTGGGTTTCTTGCATTTTTCTGTATTGGTAAATAATAAAAAGTGTAATTCTGTTCTATTACTGTGAAAAAATCAATACGAATATAATTTAATGTTCATATTTTGAATTGGATTGGCGTAGGATAGCTTGATTTTTAACTCGTTAGTTGATAATGTAAGGCTAAATTATGTATGGTTTTACTTCTAGTAGGAAAATAAAACATGTTTTAGACGAATACGACACGTTTAATAATTCTCTAGATCTATAATATATTTTCAAATATTCCATACATTTTATTCATAGTACAAAAATAATTGTACAATTAAGATAGCCTCTTTTTACATAGATCACTTATTGCTAATACATACAAAATTAAATGACTCTTATATGTCAACAAATTTCAAATTCTTACAAGTTCGCAGTTTTCTTAATTATATACTCTGAATAATAAAAACCTGTAAAGAAATGACATGAACCTAAAAAAGGTGGACGACGCGACGCCTAATACGAAAGTGAAGCACCAATATGAAGAGCCGCTTATCTCATCGGCACAAGGATCACACGCGTTAACATCGTGCCATGCCGACCGGTATTTCAATTATTTTTCAAAACTAATGACGTCATCCGCGGTACCCGCTACTTACAAGTAGGTGACGCAGCATTGAGATTTTCCCTTCTACACTGCATTTTCCTGTGGGAAATTTGTATTACAGGACCACATACACACGCACTCCGCCCCTATTGCATGCCTGACTGTCGTTGTTGGCGTCGTGACGCACTCCTTTTTTATAGGTTCACGCTTTGTGACCGTTATTATTTGAGGTTCCTCGCAGTCGACCGGTTCTTACACCAGACTTACAAAAATCGACGGATCAGGGTTAATTTCTATAGAATGGAACGATGTCCTGCATTCTGAGAACAATAGATGGACAGAATCTATACATTGTCTTTGCAGCATCGCATGTGATCTGACTATACAAAAGTAAGAATGAATGCATCCGGCTGTAACAACCGGACTAGTGCGGACGTGTATTGTAGGCCTTCAAAAGAAAGTTTTTCAGATCTTTGGTTTCTGTTCACATACATTCAATGATCAGCTGTTACACTCGGACTTGATAAGAAATAACTAGCGTTCTAATTATTTATGTAATTCTTTGTACTTACCTAGTTATTTCAAAAAATATTATTTTATCCAATTTTTTGAACACATCGAACATTCTACTATGTCTATTTTATAGTAGGTAAAGTTTATCATTTTATAGTAAGTTTATTATATACATAGTTTTTAATATAGACTTATTGCCTATTTATAATCCTAAAAATTTCGGATATACCAACTTATCTATGTAACAACATTAATCATGAAGAAAAAGTATTTTACATATTTATAATTATATTGAGAGGCAACACTTAGGTCAATATTTACAGTGTAAATGCTCAAAATTAAATACAAGATATTGACTAGATTAAAAATAAAACTAATACAAAAGATATAATGGGAAAGTACTTATAGTTACAGCTTTAGAGTAACAGTTACAATGGTTTTTCGTCTTTCATTTGATTTTTACAACCATTATGGCATCAAATGGGCAGTTTGCATTCAATTTTTGAAAACGATAAACAAGAAAATCATCCAATAATAATAATCAAACACTATTTATATAGAACTTAAGTAGCGATTGTAATGTGCGCAGCTTACGTGCCTTTGTGCAGGTATCTTCTTCAAGATTCCACTTACACCTAAGATTTTCTATTACGCCGCGTATTGTGCCTAACTTCACATCCGCCGTAAAGTTTGAATATTACTGTACCTTTTGAATAATTCGGCATTTAACCTCGCTATATTTGTAACGTTAAACTTGTACAGATCTTCCTTATTATTATTCTTATTTATCTTATTTTACTATGCAGAAGTATAATATGAAGAATTCTTATCATATCTATGCTTCCATACTTCCATGTCTGCTAAGTATACATTGAATTTTGTTGTCTCATATTATTTTTACATTTTACTTAGGTACTAGTAGGTTCCTATAGCTCCTACTTAGGAAATATTAATAGTATAAATATCGATAACGATGCTTACAATAACATTCTCTTATTTTTATAGTAGTGTTCATCGCAGTCAATATAATATTTTTTTTGTATCGATGATTCCGTTTATTTCAACTACTTTACATATTTATTTCAGTTGATTGACCTAGTGCGACTTTGTCCGTTTTTGAAAAAGCAGTAAGACTTTTTTGTAGAGCTCTGAAAAAGATCTGGATAAAACATGGTGGTGACAGAATTAACTATCCAGTCTGCGCAGTCTTGCAATCCGGTTTGGGCTGAAAGTGCAACCAGAAAACGTCTGAACATAGGGGTTCCCTATGACATAACATCATGCCGAGCGGTTGGAAACCAGCTACATAGCTATAGTTACTATTCATGAAACTCGTCGGTCAGCCACAGTCGAAGAGGAAGGCTTATTAGCCACCGATGCGAATATTTTTGAGCTAGTGGAATTTTAAGATTAAGAGCCTAATCATACTTTGACAACGCAATCAGCACGTAGACATATTCAATTACGATTAGTAATACAAACGGTTTTGCTGGAGCATATAACTATAAGACATGCATTCTTTCAACAGAAGGATTATACATTACACATAGTCTATCGCCTTCTCAACTGCTATCTGCGCATACAAACGGGATCGAATCCAAGCCAAATAAATTGAAGCTCACTGTATTGTTATAGTTTTTAAATCATACAAACTGTGACATATCTATCATACTCTTCGTTGTTAGAATATTAATTATACACGGAAACACTACACACAATAGTTTTCCAACTATCGTATTCCAATGTGATAAGTATAATATTGTCAGTGAACATAACATTTTTCACTATAATATTATACTCGTATTTATTCTACTTAGTGCCCGTAGTAATGTTCAATAGCCGGTATGCCCACAATTGCACACTCGTCTTTGTCACTATAGCATGACGTCTCGCGCGGGCTCGCTAACCACAGCTCGCTGTCAGTCGCGAGCGGACGCGAGGACTAGCATTTGTGTGCGGCGAGTCTCCGGCCGGGACGTGCTACCACTTCGAGGGCGGTTCAGTATCTGTAATAGACAACGAAAGTAATAGTAAAAGGGTTGTGCCACACGTTGAGCAGCGATATTTTGTTCCTAGATATTCCATTATAATATTCTACCCAACCAAATATATAGCTCTAAATATTTATAAAGACTCACTTGGGTATAGTCTGAGGAAAAACTAACTTAGCGCCCAAAATGGGACAAATAGAAAACGTTAATTTCGCAGTATGTAAGGCGAGAAATCTTCTTACTACGAGTACTACAATATTGAACGTAACTACATTCAATATTGTAGTTACGTAACTATGTATCTGGCTATAGCAGATCCAGTTCTAACAGTAAAACTACCGCGCCGAGCCTTTTAAACTTAGGGAACACTTGGGTACACGATAAAAATTATTTAATTGGGTCCAAAACACTCACCGTTGCCACAGAATGTGTGCGTTTTGCATGCGTCGAGCTGAGGAGATCCGAGTTAGCTGTAGAGTCGGACCGAGAGCGCACCGTTCCACGCGCGTGCCGCTTGCGTCGCCGCCCCCACCATATCCACTTGTACGGAGGCACTCGTCTAGAAAGACAAATCAAATATATTTTACCGGAAAATTAAATCTATCAAAGACTGTGAAATTGTGTAAATAAGTACAGTGCAGATACCTGACATGAACACCAATGAATACCAGCAAATCTTGTCAATCGAAAACATCGAAAAACGTGTGTAATGCACTCTGAAAGCCTTGACTGCATTATCACCTATTTTGCATTACATCTTGGTATAAATTTCATTGGGTTACACGCGAATATCATGCAAAGCCTAAGGAAATACAATATTAAGAGCAGAACATTCGATGACTGTTTTTTAAACTTACGATACATTACTCTGCGTCAAATAAATGTCGGCGAGCACGCATCCAGGTAATCCTGTGGTGCATAATAGTAGTAATCTAACGTTTTGCAAGGGTTTTAAAAAGATGGAGTGCAGAAGCTACATTATTTATCATCTGCCAATATATGGTTGTTATGAGGTTTATAATAAACAAGGTGATTTACTTTCTATATTTTGTTGTTATACGAATAATTATTCTACTAGTCAAATCCACAGTTCTCGGTATATTATAATAACACTGCACATAAATATGGTCACTCACGCCGTTAGAAGGCGTATACTTTAACTACTGCAGTTGCACTAGGTATCCTTGACTTTGCTTACCTAAGACTAGTATAGATATGCGGCGAGAACATGCAGCATATCAGCGGGTTAGCGGCGGAGTTGAGAGGCGCCAGGCTTTGTATGAGAGTAGCTATGGCTATAGTGTTTTGCGTCATCGGTATGTAGTTGTAAACTTGTAGCAGGTCGAAGACTATGTACGGAGACCAGCATAGCACGAACACTGAAACGGAAAAATTTCTCATACATTTTATGAGACAGTTTAGTTATAGATTATCGTTCGAAGTGTCATATTCCGGTGACTGACGCTAGATGACGCTGCTCTTATTTTATACAGTTTCAAGATTACGCTAACCAGTGTGCCTAGTGCGAGTTTTGACAATTTATTTACTCGCTCGGTCCGTTTGGCGTAAACTTGAAATTGTATGGAAAAAGAGCAGCGCCATCTAGCGTCAGTGAATCAGTCACTAGATGGCACTGCTATTATTCCATACAATTTCAAGTTTACGCCAAATGGACCGAGCGCGTAAATAAATTGACAAAACTCGCACTAGGCACACAGATCGAGCGCGTAGCTCACACTAGGGCGTAAACGTAATTGGAAAAGCGCTCACACTAGGTATACAGGTGATCAAAAGTGATACAAAACTTAAGCCTGGAAAGGTTCAAAGGCTCTCAAGGACTACCGCTAGAATACCTCGAAAGGTGCTTGGCGACACATTTTCTGCCTAATGTTGGTAGCAAACTAGACGGACTCAGCCGGTCATAAAGCTGTACCATAGCTAATAAAGGTTTCCGTTTAAATTCTTTACTTACTGTTTACCTACTGAAGAAAATTATCTAACTTACCAAAAACTATGACGAAGGTCATTTTGACGCTTTTGATTTTTGCTCGCGGTATCAGCCCTCTGGAACTGGCGCGCCTAGAATCCGGATCACTGACGTCAATTTGACCTGAAATTTTGAGTTGGTATATTAGCTGTAGTGAATCATCAAGTTTTGACGACCATTGTCGGAGAGAGGGAAAAATTGTAGTGACTGTTTTTCTTTTCATCTGACGATATGAGTTTCCTATGGCCTAAAAACAGTGGTAGCTTATATTAAAATTACCAACGACATTCTTGCCAATTGCATAGAATCTCTTTTTGTCATCTTTGCTTATCTGCAACATTAATTTGCAATCCAAAGCGCTGGATGGCAATGCAATTATTATGTGCAAGCATGACGCTTCCTATCAGATAAAAGATATGCATTTGATGTTAGTTACTCGCTCATCAGGATAATGGATCTTTGGATTTAGAAAACTTGGTAGGTTAGTTGATAGAATCAGGCGTTACTTTGCGGAAATCCATACTCAAAACAATGTAGTAGAAATATATGTAGTTGTAATCCCGCCAAAAAATCCTCAGGAGATGTTGTCGACGAGTCAATATCTCCTGAGGATGTCTCGTGTAGAGACGAAACACGTGTCGAATTGCTGTCAGTCGATGTTGGATAGATTTTTGGATGGGAGGGGTGTGTTAGTATATACAAGATTACGTCATCAGTCATCTGGCCAACATTGATCAGACGAATTTTTGGCGGGATTACAACTACATATATTTCTACTTCATTGTTTTGAACTTGGTACGGAATTGATAAATATAGCCCACCGTTTCGCAAAGTCTTGGTTCTTCTAGAGCTAACAGGCGGGCTCATCACGACCGCCTTGCTCTTCGTCCAGATAGTCAGCACGATGACAGCGTAGCACGCGGCGATGGTAAGCGCTGGCAGCACGAATATCATCGCGGAGACGAGCGTCATCCAGATCTGCCAACGTCGCGGGGAACCCAGGTCTATCCAGCATTGGAGCTGCCCTGGACACAACATGGAAAAGTATTACGAAACCAATTAAAAAGCATAGTACCCTCCGCGTTATCTTTTGCTACATAATTATATATGTAGTAACATTTGCGACCAATTTGTACTGCATGTTGAGTATTGCTCAAGAAAAGGAAAACAAGTCCTATTATACAATAAGTTACCATAAGGTACCATATACCATATACATAAGGTACCATAATACCTATTATACCATGTTGTTTAATATGCAATATTCTACTTTAAGCGGTAACGTTTGTCTATTTATTGCAATATGCATAAATAAGACTTTTTGTACCTACTGATGCTAACATTTGGTAACGGTATAATTCAATTTGCTTTAAAAATCACTGCAACCACTGTAACTATATCTCATTACAGTGTAGCGGTCAAAGCTAAGAGTTAAAACGTTTGAATAGGTAGTACTGAAATTGTACTAAGGTGTGGCTCTTACAATCGTAAAAGGGAGCCAAAATAGAAGTTAGCCTATAATTACCTTGAACTTCCTTTAGCTCATACAAGATTAGAAGAGGTATAGAGAATACAATACTGATCAGCCACGCAGATACTATAAGGGCTCTGGCACGGTTCCCTGAAAAAAAGAAATAATATATTCTAAATAAATAAGCAATTTAAAAGGTCATCTCTTACGCTATGCGTTATGTATAGTAATATTATAAAGAGGAAAACTTTGTTTGTTTGGTTGTAATGAATAGGCTCCGAAACTACTGAACCGATTTGAAAAATTCTTTGACTGTTGGGAAGCTATGCTATCCCCGGTACACATAGGCTACCCTTTATCCCGTAAAAATTAATGGTTCCCGCGGGATAGTAGTTAACGCGGGTGAAACCGCGAGGTGCTTCTAGTAATAAATAAACCCATAAGTTAATCGTCAGACCATCTAAAAATGCAATGGTGAAATATTACAGACACGAAAGAAAAATACCAACTAAATCTGTATATTATAGAAGTAAGCTTTGGGCTTATCTAATGAAAATAAAATAAAATAATATTGCAAGATAAAAATAAAAGTATCTAGAAACAAAATAAAATAAGTTGCCAATGTTACAGAACAAAGTTTTTAAATGAGACTGGTTTAATTTTTTTATTGACAATTGTTTTTTCATTGCTTGCGACGTTTCAGTTTTTACTGTTTTTTTATGGGATCATGAATACTAAAATGTTTCAAATTGGCTGCGAGCAGTAATATGATATAAACAGATCTAATTACAAAAGAAATAATTAAGCGGTCACGAAATCATATAATTATTTTTTCAACACTTCTTATGTTCAGAGTGGGTTTTACCACAAAAGATTTTGGCAAAAGTTGAACAGATGTGTCTAAAATTACGCTCAACAAATAGACATTAGACATCTAACACTCGCGTTGTCTAGTTTAACTGAAAGACAAATTCACGAGTAAAATTATCAGAATGCGAAATTGCGTACTTACAGCTCCCAGAAAAGTTCATGGGGTTGGTGATGGCATCACATCGGTCTATGCTGAGGGCCACTAGCACATAGGTAGACGCGTACATCACCACAGCCTGAAATATAGACAAAGACAATTTTAGTCTTCTAAATACGAAGCATTTAGGTAGAGTCCACGACGCAACGAAGTTCCGTTTAATTAAAATTATATGGTATATTATAGACGGGACGCGTAATTGTATTAAATAATAAAAGTATACTTTAATGCTGTCATAATCATCATCATCAGCCTGAAGACGTCCACTGCTGAACATAGGCCTCCTCCTTAGACCGCCGCACCAAACGACAATTTGCCACTTGCATCCACCAGTTGCCTGCGACTCTTTTGATGTCGTCGGTCCATCTAGTGGGAGACCTACCTACACTGCGTCTTCCAGTCCGTGGTCGCCACTCTAAAACCTTTCTTCCCCATCGGTTGTCAGTTCTACGAGCTATGTGGCCTGCCCATTGCCACGTCAAGTTTCAAACCCTGAGAGCTACGTCGTAAACTTCAGTTTTGGCGAATATCCTCGTTTAATAATCGTTCGTTCGTTAATGCTGTATCATAAAAATATATCTGCAAACAGGCGCTCGCGAATGATGTGTTTACAAACACAATATTTGGGGTACTCTAAATTAAACCCATTAAATTTATTGATACGAAAGTATGTTTTATATCCACCTAAGGTTAAGTTCGTGCAAGGTGTTCACGGTCAATGTGAACACATCTATTTTCGTTTTGCACGGGGTGTGCGAGTACCTACCACCACGATAGTCCAAAGGTCAATGACTTTACTGTAATTTATATTTGCATTTTATGAATTTTCTTACGTATTGTGTATACATTAGATAAGAAGGAAACTTTCGATAGTCGCAAGAAAATAATTTCAAAGTAAAATTGTTTTTATTGATTTAACATTTATTTGTAAATTATTATTTAGTACTTAGTTAGGTACAGTTAGTACTCAAAAAGTTACAACACATAAAAGGCTGAATAAAATTTTATAATAACGACAACCGATTGCAATTATGTATAACTATTATATGCCGAGGTATCAGTAATGTTTAATGACTTTTGGAAATAATTAACAATATGCTTCACCATTTGGTAGCAAGTAAGCACCTACTTTATCATTTGAAATTGTTTGTATTGTGCGCTGATAATTCATTCAACCGTTAATAAATAGACTTCGAATTCATAGCAATCGTTAGCACATTATAAGGAATGATGCGCGTATTGTTCCTAACTAGTAACGCCGTTTAAGGAGTATATAATGTGTAACTATTTATATTTTACTAAGCTGATACTTAGCTTCGTACACAGTGTTTTATTTTCTTTCGGTCGCCATTATTTTGGTAGTTGAAGGCAATATTCTGATATAATTGATAATTCATTAAAAATCGTACCAATATAAAATCAATCAAAGTTCTTCAACTTTCGCGAACAGAAAACATGTGCGCGATTTACGTTCCAGTGGGACTTCGGACAGCTACCTACCTAGTGTTAGTGTTGTATATCGTGACGGTTATGTTTTGCAAAATCAACAATAACTGCGGGTAGTTGGAAACAACACCTGCCGCTCTAGACGGTGATACCCACATTCTCCAGTCTTCTCGTGACCAGGTATGTCAAAATTATGTATTTTTATATAAGTTTTTGCGCGTATTTAGACCCATTTTAAGCAAGTTAATAATACCAATATAAATTAACCTTCGCTACGAACTTGTGCCAATTACATCGTTTGCGTCAGTCACATCAAATTTTATAGTAATCTCCCAATTGATTGACAACCTACATACCCAATAACTTTCTAACAGTCAATGATCGCAATAAAACGTGTTCGAGTCGATCTCGGTTATCACAACAAAATTGATGCCAACACAAATGAATATATTTCCACATTTCCGACTGAAATTAAACTGTTTACTGACATCTGTTGCTGAGGCATAATAAACAGGTGAACTCACTGACAGCTCCGTTAATACTGCACTGGATAATAATAAACTAGTTCGTGTTAGTGTTATAAATTATACAACGTAATAGTTTAACGAACGATCATCGATGTAAATTAACTCAATACGTGTTTTAATTATTTGGCCACGTGTTGTTGTGCAAAAGGGCAAAGATCCCGAGTACTGATGGAAGATAGGAAAGATCATCTTAGGAAAGATCATTGCCGAAGAATTGTAAAGTATACTAAGGTGATGAAGACTTTTCTCAGGTACTCACTCAGACAGTGAAATTCGTAACGCTATATTTAATATGTATGATGTTCTGATTCTGTTCTACATTATAATATCAAGTAATAAGAGTTTTATTACCTCTTAATCTCAATAAGATCCTTATCCAAATAAATCCTTATTTTTAAAGTTAATATCCCGTTACAAACTTTAAATTTGAAATTCGTCAGAGACCTCTGAGATACTCCGATACCAAATAATGTTAAAGTCACGTATACTTTTTAACATTGCCAAAATATACTCACAATTTCTCTCATTGAAATATCTTCATATGCCTACCACACCGACTAACGACCCAAACAAAGTTCATAACAGTTGAAGTCACAATAACGACTATAACGAGATCAAAGGTTAGGTACTAAATTTGCCACTGTCATAGGCTAACGATCTGCGTCATACAAGTAGACGACCGTGCGTATGAAAATGGCAATTATATCTTTTACATGCTTGACAGCACTGAAATAAACATTTTGCTGTAGTACGAGTATATAGTCTCAGATTATTCATCCAATAGATATGACTGACATTTAACTCAAGATCCGGGGAATAAAAGAGACAAGTGTATACAAATAGACAAAAGAGTTAGTAGTATAGTATGATAATGTTTTGTCTCTGTCGGCGTATGCACTTATTTATTGTTGTGCTACAGAAGCAAACCAATCTTAACATTTTTGAATGTCGCACGAATGATTGGAGTACCACCTAAATAACGTGTATTAAATTTATCCTACTCATAGGGGTAATCAGCGATATTGACATATTAAAATGTCACACGAATTATTGGAGCTACACCTAAATAACGTGTATTAAATTTATCCAATTTATACAATATTGCAGCAAAGGTGTGGTGTCCCTTTCGGGTATACGCTATTGTCAAGTCTATTTCTTGATACTACGTCTATGACTGACTATGTAGTCTATCATTCAGCCGATAGATGACCATGCACACATCCGTGTTACATTATCGCCACTCGTGTATAATAACTGCACTGACAAAGAGTTACCGTAAAAATAATGGAAATGTATATTGGATCAACACTCTCACTCTGTTCTTTCACAATCTTTCACTGATAGCTATGATATATATTATGAAAATCTATTTACCTGTAGGAACTTCACGGACTTGCACATAAACTCTCCGGCGTACCAAGCAATGGTAATCTTCTGTATTATGTCGGGAAACACGTAGATTACGCCGACGAATAGGTCTGGAAATAAAACAGTTCAAGCTTATTAATCACGTTTATTTCGAAAGGGCCTTCAAAGATTTTTTTCTGTCGTCTGTTACGCTATATTTCTACGGTATGGGAGTAGATACGTTGTCACGATGAGTGTGAATGTAGTAAATCATTGCATTGTTTAAATAAACAGGACAGTTTTTTCGGCTGTGAATTGGTGGAATAAAGCTGTAGTAGTATATGATGCATATAAATGATGCATATAAACTTAAAATTAAACAAATGTGGGCATAATACACGTGTGCCTTACTTACTAATAGTTAATGTGTGATTAAGGCGGCACACCATTGGCACACATAATATATACGTTTATAGTCAAAACTAGCTGCGCCCCGCGGTTTCACCCGCGTTTCACATTATAAAACCTACAGGGCGGTGGCTATTAGATAGGACTTGTAACATTGTGTCAAAGAAAATACTGAAGTTAGGTCGTTTTCCACAGTTATTATTGCACTGATGGACAGGAAAACAGTGATGATGATGATGACTTGTAGCCTATATTGTGTCTCTAAACTATCTGCATACAACATTTCATGTAAATTAAGTTACTATTTCACAGTTTAGCCCACTGTGTATTGTGTAAGTTGGTGTATAAGTTATCAACATACCAAATTTCAAGCCAATGGGGTAGTTCTTCACAGTTTTTATTGCACTGATGCAAAACGGTGACGATGATGATGATGAATTAAAGCCTAAGTCGTAAGTTGCGGGATAACCTATCTACGTACGAAATTTTACGCACATTGGGTGTTTTATAGCATTGATGGAAAACGGCGATGGTTATGATGATGACTTAATAATAAATAGCCTATGTCCTAAGTTGGAAGATAACATATCTGTGAACCAAATGATCTCCCCCACTCTCCCCTCTTCCCACTCTCCCCTATTTCTCCCCTATCCCCCCCCCCACTCTCCCCTCCTACCCCCACTCTCCCCTCTTTCTCCCCTACTCTCCACTCTTTCTCCCCCACACTACCCTCTTTCTCCCCCACTTTACCCTCTTTCTGCCCCCTCTCCCCTCTTTCTACCCCCTCTCCCCTCTTTCTCCCCCCACTCTCCCCTCTTTCTCTTCCCACTCTCCCCTCTTTCTCCCCGCTCTACCCTCTGTCTCCCCCCACTCTACCCTCTTTCTCCCCCCACTCTCCCCTCTTTCTCCTTCACCCTCCCCTCTTTCTTCTCGCTCTCCCCTCTCTTTCTCCCCCCCACTCTCCTCTCTTTCTCCCTCCACTCTCCCCTCTTTCTCCCCCTCTCCCCTCTTTCTCCCCCTCTCCCCTCTTTCTCCCCCTCTCCCCTATTTCTCCCCGCTCTCCCCTCTTTCTCCCCGCTCTCCCCTCTTTCTCCCCCACTCTCCCCTTTTTTTCCCGCTCTCCCCGTCTTTCTCCCCACTCTACCCTCTTCTCCCCTCACTCTACCATCTAATCCTCCTTTCCCCCCACTCTCCCCCTCCCCTCCCCCGCACTCTCCCCCCTCTCCTCCCATCCCCTTTCAATAACGATCCGTTCAGCCGTTTATTGTGGTCCGTTGGGGGTGCATCTAAAGAATACCTCATAATTTCAACCCCCCTTGCTTTTCCCCCTTTAGGGATGATTTTGCAAAAAAGCTGAAACCTGTATTTATTTATATCTTATCAAAGGCCTAAATAAGAATTTTCAGATCCCTAACTTGAAGAATTATGGATTCCCCATACAAACTTTCAACCCCTATTTCATCCCCTTCGAGATTATTTTTTGAGACAAAAGATAGCCTATGTCCGTCTCATAGGTCCAATCTACCCCTATACCAAATTTCATCGAAATCGGTCCAGCCGTTTGAGCGTGAAGAGGTAACAAACATACACACATACACACACACTCACAAACTTTCGGCTTTATAATATTAGTAAGATTATACTTTTAAACCATAATATGAAACCAAACAACCTATATATGTGTAAACAAAGTTTCATTGCAACGAGACTATACGTTAGGTACCTACCATATGTTATAGAATCCCAACTGAGGTTCATTATTTATAAAGTCTATAATAAAATTCACCACTAGTGGTATTACAATCCCAGTAACCATTAATAATTAAACAATGAAATCACGTATTCAGCTGCAGTCAACAATGTTTCAGATAATTTATATCTACGTGATGTTTATGGAAACAATATATTGGAGAAATTTGTGATACATGTAGTGAATGAACTTCTATACATTTATTGTATTGTGTAAATTCTATTATTGAAATTATAAATGAGCGTATTACTTTTTATTTTAATCCGCATTAGTGGATCGTGTAATTCGTTCCAATCTTTTGACACACGGTTTTCTGGTTTTTCTTAACGATACATGTATTAATTCATACATACACACGTTTTTTTCCCGTTGGAGTAGAAAGAGACTACACCTTTTCACATCCAACAATCCTGACACACCGATAAAAATATAAAATTCATAGTTATATGAATAACTTAAATACTGTTTCCTACCGCATTTAAAAAAAGAACGTGGCTTTAACTAAGTGTTACCACTTCACTGGGAATAGGGAAGTAAAAATAGAGCAAAAACGAGACTTGCCGGTATTATCTTCAGCAAACACGATTAGCCGCGAGCTCAGACAACGGAAAAGCTACGGGTTTTACGAGTTTTAATATTAGAGAGAAAACATAACACGCGAAAGATACATGTTTGCCCAAAACCCACCAACAGGCTATAACCATTCTCCGTACAACGAAGTGTAAGTTCCAAATTGTTTAATTCGATGAAAGGAAACAAGTTGACATATATAAAATAAATGAAAAAACAAACACTAGCTAAATCTAAACCTAAGCGAAAACTAATTTAATTTAAACTAAATCAACGTCTGTCACTCGCGTTTTCTTACTCAATCCTGACATTCCTTATTAATCTACTAGTAAATTTGTTATCTCGTAAGAAAAAGCGAGGATTAGATGTCGATTTGTGGAGAAAATATTTAGACTCATCTGTTCAACTCTGGTCTAAATCTTTTATGATAAGACCGTACAAATCTAACAAAAGTCCATGTGGCATGGTACCAAGAACACTGGCGGCATTGTTTGTTTAATATATTATTGTTTCATGAATTGGGCATGTATTTCGCATGAGGTCTATCATTTTCCCTTGTCTTAGTGGAAATAAAGAGTTCACAAATGAGTGACGACTTTACAAAAACAGTCATAAAGACACCCACTAATATCTATATTATATCTATACAAACCCAACATCACACAAACATGTCAGCGAATTGACGAATATTTGTTTCTGGTCTGGGTGTGATATGCATGGGAAATCATATGTCTGTAAGTGGTATCCATGACACAGGAGCAATCCTAATGACGGGCTACGTTTTTATTAAAAACAAAAAGAAAAAAATTAAAGATCAAAAACAATCATTGATTCGTAATTTTCTCGGTGGATTTTGGGTCTTAACCTTGTTACTCTACATGAATAATGTAAGAAAAGTTTTATAACCAACTAGTACAATATGACGAGACCCATATACAAAATACACATGCTTTGAAGTATAATTTAAATCTACTTTAATATAGTGATTGCTTTGATGACTGAAACCAGCAAGCGAATATTATTTACGAGATGGAAAAACTAAATCTGCTACCGCAAAATTTTTTTACACACAAATTTGCGCAAAATTACGGTGCATGGTGAGTCAAGAATTTTAGAATTCGGTTGTATTCAACTAAATTGTTATATTCAAGGATTTTTCAGGGATACACAACCTAGCGGTATCCCTGAACACTGTTTTTTTCACCGGCATATAAAACGTGAATTTCCACATGGCTTCTAAAAGTTATTCCGTGTCCAAATAAAATCTATAAAGTATTAATAAAAGAAAGTCATGTTAGTTACACTTTTTATAACTCAAGAACGGCTGAACCGATTTGGCTGAAAATAAGTAGGAAGGTAGTTGAGAACCAGGAGAAGGATATAGGATACTATTTATCCCGTTATCACGGGAAAAAAATTTGAAACTGGGAAAAATATATTTGATAAAATCGGGTTGTACTGTACGTACAGTCACTACTGTCACTCATTTTGACTCATAGAGACAATGACAGGACAACGCCTGTCGGGTCAGCTAGTATTATCCATATTATCGTACCAAAGCTGCTGTAAGACTACAAAAAAAAGCCACCAAGCATCGATTCGGTATGACACATATAATATTATAAAATGACGTTTCTACCGAAGAAAATGATGAGCGAACACACTTTTATAAGTGATAAGAAAGCCAGCCAGGCAGATTTCCTATACAAGCTTGCCGTATAAACACAAATAGCAAATATAACATTTCTACACTCTCAACCGTCGCTCGAGTTGGAAAGCCTTAATATGTTCCACGAAACAATATCATTTCGACTAAGTACTTACACGTAGTTACGTTTCCAATTTCACTACTAAGGCAAAGTAAATTTTGAGACAACAATTTAACAATAACGTTAATCTAAATTAAATAACTGGCTATACATAAAATAACTCATCGGCCTAACGACGGCCGATCAAAACAATACCAAGATAGGCGCTAATAGCTTTATAGCAATTAGGCTCTGTATTACTTTAGAAACAATATTCCATCGTCTGAGTTAACTTTGGGTGCCTACCCACATTACAATAACTAAGAGTAAAGAACAATGTTATACGTGATGAAACCAAAAAGGTTTCAATATTGGCAAACGAATTAATCGTTTTTAACTCTTCAAAGCGTCGTCTCTCCTCGAATTAGGATTGAATAAGTTTTAATTGTGGTTTCAAATTATTTTAAATAACATGCATTATTGTGTATGTATTTATACCGGACAAAATAATCTACAGTGGTCATTCCTTTTTCCACTATGATAACGAAGCAGTTGCGGTACGATAAGCTTTTAGTCTAATGAAATATGAACAAAAGTGTATAAATCGGAAATACTTGTGGCAATCGTATTTTTTTTCTATAACAGGAAGAGGTTGTGAGTATGGTTACGCTTTAATTATAGTTTTTGTTCTCTTTTTTCCACAACAATTTGATCCGTACCTATGCTAACTAAGCCCTAAGATAAATGGAAACAATCTTTATGTGCGTCACTTAAACTGAACAATATTCTAGGCTGGTGTACAATAATGTACTAGATTGAGCGGCTCATAGTGTTTCTATCTAAGTATAGCTGCTCAATCTATTCCAATGAGCAAATAAGATGCGATCTGTTGAAATTGCAGAATTGTTTGAGTAAATGAAAGGACAATAACAGTAATTGAATTTTGGAGATAGAATTACCGTTGAAATTGTTATCGAACTCTTTTGATCGTTAACACGTAGATGTTTACTTTTGTATAACATACATTTGTTGAATTAAATTTGGATTAAAATTCAATTCCTATAAAAATCATAACTATATTCGCAAATCTTTGAAACTCGGGTATAATGATACATTTCTCCACGCAGCTTTTTTGCGCAAACTTTAATGAAAAAGTTGAACTGACCTAACTCAAAGTTGATAGGACCAGACGTTTTGGCACAAATACCGCGTGTCCAGCGATGTCACAGGGAAATCTCTATCAGATAAATCTTGGGTGTCAACGTTCGTGTAAGTTAAATTCAGGAACGAAGTTTTACAGTAGCAGAGGTTCACCCGAAATTTATTGTATTGTTACATGAAAGTAACAATCAAGTATGCAATATAGAATTGAGTAGACATTTATTACTAATAACTATTATGTGTATGAAAACAGTACTGGGGGTATAATGAGTATCGCAGTAAAATTTTATTGTTAGGTGAACCTTTTCACCACGCCTAAAATTTGTACGATTTGCAGAAACTTGCGAGGGGATTTTCAGTACCTACTTTGTCCATAGTTTAATTACTGTGCAACTGCAATTTGCCAGTGGGACGGAAAACAAGGGGTAGCACTGATTCAACTGGAGATTAACCCTCGTTCATGTAATTTATGGCAATGGAAACTTTTTTAGCTTATCTCCATGGACGGAAATAATCCGTCTATTTTGGAACAATTTCATGTTTTAACCATAGAGCCGCAAAAAATGATATTACTTTTATTTCACACTAATAAAAATACAATACGTGTATTACTTGGGACAAATGATACAATAGCAACACTACATTATTGTACCTTTTAAATTTATATAAAATTAAAATTGTACTATCTTACCACAAAAGAACTTACCTACGTTACTTACCACGAAACATCTGTTTAACTCTGGTCTAAACTTTTGTGGTAAGACGGTAATAGTCTTGATGTTGTACAAAATTCATCACCTTTACGATTATAACAGAGATTATAAGTTCCGATCATAACAGAGTAAATTAATGATATTAATTTGTACCAATTTAAAAAATTCTTTACACACCGTAGCTTTTGGTAGTAAATAAAACAGTAGGTAACTGTTTCAACAAGCAGAATAAGACATAAAAACCTCAATGTAAATTTGGAATGATTGCATAGTTCTAAAGTCTGCGACGTTTTAATTTATAAACAAATGAAGCACTTTAAACCCATTTAATTAACAGGGCTATGTGAAAAGGGTTAAGAGGCTGCGTTTAACCTCACCCTGGCCGCTTACATTTAAAATGTTGTTCTGAATTAGATTCGTGCTTTTTGTCAAGGCCAATTAGGTTTTTATTATGATTGAATTTTTATGTGGATTTCACCGTTTCAACTCTAAATTGATTTTTGGTGCAGCTCGTAAATTTTATATTGAACACATTCTACGCCTTGTTAATTTACGCTCTTATTATTAAGAGCTTTACAGTATTCCATTAACCTAACACTCATAATTAAAACGCAGTATCTTTTTTATGCAAAAACCCGGAGTAAGTATATTATATAAATAGTGGTGTTCATATCACGATCCGAATGTGGTGTGAAACTCCCATTCATAAGAATAAATACCCAATAAACCAATTAAAATAAATACCAGTAGTAAATATCAGTACCTAATATAGTAAGGTAATGGTAGTACCAGAGTAGGTAAATACAGTGCCCAAAATGCTCAGTGCGCGCAGCTGCAAGAGCAAAGACTACTATAGAAACTCATAGAAAGCTTATCAAGTAGATGAAAATACTCACCAGCGATGGCCAGCTGCATGATGAAGAAGTTCATCCTGCTCTTCCTAGCGTTGGTGCAGAGCAGGGCAGCGATGACAGAAGCGTTCAGGACTACGATAGCCACAAACAGTATCCATGTCAGCGTGAACTGGAGAGACTGGAAATGAAAAGACAATTGTATCACTCATAACGTTCTACGAGTATAGGCTGAGCCTGCACACATAAAAAGAAACAAAGGAACATCGGATTATGGCAGGTTGAACTTTCTGAACCCCTAACAGATATAGGTCTATAATTGTCTGTATCTGACACTAAACAAATGACAAAGACAGCAATACACTTATCGGTTTGACAAAGTTAACTAGAAATTCAGAAACCGGGCAATTTCATGGAGCTGGTACACAAAATATCTCTTTTAATTTTTATTCTACCTATTTTCTTTAACCGTTTCGAAACCTTATTTATGTAGACCATCATAAGCAAAACAAGGTGATGCCAAGTTTTATAAGAAAACAATTGTTGGTCATTCGTATGAGATTCCTTACTCATTACTTTTTCAACAAATTAGTAGGTACGCAGGATATATATTATACCTAATGCTTCATCCTACTTTCTAAGTTAGTAACTACCTCAAAAAGCTATGCATGTACATAAATAAGCCATAACTTTCTAATCTCAGCAAGGGTTAATCTGGTCTCCGAGTTTCGTGTCCCATATACACTACTCTTTGCCCTACTTTTTTGAAGAGTTTGTCGGCTGAATTTATGATGTTAGTATGGGTAAAGGATAGGTACATCAGATACAGACGTGCACTAATAGTGAGAGCATAATTTATAACTTCCCGATAAATTGTTATCTGACCGATAAATTTTTGGAATAAGCTGCAGCTTATTTTTGGGTTGAATATTGAAATGGCCTATTTATTACTTAGTTCACGCCCGTGTGTAATGGGTTTGAAATCATCAGGGCCGATTTATTAAAATACCACTTGGGGAGGCTCTGGCTCTATTGCATGAATCCGTTATTGTATAGGTAAACATATTTATTATGCTACCTTATAAAGATATACTTTTAAAGAGATCAAAAGCTAAGCAAAAGCTAAGCAATTTCATACGCGAATGTACAAATAAAATCCATTAACTTGTAGCATAAAAGAACGAAGATTTATTTCTTGACAGACACATGAACAGAAAGTGAGACTGATCAGGCAGACTTTCAGTATAATTTGTGCAAATCCGATAAGAAATAAATAGATTGCGCAAACGCTTCACACGTCCGCCATCATAAATTGATTGTTATAATACTTATGTGGGCCGCACAACTGCTAAAAGCTTCCAACAAGTTGACACGAGTGCGCTGATAGCATATCAGGCTATCACGAGAGCCTCATGATAGCCGCAATGACGCGAACTCTGAAATATCCATTACTCGATTAAAACCTTTCAGTTTTATTGACTTAATCCACCTGAAAATAGTGTGGGCGGGACAAGATTTATGAGTTGGGAGGTAGTGGAAAATCTTTTGGAGCTCTATGTTTTGGTACAGTCAGCGCTAAATGTGCAAGTTTACCATTCTATGCAACAGTGGAGTAATTTGAGTGCGTAAAGTTAAAGTAAAAGGTCAAAGTTATGTACTTTTTGACTTACGGAGGGTGTATTCTACGCTGATAGTTTATAATGTATACTTTGAAAGTTCAATATTCATATATTATGTAATATTTTTGTACTCACATGGAATTTTACTCGCTTACAACGTCAATAAATGATTATATTATTTATTATTATAGCGTATTTTGTTTTTCTAAATAATTGCCTATTAGTTAAGCCCCGACGCAAAACCGACGTAGTGTTATAAGTTAGAGCGTGTCTGTGTGCGAGGGTGAGTGTAACTACGATGCGAGAGTAAATGTGTGTGTCTGTGTCTGTGACATCGTAGCTCCCGAATGGATGAATCTATTATGATTTGTTTTTTTTTTTTGTTTCGAAGGTGAATCAAGTCACGGCTAGTGACTGTTCTTAGCTATGTTTGATGAAAGATGGCCGTCGCCACAAAATAGCAGTTTACATATTTTTCACAACTCAAATTCACAATATGGGTATCAAATGAAAGTAATTATCTAGTAAATAATTGAAATCCAAGATGGCTGCTTTATCTTAAAAAAATGATAATTAATGTTTTGTCGGAGGATTTTAAAATTTTTAATTTAATTTTAACTTGTTCGATAGACTACCGGCTGCCTAACTGATCGTGAAACAATTGGCTCTTATTCCTAAGTCCGAAGTACGAAACCATAATGGCAGAAGTAATCACGATGTTTCCTTCCCATCTCTTCTCGTAATCTAATTCTTGCCGGGCCTTTTATCTTTCACAGGTGTGCATCTACTGGTAAAATTGATAAAGGTTAAACCCACTTAATTCTGGTGATCCTTTGAACACGAAATGTCAACTTCTAAAGGTGTTTAAATGATTACATTCAAAGGACTCGTTGAAAAACGTGGGGGTTTTTATTGAATCAATTATTACAGATGAGATGAAAACTAAATAAGTAGAAAATAAAGAGACTAAACCTTTTGATCACAAATGTTCTATTTTTTTTTTAAATTTAGGTTCGATATTACATTTCTGATCACTTTTGACACAACATGGTAGAGCATTAGTGGATCAAAACTTTGTAATTAATTTATTGAAAGGCTCTGTAATAAAAAAAAGTGTACTCACGTCGTAAAAATAATACATATTGAGGTTAGCCACGCCAGTTTTATTGGTGACGCCACTGTGGTTGTTGTGTTGAACAGGAAACACGGTCGTGAGGAACGCCTGCGTCGTCGTTTGCTCCTCGTATTCTTCCTTCATTATGTTGGAATCCATTTTCCTGGAGTAAGGAAGAAAAACGTTATTTACGGAATCAAAAAATACGGTCGCAGATGCTAGTTATATTTATTTGAACATAGAAACCAAGCTTGTTACAGGATATTTGCCTAAAAGACTGATTTCAGTCTAGACTTGAAGATGTCCAGGTTGTCTTTTCGGGCAACTAAAGTCCCACTAGGTAAGGGTTTCCACTTCTAGCCTGCTTGTATCATAATTATTGTAGTAGAAAAATGCTTGGATAAAGTGATAAACAGTATCGAAAGCCAATGTGTGAAGAGAGCGGACTGATATTCTCACAAATGAAATTTAAATATATTTGCGTAAAAAGATGCACGCCAATTTTTTATCGTTTAGCTACGTAACCCTAAAGAGCAGAAAGCTTCCAGAAGGTTCGAGTTTTTCGAAACAGACAACAATTATTATTGTCCTTTCGTTAGCACATAAAAGTCGCAATAAACATCTTAACTTTCTACTTAAACCTTTTAACAATCGTGAAACTGCAGTTTGTTTTGGACAACGGCTAAACAAAAGGGCTACGGAAATACTTTTTTGCCCATTCTCGTATTTTTTCAGGAGATATTATTTTTTGCAACTTTACAAATATTTTAAAAAGTTTTTTGTTTGTTTACGGTTTTTAATTTTCTTTCAAGGTTTAGGGGTAAAGTGGTCTGTAGATTCGAATATTGTAGGCTTGGAGGTATAGAATAATTTTATTAATTTTTCCACTGTTTCTAAAACATCACAGCCTACATTGTTTTATCTATAACTTTCCTACTGGTAGAGACTTAGGTCTTAGAGAGAGTTAGGTCTCCGAACAGAAAATAAATATAATATTGTCTTTCGAACATAATATTCACTTTCTATTCTATTATATAATAAAATACCTACCTATGTAGATTTGCGCACAGAATAAAGTCATAATAAAAAATATTGTATTGATTATGTTACAATGATTGTGGTGGTATCATGAATACTAGGGATTATGTTTGTAATTGTCAACCACCGCAGTTCCAGATGATGTTGCAAATGTACTCGTTCCTTTCTAATACATATTGTTGGGGCTATTAATGAAAATTGTGGTTAAATAGCAAACAGTTTGTCCGATAGTAGTATCTACAGCTCCAGACAATAATAGGTATATCTTGTTGTCGAATGAAGTAGATTTGATACACCATTTATCACCATTGTTATATTTTGTCAGACCGCCTAAGATTCTATGACGTGCACAGGGCAATATAAACAAATTAGTGATCTTTGTGGTGACAGATATACATAGATAACATAAAATGTATAAATGCTTTGTATCCTAGCCCCGGAGTGTATCAACAGATATCAAGACCATAAAAATACCATCTTGTTACACAAACAGAGGTCACAAAGTAGTAAAAAGTAAACGTAAACAACTTGTAGTATCACAATACTTGTATTATCCGGGGCGGAGTGGCAGCGACAATACTTTCATCTGCATTTTGGAGTAGAAAACACTAAGTAGTTTTACCACATTTCTCTTAACGAGACCACTAACTTGTGTGCCGTTGCCGAAACAAAGAATTGTTTGGTCTTCGTATTTTCTTGTATAAAGACGTATTGTACAATATAAAGCGTATTAAACAACTTAAGTCGGTACCTACCTACAATCAGCGACTTATCTACAATAAAAGTTCAATGAGAATGCATTGATCATGCAAAGGCATAAGAAACTATTGAATGATTAAGTTAGAGTTTCCTTGTTTTTTTTAGAAAACAAGTCATAGACAAATTTTGTACTGTATAGACATTTTACTAAGCATACTATTTGTATTATGTAAACCATTGTGTAACTTGAAGAAAATAGATTTCCGCTTATCATTTTGTACGTTTTGAGTTCTATTGTCTCCTATAAATTATAATACGGACTTATAATATAGTAATTCAACTGATATATTATTTATTTCAAGCTCTATTAAGCAATTATGCCTGCAAACGTAAAGTGAGAAATTACATGGCGATTTAAATTTTCCAGCATTAAAAAAAAATTGCCTGTTATATTATAATTTACAATTCTCTTGCTCTTAGGTTATGGTCGAAGGTGATAAGAAGGTGTAATTTTAGGACTATAATAATATATATACCAAGTTTCTCATTAGCTCATGTTTCATTTATAAATCAGCATGCAATCAAATAATGAACATGTAATTTGAGAAAATAACTTCTAGATTCGAGTTCTCTTTTGTTGGCTTAACTACAAGAATTTCAAGTTCCTAAGTTAAACTTTACCGACATAACTTGATTATTACATTTATTACCAAATAATGTGAGGAGTATTATATTTACTTTTCTCCATGTTTCTCAAACGAAATTAGTTTCTTCGTCGATTTGAAGTTTCCCAAAACATGATTAGCCTATATTCCAACATAAATACGTTTTGCACATAACCCGCATTTTCTTTCGAACCTTTAATTATAATGTAATAATATTCAATAAAGTTCCAAATTAAGGTACGAGTAGCTTCACATTTCTGTTAATTTCTATAAAGATCAGGGAAAATCATTATAGAGTGGGCAATACTATATTCTACAATACGACGGCTCTAGCTTTACTCTGATACTTAAGAAATTGATAAAAATATGTTTATATTTATGTAGACCATTTTATTTAGATGGCAAATGTCTTTGTTCTAACTATTACGAAGATAACCTAAGTGCTGCAGCTGCACAGCTGGAAAACCTGCAAATACTGATTTCAAGGGTACTCCCGCTATACTGGTATTGTCTATGCGTATTCCCGTTGAATTGTAAATTGATTAGACAAGTCAGCATTCCGTCTTACTCTTTGAGTCAGCATTTTGGTCACTTATACCCACTCAAGCACTAAGATAGATAAAAAAGCGTGAACAGTTTGTACTAGAAGCCATAACTGTGGTGCTCATGTCTACTATTTTTGAACCAAACTGCACATAATAATGTAGGTTTCACGATAAAAGACACTCGTAACCATCTCTTCCGTGTCAGACTAAAGGAAAACTTTTTACTACGCGCAATTTAGAGTAACTACGTACAATATTTATATTAAGAGTGAAAAGAAATGATCTGTACATTAATATCTCATGATTAATGTAACTTGTTAGATGTCTGACACATTCAAAATACGAGGTACGTGACGCACGGCATGTTTTCATCATCATCGCTATTAAAATGATTATGTCCCATCATAAAAAGTTTTAACTGAATCAACAGAACGGTACGCATTGAAACATAATGACAACGGGTTCAAAAGCTCGGCTTCGCATCAGGTTATAGGCGGATTTCCGTCTCTCCATGCAGCGTAGACCACGTTAAATCATCGGTGCCCGTAGTTAGCGAAAGCAGTTCAAAGCAGTAGTTAAGATGACTAGCTCACGTTTGAAAAAATATATGTCAAATTTCGATTTATTCAACAAAAGTTCACTGATACATTTCATTAGGAAAACAAATGACACATTCACAAGAAACGCAAAAAAAAGACAATCAAAGTTGAGCATCATCCCAAAACCATCATTTCAAAGCGACGAGGGTTCCATTCCATTCCGTCGAAAATACTTCAAATTACACTTCACACAAAGGAAATGGAAAAATCTTTTCATAAACAAGACAAGAAAAGCTGTCCGTGGCCGCATCGGCCAATTAATCTTAGCAAATGGGCCGTGAAGACATTAAACACAATCATAAATATTAAATGCGTTTCGGTTACCGAAACGCTATTATTTATCCTGAACGCAATCCTGAAATACCTACTTAGATGGACCACGCAAGGCCCGCGTCGTCACATCAGTGGTCGTATGGATATTTCCTCCAGATTTAAAGTCGGGTTGATGGATACCCCATGACCTTGAATTTTTGTGTTTATAAATATGCCGGCTTCCTCACAATGTTTTCCGACAACAAATCGCGTTGGTCTGTCTCTACCTAACCCAAACAAAATGCTTACTCCATTGCAAACCTATCTTTTACGTGAAAACCTATCAAATCTTCAGGGAATATTAGGTACGGTAATATTTCCGAGGCGTGATCTCCGAAGGTAGCAATGTAAAGCGAGTGATTTACGGGAGAACTTGTATACCTACCAATATATTTATGTAATATATGTTTTAACCTTTCACGAAAACAGGCATACAAAAATCTACGATCTGGATCAAGTGTAACATTCGATTTTTTATAGTAGGTAGGTACATGGGTCTGTACAGTTTGCTCTTTAGTACGTTGTTTGGATTCCATAATGGACACAAAAAACGTTCTCTTATAGTACCTATCAGATACTTTAAAATTGAATTCGAAAGAATAAAGTAAACAGAAAGAATATAAGAGTGCATAACAATATCTGCGATCGAGTTTCAGTCCAGTGATCATTAAAATAAAATGCGACGAGAATCTTGTCTAAATTAAATAAAGAAAAAGTTTCTACCTTTGTCATTACTTACTTTTTTTTATTTGTCGTCCTTCGTTATCTCTAATTTTGAAATTCAGTATTTTAATGGAGGAAGTTATGTAAAGAGCCATTAAAATAGTTTGAAGTCCGTTGAAATTGATTGAGTTTTCAACTAAAACTGATAAATAAATAGCAACTTTTTTATTTGTTAACAACTCTGAAAAGTTCTAAGTATTACTGTTTTGATTGACAAGAATACGCGTATTGTGGAAAAAAGAACGACACCTATTAGATGCTTAAAATATTTTTAATTATTTTAATGGTGACTACTTTTTGATGATACTTTTACACCGAGATCGTAAATGTAGGTCTGTAACATTGAACTAAAACACATTTTAATGAAAATGTATAGGTGACCTACGTTCTCAAGTAATGTGTTCTTATTCGTACGTGCTTCTCTTTTTAACTGACTTATAAAGGAAGTACGTTCTCAATTCGACTGTTTGCTTTTTATTTGTAAGGTACTAAGAGTTGTTTGATCCTAGTTCAGAGTCAATAAAGTGTATGAAAATACAAGTTTGTTTTGTTTTTATCCTAGCTATATTTTGACGATTTGTTTATTTAACCAGACCTGAAACAAATGGCCCAAAAATAAAACGACACAGTTATAGATATACAATTATATAATAGACATCACAAAGGGGAAACTGTTCTACGTTTGACGCAGCTAATCTCATAATATCAAAAATATGACGAAATAAGCCTTTCTCGTATAAAATGATGCTATCTTTATCCCACTAATAACCTATTCTCTTTCATTGACAAAGGCTCTATTGAACCACTAAATAGATCTACTGCGAAGTGGCAAACTAATAGGCAATTATTTCGTTGATCCGCCGGATATGAGCATCTTTACCATCTGTCTGTTTGTTTATATGGCATATTGATATAGTTTCGTATCCTGCCTGTACCCAAATTATGGCCGAAATTGCCATTTACCATCACGTGAAATCTGGCTGACAAATTACACTTTTGGGTCCGTGTTGATGTTCTCCCATCAAAGAGATTATCTGATAAGATGTAACCATCGAATGACGACGGGCGTAACCGTGTTTATAGAAACTAATTGGGTAGTTAAAGTTATAGTAAGTAATTAAAATAATCATCCAAGACTTCATGAGATGTTACTATTTTTATTTTTTCGGGGGTGCAGGAAAAATGGATATTCCCTGATATATCTATCCAAGTCAAATAAAAAGGTCTGCTTGTAATAGATAACCGTAAAACTTTTAAGCCTCTCCTTGGCAAACAGAAAAAGAAGCAAAGCATCTTATACCCTAGGCTTCGGCCAACAAACCGAGTTACCTGAAAGTTTCAAAGAGACCCGTAACAGCTGCCAAGTTTCGATAGTGACACCCGTCTAGGCCATAAATGTATGGCTTAACTTCCCACACGATAAAACTAGTAATAGGGTAATTTTATTATGTACTAGCTGTGCCCGTGACTTCGCTCGCGTGGAATAGTGACTTTGGGCAGCATTTTTTGGATATATCCTTTATTTTGGATCATTAATGCCGTCGTTTGTTTATTATTTGTATTTAAACTTTTTATAAGTTCACTTTTTGTATTTATGAACGGATTGACATGAAACAAACATTAAATGTTAAGTGAAGCTTACTAAAATATATTAGTGAAACCCGCGTCTAAATCAATTTATACATACACGCGTTATATACTGTGTCGGGGTTTTCGTAGAACTATTTAAGATAAACATTTCCATCATACATTACATAGGGTAAGTCCAGGATAGTTGCCATACTTTTTGAAAACGCTTTATATTTCCCATTTTAATTAATGGATCTGAACGTTTGTCACACATGTTAATAGATTGGTCTTTCGACTACCACTTTGAAGGAAAAAGAAAACATCACTGTTGATATTTATTAATCTATATCGATTTTCCCAGACCTCTATTTTTGAAAGTATAGATGCCCTATGGCGGATAGTTGCTCTATGCATCAAAACCAGTTATGGGATACATGCCTCATCTATAAAAAAATCACTTTTTCAGTTTGAAATTAGGTATTCGTGATGGGAAGTAAAATCTAAACACAGACATTAATTAAAAATGTTCGTAAAAAGTGTATTTTCTTTATAATCATATTAGGGTATAGATGCCTCACGAAAGAAGTTTCCTTCCTGAGGCATCTATACCCTAATGTAGTTACATCGTTTGAAAATAATGGGAATTATTTGTTTTGTATGGTTAAACATAGGCGAAAATAAATCGAGGCGTCTATCCTTTTCGTAGAGGATAGACGCCTTTTATATTCAGGAATGTGTATTCAATAAATATTCTAAAAAAACTGATTTTAGTGTTAGTATACAGTCCACTGTAACATTTGGATACAAAATATAAATTATTTAGTCACTATTTAAAAAGTTCCAGCTACTCAAAAATGCTGTAGAAAAAGAATTAGCAATTTTTTCGTCGCACCAAATCTTTCTTTGAGTATAGATGGAATGCACGACGGGTCAGGGGTTACCTCGCGGGGGGTACCGGGTAGGTGCGGGGATGTCTCTCGTTTGGCAATATCAACGACAGCAAAAACAAGCCGGGAAATCATAGTTTTTGAATTTGAGGCATCTATCCGAGCCGGGCATCTATCCTGGAATTACCCTAATATGTGTAATTCTAGCGGTTTTGGTAGCGCACGCCAGAATAGCTCAAAGATAGTAGATTTTTTCCTACTTACTTGACACTTATCGTCATATTTTGGACAATTCACACAATATCTTTATAAATTGTAGCCTATGTGTTATTCTGATGTATGAGATATATTATTGTAAAGTTTCATTAAAATCCATTCAGTAGTTTTTACGTGAAAGAGTAACAAACATCCATCCGCCCATCCGTCCATACTTACAAACTTTCGCGTTTATAATATTAGTAGGATTGTAAGCACCGTAGTCAGATGCAATTTTTACCCGACCCGAAGAACATAAGTTCCTTTTCAGTTAAATTCAGTGAACGCGTTCACTGAATTTGCGCACATTTCAAAAGCTTTGCCCGGTAATGCCTGAAAATTTACCAGGTAGGTAATAATCGTATAGTGCGTACCAATAGATAGGAAATCCATGCGGGTTTGATTAAATACAAAGTCATGTTAACGTTTCTGGTGCAATATTATACATGCCACAAAAAGAAGACTGTAAGATTCTGTGACATTGTTTATATAAATATGACTGAGTTTGTTGGTTATAAGACTCCGCTCCTGAAAATATGGATTCAATGCAAAGCGGTGTCAACAAAATTAAGTGATTTTGGGGGGATTTGATAAAATATTCGTTGCTGTAGATTTTCCAAAGGTAAGTTTCATAAGAAAAAGTATTTCAAGTAGATTCTAAAATGCTGTCGTTTAAACCATCCAGTCCTGAAAAATACTGAGTGAACAAGCAGTACAGTTCTGCAAACGGCACACATAAGGTGCTGCTTTGAAGAATATTTCTTTGCACTGCAAAATAACCGTGTTTTCACCGACTCGTGATTCAAAGCCTGTCTTTATACCATTCGTTCGTTACCTACTCAAAATTTCAACACTTTTGATCCTGTAAATGTATAAATTGTGAATTGCCATTTCGAATTCATAAATATGAAGCCAAATTCATGAGGTGCACGCACGGTACTTGCTCTACCTAATTTAAATACAGCATACTTAATCAGTGAGAGTGAATGAATAGTTTAAAGTACTCGTATTTACTTCGGTTTTTTATTGTTTTGGTAATGTCCATCGATCATTTTGTCACATAACCCACCTCTACGTTTTCTTTGAATCCACCGGGAATTGCAAAAATATAATACATTTTATTCGCAAAACATTTTTCTACGCCTATTTAATACTGTCTTTGAACCCGCAATCAAACCCTTTTTTTGCAGTAAACAGGTTTATTGGGAGTCTGTGTAAGTACCTACATGGTAAAGTCCGCACTACAGCTTATTGAACTCTGCTAAAGCTCAGCGTATATCCATGGACCTCTATAAGCCTTATTTATATCAAATATCTACAAACGATTTTCTGAGAAGGGCAAAACCAAATGTAGGTAACGTTTATATCGACTGCTCTCTGTTGACAGCTGGGTAAAGCTTAATATAATACCTACCTTTTGTACTACTTACTAGCACTGTTCCAAGGTTTTACCCGCGTTGAATATTATCCCGCAAGAGCTGTTGATTGCGGGTGAAACCGTGGGGCGCAGCTAGTTCTTCAATTAATTTAGTCTGTGATACTCTTTGTAACATCAACTATCTGGCAGTACAAGATCCGTCAAAATCGGTCAAGCTGTTTCAGAGATTGGTCGGAACAAATAGATAAATGGACAAAAACAGAAAAAAATATTGACATTTTCATAATTATGCATTTATTAAAAAGCTGTTATTTGGCAATTACAAACAGACGGTTCAATTTTATTTATGTCCATAGGATAGTTAGTTTTTAAATACTTACATTGCAAAGCGCATACATGCATTTAAAAATATAAATATGTAATAACATTTTAATTTAAACTACATTTATGTCATCTGTATGTAAGCCACAAGCTTTTCAATCAAAGGAATATATTATACGAGTACATTGTACGATAATATATGATTAGAAATTCCGAAACAAACAGAAACCGCTACGTCTGGAATTTTGATCAGCCCAAACAAGCGAGTATGGAACTCGTTAGGAAATTCAGCGAGCTGATTTGGTTGCAAATTGATACACATCGTGGCTTGAAATTCCAAAAACTGGGATATTTAAACGAGCCTATCAATGGCAGTAAACATTAGAAAGTTTGTACCCTGCTCTCCCGCGGCCTGTTTCCAATGTAGTGACCCATATAGAATATTATACATTCGAGTACATTCACATCATACACTTTCAAAAGGCAAATAAATCTAATTATTTCAATTCAGAGTTGCCCATCGTAAGAGATTTATCAGCATTTGGATTATTCCTTTGTTTATCCATAAATCAGTCTACACAAAATTAATATCGTGTTAATCCCTGTTTCCTGAACGATTGGAACGATTTGAACAGTTATTTGGGGAGATAACTTATACAGAGTTTGAGTATTTGGTTCGTGTAACTTATTTAATGTGGAATAACATGCCATGAACTGCCATGTTTGCCCAAATTGTGGTTGTATTCCGCAACTTCGATGGTATCCCGTGGTGCGCAAAACATTTCAATACGATACTAAACTCCCAGGCTTTTAAACCAGAGTGCCTTTACACCATATCTTCGATAATATTGAAACTTCAATAATAGAAAAGCGATTTTCTATATATAACAAAACAGCATTTTTATTTAAATTGTTTAACTGTCCTGAAGTAATCTTCAGTTCAATTTTAATAAGATACTGTTGTAAAAACATTACTAGCCTTTCGGTTTTCTATTAGGTTTCTAAGTGACAGAAGTAATTTATAAAGCTATCTAATTCAGTTTTAGTTTAGTTTGGTACATCCAGAGTAGATACCACTGTTTGAGATATCGTAAGTCATAACCCTGAAACTTAGCTACTTTTTAACCGAAAACTTTCAAAAACAGTGTTCATATTCGCGGTTTGAAATTGTTTTTATTAAAACCACCCAATTCTGTTAAGATTGCATAATTACAGTACCTAACTTTAATAATTGTCTGAGACTAAAACTAAGATTTATATTAAGATACATAGTTCATTAGTTCATTATCAACGAATCCATATTTTGAAAATAGAGCAACTGAACATTTCGTTTGTATGAATGCTATTATAGTGAACCTAATTCGTCTGAAAATTCTAGTATTATATTTGTACAGTTGGTTTTACATAATGTGCTGCGTAAATTCTATGAGTGCTTACTATAGTAGGTAAGTATACGTATCTATTACATTTGGATGTAGGTATGTCGCAGTTCAACAGGTGGTTTCTATTTATATTGTCTAAACTAATAATTGGGTATAAGAGAATCCAATCTTCTCTTTATTAGGCATTCCATTTAGCTTATGAATTCATTTATATTTAAAGTTTAATAGAATATCTAAAATTGATCACAGTTTTCACATTAATATTGTTTTATTTGATCCTAGAGACTTTCAATCATCTATGAAAGAAAGAGTATGGGCACGTTACAAGCAGCCCAAAATGAGAACAATTTAACAAGTTTCAAACACTTGTTAACTTTTAGCAGATCGCACTCATGTAAAATTCATCCCTCGTTTCAGCAAGCACAACAGATAAGTTCTTGATTAGCGCAAGCTCCCAACTTTCCTTTTAGAAGGTTCCTGTATATTGTTTCATCGGTTACTGTGTTAGTATAATATAAGCGCTTAGTATTTGGCAATCATTTTGAAACTCTACATTACTAATTTTGAATGACTGATATTTGATATCATGTTTTGTAATGTGAAAAAGCACAATCATTTATTCGTAACTCATTAACTGTTTATGTCTTGGAACATTTAGGTTGAACTTATTTACCAATGATTCGAATTACTATAATTATGGCCTGCATTTACAGTATTATGTTTGAACTCGATGTATAATTCAGCGTAAAGTGTATGCTCATATCTGCATAATTTAATTCGCTAGAAACCTATTTGCATCTTGCCACTGGTACACTTTGTTTATCGCAACGTACCATCTTATAAAATCACTTTGATAGCATACTAATTGCATTTTAAGCTCTCTTCAATTGATGGTGTTTTTGGCCTACTTCCGAATCGTTTGTAGCATTAACATTTCGAAATTTTACGTGTCTTGGGAAAATTGTAAACAATAATGATAGTTATCAGACATAAAAGTATGTCCGTTGAATATAAAGTAAATAGTGAAAAAAAATCTGATTTCTTAAGCTATTATTCAATAACATATTGATTCAATAACAGACAAAGCCGAGCAGTAATATACTTTTTACTTTTATCAGGGCTCTCCAAAAACCCAATTGAATAAATACCCGTCCCTTTCATTTGAAGAACATCCAAAATTGTTGGTAGGGCATTCACAAAATTCACATTTCTTTTCAGTGAGTTACAGTTAGTAGCGGCACGACAATGGGAAAGGGTTCTGTTATTTAATATAAGAAGCTGTGAAAAGCGAGATTTCCCTGTTGGCCAGAGATACGGCGCAATGTTTTGCTTGTGTATTTTGTTTTGAAATACGACTTTTTCTTAAGGTGCTATTAGAAACAAATAATCAAAGCAAACATCTGATAAACCGACAACAGTTACAACACTTTGACTACAACACAATAAAGGTAGACGTAGTATATCTGTGTGCGGTCTCATTAAAGTCATTCACTAAAACGATCGTCAACATCATCCAAAACCATTAACAACCCACTGCTCGAAATAGGCTCCACCAAAACAATACATATATCAACACCACACATAACAGTGACATTTATAACACATCAGAGGACCAAATAAAAGTAGTAAGTACCTAACAACAATGAGTCACATCACAGTATTATCTCAAAACAACAAACTAAATGAGACACAACCATTACGAATAAATTGGCAAAAGAGAAATATCAACATTCTGGGGCCACTTAACTTTTTGTTAGATTACGAGGGATTGAAATCCACTAAACTTTGTAAGGGTTGATGTAGGGACAATTTTTTATAAATGTACATTTCTGAATCACAAAGCATCAATCGTACTTATAAGTATATTTTGTGTCAAGGTAAAGCTTAATAATTATAATGTGTGTATGCACGGAGTGAGCATACCTCATTACTTTAGAAAATTATATAAAAACAAAGAAAGGTAGGTACATATGTAACGGCTTATTATAAGTAGGTAACCTTGTAACGTTCGATGGCATTCATTAGAACATTTCAGGCGCTTTCAGGATTCAGAACAGTTTGTCTTGTTTATAATTAGCCATGTCAGAAATTCTTGGAACCTATTTCTATTGAAATCGATTGATCGAGTGACTTTTCAAAGTGTGTCATACATCCTTTCAAATGTTCATCTTATTATCATATCCAAAACGCACGATTTTTATTACATATTTTATTCTTTGAGACACTTTGATATTATAGTCTCTTCTGAAAAACTTAGCGAATTTTTACCCTAACAATTTATTGTATTAATTAATGACTTGCTGACATACGTATATGTTACAGGATAAATAAAGCATCCGTAAAATCAAAATGATCAGATTTGATACAACGGCATTAATTATGCATGCAAGGATTCATTAGAGTTCCGTTCCTTTAAAATAATGATCGATAAATTGTTTAGAATAAGCGATCCGGTTAAGTAAGTTCGTTTTACCTGATAGATGAATATCCATACTGGTTGAAAATTATACGAGTATAATAATATGGTAAACCGTGAAAAATATTAAGGTATTGCACATGTTGATTTTAGACACAACAGCTCTTAGTGTTTATATAGAAACGAGTTGTGAGAAGTGGTTCTCTTCATATCGACAAAATGGCTCAAGGGTAAACAGTTTTAGCGAAAAGTAATAAAAATACAATAGGTAGGTACCTACACAACATTAAAAGTGCATCAAAACATATAAAAATATGTTTTATTCAAAAGCTCGTTTGAGACTATACTATTTAAGTCTGTTTTGAATACTTTAGTTTGGACAGAATATCAGAAAATACGAAAGAACTCTGGAATGTTGGCGAATAATAAAAATTACCCCCGGAGACTCCGAAACCACTTTTTGTCCGAACTTGTAGAGTTAGACAAAACTATACAATCCACAAAATACAATATTGATATCGATACATAATAAGTTTAAACTTGACCATATTAAGTATATCTTGATTCAAATGTGATCTGATGTTTATCTCACCCAGCGTCAGAAATAAAGTTCATAAACTAAAATTTGCCTACTGAAAAATCACGCTCTCAAAAGTGCTATAAACAAGAAAATAGATTCATGCGAATGTTCTGTGGATACCCTGAAACTTACGCCCGCTTACTTCTGTTACAATGTATAGGGGGAGTAGTAGTAGAATGTATAGGGTGGTATCAGATGAACATGCATACATACATACATATCCTTCAAACACATAACCCTCCGTTGGCTTCGCCGTAGTCGGTTAAAAAAGAAAGTGCGAACCCCCAGTAACATTCGATGAGGCGCCGACAGGCCATAACAAATTCGGAGAATTTTTAATTCAAAGCAATAACGATTATTCACAAGCATTTTTCGTCATAACAAGAATGTTAAATCGACGATAAATTTACAATATCCGAAATTAATTGATGTTGCTCCTTTGAAAAATTAATTGGCTTTGAAGCAGAAATGATATACAGTGTAACGATTATATTTTGACGGTACCGGGCGCCGCCACTTTCATCATATTTTTGATATAAATATATCTACTAACACACACTTTATTACAATATTTGCCAGTAAGATTTATGTATTAAAATTTTGTAAAAAAATCTTTATAAATATCCATTTGAACAGACAACAAAGTTGAAAGCAAAAATGGTTAGACCAATTACTGCATGTTGTACATATATTTTCTACGCCGTGTTATTGCGGCGATTGAACGCTGAAAACTCAATTTAATGAGCATCGAGCAAAAAACATCGAGTGTACGAACGGCCTTAACGCCTCGTTAACCTGTAAACTAGTAGACGTAGAAATAGCCACACGAGTTATTTAAATTTTAAATTAAAAATGCACGAGGAAACTCACCACACGAGTGCTTATTTTCGTTTTCATCATTTTCACCTTTGCGGCGACCGGTGGCCGCGGTGCGCACTCGGACGGGAAGGTAGGTAACCGTAAATGTATAATTATAAAAGTGTGAGGAAGAATATGTTTTTATTGCTATTGTCACTTCACTTGAACTCAATCATTACCTACTACAGTATTAAAATTGTAGATCATGTCCCGCTTACCATTCTGCCCACCATTATTTTGAGTTTAACGAACTGGACAGTTTAACCCGCTCGTGTCCAGTAGTGGAATAACCCAATAAATCAAATCCTATTTCTAAAAAAATACCTAACGCACGCGTCCTTCACAGAAACCGATCCCATTACTCCCCTATGACCGATCTCCTAACAATGCCGAATCATATTTGTTTTATAGCGTGGCCTTGCCGATAATTCGGCCAGTATTGACCCTGACACATCATTACGGTAGTGAGTGATCAATTTCTGCTCAGCCGTAAAATTCTCACCAGTTATTATAACGCCGCGTGCTGGCTCGTAAAAGTATTCAATAAAATGTCGTGCGCATGTTTTTGGGGGATATACCTAATATAACATAATAAAAAATCAAATTAAGTCTGAATTGATTTATTTTAGTGCGCAGGCTCTACAACGCTCTACAACTGTAGGTACTATATAATAATCATATTTAGATAATAATGTATATAATAATTTGATAATATTGTATCAAAAATAATGTACTATATTGTACTGAGTTTCGATTTGTTAATTTTTCAGATTTAATATAACCCTCCTTTGACAGTTGAGTAAATATTGATGGTCATTTTGGTTGTTTATTGAGTATGATGTAAATATATTATTTCATATAAAAAATATGTGTTGATTGAAGAGCTGTTTTTGTATTATTACAACCAATTGTTGTCTTCTACGCATAAAAAGCTCTAAAACTTTGAGACGACATTTAAATTATATGAAATAATAGATCAGTCTGAATCAAAAGGTTGGTACATTCCACGCAGTATACTAAATAGTATAATTCCACTTAAATAAGGATGAATTATTATTCTCGAAGCAAACTTTTAAGTGATAAAAGTTAAAAACAACTAATCTTAATCGTAAACAAAGTTGTTCTCTTTTAGTTTGTAATGAGCTTGAAGACAATAAATTAAGTCCATTTGTTCAAAGAAAGCTCTAAATAATGAACGCCAAATATTTGTAGAAGTGTTTATTTTGCGAAGAATTTATACTTGTTCGGTACTTTGCAAATATTTGGCGGCTCTTTGTAATTACATTTTATTTCTTTAGTTTTAATGTTATCTAGTTTATCTCTATATTTGGTTCTGAAAAATATTTAACTTAACGGTCATAAACTAGCATTGTCTGGTTTCCATTTTGTTAAACTGAAATCAAACTAGAATTTGTTAAGTTCTCATACCAAATATTGTGATGACATAAAAGTATTATCTTTGTGGGTATAACTACAAAAGTGTTTATATGGGGGGTATATTTGTGGGTATAGTTATACTAAAACGGGTTACGTAATATTCTCAAAAAAAACATAATGTTAACAAACAATCCTTCATTGCATACCGATCCATTTAAAATTTCAACATTACAAATAATTCAGCTCTACAATCTAAAATAATTTCTGAAACAATCTGTTTAGCCAAATCTTTGCAAAGGATTCGTATTTCGCATTAGTGACGGGAAATTCAATCAATCTTTATTTAAATTCTTAATTAATAGGTTCCAGTACGTACGTACATGCTCTTATCTAATAGGCACACTTCTAATGATGCTTTCAATACATGAAATACCCCGAGAATGTTCTCATTTATCTCATTATAACTAGACGTCTAATTAAATGTGACTGACGACTCTAATTCTTACTTAATGGAACCCCTTTTACCAGCCTGTTAATTTGCAGTCAGGGTCATACGTGTTGATTATCTGCAAAAAGCCTAGGTATTCGTCTTTGGCACGCCTTGGTCTTATGACGGCATCAGCTTACATATAAGCTGATATAAGCTCGCCATAGCGAGCCCTGCTGTAACTTTAATGATATCACAGTTTATACTTTATATCTAAATCGTAATACAGTCAGTGACTTACAGATTTTAGGACAGACTATTTTAATCTTATTATAATTTATGTTTAAATCTTGGAGTAGTGAATACCGGCCCTAAACTTGATGTTTCGTTTATGGGTAGGTACATGGTTTTCATTAACTTCACAGCTCACTGTTATTAACTTTTTACCGGTAAACTGCCAGTTCGTAATGTTTGGAAAAAGTTGCTAAGTTTGAAAAAAAAAACTAGGTGAATACTTATTCTGTCAAAAGTATTGATTTACTAAAACAAACATACTTCAATCTATATCAATAAAAGAAAGTCGTGTTAGTTACGCTAACTCAAGAACGGCTGAACCGATTTGGCTGAAAATTGGTGCGGAGATAGCTGAGAACCAGGAGAAGGATATATGATAGGTACTATTTATCCCGTTACCACGGGAAAAATTTTGAAACTGGGAATAATATATCTAATAAAATCGGGTTGTACAGTTGACTACTGTCACTCATTTTGAATCATAATGATAATGACAGGACAACGTCTGTCGGGTCAGCTAATTATTCATAAAATGTTCTAAGATGTCAAATTTGTCGCGCCTTATTGAATAGAAGAAAAGAAAAAGAAAAAATTAAGTATCTAATATGTCACCGTTATGCTAACTTTTACGCTGTCACGAACTATACCGTACATTGTCAACGGCAAAAGGGCAAATAAAGGCAAAAGTAATACATTTGGGATTCTATTATATATACGCGTCTCATATTATATTGAAATGTTCATTTCCACGAAGTTCTCTATAAGGCTCTGAACCTGTAGAGGTACCTTCCTATGGGGTAAGATATTAACTTACTGAAAGAGTTACAGAGACAGCTGTCAGCTCGGTACAAGAGTTACTAGATTTTTTATAGCTTGACTGACGATTTAGGTATTCCAGTAAGCTTTACACGTTGTGGTTCGTGAAAAGATTATCATTAGCGTATACGCTGGTACGTCGCAAGCTCTGTCAGCTTATTTATTCTTCCATTACTGGAGGTAGGTATCTCTAGAATGCACCTCGGAGCCTGATTTGCGGTTTCCCTCATCCAGTCACTGTCAGCCGGCTTTTGGAAGCCTTCACTAGTTTCCACTAGAACTTGCTTAACACTATGGTTTGCCGGTTCTTTGAAAAACTTGTCGGCTCATTTCATACAATTAGTATTTGTGACGTTTTTACTAACTTTCGGAGTAGCTCTATTGGTCTCCTGGTGAGTTTTGATCTAGACGAAAATAAATCGAATTGTTTCATAGCGCTAAAGTGTAGTATGTAAGTTTTATATAGCCTCACAATATATTGTGTGAATTACTTACTCAGCGAGTTGCTGGCGAGCCATGACCATTATATTTTTAGATACTTACATCAAAAGACCGAAAATGACGTAGGGGCCTAATTGGTGAATAACAGCAGGTGATGAATTTATTTCTGGCAGCGACATTTAGAAACACTTATACCTATTAGATATTCATTCTTTAGATGTTGTATGAGTATACTTTTCGAGAAACTATCCTAGTGATACCTATAACTTGCACTTTTTTTTACTATGCTTGTTGCATTTTTGCTTGTTTTTTGTTAATGTCCTGCCACATAGAAAGTAGTACTATAATTATGTTGAACGTATGCTGAATATACTATAATAATGTTGTACAACATGTTGAATGCTTTTGTATAAAGTATAAAAATAATTAAGTCTGTAACTCCCCCACTGCTGGGCAAAGGCCTCCCCTCACTTTCGTAAGGAGGATTAGGCCATAATCCACCACGGGGGACTAGTCAGGGTTGGTGGATAGAATGCCTCCGAAATAATTACCGGGCATGTTCGTTTCCTCACGATGTTTTCCTTCACCGAAAAGCGAGTAATAATACCACCACCGCTTCCGCTTTGAATAAGTGATAGGTTTTATTTTAATTTAGCTTTAAAATGTTTTTGCCTATTTCAATTACCCCAGTTAAATCATACCTAATGTAATTTATCTTTTTTCATACTTTCACTGTAATTTGGAGTACCTATTCAATGAAGTGGCTCGACACTAAATTCATTATTCTTGACGTGAAAGGGCTCATTATTATTTTTTGATTTATAGCCTAGCAAATAAATGATCTGACATCTATTCAGCATTTTTAGATTTTTTCGGCGCACGTTACCAGAGTGGAAACCATAGGGAGTGAAGTGATTAGTGAAGTGTTAAGACTACAGATTAAACGAACTCATTCCCCATATAACAATTATTATATTCTATTGTCTTGTAAAGCGTATTGTGTCTAAGTATGCATAATGTTATGAATGATAGTACCTACTATGTTATGTCGATTGGAGAGAACATTGCACAAATTTGTATAATCTGTATATACTGGTACCTACACTTTTATTTTTTCTATTAATTATGAATATACGTGTGTAGTTCGTGAAGTACGCAGACATCAGACTTACCACAAAATATTTAAACTAGAGTTGAACAAATGAGTCTAAATATCTTCTTCACAAATCGACGTCTAACCTTCGCTTTTCCAACTCAATAACAAATTCACATGTAAAATAATTAGGAATGCCAGTTTTGTGTAAGAAAACTCGAGTGATAGACGTGGGTTTTTTGAATGAAATTGTAGAAATATCTGTTTAACTCTGGTTTAAATTTGTGTGGTAAGACCGCTAGTATCGCTACCTAGCCTGTATAATATACGCCTACAAAAACACACACGGAAGATTGAACCCAAGTTTGCAAATAACTTGCCACCCCATAATTGAAAGTGTCTAACTATGACGGGATGTTTGCTGGAACTGTAGTGGTTTAATTTGATGGGTGGGAACTTGACGTGGGATCACGCTTATATTCATTGCATACTGCAAATAAAGGATTGGCATTATCTGTGCTAATAAATTATTATCTTTATTTTTTGACAGCAATTGTTCCCACTGTCATCAACCCTGTTGATCTTAATATATACTTATATATTCGTAATGACGAATATACTCGTATATATTTAAGTGAACTAATTAGCGCCAGAGGACGGATTCATTAATAAAAAGATCATAAAGAGACAACCGCGCTGCAATGCCCGAAGTACCGAGGTAAGTATTTGGAGAAATAATTGCAAGTCCTTGGAACTGGAAGAAGATACGTTATTTACAATAACGCCCAAAATTTTGCACTGATTCACGTTGTTCTTAGCTAGGAGATTTAAAACAATCTTCCTTTGTTTTGATCCATAAAATCTTAAATATGAAACACTTGCCAACGATAAAATTTTAATGGCCATTAAATGCGAAGAGGAATCTCGATTGCGAATTGAAACCAAATAATAATATGTCTGTCTGTAAAACCGGCAACCCGGCACAGATTTTTTTTATAGGTAACTACAGTACAGTCATCTTCAAAACTGTTTAATAAACGGATACTACATTAAGATACAATTCCCGACCGTCAATGCAACCCGATAAGATATGAAAAACATAAATCCATCACATTAGTGAGACATTATACTCGTACGACATTATATGCGTCAAATTCAAGTTTCATGAGTTAGTTAACTTTTGAATGTACAAATACGTTGAATTTAATGTAAGTCTTCTACATTTGGCCATCTTTGACAGAGCGAGTGAAAGTATGTATACCTGGTAAGCATTTTTGATAGCCAGGAAGGTTATCATTAATCCTCCAGGATTTGGGTTGCCACAGAAAGTAATTACTCAGACGTGGCAAATATCATAATAATATGATTAGTATGTTTTTTCCGTTTATGCTTTATGTGATATGTTTATTTATCCAGTAAATATTGTAATATACTATAATACATGCTCAATATGTGCTCAATATGTGCTTAAGTGCACAGCAGAATGAATAGGTCCGCGCCAAATTCAATGATTCGTTAACCTAGTTATACTAACGCGACTACAATCTTGTTACTGAGACCTTTTCAGGAAACTAAATTTACTGAAGGTTACCTCCGTTTAGCGCCTACCTTTGTATTTTCCTCATTCATATTGTGTATTCTGTATGTCCTACAAACTCACGTGAATTTATTTTGAATTCGATAGGAGTTTTCTAAACTTTTCTTATTGACTGACAGACATACATACAGCTATGATATATTGGATCGGATGTAGACTAAAAAAAACGGATGTCTTGTCAATACTGACCGATTAAACTAACACTGCAGCATCAAGATGAAAAAAAGTGTTATATTAATCTTAAATTTCTTTGTACATTGAACATTCAAACCATTAACTCCTATAATCAAGTATGGTTCTTAGATTTATGTATTTTTAAATTTGTATCTCTAGCTTCTGACCTATATTGATAATTAGTACATATAGGTACTACTGGAGGCGGCTCCATTTTAATCGGTAATGACTATTACGAGTATTAAACTAATTAAATTAAGTGATAGTAGAAGAACGTTAAACGCGTGCTACTTACACTCGAAATAGATAGGTACCATACATTCATAAATATATCTAAAACTTCCCTATTTAATACGGAAGAAGGTTTAAATTCCAGTTGAAAGTCAAGATTCGCCCAATTTACCCCGTTTTACGGTATTATAAAAAAATTAGACTTCTATTATCGTTAGGTTAAAGTGTGCGGGTCATATTATTTTATAAATGTATGTGCAGAATGGAATGCACTTCACATTCAGATTTAAGATTTTTTTTTATTTTTTTTTCACACGCTTCTGATTTATTTGTTTTTTAGCGGTAGGTAGCACCTACCAACTTATTGATCTAACTAAAGGATCATTTAAATTATGGCCGAGCATCAATAAATGCCTCTTAGCGGCATTTAAGTATGCTGTAATATTTAGTTACACGCATAAAGTAATACTCGTAGTGCCAACTTACATTTAATTAGGTATACCAAACAACACAGAAGGTTGGAATATTCAGTGAAATAGGCACCTAAGGTTTTTTGTTATGGTATTATTAGTTACATTGTTTGCATTCTACTGATAAATGATTTCTGTGAAGTCTTACAAGTGTGCTAATACAACACGCAAGAATTACAAAAAAAAAACAAACATAACTAGGAATATAAAGGCCCAAAAGATAGAACACAAAAACTCCTCGTGTCATTTGTCGTGGTATCTAAGATGAACAGTGATTTTCCGGGACAAAATATGCCGCAATTTGTCAACGCAATGAGGCTCAAATATTTTCCCGCCAACCATAAATGTCCAAGAGGATGACAAGTATTGCAGGATAATTACACTTTTTAACATAATGTTATGTGTAGTAACATTAAGTAAGCGCTCGTTGGCATAGTTTGACTGAGAGTCCCATAGTCAAGCAATGGTCGAGCAGCACACACTTAGCTGGGTGACGATTTATTGGCATAATAATCTGAGCGCTTCGATGCTTCGAGAAGCACGTAAAGCCGTCTATCGCGGTGGCTATCGATTTAACTACAGTTCTTTGGGCAACCTAACAAACTTAACCAAAAGACGCCACTGCCACACATTCGAGATCGATACAGTAATAGAAAAATAATTTGAACCCAGAATGGAAGTTTAAAAACCTCTACAAATTGCAGTTAGTCTATAAAATGTTAGTGATATAAATTATATACCATTGAGGGAAAGCTAGGAGGCAGGATAACGTTACAAATTTGTCCTCCAGAGACTTAACCGCTTTCCGTAAATTCATCTTAATTGATAATTTATTGGCCGGATACAACGCGAACATTTCCAACCGGCTTTATTGCGATGTTCCGGAATAAATTACTTATCAATGTAAATCGATTGAGCAGATTTAGTAGATAGAGATACAGATGGAATATTAAAAGATGCTGCCCTTACTCTAAAGTATATCTATGTTGATTTGTATTTAATAATAAATTAGGTAAGCGTAAAGGGCGAAGGTTGTTTGGTAGCTGAAGGAACAATGATTTATTTCATCTAGTTGTATTCGGAACGCTTACTTAAATTTTTATATCAATTTGCTCTGATTTCATATTAAATTTAAGTAGGTACCTATTTAAAAAAGTAGTAGTAAGTAGGTATAGTATAAAAAAATATTTATTCGACCAAATGTATAATTTTTAGCTGTATAAGGACGCTATCGTATTGTAAATTAACATTTATGAATCACGAACGCTGTGGTATAATAAAACTCTCGAATATAATACCTGCCATCTTCATTTGTTTTACTTGCAGTCGTTATTTTCGTAATGAAGAGACCGTTAGCGGATCTCGACACTTTGAATAACGTTGATAAATCGTTATAACAGTTGACAATTGTTTACGACAATAAGATAAACCGTTAACTATTAAGCGGGACAATAAAATATGCGAATGTCTTGGTAAGATTTAAAGCGAAGATATGTTCTATTGTACCTACCGTTTCATTTTTATGTTCAAGATGTAACAAATAATCCTAATGACTCAGTTAATGGATATTTTTTTAATAATATTATTGCTACCAGTTAATCATACTTGGATGCGAGAACTGTAAACTTGAATAATGTTGATACAAAGTAAGTCTTGCGTGCTACACTGCCGACAAAATTTTGCTAACCGTTAGTCTGTATAAATTTATCATCAATATTCATCAAAAAATATGTAGGTACCTACTGTGTCGACTGAAATTCGTCCCGGGCTGTCACGCGGCTGTCAAACCCCATCACTAACGTCCGTAACAAACAAACGAGAAATATCCGCCAACGCAGAATCCGTCAAACATCGTACTTACTTATTTTTTGTGTCAAGAACATCCAGCACTTAGTAATCCCTTCCGTTGCGGCACATCGGAAAAACGATGTGAAGACTCTTAAGCTGGGTCGTGGCTAATTAAGTAGGTAGTACAGCCACAATGACCAGTCCCAATTATTCTTCCGCAAAGTAGGGACTTTTAATGTCACATATAAAAAGTAATTAACTCAATTCTTAGGCTTTGAGAACAGCAATAAAAAGCGTGTTAAGCTTGACATATGAATGACAACGTTCCTTGTTGAGTATACTTAAAACGGAGGAATGCGCTTGGTTCCGATCTTGCTCTACAAAAAGAATCGACGACCTAATTATATTTTGTAGTCTTGTATAAGATATTATGTAAAAAGAGAGATTACGAAGACGGAACAGGACGAGTGTAGTGAGTACAGACTAACAATGAAAGATAGATGCAGGGGATGATAAAAAATGGTTTTAAAATTGTGACGCTACTTGTAGCTGTGTCTCAATGTAATACTCAATGTAATCCAATGTAAGTACTTTGATGTTATATCTTCGCTTTATCAGCACCCAACAAGAGTCGTTTTTACAAGCTACTTTCAGGCTGTTATAATATTTATGAAAGTGACAACAAGGAAATGCTTCCAACGCAAATTATTTATGTATTGTTGCGGATGAATAAAATCGTATGTTTTCTGAAAATTCCGTATTGTATGTAGTTTTCTACGGAGAAAGCAGGGTTATAATCAAAGCTAGTCTAAGAAACCGCAATCTAGAAAAAAATAACAAATACTAAAAGTTACTGCGCGAATGCCATAAAATTAAAATAACCTCCGAATAAGACACATTTACAGGAAAAGAAAGCAAATACATTTTATAGCCAGTGTTCTCGCTACCAAAATAAAAATAAATAGAAATTATTTTCTATTTATATTTATTTTGGCCGCGGATGACCGCGACTTGAACCTGTGTTAGAAACGAAAAAAAAACCGGCCAAGTGCGATTCGGACTCTTATCGGGGTACCTATAAAAATGGCAAAAAATCAGGTTTGTTGTATGTATTGTTATATTCTGTATTTTTTATTAGTTGTTATAGCACCAACAGAAATACATCATCTGTGAAAATCTCAACTGTCTAACTATCACGGTTTACGAGATGCAGCCTGGTGACAGACGAATAGACAGACAGACAGACGAACGGACAGCGAAGTCTTAGTAATAGGGTCCCGTTTTGCCCATTGGGTACTATGGAACCCTAAAAACCGTGAGGTAAAAATAAAATGTTGCCTATTATAAAAACTTTACGAAACTAATAAGCAGCTGCTAATTTACGCAACAAAGTTTGCCAAAGTGCGTAGGCGTACCTCCAGAAACAATGTAAACCACTTGCCAAAAAACCCAGTTTATGCCGACAAAATCGGATTTCGCCATACCCTTTACCCTGCACTCTCGCAATAACGGTTACCCATCGGCCACAGGTCCACATCCTGCCCTTTTGTAACCAAGGTTAATGACCACTCGGGACTGGAACATTAGAGGAAATATGATATTCTATAAGTGGCTATTATTCATCCTAATAAAGTAGGTAATGGTTAAAGATTTTTATTAGTTATCAACTTCTAAAATTTACTCTATTCAAGAGGTTGGTTTCTAGTGCAGACTAAAACAATTATTACAAAGTATTATTAGAAGTAACTCATTCAATTACAGTAGGAATTGTATCTCAATTGTGGGTAAATACTGGTAGCACCTCTTATTACATTTAAATGAAAGGCAATTGTTCTTGAAAACTTTGTGTGCGACGATAAACTCCCGTCGCAAATAGATACTTACATAGGTATTTTTAATTTACTTATTTCTAGCTCAAGGCTAGCTTTTGATATTTTTATCACATTCAACACTGATAAATATACAACACATGCATTGAAGGTAGGACACGCCCACGAAGAAATCAGTGATGCTGAAAAAATATTATTTGTGATAGTAACCCACAGAACAAACAACACGAGCACAAACTAAATGTGGGTCGACTTCATTATTTGAGTTTATTTGGCGACAACGTAGAATCCTAAGGTGAATGACACTTCACTAAAAATACTCGGTTCTCTTACGATATTTTTAGTGGGCTAATGGAGATCCAAGAATGCAATGATAAGGTTAAAGATAATCCGGCAGGCAGTTTATACTAAACGTACAGCTTATAATGGTTATGTAAGTGCCTAATGATAGATGGGCTTTGACACACCAGTAGATAAATGCCTTATGATTAATTATTATGATTTTAGTACTAGTTTTGGTTTGGACAAAATGCGATTTAATATCTTATTATAATTTCAAGCAACTTACTCCAATTCTAGTTTAAGAGAAAAATTCGGTTTGAGCTCCAATTACATTTTTAATTAAAGCGTTACCGATAACGCTTGATTATCAGGAGTTGGAACTCAGTTGACAATAATAATATGACCGGGATTGCCTTGAAAATAATTATTTTCAGTCACGGTCCTAACAAAATGAAATTCAAATTCATTGTTATGCTGGTACTACGATCGTGGGCGCTTTCAGACATAAATAATATTTAATAAAATTAAATTTAATAAAAGTTATTTCATTGAAACTGAGATACCTATCGGACGCTCTAGAACATTTCATAACCATTATGTTATCCATCTAGTTCATTTGTATTTATCTGACAAATGTATGAGCAATTCAAAGTAATGGAATATAGAATGCAGACATGTGTTTGATATTGCACTCGGCTCTATTTTCATTTGATAGTCATAAATATTAATGAATTAAAACGATTTTTGACAACATTCTTAATTTTGAGGAAAGAATTCCCCCTCAATTTTAACTTTTTAAACAATGAAGAGCTGCGTAGGCGTTCTATGAGAATATAACAACACCTGACATTATTTACAACCCACGTATTTCTGCACCCACGTGCAAAATTATTGAGAAGAGAACTAAACTGATAAAGAATATGTATATTGAAAATAACTCACAGTAAAAATAGCTGCGATATTTTTCCAACATTACTCAGTATAGGTACTAGTGTTAATTGCATAACCACAGGCCCCGCCGCGGGGCGCGCATGTCTATGCAAAAGCATGCAGTGGCGGTATGAGAAACGCTAGTTATGCATAATTTACGACGGGAATATTGTGCCGTTTACCCCGCATACTTTTATAGCCTTCTTGGAAAGGGATGGTAAGTAGGTATTTGTTATCTGCTAAGAAATAGTTTTCTATGATTGACCACCTTTGAAGTAGGTCGGATTGTGAGAGTTTTATTTTTAAAAAGAGACTGTCACTACATTAATCTGAGCAAACGTTGGAGCCGGTTGACCCTCGGAGTGTCAGACAAATCCTCACACTAAAGTCTGGCGTTATCTCATTCAACAAACGAGTAATAACAATAACTGGTGGTTCTGCGAACAGTAGACCTCGCGATCAGAGGGGAGCATAACCAATATCATGGTGATAGGCATACCCTCTTTATGCCTCCATTTGCTCACAACTTTAACACCTTTTTTCACCAAAACTTCTTCAGAATGCAGTGCCTAAGATTTTCACCATATTTAATAACCCTCGGCCAATAAATGGCGCTATAGCAAACTTTCCCCCCTTTTTGCCCCGTTAACCCCAACTTTATTTTGTTTTTTCACAACAACTTGTTCAGAGATTTCCACCAAATATTATAACGCTAGGTCAATAAATGATTGTCATCACAAGATTATTATGTTTGTTAGGTACATCTTGGAGCGTCAGACATACTTACTATTATTTAATAAAGTGGACTCAACCATCATCATTTAACTAAATTCATTATTCACTATAGTCTGTATTCTGAAGCGTAACATTTCCCTGCATTTTCCTTATTTTGTCCCGCAATCCACTTGTGGAGGTTAATATTAATTTAGGAGTAAATAAGGGTCCCGTCTATATATACCCTTGAATGGAACCGTACCACCGTAATAAAAAAACTTTCAGGAAAACAATGCTTTCGTGAGCCCACGCGTACGCTGAAAGAGGTCAAATGTAAAAATATTGTTGCTAGTCTCAAGTACGGTTAGTATATACCTATATACCTACGTAGTAAGTTGATCAATATAACATGTTAATAGGAGATATGATAAGTATATGTTTAAGAACAAGTGAAATGTGAGAAGTGAGAACAAAGTGCGGAGAGTAAGAGCGGAGTGAGAGTGTAAAGGGGCACGATGTTGTACACGGTTTTTAGTGCCACATATCGAGTGACATTTATTTTTCATAACATAATCCCTGCCTAAGTAGTATTAAATAATTGACAACTAACTAAATTAGCTTACTTTGGATACTATGTTCCCAAGTAAAAAACGTAGGACACTTTTGCAGTCTGCTATTTAGAAATAAATAATAACTTTCAGTGCCTGTTCCGTCAGACAAAGCGACATTTTAAAACTTCTATAAGCCAAGAATAATGACTTGACCCGAGTTCAGAAATTCATTGAACTTTTAAGAGTCGGCGATCCTGTTACATAAGATCAAGGAGAACAGCGCAAATGTTTCCGAATTATCTAGAGCGTACAAAAAGGTTCGGTTATTTATAATAAACTTCTTGCTGGTGAATGATTTTATCGCCACGTTCTCTTTTGGTATAGGTAATGACGGTACCAAAAGTGGTTTAGAAGTGACAATAAACTAACTGTAAGATGTGTGGTATTACTCGTATAATTTCGAGTATACCTATTAGCTTCTAGTTTGCTTTTGACAGTCTCAGTAAGAACTTAGACGATGGTTTCCTAGTTGATTCCGTTTTCGGATAGAACATAAAAAACATCCCTAAAAACCCTGGTAGTAGGGCACTATAGTGTCCAGCTAGCTTGCACCCTCAAATAGGAAGTCTGTCGCCGTGATCAGGGTCTTCCGGCAGGTGCCCTTCAAAGTCATTTTAGGCTTGGCATGTTTACCGCCTTTAACCACATCGTCACTTAACACTAAGTAAGTATGCAGTCAAATATTTTAGCGTTTAAAAAAGGTATCGCTAGCCACAGAAAAAGTTCTTCAACTAATTAACTAGAGAGATAGATAAACTCTTCATTCGAACACCACAAAACAAAGAAAACTCAAAGCTAGAACAAACAGTACAAAACAAAACTAGGAACAACACCACAAGAACAAACACAGGACGGCTAAGAATAAAAACAGAATTAAAAAATAGTATGACCTACCTCAATGCTCGAAGGACCTACCTATTAAGGTAGGTCCTTCGAGCATTGAGGTAGACCCCAAATCCCCAATTCTTCTTTCAAAGTCCTCACATACACCATTACAAGAGTACTAAGGAAGTATCTCAAGAAGTATCAAAAATAGCGAACAAAAATCTCTATTTTGGCAATGTTTACGAAAAACCACTCGAGATTCCTCGGCAGGCGCCATCTTCATCTCTTGATTTATTGGTGCACTCCGCGTCACTGTTCGGCGCCGCTGTTTTAATTTTACTCTTTTACTGGCCGTTCTGATAGTTTACAAGTAATTTTTGTAGTGGCAAACGCAAAGCAGACGGCCCCTTGATGTTTATTTTGATAACATTCGATACTGGTTTACGACAGTGTTCCGCGGCTCCTTACCAAATTAATAGTATCGTGTGAAAAGATTTTATTTTGTAATACCGTAGTACGCTGTCGTTGTATTTGGAAATTTTAAAATTGCTTGTTATAATTAAGACAGATATAAAGGAAAATAGTTATAGGAAACTTCTAATAATATTAAGAAACTCAGAAGATCAGCATGAAAAGAAACAATCTATTGATTCTTTAAAAGCAAAATTTATTCTTAAGGAAACAAATCTACTATGCATTTTTAATTCAAACTACATAATTATATAGGTAAGTACAACTCTTTTAAGGGGGGAATGCCTTTGCACTTCCATTCCGCCACGGGGGTGGCGAAAGGGGGTGTTTGGTACTCGAACCCACTAAAACCCGCCTGGAGTGGGGCAAGATGATGTCGTGTTAGCATTCACCATCTCACCCAAACTAAATATACACCTAATCCAATCAACCTCTAATGGGTAATGTTACCAATATGGCTTCGGTGTGACAACGTTCACCTGAAATTACGCTATGAAACTTACTATATACTTACCTTATAAGCAAGTTAAATAAGGGGAGAAGAACGGTACCTTATGTAAGAATCTCAACCTTTACTTATTGTTAGACTAATAGGTTTATTATAACAGTATTATAGAAGTCCAATTTCAAACGCCACTATGTAAGAGTTGGTTGTCATTTCGACCGCAATAAACTCGCCCATGCGGTCGAGTTACCACCGTTCATTTTAGTAGTAGCCAACTCGACCGCACGTGCAAAGTACAGTCAGTTGAAAAAGTGATATCAATCAAATGATTATAAAATATAAAATGTTAATGTTTTCAAATGAAATACTTTCCTATGTTCTATTAATACTCAAGTAAACTGTACTGTGGGTTGTACCGAACATCTTAATGGAAAATGACAGCCTTTGATGGCACGTCACGTCCTTAAAAATATCAGAACTATCCGTTATCCTATATTCGTAATTGGCCCTTAACTTTTGAAACTCACGAAAAATATAGAGGTATTGATATCATTCGATTGTTTCAAAGACTTTATTTTTATTTAAATATCTCTTTTGATGTTTCCTTGACGAAACAATATTATTATGACTGCGAAGTTCTAAACATAGAAACGGAAGGTATATACTTACTCATAGGTGTAGTTTAAAGGCTTGTGTAGAAATATATACTTTTTGACAATTACATAACCTAGAATATTGGTTTTTATGCGAAAAGGCTTTCATTTCTCAAAACACTCGTTCGCTCTCCTCCTCCGCCTTCTTCTCACATTCCTATAGATTATATTTTATTAGAAAGCTTAACATAAAGCTTTAGATACACCTTTGTTAACAGTGCAACAGCAAAACAGGCGCTAATCGTTTTAAATCTTTATAAACTAACAGTTTTACAAAGCCCCACGGTCTCGTGCATCGTAAGAGACAACGCAGTCGATCTAATCTGTCGATGAGTTCGCAGTTTTGTGCGGTTGCCCAATAAGAAATTCATTTCATTCCGCTCTCATACGATACGCTCTCGGCTTATTTCATTAACGATTCATCTTTTCGATCTCCTGAAGTTAAGGGGAAAGGTAACAATATTACGAAATTTAGACAGGTTTATGTACGTATTTATTGAATCAGAACATTGACTTGGGTATAATATTTTACATATCGCAGAGAGCTTGAAATATAATGTAGGTATATAAAATAGTACTTACAAATCGCACTAGTATAAAGTAATAATGACAGATAGTTAATCTTGATTGGATGTCTCATGAATATTTCAAATACCTACGTCAGGTCTTCTCTGAGAAAGAGACTATGTAGGCCCATTTCTGTTTACCCGACTACTGAAGGAGGGTAATATTTTATCGCGATATTTCCATACCACATGTCATATGACTACGTCACAACGCAGTTAATAATTAAAAATGAAAGTACTGCATATTAATACTTATACACAAAACGAACGATATTTTATCGTAGTGCTTCCAACTTTGTGTAATCTGGGTTTACTTGAAACATTTTTATGATTACTTTCCATATAATTGAGTGCGGTATTTTAATGCGTTTTATTTTCGCCGAGGTTTGTAAGTGAGCGTAATCATTTTAATTACGTAATACCGCATGATGTATGAGTTTAAGTTAGTGAATGTTTAAATCTGTGTGAAAGATATAGAAAAGATATAAACATAAATATGACGACTGCAGTTATAAAACTAAGTAATGTAATAAGTACTTACTAAAATATTATATTTACCTACATTACGTACAGTCAGATAAAGTTAATTATATAAATTCAATTTAGTTATAAATTGGCTACCGACATTTCAAATCATTACACTCATCACTATTGAACTACTGCACATTTTCGGTTTCTTTCAGGCTTTGGTTCATAAAAACACCTGCCACTACAAAAAAAACAGATATACATTTAGCGTTACTACATTTTCAGAATAAATCAAACCATAATACATGGCTATTTTCTACATACTCGTAATCATCATTTGACTATGAATAGAAAGGTTACGCGGTATGTCAAGTTTGACCTTCCCTTTTCGTCGTTATTCAATTAACGGGTCTTTGTACGAAAACTTATATTATTTCAATTAACTAGACGTTTGTGTGAAACCTAGACCTCAAAATATTACGCAATAAGTTTGAGGCGCCCCCGTTAATTAAATTATATGAGAATAAAACACCAGTATAACGTGATAATTATACCTATGGTCGATATTATGTTGAGTGTTTTCTTGTAGGCATCAGAAATTCATGTCTATGTACTCTTTTATCAGGGCCAAAATTTGATAACAGAAAAACTATAAAACAGAAAAATCTCAATATTAAAACAGATTTTTATTAAAATCGTAAATAGGTGCCTATACACGAAACGTATCTAAAACAATTTATAAGGCATAAATTGCATACTCACATTTTACTGGCATAATATTGACTACGATGCTATGCTTGGCTTATGTCAAGCTTAAATATTTTTAGTACTTAGTTATTACCTTAATAACATTGTCATAGCTTTATAATATACCTAAGTCATATTAAATTTCAATAAAAAGGGCATGTTTGTTTACGTTATCGCATTCGAAAGCGAAGTTACGATATCATTCATCCTGCTTTTCGAATATATCGAGCTCTTTATTCGACATTTTATCGACGATCGCCGAAAACATTCTGATTGCCTGTGATATTTTGAAAATAATTAAGCAATAAGAAATTTTTATTCTTGTAAAGCGTTGAATTAACGATCAGCGATGTAACGTTAAATATATAGTGCCCATCTGCTGTTTAATTATTGTCTGTTTGCAAACAAAATAATTAGAATTTTGTTTTAAAGCATTAAAAAATAATACCGTAGATCTTTTCTAAACCTTTTTTTGCTGGCTTACCTATACTTTATTTTCTTGTGGAGTGAGGTGAAACAAACGTACTGGCTTATATTTCTCATATTAATCATCAAATTTAGTGGTCGTGGAGCGATTTCCTTATTGCGTGGAATGGCGTGATATAACCCATTTTAATACGTCCTTTTTCTATGTGTCTAATCATTTTCTCTATGTGCTTTTAAAGCTTCGAGTTTCAAAGTCATTCAGATGTAATATTGCAATAATCAACCTACGCATGTGATTGAAACAAGAAAGGTAATAAATAGTGCGCATCGAGTGCCTTCGAAAATAGCCTTTAGCCAGCGAATTGAACAAATATGCCCCAATGAAATCGTTCCGCAAACAAAGCCAGTGTGGCCTAAAAATAGATCTAAAACGCCGACCCGTGTATCAATGTTCGTTTCTAATCCATTCCAGCACTTGTTTGGACTTACCGAAGCTGCACAATCGACTGCCAACTGTGTATGAATGGCAACTCATTGGCACTGACCGTGAAACTGAACCACGATCGTTTATATCTCAGCTGTAGTCAATATGTGGCCCGCTGAGCTTATGTTTGTGCATCGGTATTCGTTTATTCTCGGTGCATATGTGGTGTTCAGATAAATCTCAACTTATCTATCGATATTTTTAATAAATTCGATCTCTTTCTACGGCTTAAAAAGGAGATAGGTACACATTACACATAAATTATACCTAGTACATCAATGTCGCTATCTAATCAAATCATTTGTATTACATCTAAAATACCATCACATCAGTACATACTGTGCAAACTGAGATAAGTACCTAACTATAGTGTTGGCGACCATAATGGCCGTTTGGCAAAATGAGCCCTTCTCTGAACTATTGTATTCCCAAATATACTGTATAATTTGAATATAATCTAAAAAGCATCCTACCTATTCTCAAACTTAATGGATGAAGTCTGGGCAGATTGCGTATAATATTCGCAAATTGTGTCAAATATCACACCTGGTAAAATCCATTCCCTACGACATGGAATACGTAGGTATCTACTACGGTCAGAAGTTCATTTAAAGTCTTCTTTCTCCAGCCCAAGATTGGGCGTGGCTGATTTATTTCATAGTGAGTGAGAACGTAATTGAACTGATGTGCGGACGTCATCCCGGCCCGAGCCAGCGTTTCGCGGTTGACGAAATTACACTTTCGACTCTCTGTCTGTACACGGTTTTATGTGTACCGGCAACTCGCTTGCTTGTTTACCGTAAAAAAATAAACAGGCTAAATTGAGTTTCTTTAGGGTAAACAAAATATTTTCTTAGGGCCACCGCTTTGGTTAATCTGCCGTGAATTTCTGTAATTGGAACAAAATATTGAATTAACGATATGGAAAAAACGCTTTGGCGATTTGTGGGAGTAGGTTTAGAATAATGTTCTGTTTATTTAGCTGTAGTAAATCTTGTTATTGGGTTGTTTGTTATACTCTGATGGGGTGTTGAATAGTTGAAATGGTGGGTGTTGAAATTGGGTTTCGATACAAGCGTTGATGAGTCATCGCTGTATTATATAGGTGTAAAGTTGTTGTATAGGTTTAAGTAAATGGGTGTCTTTCTATATTTACCTATGAAATGTAAAGTACTTTTTCGGACAATATTATTAATTTAGTATATGACATTTTAAGATACTAAATTAAAATGTACACCATACTATTAAGTCAGGTGAAATACCTTTCAGTAAATAAGTTAAAATGTCGCTTGGCTACTAAAAATTTGTAATTAATATTTGTGTGATCCACAGATATTTGTTTCTGGTCTGGGTGTTGATTATGTGAAATTATGTCTATAAACGGTACCCACGACACTGGAGAAAACCTAGTGTGGGGCTACGTTTTTTTACAAAAAAAAAGAACACAGAAAGAACAAAAAGGTAACCACTTTCCAACAATACAAATTCCAACCACTTTGATGCGTCACGATCACATACATTATTACGCCAACGCCTTCGTAGTCACTTCCACACTCCCCAATGGGTGACTCTGCCGATACGCTTAATCTTGTCTGTTGGACAAAAAAGCGAACGCAATTCCGTTCTCGACGTGGATGTATTTTTGGCAAATGTAACAACACAAACGGGCGACTGATACAAATGCGCGCAGGTGAGAATAAATTGTGCGTATAAGTTAAAATAATAATCCACACGCGTTTGTAAGAAGGTACAATAATCCTCACGTGAGTGCAGGCATCATGTTCTTTTTCTGAGATCGTGTACCTACATGTCTTGCGGGGATTAAATAATTCAATAGTACATTGATTATCTTCTTTTCTTTGTAAAATTACGTGACTGTAAACCTGTGCGTTTACGAGTTACGAAAGTGCCTTTCTTAAGAATCATTTGTCGTGTATTTTTGTACCAAACACATTTCCCGCTTTGCAAATATAAAAAACTTTTCAGTGATGTGGTATGGTAATATTGTACGTGGTATTTCAGTGAGTGTTGTGTATTGGAACTGAAGTCAACCCAACATTATCGAAATTAAACTATCAGGCTTCAAACCAAAGAGTTAGAAATCCTAGTGAGTTCCTTTTGAAATATTGATGACCTACATTTTCGTGTTTTATTGGTCCAGAGGTGTGTGCGGTGTTCCATTAATGTGGCTTATATGCGAGGAGTCTTTATAAAATTGTAATTATTTTCATTTAAAATCTGAATAATTTTCAAATCTTCGAATTGATGATTTATATTTATTTATTTATTGATGATTTAAATATGGAAAAGATTTTTCAACCCGACATAGATAAAGCAAGTCATAAATCAGACGGTAATAATAAATCATTACGCATCGCCCAATTGCTGAGAGAAAATGGGCTCATTTTCCGGTGTCGAACCAATATTTTACCACCTGTTATTTATGGTTCTAAAATTAGAAAGTCTCACTCAAACTCTCGCACTCCCCTCTCGCTAGAAATAAAAGGATTTATTATACTAATATGTTACAAAAAATACGAGCACCTGCTTTTAAAACCACTGTAGTAAGCATCCGAATGATTTACGTGAACTTGAAAATTTCATTCGAAATGAAAGTTTCTTTGCTTCAAAGTCAAACTAGGTAAGATGTGTAGTTATAAAGTCGGTGTACCGTAATTCAATTTCAACGAGAGATCTTTTTACAAGACTAGGACGGCTATCTTCGTCTATGTCTCAGGCCTCTATTGAACTTTCAAAGATCTTGGGGTATCTAGGCATAATATCATGTAATCTGTGAACCAAAATCTTCAATATTACAAACTCTAGACCAGTAATTTATGCAAATGGACGAATATTTTCATTTTAATTTGAATATTTACCAGCTTATGCACAAAATGAAGATTACACAATTTAGAATTTTACAGTAGTTTTAATAAAACTAGTTAATATTCTTAACTAGTTGGTGCCCGCAACTTCGTCTGCGCAGAATTAGTATTTAGAGTAGCTTATAATTATTAGCGTGACGTAGAAAAGAACTAACATTATGACATTAAAATCACACATTTTTATGGTTCACTATTTTGGCTATAATGGTTTACACATAAGATATAGATATATACTGCGGCGGGTTTTTTTGTAGAAACATTTCCATAATACATTACATAATATGTGTAACTATAGCGGTTTTGACAGCGCACGCCAGAATATCTCGCAGATGGTAGATTTTTTCCTACTTACTTGACACTTATCGTCATATTTTGGACAATTCACACAATATCTTTATAAATTGTAGCCTATGTATTATTCTGATGTATAAGCTATATTATTGTAAAGTTTCATCAAAATCCATTCAGTACTTTTTACGTGAAAGAGTAACAAACATCCATCCATCCATACTTACTAACTTTCGCGTTTATAATATTAAGTAGGAAGTAGGATAAAGCTTTCTAACTTATAAAGCTCGCCTATAATTGTAAAGGTTGTTCTTCCTATACTCTTCCTTTAATTAAACGAAGTCTTTGGTAACCAGAGAGCTACAAAAGTTAACTCAAGTTGGGTCATGCTACCTAGACAACCCATGTTACACAAAAATCGCAATAAGCTCTTGTCCGTATTCTTAGAAAACTTTGATTAACTATGTATAGCTATGACGATTTTCGTACCGGCGTCTTCTGTGTAATACAATTTTGCCTTGATACATAGAAAATTCGTGTCTGAAAATACCTTTTTGCGAAGCCATATGAATGATATATCACTTAGCAATGGATTTCTAAAAAATATTTATATGTTGCCTTGAACCAAATATTAACACAAGTGTAGGTATTTTTTATGCCAAATCTATGTCGTTTAAAATCGGCACACAACATTGGCATCAGTTTTGTTGCACAATATTATTCTAATTGTATTGTATGTATCTACAAACAGGGAACTATGATACAAAAGCTCGTGTCTTTCTCTCACTCAATAATAAATAGCACACTCTCGATTAGGTATATTACACAAAACTAATAATAATAATTAAAAACCACACTCATAAGCCTCTTCATTTGATTAGGTAACCCCTAAATTAAGCTTATATGTAAAATCAAGTAAATTTGCGTAAAATCTGGGGGAAAAAATGCTCAGGACTAGAAAACTCTTGGGTAAAATAATTTTAAGGAGCCGCACAGTAACAAGTAATATATATTCTAGAGATCTGTAAACTCTCCGTCCAAATTAACATTTTTACAGCTGCAAACCAACTATCATAGGTTTGAAACTTGTGTAATCCAATTAATTCCAAACGTTTAATTTCCAACTGACATCTGGAGTTCGACATTATTTATACGTCAAACTATAAATAAATATTAATATATAATATATAATCTCATAATATATAATATTATGAGTTAGTATCTACCTTTTGAGTTAAAACTTGAATGCAAATTGCAATACATATAGGCCCAGTTTCTGATTTGCCCTCATCATCATCATCAGCCTGAAAGACGTCCACTGCTGAACATAGGCCTCCCCCTTAGACCGCCACACCGAACGACAATTTGCCACTTGCATCCACCGGTTGCCTGCGACTCTTTTGATGTCGTCGACCCATCTAGGTATATATAAGTAGATAGATAGATCTGCCTTAGTGGATATAAAATCAGCTTCTCGAGTTTTACTATAGGTAACATTTAAAACGCTTTCTTAAACCCAAACTTAAAAAGTACGACATTTCTTTACAACTCGTTGACTTATTGTTTCATTAAATTTTCTTTAATAAATCAGGCTTACAGAATATTATATTATTAGTTCTATGAAGAATTTTTTCGGTAAAATTAAAGGTAAAATTCTACTTTTTATAAAGTTATCGTTAGAATCTCAAAGCTCTAACAATCAGCTTAAATAAATAAAAACATGGGCTAAAATTAATGCCAGCAGCTCAGCACCGCATTAGCGTCATGATTCCATAATTTCGCACATTCCCATTTGGTCCACCATGCGTCCCTTCCTACAAAGAACGTCGCAAGGACATTTCTCAAAAACCGTCGTCAGCACCGTAGTACGTTCGTGCTTACTATAGACTTATAATCTAGTAAGGGCACTTTGAAGAAATTTCAAACATTACTGCGCGAAGAGACGAGTAGGCCGGCGCTTCAGCTGGTGTTGCAGTATTAGCCGAGCAGTAAGTAACATGTGCACTTTTAAATCCAACGTCGCATTATCAACTAATTCCATGTTGAAATAATGTGATTGCGGATGTCAATCGTTCCGAGCATCTTGTAGCACACGTCATGCCGCCAGTCTAAGTTTTTATAAGAGTTTCACATAATCTGACTCCAACTCTACTTTATTAGACCTAGACGTATAACAGCTGGTATCATCAACATACCTGTCAACTTAACTTGCAGTGCCACCTAGAATACGGTAGCAAAATATTAATATATTGAAAAAACTATAGTAAGATGAATAAAGCCTATAACAGTGAATAAGACCATTCTTAATGAATATGATCATTATTATGTTAAAATTGCGCACTACACTTCATAAGCTCATCCAGTCAATCATGTCCGACGTATTGCCCATACTGTTTAATTTGGTTTACTGCATCAGCACTCACAACACTTAGAGCATATTTTCTTAAATGTCCTTTTCCTCTCCCTCCGTATAATCCGTACATTTGGGGACCCATGCGCGTAGGTAAGCGACCATCTATGTAGATATGGGGACACCATTTGTCAAAAATAGGTCAACGTCATCTAGGCAAGTAAGATATCTGATCTTGGGAGTAGTCAAGTCCTCTCGTTATTCGTCAACTAATCTCGTAATTCTTGGTACTTTTTATTTGTTTTATTGTATTTTTTTTTATGCAAATTGCTGTGGCGTGAAAATATCACATTTAGTTACCAAGAGTGTTGTCGCGATAGAATAAAAATGTACATAATTTAATGTGAGAACGCCTAATATTTGGAACTCGGTGATAAAGATTCTCTGACGTTGGTATTTTTCCAATTACGAGTATAGCTAGCGTTATTGGAATGATTCGACTTTTTTACATATGCGAGTGACGTGATTAAAATAAAAAACCTCAAATGTCAAAATGCACTGTATGGTATGACTGTACTGAAAATGCCTATCAATTCTGAGACACGCGACGACGACGCTACCAGAAAAGTAGATCGTAACTTCCGCCGTGGTCCAATCAGTGTTTACCAGAAATAAACAAGCCAACATTTTATCAATAATCTCGGTTTGGTACAGGATGTAATCGGGATGTTTATAAATCTTTTTCAGTTATAAAGAGTTTTTGACGTCAGCAAATGATTTACCCAAACATTTTTGAATAACAGAGCGTGCCCTTGTTAAGTTGTATATAAGTTGCCAAATTTCGGTGTTACTTAACCAAAAAAACTAGTCATCGAATGAAACTTAATCAACAAGTTAAATTTGTATGCATTTCAAATGTATACCCGAAGGTTGTCAACCATTTGCAACAAAATAAAATTTGCCTCAATATAAAATGTAGGCCTCTCCACATTAATCATGTAATATGGGGTTGGGCATTCATTTAACCGTAACAAAGTCATATTCTAACCGTAACTAATTGTTGAATATACAAACGATAATAATCATTCTCAATTTATTTTAACATACCTACTGAATAGCGTAATAAGTAGTTAGCAGATCGGTAGATCATTATGAGCCGTTTTTAAATTAACATATTAATGGCAATATACCATTATGGTCTGCTGTTTATAATATTTACTTTAACAAACTAGAAACATATCAACATGAGTAATTCTATGTTAGGCTAGCATAATAACAATATTGTTTATATTGAACACTTTTTAATTAAAATACTTTTTTATATAAATTACTTATTAATTTAAATACTTTTTTCACGACTTGCGTTTAGAATAAAATATACTTATTCCTAATTATTCTGATTATGATCAGATTAGCTTGCTGTTATCTTCATATGCATCATGTTGTTATTTTCAATTTAATGTACGACTACCGTACCCAGTAGTCGCCACGTGTTCCGTCACCACTGGCGACAAATGGGGGAAAACCCCCACATGACCATTGGCGATAACTGGGAGAAGTTCCCGAAAGTTACCAGTTAAGACGAGTGGCACTAAATAACTCACACATACATAATGTCACGCCTTCTTCCCGTTGGGGTAGACAGAGACTACATCTTTCCAGATACTACGATCCTGACACACCTCTTTTCCTTCTTCCGCTTTCAAGAACGCCCCTTCACATGATCGCCCGTTGCTGATACTTATATTTATCACAGTTATTTAAATCAAAGTTATAATAAAAGAGAAATGTGTGTACGTTTGTTTATAAACATTAATTTCAACTTTGTAATGCTGTTAGGAGCAAATCCTTTAAACTGCTAGCTTTCAACGACAAGTTAAAGTCAAACGGAGCACACTCCCGTCTCAACTCTCCTGTATTGTTGATAGTTTCTGAATACATTATGATTACAAGACAAGGTACCAGTTGTGGCACAAACGTAGACTATAAGACAGATAGGGATACCCGTATTTCTTTGAAAAGGTACCTTCTTTACATAATAATGTGTGTAATGTGTGTTCAAGTTCCACAACATAATATCAATCTTTAGACTGCCAAACATATATATATAAATTAGATTTTAACCTATCATCCTCATACTCGTACGAGTATATTACAAAAGTATTTGAATATAAATTTCTGCGAAATACCCCTGATTATATTATGAACTGAGACGTATAATTTCATTGTTCATATTTCTTATTCCTTTATTGCGAATGCTTGCAAGCATTAACCCGCTGTCTTAACTGACGACGGCTGTTCTGTTCTATGCCAGATATTATGGCCTGTTGAGTTGACCGGAGTCGTAGCAAATAGCATTGCCAGAACTAAACGAGCATTTCCAAGAACCACCGAATCCAAAGCATCTCTAAGCAATCTAGGCATCCTCCAGTTAACACTATTCCAAGTCACCAGCACTCTTCTTTCTTCCTCAGACTCTGAGGAAAGCCACACGAGAGGTAAAAAAATCAAACTATATTTTGTAAACAGACAAGCGTAGGTACAACGGTTGAATCTTAGGGTTGAATATGATGGATAAATTCAATCACATAAATTATTTAGACGTCTCATGCATGAAGTGTTCCTTCCCTATTTTCCGCAATCAAATACCGCGCCTGACGCCCCAGGCGTGAGTTGTTCTAAACTTGTGACACAGCTGCAAATCTGCGTGCCCTTTGAATTGGCGCCGGCATTATAAGCGTGCTTATTTACTTTGCTGATCGAGCAGCGGTTCGGAGAAATTGCAGGTTTCAAGGTTGACGACTCTGAACTTATTGTTATGTTGCCACGTTTTAGAGATTAAATTGTCACTGAAAAGTAATATGCTTCGCGTAGCAATATACATATCGTCGGTGGCCAGCAAGAAGTCACTAACTGACATTTTTAGCCAAAATGAGTTAATGATGACAAAGTGTTTTAACCTTTCTACCTTATGGATAGACAAAAAGAGCTATTTTTTAAGTTTTCTAGATAATACAACAATGTCAGAAGTACATAACTAGTTCTCAAGTAAAAAAATCTGCCTATAAAAGTTAACTAACGGTACTTGAGTAATTTATGAACATCGTTTTACTAACGTGTGATATCAATATTACCAGAACAGCATTTTTCATCAAGGTCACTTAGTTACTTTTTGCATTCATTATTCGTTATCCCTCTTACCCAAGTTTTTATTTTTGGTTATGCTATAATTAACTAACTTACTTTTTATTATCTATCTTAGTAACGTTGAAGATTTTTAAATAATTTATTGAACATTCAGGTGCAGAGTAAAAACGTCAATAATTTCTTTCTACAAACCATTGTTGTAACTATAAGTTTTGATGAGCCATGCCGATTATAAGTACGAAAAAAGTTTAAAACGCGATTATCTACAAACTAGATTTTTGCAATTAATGACTTCTCGCTGGCCACCGACGATATACTTACATTGAAAAGTATCTGGTCGAAAATCATTTTTTTTATGTCACTCTAAACATTACTAATGAGCGCTAACTCATTTTGGCACGCTCACAACTAGTCATAATAATCATTTTGTTATGATTTAGGTAATTTATTTGTGCTGATGTTTTGACATGTTACATTATTATGTTTATTAACCGACTTCCTAAAAGCAGTAGGTTCGGAAATCGAATATGTATGTTTTTTTCATACACTTTTTTGTACACTAAAATATTAATGCTTAGTAATACTTACTTATTATTCAAATAAATAATAAATATAGGTTGGCACCCATCCAGGCCGGGCCCCCGTGGTGGATTGACCTAATCTTCCTCACGATAGTGAGGGAAGGCCTTTGCGCAGCAGTGGGACAGTACAGGCTGAATGATTACTACTTAATTATATAGGTTGTCTTCTTACTTTAGTAACCCGCATCATTAACGGACTTCCAAAAAGGAGGAGGTTCTCAATTCGAGCGTACCTATGGTTTTTATTAAGTGACAGGTTTTTTTTTGTTTTAGTAATGGCTTCGCACGGTTTGTGCATATAGCCAGTGTCAAGTATTTCATTAAAATAAGTAGTTCTTAATTTCACATTAAGAAAGTCACAGCAATATAGCAATCGTGGTCAAGTAGTCGAGTCAATTATTTACATCGTCAAAGTCACGATTCAGTAAAGTAGTGGATGCTTTACTGAAACTTCCTGGGAGTTTTGGAAAAAATGCGAAATGACACGTTTTTTGAGTTTATATCATTCGCCCACACTCGTGCACGTTAACGAACACTTAATGATTAATATTCCACCAATATTACACATTAACAGTCGAAAAAACACAAGTTAGAGAAAATAATACAAAACCAACATCGCTATCGGATTCCCGTCAAAACTCAAAAGTGACAGGTTGCTTGCAAGTAATAAATGTAACCACAGATTATAATAACTGATATTTTGATTATGACTTACCACGAACTCTAACTCCACTATTTTTCTATGGCCGATTCTGCCTACTCTCTCAGAATATGTTAACCCTTGTAGTACGAACGTTCTAGCCAAACGTTTTCCGCTCAAGTAGATGTGTAGATGTTAGGCCCTCGGGATTGCGGTGCCTCATCATCATAACGAGGCATACTCTTCTCGAATGTTAAAGATTATCCACTGAGATTTTCGGAACATGTCGGTCCAGATGTTCAAAAGTGGTGTGTAGAGGCATAGTAAAAATGTAGAGGGTAACCAGATCTTGAATCTTATTATGTGGAAAGTTTTTCTTTCTATTGGGTAGTAATGGTATTTTTTATGAGGTTTGTGATAAGTTTTTTGCCTACAGTATATACGAGTATGTAGGTAGTTTATCTACGTATCTGATAGTCGGTGTTAATAAATAAACTAGGCTATAAATAAATAAACAGTACAATACAAACAATAATTCTTTATTATACACCATAACATAAAGAGACAACAATACAAGGTATTTTAGAAACAATATTTTATAATCGGTAGCCTTAACGCTAGTAGCAATTTCTTACCAGCAACCTTTGGATGGACAGGAATACCTAATACTAAACAAATAAGTAGTACATGGGTGCAACTACTAATACATATAATATATACTAGAAGCGCCTCGCGGTTTCAGCCGCGTTAACTACTATCCCGCGGGAACCGTTCATTTTTACGGGATGTAAAGTAGCCTATGCCACCCGGGAATAGAGTAGCTTCCCAACAACGAAAGATTGTTTCAAAACGCTTCAGTAGTTTCGGAGTCTATTCAATGCAAACAAACAAACAAAAATAAATTCTTTCCTCTTTATAATATAGTATAGAAAGACTACGTATAGGTAAAATATTAACATTACTTGGTTCACATAGGTATATTTTACACCTCGCTGCAAAAACATTGATAATGAACTGTTAAGTACTATGTGACAAATCACTTCCGGATAAGCTTTACAACCTAATAATTGCAACTTACTACTTCCCACTTGCCCTCACAATATTTTGTAACGGTACTTTAATAACAATTTCATAAAGTATAATTATTTTTATATATATTTAACCAGATTCTAAGGTTAACTACTTTATTATGGCCTGACCAAAAAGTTCGAGTTTGAGAAATTAAGATAATACCTAAAGATTCAGGTCATGGTAGTACCTACTAAGTTTTTTAGAACAAAAACATCTACAGTCCGACTTTCAGAAACAAATCTACCTCCCTTCCAAAAGTCTCATTTATCAATCCAACACCCTTGAACTCCGTAGCATTGAAAGGGAATTAAAAATCCTTCAACCCCTATTTCCCTAATCAAAGCTAATACTTCCGCGTTCACGATAACGTCGATAATTGCAAGTCGCGACTTCCCATACATCTTGGTAAGACTTTAAGCTGCTAAAAAGTCAAGGGCCGAACCTTGAGAGAAGGACGCTTCCCTGGTACACATAATCAATTGGAGCAGGGTCAGTATCAAGATTGTAGTGTCTTTGAGTATTGCATCCCATGTTTAGTTTAACCATGTTAAATCTAGGAACATTTTTCGTATAATGTAACTACCTAATTCCATATCGGTTTTTACTGTAAGGTAGCTGATTTAAACCGAATGAAGGGAAACCAAGGTATTGATAAAAAGAAACCAGCCAAGTGCGAGTCTTATCTATAAAAACGGGGAAAAATCACCTTAGTTGTGTGGAAGCCCCCTTAAATATTTATTTTATTTTGTGTTTTAGTACTGTTGTTATAGTGGCAACAGAAATACATAATATATGAAATTTTCAACTGTCTCACTATCTCGGTTCATAAGTTACAGCAGGGTGACACACGGACGGACGGACAGCTGAGCCTCAGTAATAGGGTCCCGTTTTACCGCATTGGCGTGGAACCCTAAAAATAAGCGGGGTGGTTGGCACTAGCTGCTTTGGCGCGTGGGAAACAGTGTTCCAATATCTATACAAAAACTACGAAGGCGAACGCAGCCGCGGGGGCTAGCTGAAGTTTGTTTTGAATTTCTAAGGTAGCTCGGTTTTCTTTTCTTGATTGGATACGCCGCGTGACTAATGATAAGTTACGTTCAAGGACTTTTGAACCGCCCTAGGTTTCGTTGATAATTGTTTCTCATTTCCAGTTAACTTGTATTGACAACCGATAGGCGGCCTAACAACGTTTTGGTGAATTTCAATATCTGTGTATTGATTACTTGGTTAAAGATATTTTCACTGGTACAAGCCTACCGTATTACCTAGGTGTTTATTTTATTAAGGTCACTTAAGGTCACAAGAAAATAGGTAGTACTCATCATGGACCAAATTTTAGCTCATCCAGATGATGGAATGATTGCCTATTAGACAACTACACTAGCGGGTCCAGCTCCTCGCGACTTGTTAGTAAAATAACACCATTATTCCATGTCACAGCCATGTACATAACGGAAATTAATTTCGATTAGACCCTTTTCGATCTAGATCATAAATTATAGAATTCAGTGTGTTTAAACTGAAAATTTAGAAATCAGGATTTTTGTATACACCTAAATATTTTAATATCGCTGCTGTAAGCACAATAATGTTGGCTACATACATTTTTATTTTCTTCAAAAGTTCACTCCCATGTTTGGAGTCGATAATTTTATGGTAATAAATATATTTAAAAGCAACGCATATGTTATCCCGAAGAGTCCGAAGAGTCCGAAGACTGTGCGAAAATTGTTGTTTTTAATTGTTGTCAAACATTTAACTTGTAATTATCCTACTAATATTATAAACGCGAAAGTTTGTATGTATGGATGGATGGATGGATGGATGTTTGTTACTCTTTCACGTAAAAACTACTGAATGGATTTTGATGAAACTTTACAATAATATAGCTTATACATCAGAATAACACATAGGCTACAATTTATAAAGATATTGTGTGAATTGTCCAAAATATGACGATAAGTGTCAAGTAAGTAGGAAAAAATCTACCATCTGCGAGCTATTCTCGCGTGCGCTGGCAAAACCGTAAGAGTCAGACATATGTAATGTATGATGGAAATGTTTATCTTAAATAGTCCTACAATAACGCCTATCACAGTATCTATCTATATCTTATGTGTAAGCCATTATAGCCAAAATAGTGAACCATATTACAATAAAAATGTATAATTTATTTCAAATGCACGAAATACTAATCCTACGCAGACGAAGTCGCGGGCACCAGCTAGTGTTCAATAAACTTGTTACATGCAGTTGCCATTTGATATTATTCAAGTCATATATACTTACACATTTTTTGTCACCGCAATACCAATTATCATTAGGTAAGCTTTCAACTACAGGTAAAGATAATAAGACGCGTAATACCAGCAGGGGGCTAACCATGACGTCTTATTGCGATCTAATTGAGGACCTAAATAGAATCGTTTCACTTTAAGTAATAGGAATACATGGCTTTCGATATCATTTACGTAGACTTCAACCCCTTTATATTTAAAATCAACCTAAATTGAGCGTGTCACAACAAGACGTCATTGTACGAATAAGTAGTAAAACGATTATGGTTAGGTACTCAACTAGATCGCAATAAGACGTCATGGTAAGCCCCCAGGCCAGGCTATTAAATTCTCAGTTGGGAATTAGCACTCAAGACAGTATCAATTGAGCGATAATCCACCACACTAGCCCGTAAGCGGACACTAGGTAAATACTAAATAGCATTACCTACTCATGTGAATAGCATTGTGTGAGAATTTCCATTGCTTCGGCTTCGGTTATTATCAATATATAGCACATGTATGAGGCCATTTGGTAGCTAGACTCAGATGTCTTAAAACGCCGACAAACTTTTATATTCATCAACACCTGTTCGACACGACTTCGGTAATTCCGTCATTATAGCAGGTTAATTACTTATTAATTAATCACAAACCTTCGATAACTAACGCTGCTATAATTAATGTTATGATTAATGTCGTCAAATTGATTTCCTTGAGGACCGAAATTCAGGAGTTTACGTGCAAGTACTTACCTAGCTACAAGGCGAAATATGTAGTACCCGGTATAGACACAGAACGACTCTCTTCAAAATATCTGTTATTGTTTCCATGCATCACTAATGTTAAAATAGTAGTAAGAAATTGCAACAAATAAAATTACTAGCCTCAAGTTCATTAAACCACCATTCGAAATGTTGGCATCATTCATGTTGTATGGCAATTTTGAGCCTTTGGGAGATATAAAGGCCAGCATTATGTGCAGCCGTTGAAATCGCATAATTACAAACAACTTGTATTTTTGCTGTTACTAAAACTATTTCATGAAAATTTTGATATACCATCTGGATAAAAAATAGAAAATTTCATGCAGTCTTCGACTTGAAATTAAATTCAGAAAACGAACGACGAGCCTATTGAAAGTGGGTTCGTAAAAGGTATTAAAACAATTTATAGGAGTATCTATTCACGATCCTCAATATGATGAATGTCTTTATTTATCTAGGAGTAAAACCATTTCAGGTTTTTCAGGTTACTTAACCACAGAAAAAAACGTTTCTATTTTTAAACTTTTATAGACCTTATATCTATCTATCGTTAATGGACTAAACTGAGACAACAGCCCCAAATACAAATATTTTATTCAAGAACTGTGGTTTTTATAATCCAAGTTAAAAATGTATATTCTTAGAAAATATACGTAGCCGTTGAATTTGATTTCATTCACGAACAGAGCTTCTAAATGTTTTGAAATTAAAATTTATGAAATTCATAGCAACTTAAAAACGTTTCTAGAGTTTAAGTCTTTGGGGATTCATAAAGTAATAATTAACTAATAATAGTAGAAATTGTATATACTTTGACTCAAGTTATCAGTGTGAGAATTGTTTCGAATAAAAAATATTGTAAGTAGTGTGCACCAGTGTGTAATGATAATTGGGTTTATTCCTAATTTGGTCCTTATTCCTTATCCGTTCTCGGGAAAGTTGAGAAAAGCTATGAGTTATTCATATTATTTATTCCGAACGTAAGCCTATGCTTCTTGTCGTTCTCAGTTTATTTCTAATCTGACCCGAAATCCTAGCTCGGTAGAGACCTAATTATGTGTAGATACTTATTCGTTACAGAGTACTTCCCAAATGCTCATCTTTGCATATTATTAGGAGGCCAATTTAACGCCAGCTACCGAGATCGTGATTCGTCCACGAATTTTTACGATTGGGCTCAGAAATGCTTTTGGGATTTGTTTAATTTCGCAAGATTGATGGCGGTCTCGAGGTTTGATGAAGGTTTGGTGCTGCGTTATCATTGAGATTAAGAATGGAGATAAGTCATCATTTTTTTTTAATAATTTGAAAGTTAATTTTGCCACTTCTGTAGGTATATAAATATCAGCCCTGTCAATTACTTTTACATAATCAACTAGATGGCTTATTAACGAATACTGCTAATTAATTATACTCACATAAATAAAACTTATACAAAAATAAAACTTAGCCATCATTCATCGTCTAGCTTCCTTTGATAACGCGAGGTGGCTCAGATAACGTTAAATAATGTGAATTATACTATTTAATCTCATTATGACAATATTTAAAAGTCTGATCTATTTTGATCTGTATGTAGGTATGAACCTACCTACTGCCTAAACAAAATGTTAGCTTGTAATTTTGAAACGAGACATGTTTGAAAACATTTTGTAATTGCTTATTTACGAAAAAAATAAGCCCACAACCTGCCCACATCCTTATCATTCATTTAATAGACATGTTTTCTAAATATCTTTTAAAGCTTTCAAAACTTTTTTCAAATCTTTTCAAAACCACGCCGCCTCAATTAATACTCAAACCAAGTGTAGGTATATGATGCAAAAACTCATCATCAGCACATGATAGATAACAAAATCCAAAATTCGTAAGAATTCCAATCCTGGAATGGGACTGACCCTGTAAAACTGCTTCCAGGAGACTTCAAATTATCGTACGTTTAAAAATATTATAAAGTTGTAAGCACTATAAGGTCGGTAATGCGGCATCAACTACTAAAAAACTTCTATCAACAAACCTGAACCCAAACTGAAAGTATCTAATACGACATCGAAACAATAGATAAGATCTGAAGGAAATTCTCGACGACTCGTTATCCTGACCAGCGGCTCGTGATAAAGTAGAATTATTGAGCGGTGGAGGTGTTAACGTATGGGAACTGCCATGGGACTGGTTGGATATTGGACCTAGCATCAGAGATGGCCCTGACTGAAAGGGACACACTTGGCTACAACCCTTATAAATCGGATAAATATAATACATGTTATTCAGGGGTGGCTCCAATCATTCGTGCGACGTTTTAAAATGTTAAGATCGGTTTGCTTCTGCAGCAAAGCAAAAAATTAGTGCATACGACAACAAAGACAAAACATCATCGTACTATCGTACTTACTCCTTTGTCTATTTTTATACACGTGTCTCTTCTTCTTCTCCGGAACTTGAGATAAATGTCATACCTGTTAGATTATTAATCTGAGGCTCGGATTCTTTGAAGGTCTCTTTGTCGCTCTTTATATTATAAATTTATAACCAACAGTTTTGAAGTCTAAACGGCTGATGTACCTACCTTTGGGTACTGATTCACAATAGCCCAACTGAATTTCATCGAACCGCGAGGTGATATCTATCTACACAATATGTTACGTTATATTGAATTAAGATTTTTCCGAAAAGTGACTGATGTGTGTACTGTAAGGCAGAAACCTGAAATTGAGCGTGTAATGCTGCCAGTGGAACGCTGGAATTTCGATGATAAATAACGATATTTCCTGGCAACAAGTATACAAACATGATCAGCCCTTGTAGCTATTTTAATCAATCTTTGATAACATAGCAGGCTGCATAAACTGTTACCGTAACACATAAACTATTATGGTTTAGATATTCTGTATTAGAGGTCTGCTGAGGCAATTTTTTATAAATCAGTGATTATAACAGTTATTCTTCTTTCTTTATCTTTAGCCCCTCACTATATTGCTCCTGCATCATGGGTACAGCTTACAGACTTAATATAATTTCACATACACATCACATCCATACCATAAACAATCATTATTTGTGGATCGCAAAAATATTCGCGCAATAACAAATATATATTTTTTTTAATAGTTATTATTCTACTTAGTTACTCTATTTCAAAACAGGAATCAGTTACTGTGACCGATACATTATTAATAAACGTCAGATGTGATAGAATTCATTTGAGTAGAAATATTGTTCATTCAATCGCGAATCAAATACTCGTATCATAATCAGTAATTCAACAGCAAACGCCAAACCAAATTCCTGATTTCTGGCCTCTGATAATTTGCGTTTGAAACACCCTCATACAGGAAAACGGTAGCGGAACTGGGTGTAGTCCGTAATCGCATCTCCGTGCAATATTCCCGCGAGCAACCCTGACTTCAGATAAGTAATACTATGAAATTCACCCACGCATTTCAGAGAACGATTTCATCTTCCGTGAGGAAAACCTTATCAAAATTAAATTTTATAAAGGACGCTGGTTCTGCTCTCGAAATTAACTTACGTATTAATCTGTTTTTATTTTATAAATGAGGCTAAAACGCACTGTGCCCACTCGATAAAATATAATTTTGTAGTTCACGTTTCTCGTTTACTGAGCCCTGACATACAGGCGAAGAGATGCTATTAGCACAACAAAACTCAAGTTCCTTTGAGGTAATAGAGATTCAACTATTTTGTACTGGCTCCTATTAGAGATCGAAGTAAGGGAAACGAAGCGACATAAAGCAAAACTTTTAAAATATCAGCACTCGGTGACTCTTACGTACGTTGTGATTTCGCTCTATCGTTGTACTATATAACATGGTATAGGTATTATGTGATCGTCTCACATTCTATAACTTAGGTAATATTACGCTACATTTATCATTACTTATAACGAATAAGGTGCAGCCGACTCTGTTAAAAATCACAGATAGTACCTACAGAAATTGATCTAAGTACAAGGATTTCCTCTATTGTGGCTTGTAGAGCAGCAGTAGAGGGGTAACAAGCACTAACGTCTACGATACTTGATTCTTTATACTTGTCTTCGTATAAATTAATTATAAATACCCTTGGGATACTCGGCACATATCTTTCAGCTTCTGCAAGAACGGTTTGTGATTTTTACCTCTGGTACATTTTATATGAAAGAGCACAATCTCCAGAGATTCTTTTAGATATTGTTCAGCATAAAGAAAGACAAGATACTCATAGAAATGTCTTGCATAAAAGTTCTTCATTTATTTAGTAATACCAAGGATTAAGTAGTCTGAGATATTTTTTATAAAAATCTTTACCTAGTAGATGAAATGTAATACTAATAGGTCAACATAGATACTAGGGTGGCGCCACTAGTCATATAAAAAACAATAAGAACGGCTCATGCATCGTGGACCAACCCTTAGCCAAATGTCAGATGCGGCCCATGATCCTGGATGATGCAGCGTTTAATAACATATCTTCAACACAAAATGCGGACTGATAAAGATTGTCACCAATAAAATGATTTCTAGCAACATGGGCTGCTGGTGGATTCGCGAAAATTCAGATAATTATTATGCGTGGATCTTTGCCGTTTTAATCCATTCTTAATATTATAAACGTGAAAGTAACTCGGTTTGCTACCTATTTATCTGCTTGTCTGTTTGTTACCTTTTCACGGCTAAACGGCTGAACCGATTTCGATGAAATTTGGTATAGGGATAGATGAGACCTATGAGACGGACATAGGCTATCATTTGTCTCTAAGCAATCCATAATTCCTCAAGTTAGGGATTTGAAAATTCATATTTAGGCTTTTGGTAAGAAATAAATAAATACGGGTTTCAGCTTTTTTGCAAAATCATCCCTGAAGGGGGCAAAACAAGGGGTTGAAATTATGAGGTATTCTTTAGATGCACCCCTTACGGACCACAAAAAAACGGCTAAAAAGAACCGAAATTGAATGTTTTCGATGTGAACTTTGACCCCAGTCGAGATAAGACGGTGACACACGCAGCTGTTCTGGGTCAGTGTCAATGGCAGCGAGCGTTCAGGCGAAAACGTAATGTTTGTGTATGTAGGTAAAAAAATTATCTGTCATATCCAGTGTGAGATACATCCCGGAGAAATCTTTTTCTGTTTAATAATTATGACGCCAAACATGATGTAGGTATACTCATACACGTAGTTCGTATACACATCGGCTTTTAATCGAGTTTCTTTGTATAATGATGGTCAGGTATCTTGTGAAATATTGATCAAGAAGTACATAAAACATGGTCAATAAACATGAACGAATGGTAATGTTTCCATGTGCATGTTAAATGTTAACAGAAATCTGGAAAATCTGGGCTCTTGTAACTTGTTTTATGTAACAGACAACGCATCAGCTAGTGTAACATTTATGCAAAATGTATAGGAAGGAAATCTATTCCCAGACTATAAGACAAATAGGCCACAGATGTGGACGAATCGTGCCTAAATATTAGTTTAACAGATCATTAATACAATTTTCACTATCCATTAGCTGAATCGGTAATTTGATTCAAAAGAAAACAACAAATGGTCTTTCAACTCTAATATACCTTCAAAAGCATAATATTTATAAGATTACCCCCTACAAAAGTAGGTAAAATCGAATGGGGACACTTCGGCCGTTCGGTCTACATTCTTTTGGCCGAGGTGACCTTCAACGTAATTTTTAATCTATACTCTACTATTACTATTATATATATTATACTTATATTCTATACTACAATAATATTAAAAGTAGGAAAGATTTGATTGTTTGTTTGTTTGCATGGAGCAGGCCCCGAAACTACTGAACCGATTTGAAAAATTCTTTCCTCGTTGGAAAGCTACACTATCCCCGGTGATATAGGCTACTTTTTATACCGTTAAAAAATAACGGTTCCCGCGGGATACGGGTGAAACTGCGGGTGAAACCGCGAGGCACTTCTAGTATTACTATAAAACTTTATTTAGAAGTTGTGAATTGTTCTACCTACATAATGAGTCCAGTTATTTTTGTTATCTCCTTACATGATTCGTTTCTCAATTGCGACCTTAGATAAAAAAATTACAACACATTTTATAACTTATCCAACAATGTGTATCTAGAAGTTCTTAAACTTTCGCGAACTGAATACATGTTAATTAGTATTTAAACGGGTCTAGTATTGTTTGTGCACCAATTAGACCCGTTTAAATACTAATTAAAATGTGTATCTATTACTTATTTTTATCTTTTATATTCGAATCTTAACTCAAGCAATAACTCGTAAGAGCGAAAGACTCCCAGGAATTGTGATAAAAATAATGTAATGAATTTTATTATTTATTAAAATATATTTATTTATGATGAATGTAAAAGGAGCCTTAACTTTTAACTTTAAACTAATCTTTTTCCTTTCGCGTACAATTAGGTACAGTTATACTTATATTATAGGTACATGTTTAAAATACTTCGACATTACCTAGGGTAATTATAGGTATTCTGTGGCATCACGGCTGGTACCTACAGTACCTATTACTAAGTTGACAATCTCCAGGCTTGATCATAATATGATTATTTCAAATCCTTCTGCACATCCTCCATTTAAAGTCATTTAATAGCATTAAGTAGCAAAGTTCTCATCATAACCATTTAATAAAAACGATAATCCAATACGATAACTATTATCGTTTACTATTAAATGGATTCGAATGGAGGATGTGCAAAAGGATTTTAAAGGATTTTTATTGAACGGTTATTATTACAAAAACAACTTATTCTTACTAATTATAGATTTCGATTTTCTCTGGCAATTTATGTTTACTTTATAAAAGGTTTCGCATGTAAATTTGTACCTACTTGGGTAATTATCTCAAGATAGGTACAATTAGTACGCCGTGTATATGTAAATTTAACTCGATAGGTTGTTGAATTAATAAACAATGTTTAAACTAGGTTACACCAAGTTTAACCACAGTTAAATCAACTGGACGAGAAAGCTACATGTTGTACAAAACGCATTATTTAAAATTTCACTGATTTTTTTGATGAGTTCATCATGTATTTTTTTACGTACGTATTTATTTTCTCTATGATTTTTAGTCTCATACATTTGGTTATATTATTTTATATTGCTATTAACTGTCGGTTTGAATATAATACCTATTTTAAATAGAAAGAAATAACTTCATATAGGAAACTTGTCAGGTGAGCTTACAGACAACATTGTCCAATCGTAAGATTGTAATTAATCTGACAGTATCACTCGAATGAACACAAGACTATTGTGTCGGAAACCATAATATCGTAGAGGAAAATTTCGCACCAATTTCACCCTGACCATGACCACAATACATAAAACTAATAGTGGATTATGCGCAGGAAGATAATAAAATGTAACTGCTTACTACAAGTACGAAGTAGGTACTAGAAGTAATAAATAGAGTGCTTGAGGTATCCTTAGAGAGAAAAACTTTCGGGATTTCAATCCTTATAACCGAAAGGGAATAGTTTGAACTATTTGGCCTATGTGGCCTGCTAAAATCATCTTTAAAAATGTTAAAGATATGCCACCGTACTTTTGCAATGGTACGTTAAATGGTGTTTTTCATTTTCATTCCTTCAGATGTTTGGACATTAGTCCAAAACATTCACTTGCAATGAATTTTAACCGGATACATTAAAATACTGACATATGTTTGATAAACTATCAGTATCAAAACATCTTTGATGATTGTGAATGGTTCTTGAAATAAAATTAAACGTTTGAATACTATTTTAAGAATCATAATGGAGTGTTACATGCTACGCGTGTTCTGTTGAATCAATGAATAATCACAAAGTGAGTCAGTGATCTGGATACTTAGATGTTTTAAAAATATGAATAAGAAAGTTACCCTTATTATAACTTTACATGCACTATTTTTTTATATGACACGTTATTAACGTGTGCCATAAGCTAAGAAAACGTTCAAAAACCCCTTTTTGCTAAAACCACTAGGGAGGGATCCATTAGTTAGGTCGAACGGTTCTTTATGTACACAATAATTATAATAATAAACTCCACATTTTTCCGGTGATTAATTAATCTGCTAGATGCCAGGATTTCGTATTCTAAAGGGATAAGTTCGAGCGTATTGTGGGTTTGAAATGTTCATTTTTATGGTACCGTAGCCAAAGCCAAAAGCGGAACCCGTATAGATTCGTCATGTCTGTCTGTCTGTCCGTCCGTCCGAGTGTCACAGCCACTTTTTTCCGAAACTATAAGAGCTATGCTGTTGAAACTTGGTATGTATATGTATTCTGTGAACTGCATTAACATTTTTACACAAACATAAAAATTAATTGAAGGGGTCCCCTACAATACATACTTACAGATAAACTAATTTTTTTTGTTTTCCTCATACTTATACGTGTGGGGTATCTATGGATAGGTCTTTAAAATGATATGTGATGAGGTTTCTAATATCATTTTATTCTAAACTGAATAGTTTGCGCAAGAGACAGTTCCAAAGTGGTAAAATGTATCGTCGTCGTCGTCAGCGTCCCCCCCCCCCCCCCTTCAAAAAATATATGATGTACAATTGTACATTACCATGCAAACATCCACTGAAAATTGATATGAACGGGATCTAGTAAGTAGTTTTTTTAGAAGTTACAACGAACTACAATAACTTTTATATTATGTTACTTGCTGATACGGAACTCTTCACGGGCGAGTCCAACTCGCACTTGGCTGCTTTTCTTGTTGATTTTCTGGTTATCTAGAACATTGTCCCTTGAATATTGAACAATGTATAATATCGGTCATTTCATTGAATAAAAATATACTTGCCAATTTTTTCACTGAAACTTTTCTGGTGTATTATACGATTTCATACAATCGGACAATATTATTTCATACAATTCGCTCATATACTCGTAGTCGTACGTACGTAATTTAATAGACATTTTTATTAGATTACATTTTATCCTCATGATTATTAATATTGGTTGTATTACTATGAGACGCTGCCAAAATAAATAACATTTCAATAAGTATAAAAAAAACATTTACGATTATTTGTCAGTAGGTACCTTAGCTAAATAATTACTATGAGACTCAAAACCAAGTGGTTAAAATTCTCAACAGACCTAAAAAAACATATCTTATGAATATGATAATACATTATTTCGTGATCAGTAATTCTGCTTTTACGCAGTCATGAGTGATATTGACAAAACAGATTAATGTACACTTAGCTGAATCTAGCACCCATAATGCCTAATTATCCTGCGGTAACTTAACTTTAATAGCGACTACTGCCCCTCAGGTGAGCATTAAGCATTGCGTTAGCTATTTTCAAACGATCATTAAGAGATATTAAGCCCCAGGTGAAAAATAACCAACTAAATGGTGATTAGGACAGGTCTGCATGAGTAAATTTCTTGTACCGTATAGTTTTCTACTCATCTATAACAACCTGGACCACCGAACAAGAATAACCAAAGGCTGAAACGATTTTGATTTTTGCTTTGTTGGATTTGTCTTCGTGCCGAATAGCAGCATAATAAATAATTGAAATTATTCACGTAATTAAAAAAAAATTTGGTACCTACAGCTTATTCTATGTTAATAACATCCTATGTTTTTATATTACTTATTTGATGGACGTCCTAATAACTAGAGAACGAACACAAACAACGCAAAAGTTCAAGCCCCATTTCTTAAAGGACATTAACTGCCTATTTAACTACGAAAAACATTGTTTGTTACACTAAATCGTAATTAATAAACGAACGAAACTGGGTTATAAACAAAACAATACGTTACCAAAAATAGCTATGAACATGAAATCAAAATACACTTCAGATGAACTTAGCTCGTTTCTCTGAAGTAGAAAGTTTGTGCTGAAAAAGCAGTACTTAAATAATGCGAAATAATGCGTAGCTAGTCATAAATAATAGACGAAATAACTTTTTTTACTCGTAACAATAACGAGTAAAAAAATTATGAGTAAGTTATGGTAATGTAAAGTTTCGTAAATAGATCGAATTTAATGTTTTTTGAGTTATTAAAAAAAATGCAATGTTGTGATCGGTAAGAAGTAAGTACTTACAGTTCGATGTTACTTCAAGTCGTAGTCAATACTCCTCTAATGCTCACTAATAACCTACATTAAGTTTATTACAAAAAAACACTAAATGAAAACTCAGTAAACAACAAAAAATCACAACAAACTTTCTGTAACGCGACGTGTCAAACAGTTTACTAACATCTCACTGCGAAAGTTTAGAGAACTTTTCTCAAAGTTTATTTTTAATACCAGCCAGTGTTAGGTCACATCGCTTTCGAACATATTGATATTTTGTTATTTTCTTTTTTTTAATACGATCGCGGGTCGAGGCTAAGTGCGTGCGAGGCGTTCGGCGCGTTCGCTCACAGCCGCACTTGCTCGACAAGTGAACGAAAAGGGAGCGTTCCCGAGACTCCGTCACTTTACCGAGTTTTTGCACCCCGGCCCATGTCAGTCAATTAAAGAAGATTACTCTCAGATTGAACTGGCCGCATTAAAAAATCGAGGGTTCCATAAACGGATATCTAAATTTGAATATCATTGATTCTCGCGGTATCCAGGTTAAGCGTTCGCTTTGATTCGACTTTTATTCCTTCCGGTTTAAAGAGACACCGATAACACCAAAATGGGGAGTTTTGGCGGGAATCCGATAGTGAGACGTTGTTGGTTTTGTATTATTAGCTCAAACTTGTGTTTCTTCGAGTGTTAATGTGTAATATTGGTGGAATATTAACCATTAAGTGTTCGTTAACGTGCACGAGTGTAGGCGACTGATATAAACTCAAAAAACGTGTCATTTCGCATTTTTTCCAAAACTCCCAGGAAGTTTCAGTAAAGCATCCACTACTTTACTGAATCGTGACTGACGATGTAAATAATTGACTTGACTACTTGACCACGATTGCTATAACATTGCTGTGACTTTCTTAATGTGAAATTAAGAAATTAATACCTAAAATAAAATACTTGACACTGGCTATATGCACAAACCGTGCGAGGCCATAACTAAAACAAAAAAAAAAAAAAAAAAAAACACCAAAATGTCATCAAGTGAGCTTCACAATGGGCACTGATTGAATGGCGCTGAAGTGACAAACAGTTTCGACGTGATTAATCTTTTTTTTTGGTCGAGTTGCGGCATCCTTATACATTCATCCATCATTATAAATATTTTAATTATTTCTTTTAAGAATGAAAGATAACTCTACATTCCCAATTTATAACTTTTTTATATAGGCCCTACGCTACACAACACACTCACGCCCAACTCTTAAATCCGCTGTTTGAACATGAATGTATGATTGGGAAACACAAACAAAGCTGCAAAACTCAGAAACAAGTTTAAATTAAAAGATTTTATTGTATCGACCCTCCACGACGCTTCATCAAACGCCTTTGAATGGATGAAATAATTAAAGTACGTCACTCTTAATTTAGTGCGTAGATACAACTATGTAGTCATCTGGGTATATTTTCTCTTAAGTAAATATTATGTCATTAGTTAACAGATTTGACGCGGTCTCGTAATAGTTATTTTATTGTTCACACCGGCAAACTTGATTGGTGATTCTCGCGAATTCACCCGCATGACGTGAACAATGACAATATGAAATATCCTATCTGTTATTCCAGGCCAGGGTTTAATACTAATTATTCTGTAGAAATTTTCATTAAGGCTTACATACGAGTATAGAATAATATCTTGTGTGTCTACAATGTATATAATAATATGTCATGACTTTACGATAATAATGTTATGTAGGTACATTGTACGGCGTGGAACCATCAGGCAACAGTCGGACGGTTCATCTCATACAAAAATACATTAATATAATATGAATTAATTATGTATCCACCACCGTCAAATTAAAACTACTCGTTTAATACGGCGCAAACTCTTCTGTAAATGGCACAGCGGGAGACTAATTATACCTACCTATAATATTAAAATTAACCATTCAGCTATCAAGGAGACTAGAAGATAATAGACAATGAATATTAAATAAGCTGTGACGATAAATTGCAGACGATGTATGGAAGGCAAATAGGCAGCTATAAAAATGCGTGGCTCATAGCTAATTTCATGTGAATATTTCTGCTCCGAAGAGTGCGTAATTTTGATAGTCTTTGGTTTCAATTTTCCAATGGTGCCAGAATTATTCATTAATATTTGGCTTAGTAGCTAAGAGCTCCAGTCTATTATTCGCCGCCATAGAATATCGTTCCCCGCAGACCGTTTTGTTTGTAAATCGTAAGACGGCTCCACACTTCCACAGTCCACATGCGATAATATTTGTCGATGAAATCGCAAGCGTTATTGAAACGTCTCTTTTGAGTAAGTATCTACATTTTGTATGAATGTTCATCAATATCATTTCTGCCTCTGCCATATAAATCCATCACTCTACTTACTGAGAAAACCCACATTATAGCAGTGTTCAATGTAACAACAGCGATTTGCTTGTAAACGTAAAGTTGTAGGCCATTCTACTTATATCCTCAAACCTCGCTTAGGCGCACTTTACGAGCCAACTATATTAGAAATGTTTTCAACAACTATACACCGCTAGGCGCAATTTGGGCCAACCTATTCGTCGCAATTTAGAACAAACGTGGCAAAAATGTGAACAGGTTTTTGTATTTATTTATTCATTCATTTATTTATTCCTTTACTCATTTAATTTACATGTAATTAAATGAAATGTTTACTGACTTTATCACCACTTTGTATTTTTTTACTTGTCACATAGTGCGTTTCATACGTGTAAACTTACAGTGCAAGTTTAGTTGGCTTTGCCAGTAAAGCATTGTTCTCGTTCTCGAAGTAGCTTAATTAATGCGACACTCTTGCTGAAAGCAATTCATTCCTTGCCCTATCATTCCGCTTGTGGTAAAAGTAGTGAAAACTATAGGTACTGGGTCTATTCACTACGAGAAATTCCATTCTGCGCCGGCTGTCAATGAACAATTTAATTTGTACATCCATGTACGAAACATGATAAATAATGAATGTACGAATCGCACAAGATACACGTGAGTGATCAGCATGATTATGTATGTACTTTAAAACAAGGAAAAAGTATCTTCTTTTATTATCTATAGTGACTCGGAAACAGCTCGGATAGCTTTTGACATCCTGCCATGTTGGTAACATTATTACCATCCCTTTTATTTAATTACGTCCATTTAATAAACATGAAATAGGCTTTTTGTTTAAACATATTATTGCCTATTTTGTAACAGTAATGTACGTAAGTAATTTAATAACGATGTCTATCAAATCATTTTAGTAATCTGTTCCTGAACGAAACGAACTCCTATACTTACTTATGAATTCCTAAACCGCGGCCTTTCACGAAAAGTTTAGTGAAAAAATTAATCTCCTCTGTGAGGGGATGTCAAAAACGTAAGAACATGCTCAATTAATTTAAAGGCATTGGCAATGGTATTAAAATATTTTCATCCTTAACTCTGGATTTACTCAGTTACTATGGGCCCTTTTCAGCAATCTCTGATAATACATTAATATTATTCTTCGTATTATTTGAGCTGCTTTCACTCACTTTTTAAGTATTTTATACTACAAAGACTAACGTAGGCTACTCTTATCTCGGGAAAATAATAGACAGGCACTCCTACAGTCAGCAGCTGCGAGAGCTCCAATTATCATGAAAATCTGCTTAAAATAGATTTGCTACCGAGTGGCAGCAAATCTATTTCCAGCAGATATTCTTAAGAGAATTCTTAGCTTTTTAGAACAGTTATGTTAAAGTAATAATCTGTACACTTTGTTATCTACCGACACCGGGTTCGAAATTTCAGTCGACGCAAGCAATATTTGCATTTAATTTTCCATCATCCGTCATTCGTGTGGTACCGGTTGTTATCGATTGGTCTTTAAACCTTTCCAGAGGCCCTTGGGTGGCCTATCATTATGTGACACCATTAACCAGCGCTATCTCATTCGATACACTTTAACAACAACAACAATCTATGTAAAAAAAAAAGTCTTAAATAGTTTTCAGTAACATGAGCGATTCCTAAAGAAATTCAACCAATTAACGTCTACAAACAGAAATCAGGCTTACTAACCTTCCAGATCTTTGTAGGTAGTTCCTTTGTGATTTCTGTGTCATACACCAGCCGACTATAAAGGTCTCTTTGGTAACCCGATTGAACCCATCTACTTGTACGTATAACTTGCTTACACCGGCCTCGGTCTCTACATCGGTCTCGAGGACGATTTGAAGAGTTTCATCAGTCCCAGCAGCCTTGCGAGGCGGATAGATAGAAGGCCAGGGTCAATCAGTATAATTCGCCTTGGAGGTAATATTTAGTTAAGAAATGCCCCACTAGTTAACGGGTATTTTGCCCTATACCTAGTACCTAGGCTACCATTCATAAAGTAAGACATCGATGTGGCGTACATTGTAAGTATTACCAAGATACTGAGCTACAAGTAGGTATGTCGATTTACGTGAAGCTTTCATAAAGCTTAGATTTATCGCACACCAATGAATGCCAAAGGATGTGTTACACGTTTAATTTTCAGCTTACTATAGGTAGGATACATAGTCACTGTCTACGGATAATCCGTTGGTGCTTATGTGTACGCTGGATTTTATAATATCTCTTCCTTACTTTAAAAAACCGGCCAAGTGAGAGTCTGATTCGCGCACGAAAGGTGCCGTACCATTATCTAAAAAAACGGAAAAAAACACGTTTGTTGTATGGGTGCTTAATTTTATTTATTTATTCGTTTTTAAAGTAAATAATATATTATTATAACTAAAATTTCTGTGAATAAGATTTCAAGCGTGTACCTGTTGCCAATATCAAATACGAGCAATAACGAATTTAAAAAAAAAACACGTTTGTTGTGTGGGAACTCTCAGCAGTAGACATTTATTTTATTCTATTTTTTAGTATTTGTTAGCGGCAACAGTAATACATCTGTGATCGATCATTTCAACTGTCCGTCTATCACGGTTCATGAGATACAGCCTGGTGACAGACGGACAGACACACGGGCGGACAACGTAGCCTTATTAATAGAGTCATTAACCCATTTTACCCTTTGAGTACGAAACCCTAAAAAATAAATCACGACCTAAATTTTCTAAGCACCCGAACTTATTTTACCAAAGGCCTAAGCAACGCGTAAATTGTATCTTTCTCAATTTAACTAACATAAAACATATTTCAATAATAGATCTTACATTTTAATGTCGACTTTAAATCATTAAGCGTATGGTTCAAGAAGTAGACGAATATGTATGTAGACACCTACTACATAATATATATTATGTTCGAGTATAAGAGCGTATCTGAAGCTTTTCAAACGTTTACGGTGCGAGATCAAGACACGTGCGAATACAACAATGTGTCAAACTCTCGACAACTTTGTCGCAAACAAATTGAAAGTACTGTAGAGGTACTTAAATATTACAGAACATTATAATTATTACAATAGAAATATATATTCAGAGAAGTTGTAAGTAAGTATATTATTAAGTATATTTATTATTCATCCAACCAACTTTCATGTTAACTCAATAGATTGAATTGTGTGTTATGTAGCGAAAGTGTAACTTAATTAGGTAAGTAGGTACGTAATTGTATCTACTTATAAACATAACCACTATACTAAATTGTCTGTATACCTACCTATCTAACAGTAAATACAAACAAAGATAAGATTAGGGAATTCCTAAATCGAATGAGTTGTTTGTAATCTCGACCGCAATAGTATTCACCCGCGTAGTTGACTCACCACCTTTCACTTAAATATATTTATCATGTTGTTATCTGCTTATAGAAATAGCTATGTATTATATATAGTATATAATAACACACATAATAAAAACACAGATATAAAATAGCTCCAGAAAACGTTAAAAGTATGTATACACTATACAGAATGCAGCGATATAAATAATAATAAAGTTTGGTTTCTTATCTTATGCTATACACATAAAAAAATAATTTAAGGTGGACTTTTTTCTGTACAAGTTTATGTACAATTGTACATGTACAATGTAAAGATTAAAATCTTAAGTAGGACCTAATCCAAACATTTGAAAAATCAGAAATCCCCTCATTTTTAATAGTGCTGGATATTATTACATCGTAGACTCTACTGTAGACTGTCGTTCGATTAGTTTGCATTGAGTTTTCCTACACAAATGTAAATCTAAACCGTGTAAATACTTAGTTACATGGATGACTCACTGCAGACATACGAAACTTTCACTCTGAAACTTATACCTACGTTCAGTGGAATGGAGACATTATAAATCTTGCCCACTAGAGATACCTAAGTTTGGAGTGGCCTGGGGTCAGTGGCTTCATAAATCCGTATAATTATCCCATGTGTGTTTAGGAGCACGTTTGCCGAGCGAAGTATACTATTTGGATACGATTTTTGGCTTTATTTTCACCGTCACTGCTAGCCACTTTTGGCCACTTTCAGAGGATTCCTACATCTTAGCACGAGTACCATCCAGTTTCTTCGTTAGCGAGTTGGGTTTTACCAACCAGCTAAAATAACGATCCGTAAAAGTTGAAGCAAACTATAGAAACAAGAGGGATAATTATGTCTATTCGAGGATACGTGTCGCTAAACATTAAAAAAATATCCGGAGAATTGAGTCGCGTTCACTGAACATTTTGCACCCTTGGCTATGCATAAATATTAAAATTTGTATGGTGTTTTTTTTTACAGTGCACATTTTTAATAAGCCTTACATAACTTTTTATGAATAAAGGGGTAGGTACCTAAGGGTTTAATTTACCAAGTACTATGGTTACTTTTACTTATTTTTAATGTTGTAAGACGAATTAGGTGCTGACTTAGAACTTATCAGTTATGCTAAACTTGCAGTGTGGCCCACATAGAAATATTTTTATAACAAAATGTATGAACAGTAATTTATCATCATAAATTATAAAAATTTATATCCGTACTATATCAAACTCATTTTCTTTACCCTGGTTTTACGATATACATTTATTTTATGTAGATATAGCAAATGAGAGAAACCTTTCAGGTTCTTACATGTATTCTCTGATACGTAGCACAAACTTCATTATATTTACCTTGCGTATAATAATATAATTCTTGCCTACAAAATCACAACAATAGCTGGATTTGGGTCAGTAATTATTAACCGTTTTCATTATTTTACAACAAATATTTACTTACCATTAATCGAGAGTGCCGTTGGGTCTCACAAATGATATGTTTTTAAATAACCTTTTGTGGCAAAATTAGGTTACAGCAACAAACAACGAGTCAATCTTGTGAATGACATTGTCAATTTAGGTTATACCCTTTTAGAAATAACTTAGCGAAAAGCTTGTCAAACTGTCTGAGAAGCTTTTCTGTGGACATATATTTTCTATTAGACTGTAAAACAATTTAAAAGCTTTATGTTGAACATAAAAAATAATCTGAGGACCATAATATTTACACTTTGAGTCTTTTAAATAATTTTGGCTATAATAATATAATTATATATTATATACTTAGTCAGGTCATAAGTATTGTCACACAGTAAAAACTTTTCTTTTAGAATGCTGGCCACAAAAAAGTTTATTGAATTCGAATTTCGAATTGTTCATGAAAATAAAAATGTATACTTTTTAGAATTTTACTCATTTTTAAATATGGAGTGGACGCTTAAAGAAGACCGTGTTGCAGTTATTGCGTTGCATCGTTGCGGTTACGCGCCAATTCAAATTTTTGACATACTGAAAAATGAATATAACCAAGAGATTCGTTTATCGTACCATCAAACGATACAATGAAGACTCTAGTGTAGATGACAGGTCAAGAAGTGGTCGCCCTCGGTCTGTTAGGACTCCAGCAGTGATAAAAGCTGTGAAGGCGCGAATTCAAAGAAATCCCAAACGTAAGCAGAAACTGTTGGCCCTTCAGATGGGATTAAGCAGAACCACGGTGAAAAGGGTGTTAAATGAAGACTTAGGGCTTCGGGCATATCGAAGAAAAACAGGACATCATTTGAATGCTCGTCTAATGGACCTGAGACTGAAGAGATGCCGCGCTTTGTTGAAGCGGTACGCGGGAAAAAAATATCGGGAAATTCTTTTTTCGGATGAAAAAATTTTTACCGTAGAAGAGAGCTACAACAAACAAAATGATAAGGTGTACGCACACAGTAGTGAAGAAGCGAGCAACCGTATTCCGCGTGTCCAACGAGGTCATTTTCCATCCTCGCTCATGGTATGGTTGGGAGTGTCTTATTGGGGCTTAACAGAGGTACATTTTTGTGAGAAAGATGTAAAAACGAATGCAGTTGTGTATCAAAATACAGTCCTGACTAACCTTGTGGAACCTGATTCTCATACCATATTTAATAACAGGCACTGGGTATTCCAACAAGATTCGGCGCCAGCTCATAGAGCGAAGAGCACACAAGACTGGCTGGCGGCGCGTGAAATCATATTCATCCGGCACGAAGACTGGCCCTCCTCCAGTCCAGATTTGAATCCGCTAGATTACAAGATATGGCAACACTTGGAGGAAAAGGCGTGCTCAAAGCCTCATCCCAATTTGGAGTCACTCAAGACATCCTTGATTAAGGCAGCCGCCGATATTGACATGGACCTCGTTCGTGCTGCGATAGACGACTGGCCGCGCAGATTGAAGGCCTGTATTCAAAATCACGGAGGTCTTTTTGAATAAACTTTAGTGTCATAAGAATCTATGTTTTGTTAAGTTCATTTTGGTATATAAATGGTTACATAATGAATAAACTTGTTTCAATTATTTTATATAAAACATGTGACAGAATTTATGACCTGACTAGGTATATATATATATATATACCTAGGTAGGTAATTTCAAAGAACACAGGCACAATAGAAGTGAGTTAGTTCTACATCTGTATTGGAACCGCTGTACCTAGCCAAACAATTATTGAAAGTTACTTTGTCAATAAAGGTTTATTATACTTAAGTCTACTGCCGTTCATTTGAAAATATTCCATAAGTGTTATCTAATATGCTTCATTTTAATGACTTCTAAAACTACACCTAAGGCATTTTTCATTGTGTGCCAGACGTAGAGCATGACATATTATGTATAGAAAAACTGGCGTTGGTTTTGAACTACGAGCCATATGTTTGGCACGCGCCTCGCCCAAATTTTTTCTTCTACTAATCAATGATACTTTTATATAATTTATTGTACGATTGAAACTTCCAGAAGTAATCTCTAAAGCCAGGGCGAGCACATTTACGGATTATTAAGTTGGTTAGCAAAGTTTCATATTAAGTTTGCTTAATCTTGAACCGAAATCCTCTTGAAACTTTGAGGCGCTTTTCATTCTGTGGATTACAGATAATCGGTTAAACAAAATAGACAAATAACAATCAAAATCGCTAATCACAAAACCAAATCGAATTTTAACTTCAAAGTGTGTCAGTATTCTTTTTCGTTTTATACATAAAAAATGTATGTACTATATAATATTATGCGTTGTAAATTGATAGTGATAACATTTTCAGCCGCGCTGGCTGTATATAGAGTCGATAAAAAATCGATATATATTTTTTTTGTCAGTTTTAAAATTACCTACTGCCCTTTGTGTTTTACCTAGCCACACAGAAGCCAACGAAGCTGAATGTGATAACGTGACTGCAGTACGTTTTGGGCTGTATTATAATCGCAATTGTTATAAAATTAGTTACGGCATAAAGAATCGACCGATCCGGATAGGGCCCCCGTGGTGGATTATGGCTTAATCCTCCTCATGAAAGTATGGAGAGGCCCATGCTCAGCAGAGAGCAATGATGAAGAATCGATACCTAAGTAGTAACTAATAAATTACTTACGTGCTATTTCAAAAGTACCAATTTTCTCAAAGTAACACCTGAATCTTTATTACCTACACCTATATTTTTATAGCCACATTTCAGCCAAGGTCAGCTCCTAAAGGTACGCGTGGTGAAGGATGTATGAAGCCATGGGGAGATATTAAATTGACGAGTGGTGATTATGACTTGAAAGTGGAACCGTGTTGGGAAATATGGGGATATACCCGTCAAAATCCTCGCTCGATTTTTGCAGAACTTGGACACGAGTGAGGAGCGGTGAGCGGAAGCAGCTACCTTTGCGCGCAACTATGCTGCATAGCCTAGGCGTTATACCTAGCTGTTACATGCCGCACAACATTTTCTTTCAAATTACAATATTGCGACTTTCTTTTTAAAAATAAACGAAACTGACCAGTTTGCCATACCAAGGTCGTATCTAATTTAGATCTTTTTTAAATTGGCATATTGTGCATAAGTAACTTTTACAACTAACTATAAGTACTCGTATATACACAGTAATAGATACTCCTAATCCAAAAAGCAAGGTACCTACTGGACATCCAGCCAGACAGTGTATAAATACATATTAATAACAGAGGTATAAATAGCAACTTTCTACCCTTACCATTCATGAGGTGAGGTCGTCGTCTCGAGGGAATCTCAGGAAACACTAGCGATACCCTACCTCCTGATTTTATCCTTTCGACAATTTTTCACTCGCAAGTATCGCCGGCATGCGTGAAATTGCTACCACCCCAGTATAAAATAATTCTGTATTAAACTTTAGATTTTCAGAGAAATCTCGACAATATTTGGTGGTAAATCTGGGCTTATCTTTATTAGTTCCCGAGGTCTCTTAAATAGTGATTCTCAAGCTAAGTAGACTTGTTGGAGACAGGTTTTTCTGTTTCGTTTGCTATATAATAATATGATTGAAATACAAAATTATATCTGAGTAGCAATGCCTGAACAAAGACTTTTTTCTCAAATATTTTATGCTAAGTATGGTGAACAAAACATTATGAATTTATCAATTCTCAACACGTGGTTTTAATATATTATGCCAAAGTCTGGGAGACCCAGTATAAAAAGCTCGTTAAATAGGTACTCGTAGCTAGGTAGTTAGGTATACGGCATAATGTTGTAATTTATTTTTTGTAACCAGACCTGCCAAAAGTAAATGTCGTTAGAAGCATCAGATTAAAAAATTATACAAAATATACCTCAAAATACGTGTATCCTTTGGGTGTGCACTGACATGGATGCTCCATTTATATTTTGATGAGAAAAATAGAAACTGTTTACAGCTTTTTCCTTTTAGGGCTCATTAGTACAATACATTTCAATTTTAGGGTTTAGATAATTATGAGATCTATTTTAAATAAGCGATTCAAAAAATATTATATGTTTCACTATATCTGTGTAGTATACCTATATTTTGTTAGAATGAAATGAATATAAAAGAAAACTCGTTAATAATAATTGATGTCGGAATAAATAAACAACTACGAAACTTTTCAGCGTACGTACATATACAAACACGTTCTTGGCTGGTTTTATTTGAAACTGAAAACACGTATCAATGTTTGCAGTACGATCACGTCCTATTTTATCCCGAGCAAACATCGCCCTTTATGGTACGAACTCTTTTTTATTTCCTGTTTTTTCCGCAAGTTTCAGCTGTTTGTAGTAGGTAACTAACAAGTGACTAGAAATGAAGTGATTGTTGACTGGTTTTCTATTTTCTCCACATTACCCATTATAGGTAGTGTATGGGCAAGTAGATCGATCGATTTCGGATGAGGTGTAGTGGCGTCCTTACCGGCCTGACTACATACAACTTAATACAGTCTCAAGTCAAGTTATCATAAGCGTGAGATTGCAATCATACAATCGAGCTTATTGATATCCACATCAATCAATATAGGTACTTATTGTTGCAACTTTCGACAGACAAGGGGTCAATAAATTTAAGAACGCTTAAATCGAATCTCATAGGAGTGGCTTCGGAATAGTTTGTGACATTGATGTTAAATGTTAATATTTGCCTAGCAGTCTTATTAAAAAAAAACTAATTGCAGGCTTCCACAATAATGTCAAATGATTCGATTGACGCATTCTTAAATTAGCAGTATTGACCTCCAGAAGAATATTATGCGTTTGAACCTTATTATAGTTATTATATTAGGTATAGTTAGATTTATTTGAAAATCATATAATCTGAAAAGTATGTACCTACTTATGTATGCAGTGCTTAGTGCCTGAGCAATATCTACAAGCACATGTCGAATTGGGACGTTTTTCATATTATAACTAGGTAAGTTATTATATAAGCAATATAAATAATAATAACATATCATGACTCTATCGTTTGCTAAACATAATATTATATTAACGTTAAAAGCGTATAAAGCGTGTAAAATACTAACTCACAGCTGTAAAATAAGCACATTTCGTCTAGTTGAACTTCTGCTTTTATTGCTAGAAATAAAACCTTTGTTGAAAGGTCTGGATAAGGTTTGTGACTAGCCCTAAGTTACTGATAGTAGAGAGATTTCTGCACTTTTTATTTGCCGTAAAACGTTGTCACATGTTGTCGAAGTTAAGCTGATGTTAAATATGTTGACATTGAGTTAAGTACATTACACGAGCTAAAGCGATTTCAAATTCATATTGAATCGTTTTCTTTGACGCCACAGATCAAATATTAAACAGGCGATTTGACGCTGAACATTAAACTTAGGTTTTCTACATTGTTAGGGTTTCGTAACCAAAGGCTAAAACGGGATCCTATTACAAGACTTCCCTGTCCGTCTGTCTGTCCGTCTGTCACCAGGCTTGTACCTCATGAAGCGTGATAGTAAGACAGTGAAAATGTTCACAGATTATGTATCTCTGTTGCCGCTATAACAACAAATACTAACAAATAGAATAGTATAGATATTTTAGGGGCCTTCCATACAACAAAATGGGTTTTATTTTGCCGTTTTTATATTATAATGGTACTGAACCCTTCGTGCGCGAATCCGACTCACACTTGGCCGGATTATTTTTCTTTTTGATCTCTCTTTCCATTTGCTTTATATGGGTACTATATAAATACGTATATACTCGTATATATATAAGTACCGCAAATTCTTATACTCTGTAGTTCCATGTTGTAAGACTGTATTATAATGTTCAATTGCGCATATTACCTACCTTACTTGTGTTCGTTATCATTTATGACCCAGCTATTATTATTTGTTTTTTCGTTAGCTGCAGCCATTTGTACCTGTCTGTTAAAACAAGAACGATGAGGAAACCACATTACGTGGTATAAGATTCATTTAATATCCTATTTCTCCGAATTATTCACTATAATATAACAGAAGAAATAAAACTAACTCACATTAAATACTTTAAGTATTAAGTCTGACACATTGTACCTACTGCTTATAAGTTTTACGTGCAATAAAGTATAAAGCAATTTTTTTTTTTTGTAAATATCTACGTATGCCTTGTCACGCTGCTGTGCAAAGGCTTCTCTGCTTTGTCGTATGCGTCAAATAAATAATTGACATCGTGTCGAATTTATTTTTTTACCCGCTATCGCTTCTTTATAGCGTCTGAGTGCCTCTGCTCAACGACCACTGTGCTACACCAAGATACTCCGTACCGATTTACATATAAACGGTCGTGCCAGCTACTTCCTTCATTATACGGTATTAGTACAATACCGGTAAGCACGACTGGGGTTACCTTCCCACCATACTTGCATTTCTAAGAAAGTTTTTGCACAAAAACGAACCTTAGCTCTTCCAAATAAGAAACAGTTTAATGTTTCTAACGACGTTGTCATCGTGTGGAGTGCTGTACAGAGTGTACAGTATATCTTCCGTTGTTCAATAACGATTTGTTCAACAATTTTTAGCACGTTCGAGATAGCTCAGAAACCCCTGGTGGACTATGTGGATCTGGTGGAACCATTTCGTTGGTGGACCTATGGCTTTATAGAATGGATAACATAAAAGGAGAGGTAAAGAACTCAGAAAAAAAACGAACAATATAGATAAATGAGTCCAAAGTTTTGTTCAAAATTAATACATAACTATGGGTTAAGTATAAACGTCTGAACATAATCGTTTAGCCATTGAAATATTAATTGAAGACGTATTATGATGGATTTATCTCATACGATTTATAATATTAATATTCTAATTCATGCAGGTAAGCTTGTCACTAATATTGTTACCTATTTATAATGGATAAGATTTTCAAACAAACTGATTGAAGGTATTCAATTACAGCTTTGCCTTGTTTACGCCAACCATCAACGGTAGGCTTGGGCACTTTTCCTGTTCACGTTACTGTCAGCTGAGATGATGTAAACAAGGGGTATGGTGCTTCGATTTACGACGTTTATTGGTCAACTTCGTTCGCAATATAACCTTGCAGGCAACAATAATGAAAATCCCAAGAGCATTTTCTCCTATCTTCATCTGAACCCGATCACTTCATATCGACCGCTTTGTCAAGAAAATGAAAGAAGAAAAATATATACAATTTATTTGTAAGAATTAACAGTAGTAACAATTAAAAGTGAGTGTAATATAGGTATGTTATGTTTAGCAAATAAAGCTACAAAGCTATTTCACCAGTTTTCATGTTATATACTTCATCATTTTCATATTAGTACAAAATACACATAACCTACAAGTGCACAACATGTTTAATTAATTAAAATTCAAGACTGTTTCTGAAGCTTAGAAATATACCAAGCTAGACTTACATTGAATTTTTTAATAACGTATTACTAAAAATAGGTTCAAGAAAATAAGCCTGCCTTAGATTGTTTCCAATTTGAGTCAACTTATGTAAACTTTTTTGCAAATGGGTCGTATAGTTTGAAAAGTCGCCTATTTATATGAAAATTCTTACACCCGAATTACTTTTTCATGTTTTTTTATCACATACTTAATACGTAAATATGGGATAAAATTAAGCACAAAATATCGTTATGAATTTCTGTTATGTCATAATAAAATTAACTTCACTAGAAAGATGTACAGTAATGTACATAGAGTTTGGAGTTTGGAGTTTGGAGTCATGTGAAATCGCGTAACAAACATACACAAAAACACAAACACACACTCGAACTGATGGATGAAACTGAGCCAGTAACAGATATATATGACCAAGTTCCTCTCAAGTGATAATTAGTAAAATGCATCAGAAAATCGAACCATAAAGCCTCGTGAACGTCAGCTAAGGCTCGGTGGGGGGGATGAGCGGTTGTAACCTCCCACGCTTGAAGAAAAAAAAAATACATTCACTCATTTCCTCTCGGCTAAAAATTTATCAAGTTATAGCTAACCCAATATCTCAACAAAAAAAAATAATCAGCTGGCTATAACATAGTGTATTGTTCGTCAGCTGATGTCTCGATCATGGAAAAAAAAATCTTCAATTTCAGTGATGTCCTCTCAAATAAAAATTTACCTGATGATAGCTTATATGTAACTATTGATAAATATATACGTCAGCTGGCTGTATCTAGGTGGAAAAATCGTCAGCTGATACTTTGAAGATCGTTACATAGAAGTTAGCCAGAAGCATTTACTGACTATTTAAAGGCATCAGCTGACCAGGTTTCCCTCGACTTACTGCTAGCTGATTTTTTTTATTTATCACAGAAGTATATTCAAAATCAGCTCACAAATTTTCATGCGGGAGGAAATGACGTCTCTTTAATTATTCGGCATAGCACTCCGATATGAGTGTTGAGGTGAAACAATTATTTCGTATCAATATTTTTTAAACTTATATGTATATAATCAAATAATTTTAAATATATTTCAATATTTAAATAATCAATTTGCTTAATATAAATTAACTAGTTACTCGATAAAAATATTTATTATAAAAAAATTATGAAAAATTACAATAAGAATGACAATGTTATTTAATCATTTTCATTTTCGCTTTGGCTTGAGTCATAATCATCTCTCTCTGATCCATTGTCCGAGTCGCTGTCAGAGCTGTCTGCTCTAATATTTTCATCGTCATCATCTGTACAAAAAAAAAATTAGAATGCGTATTTTACCATAAAATCATTAATTTGATAATAAAATGTTACCTTTTTCGGGCTGGATAGTTATTTCATCAATCGATGTTGGCAACTGACTTCCAAAGAACCAGGTGAAATTATATTTATTGTCGATTTCTTCCCAACCATAGTCTTCCGGATCATCAGAAGTTGGAACCTTCAAATGTGCATTTGACCAAATTTGAGCAATGTAACATGCTCTTAAAAATTGCTGATATAGCTCTGATTTGCAAGGTGGTAGAGAAGAGCCATCAATACCTTTTTTGGTAACTTGAATGTCTCAGTATCCAAGAATTTATATGTTTTTTCAAACAATGCTACTCTTGCCTCATTGACCTGTTTCAGACGATTTAATCCATACATATGGCAAACAAACTCTTCTATTTTCTCAAAAATATTGTCTCTATCCTCTAATGATTTTTACATTAACAAGAATAATTAAAGAGACGTCATTCCCTCCCGCATGAAAATTTGTGAGCTGATTTTGAATATACTTCTGTGATAAATAAAAAAAATCAGCTAGCAGTAAGTCGAGGGAAACCTGGTCAGCTGATGCCTTTAAATAGTCAGTAAATGCTTCTGGCTAACTTCTATATAACGACCTTCAAAGTATCAGCTGACGATTTTTCCACCTAGATACAGCCAGCTGACGTATATATTTATCAATAGTTACATATAAGCTATCATCAGGTAAATTTTTATTTGAGAGGACATCACTGAAATTGAAGATTTTTTTTTCCATGATCGAGACATCAGCTGACGAACAATACACTATGTTATAGCCAGCTGATTATTTTTTTTTGTTGAGATATTGGGTTAGCTAAACTTGATAAATTTTTAGCCGAGAGGAAATGAGTGAATGTATTTTTTTTTTCTTCAAGCGTGGGAGGTTACAACCGCTCATCCCCCCCACTGCGCCGCAGCTGACGGTCATAAGGCTTTATGATACTATTGTCTGATGCATATCACCAATTATCTATCGAGAAGAAATAATTAACCAAATTTTCACCTGGCTCTCGGACTTCTTTTTTGCAATCGGTTATAAACGTAAGTACACATTTTTCGTTAGAAAAAATAATCACTCGTTTTGTTCCAAACGATGCCAACATATTTCTCCAAACAACATTCTTTAAATAATCATATTTAATAATAATAATTAATAAATAATTTTTGTCGAAATTAAATTCCTATTATACTTTTTACTTGTGTTGTTCCGAAACATTTACTTATGCCAATGGTATTTACACGTTTAAAAGAAAAAAATATGTGGAAGTGTGATCAGTAAATTAAAAAAATATCCAAGCTCAAAACTTCATACAAACTAATTAAGTATTTTTTATTGCTAAATAGGCAAGAGTTTGACTGTAGTCTCATCTGATGGGACGCGACGACGCGGTCGTCGATGTGCCTTGTATATCATACATATTCAAAGAACTATACATATTCAGATATGCAAACCATTCGTCTCTGAAAACATAGACTATTTTGTTTTCGCAAGGGTCTAACTTTTAAAAGGTACTTTTTCTATCTTACTCTTTTTTTTTTGCTCAACACAAATGTTCAATGTTCTTTTAAATCAACGTTTGAAGTTCAACCATGATGGGGCGATTGGCTTGAAACTTCATGGGAAAAGTTTTTTGGTCAGCAGCCATATTATTACAAAGTATATCAACTGCTGTTATACCTTCGCAACTACTAAAAGGCTAGGCTAGCTGCTATAGCTCGCACTACACGTTTGTGTAATAAAGGGAACGAAATTGTAAACATGATTAAAATACAAATCTAGGAGCATAATAATTATAATGGTTCCCACAATAACTATTGCTGAGAACAGGCTTCAAACGCTTCGAACTCTATCTGAGCCGTATCTCTTCCAACAGTTATATATCTCACATATTTCCATCTCAGGATAAACCCATCAACCGTATAAATCCACGGGAGTATATCGTGCTCGTATATTGTAAGCACTGCCCTCGAAGTATTTATGGTTTATAAATAGCGTATATAGATATCGCCCATGATGGAGAACGTAAAGATTGAAACCCAAAAGCGAATGTTAGTCACTCAAACGATACAGAATTTCATAACACCATATATAATATTATTATGATTTAAAAAGGCATAGGTATTACTAGGTCATTAGGAATTACGTGGACCGTGGTCGTAGAACAGATAATCCGATGGGGCATGCCAGTGGTACGGTAATTTACACGTGTAATGGGAAACGTAGTAAGTAAATATTCTACAAAATTAATACACAGTTTGGAGTGATCAACAATGCTGCCTGTAAGCATCCTGTAGGTACCGGCACAGAATAATAACTAGTTTACTTACTACGTCCACTTACTAAGTCCACTTACTACTTACTAAGACCAGAAAACATAAACGCTATGACGTAAGACTCCGTCAAGAGTACCGAACAGTAAACAAATATGCGGAAAGATAAGCTCGTGTAAAAATATAATAAAACAACTCGCCCACAAACTAAACATTGTGTGGGAGCAATTTTAATACTTTAGGAAAGTTTTTTTAGTTCAAAGTGGAGTATTTACTACGAAATGCTTCTCTCTTCGAAATTGAAAAACAAGTGACATCTGCCAAGCCGCACTGGGGCAGCGTGGTGGATAATGTCCAACAGACAGGTTCAGATCGTTCACTGTAATGTAAGTTGTCCCCTGGCGGTACACCGGAGGCTATGCTGCTTATTAAGGCAGGGGACAACTTACAGTGAACGATTTTTACGGTCTTGCTGAGAGAAAACTCTGAGGTTCTGCAGCAGTGGAAGCTACCAATAGCCAACCATGTTAAAACGTGATTTCTACGCACCATTGTATCATTATCTGTACCGATGGCACGTTTCAATATAATATCTATTTCTCTTCGTGAATAATAATATCAATCACAGCTCCAATCGGTGGCTCCAACATATCAAATTCTCACACTGATGAATCTTGTTTCTGAGATATCTTAACAAGATCAGTGATTCACTGGATGCCTTGTAATTTTACGCTGAAAACGTTTAGATAATCATTTCATTAACATGAACTTCCACATGTGCTGTTCTCTATCTAATATGGAAGATACAGTCAAGGTAGAAAACTGTATCTTATAGCCTGAAAAAAGAAGGTTACTAGACCAGAGTAGGTAATACATTACGGTCTTAAATATTATAATCGAGTTGTTCTCAGGTATCACATTGTTTTCGAAAAAGATGTTCATAATATTATACATACATACATAATATTATGTACCTATCCCTGTGCCTATACTTACATCTATTTCGTCATAAGTATGTGTAATTTTATAGTGTATGGGGTATAACATGGATATACAGGGCTGGCATAAACATGTTGTAAAAAGTACATGAAACGAAGAATTAAAAAGAAATCTTTTTCGTCATACAACGACATGTCGTCAATGCTCATCGCTCACTCTACTCTGCTGAAACATACTTCGGTGATTCTCTTTCTGGCTTCCTACCAACCCGTGAATGTGTTTGGCTCGAGCAAAATACGGTACTCTGTCCACGATTCAATAGCTCCATGAACTGACAACGTCCAGGGCTCGGCTCTACCGTTTCTAATCACGAGGGGAATCTATTAATTATGCATCGAACATAGGGCTTGTGCACATAATCTTATAATTAATAAACAGAAGATTATATAGTAGTAAGTACCTACGTACTATCGGAATTGTTTTTTAAGTAGGTACGAAAGAATGTTAGTTCTTTTAAAAAAATCAGCTTTTTTCGTTATTATGCTATTCCACAAGTAAACAGTGATTAAATATGTTGGTGTTAGAAGACAATGCGTGAACAGGTAAAATTTCCTTAGTATCAATTATGGTTTTCTTGGCAAATATATAAGTAATACTTAATATTTCATTCAACGTTAACATACGAGTATAAAGTAACGATATAAACATATACTTACTATAAACAATACGGTGCAAATCTCTATGGCAATGTAAGGCAATTCAGCCTGGTGTGACATCCCTAGTTTATAGTGGTGTGCGCACGTACATGCATGACACATTGATTTAGCAAATGCAGCGAACGCACTTATCTGTGAAAGCTATTTCCACAGCTCTTTACTACGGACACTCGGCTACATAACAAATAAGGTACACATAGAATACGAGTATTCCAGTCAAGACCACACTCAGTTCCAGTCAGTTGCAGATAAAAATGTATCTTCGTGGTCGTATTTTACTTTTCCTCTTGTTGGTAAGGTATTCAGGGACACTGCAGTTAATATACCCACAAAGTATATAATTTTAGGGCGATATATCTACGAAAAATATGTTTTGGTTTACCGCCGTTGTGGTTACGACAAAACTTCTTGTCTAGACATTTTCTCTCTTGGATGCATTAATTTGAATATTTCGTCCACGTGTTGGTCTCCTCTTCTAAATTTAACTGGGTTATATACAAGGAAAATGACAGAATTATACAGAATTTATTATCTAAAGTTTGGCGTACTCTACCAAATATTTTTTCTACACCCTTTATCCAAGACGAAAAGACCATCCAAGCTAAGTCTGGGCTTAAAATGCTGATATCTTCATTTTCTCAACTTAAAATCGATTACTTATAGTAGGTATACTGTGCCTATGGCCAGATTACTGTAGGTGTACTCGCACTGAAAGTGAAGCGTTATGATTTTGAAGTCGACTGTACCCAACCAATAAATAACCTGAGTGGGAAACGCAAGCGATGCACTGAATCAGGAACGACTTGATATGAGTCAATGCACTCTACAGCCGTAAATTTGAGGTAGAGTACCTACCTAGAAGATATTTCAGGTACAGATATTTGTAATAGCTTGTAAACAAAAAGCTTGTACTTCCAAGCCTGCGAATTCTGAGATGCAGGACCACCAGAAGCTGTTGGTAAAGCGATGAAATGATATCTGCCGTGGCCCTCTCTCTAGTGATTCAGCATTATTATCGTCTTTATTTTTGTTATCACAATCTTACACTAATGCATTTTTCTGAAGTTTAATTCAAGCATCAACATTACCGAGATACCAAGTCCATATCAAACGCCCATTTTCTCGCACCATTCCTAATCCCAGCTTCTTCATAAAGGCATTACGAGAATAGAAATAATATCATGGACGGGCATCATTCCACTCTAATAGTGGTAATTTATCAGACTTTTCATATAGACTGGACGTGATCTTACTTTATTATTATACTTGCCTTTCACCCCGGGACCTCCTGCAGTTATTTCGTTTGAAGAATGTGTTCGATATCTTGAAAAAAAGACTTGTCTTTGTTGATGGACAAGGAACAAAATAGTTTGTCCGTTTATTGTATTTATTATCGTTGAATATATGTATATTGCAAGTGAATAATACATACTTACTCGTAACTAGTGGGTAAGTTACATTACAACAGCCCTTTTCCAGTGACTTTTTCAAATTATTGAGAGCACGTGCCTTTTTCTCTTTTCACGTCACGCTTAAAACTTGCCTAATCTTCAACAAAGAAAGTTTTTTCTTTATTGCATTTCTAAATCAAAAGGATATTTTTATCCAATAATTTCAAAGTTTTTGGTAAGTTTATACTCATTGTTACTTTAAAATTCAATAAGTATGTAGAAGTAATTTCAGCTCTTTGAATATACTGTTTGTGCCGTCCATCAGTTTATGCAAATCAATTTCTTTGTTATGGAAAACTACATTTAACAAAGAAATCCATATAAAAAGCTGTTTTAAAAATCATACTTTGCTTATTAGGGTCTACTTATGGAGACATATTGTCAATGTGGACCATAATTATAGTCTAATCACATGGTAAAAAAATTAGACAGACTGATTCATAAAATAAACCATAAAAAATCGCTCATGGTCTTTTAAAAAACACTTTATTACTAGGCCAGAACACCTATCATCCGCTCATTTCACGGCTTACCCATCGTATAGAGTTCTTCAAAGAAGTCGGTTAATAACAAATGGCAACGACTGGACCCCAGTAATAATGCCCCACTCAAATTACCAAGTAGATTTTCTTTTATCTCAATTTGATGTTTGTCAAATCAAAACTGACTATTTTCGGTCATTTTCCTTTCCGTAACAAAATACTTACATGGACCTCTGCGTTAAAACATCCGAGCGAGGAAACCTTTTGCTATGTTTAGTTATAATAGTAGGTACAGAGACAAATCTTGAGTTAGAGAAGGTATTTACTTACAGTTGGTTTTGTTTATTCCATGTGCTTGCGAAAAGATGTTTCCACGTTCAGTGGTGATGACGGCAAAAGGCCAAACTATTGCCAAACTTCGTCTACATCCACACAAACATACATTTATACTATAGTTTAAAGCGTAGGGATTATTTTGCGGGAAACTGAAAATTGGCGTGTATTTATTAAACTTGTGTTGCTTTTAATGTGAGGAGTTAACCTTTTTCGTTACCGTACCACGAGTGAAGGCAAATAATAACAATTATTATGACACTCAAAAATGCGTCATTTTATTTTATTTTATTTTTAAACCTACAAAGGATGCTAGTTGTTACGAAATATAATATTATTTTTTCTCAAATTCAATTCGTATAAGTGTGACACGTGTAAGTGAAAATTCTTTTAGAATTCGTGTACTAAAGCCTTGGTTAGCACCAAGGCTTTAGTATACATTCGTATCAAAATAGCCAAGAAGGGCCTACCCTAATTTTTGCGTTTTATTCGCCTTTGAAGAAAGCATTCTCGTTTGAATTAATTAACAATATGTTCTGCCAAGTGAGGCATCGACTAAGTGGCTCCGGGAAAATGCTGTACTGAAGACTTTCGTTGTACATGTTCATTGTTCATACTTAGCCCATCCCAAGTGAAGGGTGTCTTTCCGACCCTGTAGGTAAATTCTGTAAAGTTTTTGAGTAAGTATATTTTAAGTGATTGCTTTCCTTATTGAAAAAAAATATGTAGAATTGGCCTATGCAAATTATGAAATACTCGTAAAATTTTATAAGTAGGTACATCAACTATGTTTAAATAACAGCGCTGAGGGATTTTACAGCTATTAAACATGTTCTGTACTGCGACTGTACAGAAAAAATATATCGTATCTCGTAGGCTGCCTTCTAACAGCCTTAAATCCAAAGCTCGCAAATCCCATAGTTCAATAAAACCCCCGTTATTATTATTCCACCGCCATTCCCACTGTTTACCATCGAGGTCGGACACATTTGACCCCTGCTACTACAGCCACCATATCTTGACTTCCCATGCATTACTGTGACAAACATGGCTGTACCGTATTGCTAAGAGAAGAGATATCAATGTCCTGTACCGCAGATTTAGTTCATCAAAAAGTATCACCACGATATAATGGTCGGGGTGATCTTGGAACGTACATTCCGTTAACATTTCGTTTACGCTTACGTTATGGAACCAATATCCTCCCGTTGCGTTGACAGCCACCTTGAGAGGACATGGAAACATAACCTTGGGTTAGGAGCAGTTATACCGGAAATAAAACAAGGGTTAATCTCTGTTTCTGACGGTTGCCTAAATGAGGGAGATCAGAAGGTAACTTTTACTACCTTGAAAGATATTAATATTTACACTTCACATCACACTTTATGTGATTCCTATGATATAAAATATACTTTACACAAAATATATTCAATTTAATTACACGTCTGATAATAATATATGGTCTGTCATATAGTAGGGTACCTAGTAGTGTACCTTTACTTAGTAGGTACAGCTATTTATGCCGTACTATTGTTCTAAATTGAGGTGGATTTAAGTGCTTACCGTTAATCCATATAGATCACTGATGAACGGTAAAAGTTGATGTGCATCTCTACAAAAAGAGTTTCAGTTCATTTTTTAAAATAATCCGCGCATAAAACCACTGTCTGGTCGGTTAATTCCGCGCCGGATCCGGCAAATGACCGGAAATTTGCATATTCACTTAACATCGCAAAATGTGGGAATAATATTTTATTCGTCCCACAGGCGACGTTCAGCGAATAAGTGTGCAATAAGTTTGATTTTATGATCCGGAGGATATGTAATTTACATCAAATTCAAAGAACATCATGACTATACGCACGTAATATAAAATCAAATGGTACCTGCTTGCAGTTGGAATGAATAAATTTATTCCTTTGTATGGTCCATTTTTTATATTTTTTATTTGTTACAACGGCTGACTGACCAGTTGGTGGTCGTTGTGGATGTTGCAGTGATATCAACGGAAATAATTAGTAATCGTGGTAACTATTATTCGTCATTACTGTCCTCGAGGAAATATTTTTCCTCGTTTCATCGATGGTGACTTGTGACCCCCATTGTTATCAATGTCACTCCAAATATGTATAGTCTACTCTAATAAGTACCCTAGAATTTCTATAGATGTTTTTCTTTCGTTAAAAGATATAAATATCAAATTAGGATAAATGTTGAGCATTTTCTAGCAATATTCCAGGACTAAGTAACGAGTTAGTAATACATATAATAAGAATGAAGTAGCAGACTCAATCAAATAAGGTAGAATTAAAAGTTATGGAAAATAATTAACTCCAAATTGAAAGCAAATGTGGCTCCCTAATATCTTAGCAGCAGGTGATCTCGTTAATTAATACAAAAACTGACATAATATTTCTACCAGGCTACTCAACATCATTAAAATATACCATTATTTATCTGCCTTTTCTAATCCATTAGAACGTAATGGACCTAAATTGGTCTTTCAAAAAATCTTGAAAGCAGATTAAGGAGGGTTCTCTAAGATAAGGATGTACTGTAACATTAACCTACAATTAAGGTCTATAAAGAAGTTAATTAAGTTGATTAATTGGATTCCCCAGGGCAAACGGTCATTTCGGGCAGGCTGGCTGCTTCGTAGATAGTTTATCACGTGACTAAAACTCTTATAAATGAATGACAACATAATCACGAGAAAAACAAGCTTACAATGATCGTAGGCTCCGAAATCCTTTTGTCACTGATCATCACACAGGCTCCATTATATTCCAGCTGCTTGGTGGCCGATTCTCGCCTACTTATAGTGCGACTATTTAACGTAGTCCTCGCCCGCGGGGTACAGGGGCGTGGGGGTAGGATGTCAAAGAGGATCGAGGACGAAGTAACTATTTAGTAATCTGTGATACGCCTGCCGCCCGTACCTCCCGCAACCCCCTTAGACATCACATCCCACCCCCCTGTACCCCGCGGGCGAGGACTGAGTTCCATACAATTGTAATTGATTTGTTATAAGCTCGAGCCATATCTATGAGAATCGCAGAAATGGGGTGAATAATAATGTAATTGTTGGCATCGAACGAACGTAACTTGGTAGACCAACCAAAGAGAACTTGTTAACAATCCAATATAATATCGAGATAACACTGGTTACCAAAATAGTGACAATTACCTACCTATTAAAATTTATAAATAATTCAGTACCTATCAAGATATTGACCAGCAACGTTGAGGGTAACATTTCACATGCACTAATTGGTCTTCGTGTTGGCCGTAAAGTAACGGATCTCTTGCACAAAGTATAGACTCGTTTGACTTCTCATATTATAACTTTAACAAATCCAGACAATCATTGTGGCATCTCATTCAATGGATCCAAGAACTGGTGGTTTGAAGTCACCAACCTGAATCGATCTAGGCACTTCGTCATTAAGCTTTTGTGTCATTTGATACCATAATATTAAGTATTGACTATAGATAACGCCCGAGATAGGCACTTGTTGTATAACCGTAAACCCATCTTGTTTGCTCTCTGTCTTGTATCGGTCCATTTCCATAAGGGAGACCTAAATACAAGCAATAGGGAACAGACATTTGATACAACGGTGGACTAACGAACATCTATGGTCAATATCTATATATTTACTAGCAGACACGGCCACACCTTGCTGTGGTTAAGGTTTTTGTTATTCCGACTATAAATTGAGATGTAAGCTATATCCTATCTGTTAAGTTAGATCAAAATGCACACTGTGTGCAAATTTGTTGAAAATCGATGTAGTTTAGGAGTCCATCGCGGACACACAACGTGACGCGTAATTTATATACGAGTATATTAAGATTACCTAGCTACATATTTACCGATCGCATGTTTACCTACTCAGTATGTAGAGTAGATTAAATGTAGGCATCTAAGAATTAACAAGTGTATCGTAAAATACACGGTAGTTACCTACTTATATAGTACATTACTGTTTATAGTTCCAAGCACACCTGGCTTTCAATTCTCATAAACCACTCTTGCCAGAATCGCCCCGAATCTCCAAATCGTAATTTCAAAGAATAACTATTTCACTGCAGTACGTAGGTACCTTTCCTTTTTTTCCTTGTATTTAATTTGTTCTTAAGGTGAGTCGATTACGGACCCTGGTGATTTGGCAGAAGTTGAGGTTCTGGATAACCGGTAACTTGTGCGACTGCCAGGTCAAAGCGCAGACATTGCCTTTTCTGCCTCTACGTCTAGGACCTAGTGATTCCATCGGCTTTGCTTGCATCTACGCGTAGCATCCTCGCCCAGTCTGCAATAAAGTACAGTGGACTTTGTAATCTAACTCCATAAACATGTCATTGGTAAAACTAAAAAATAGCTTGAATAAGCTTCTATATTTTAGTCCACAAAATGCACTCTAAAATTTTACCAATAATTGAAGTCCGCTTCAGGTAGGTACGTATATATAAATCTTTTTGATTTACAGTTTCAATTCCAGAAATTAACTAGACTACGAAATTTGCAGACTACTTTGAAACGTACATCACACTACATTTTCTGTTCATAAAGTTTTACCAGGGTGGACTTACATTTACTCTACACTTACTTAGAGAAAAATTTACATAGCATACACTTTAATTTTTTTTTAAATTAACCATTAATAAAACAATACTTATTTTATAAAAACAAACTATAAGTAATCTCAGTAGGTATACCTACTTGAATAAAACCAAATTAGCGGCAATACGTTTCAGCGTCCCGAAACCTCTACACATAATACACGACGTATACATGCAGCGAGCTTGGCGACGGAGGCGGTGGCGGCAGCGGTGGCATCGACGACGGCGATGTCAGATGTAATGTCACATCTCTAATGCCTACATACGAATGTCATGCATATATTATGTATCTACTTATATAAGGGCTTAGGGACCTACAGGGAGAACGCCAGTCAGCGCCAGTGGTTTGCACCTCAGCCCACGCCACGACTCACTCACTATATATTTTATAATACTAATATCTGGATGCTTTGCTAGGTATTTTTTTATTTTTTTATAAATTGTGTATTTTGGAAATTATATTTAAGTACGAATTACTAATAAAATGATGAAATATGAATAATATTTTTCGATCTTACCGATAGAATAATAAAAAAATATGAACTGGTTATTTAAAGAAAAAAATCATAAAAAAACACAAAAAAAACATTTTCTAAAAATGATTCCTAGCTAGATCGATTTATCGCCCCCGAAACCCCCTATATACTGAATTTCATGAAAATCGTTGGAGCCGATTCCGAGATTCCAATTATATATAGGTATATACTTAGTCAGGTCATAAGTATTGTCACACAGTAAAAACTTTTCTTTTAGAATGCTGGCCACAAAAAAGTTTATTGAATTCGAATTTCGAATTGTTCATGAATAAAAATAAAAATGTATACTTTTTAGAATTTTACTCATTTTTAAATATGGAGTGGACGCTTAAAGAAGACCGTGTTGCAGTTATTGCGTTGCATCGTTGCGGTTACGCGCCAATTCAAATTTTTGACATACTGAAAAATTTGAATATAACCAAGAGATTCGTTTATCGTACCATCAAACGATACAATGAAGACTCTAGTGTAGATGACAGGTCAAGAAGTGGTCGCCCTCGGTCTGTTAGGACTCCAGCAGTGATAAAAGCTGTGAAGGCGCGAATTCAAAGAAATCCCAAACGTAAGCAGAAACTGTTGGCCCTTCAGATGGGATTAAGCAGAACCACGGTGAAAAGGGTGTTAAATGAAGACTTAGGGCTTCGGGCATATCGAAGAAAAACAGGACATCATTTGAATGCTCGTCTAATGGACCTGAGACTGAAGAGATGCCGCGCTTTGTTGAAGCGGTACGCGGGAAAAAAATATCGGGAAATTCTTTTTTCGGATGAAAAAATTTTTACCGTAGAAGAGAGCTACAACAAACAAAATGATAAGGTGTACGCACACAGTAGTGAAGAAGCGAGAAACCGTATTCCGCGTGTCCAACGAGGTCATTTTCCATCCTCGCTCATGGTATGGTTGGTAGTGTCTTATTGGGGCTTAACAGAGGTACATTTTTGTGAGAAAGGTGTAAAAACGAATGCAGTTGTGTATCAAAATACAGTCCTGACGAACCTTGTGGAACCTGTTTCTCATACCATGTTTAATAACAGGCACTGGGTATTCCAACAAGATTCGGCGCCAGCTCATAGAGCGAAGAGCACACAAGACTGGCTGGCGGCGCGTGAAATCGACTTCATCCGGCACGAAGACTGGCCCTCCTCCAGTCCAGATTTGAATCCGCTAGATTACAAGATATGGCAACACTTGGAGGAAAAGGCGTGCTCAAAGCCTCATCCCAATTTGGAGTCACTCAAGACATCCTTGATTAAGGCAGCCGCCGATATTGACATGGACCTCGTTCGTGCTGCGATAGACGACTGGCCGCGCAGATTGAAGGCCTGTATTCAAAATCACGGAGGTCATTTTGAATAAACTTTAGTGTCATAAGAATCTATGTTTTGTTAAGTTCATTTTGGTATATAAATGGTTACATAATGAATAAACTTGTTTCAATTATTTTATATAAAACATGTGACAGAATTTATGACCTGACTAGGTATACAAGAATTGCTCATTCAAAGATATAAGATTTATATAGGTACCTAACTATAATACATTCACTAACACATAAAAAAGTATTCATAGGTGTTCTGTGGTTTTACTAAGAACTCACTATAGCCGCATAAGTAAGGTAAGAGTATACCTATAGGTAAGAGTGGGTAAAGACCAAGAAAACAATAAATACAAATAGGTAAATTTGGTTAATTCCCAACGCGCCACCTTCCCATCTTGGGATCTTATAGATATCTATTTCGAAACGTAAAAGTGCACTACCAACCTTTGCCATGAATTTTGATCCTTCCCCAAAGATCCATTCACGACCTTTGTGTTCGCACTCTATTCGGGCTATTTGTACATTACCAATAGCGGAGTCAGCTTATTGCAATTTGCAACCAGCTCGTGGATTTATGAGACTGGAATAATTTAAAGTACTTAATGCTTGAAATTGACTAGGTACATAACCTGCGGGCTTGGTTAGCAACCAGACCTCCTTCCTGCGTCACAGCCCACCGCTGTCTAAAGCTGCTGTCAACTCAGACTACATAGTTATAACAGTTCCAATAATCCAATCACACCTAAGAAACCCCAAACATTTTTATTCATTGAATCTAAAATTAGGTAACTGGTGAGGTAAAAGGTTTACTAACTTAAATATAAGCCGACTCACCCCACGCAGAAGTTTCTTAGATACGCAACACAACATTACGAAGCTAAAAAAGCCATGAATTACCTACGTAAATTTTCTTACATGGTAAAGCCATTCGCAAGTCAGTCTATACAATTGCAGTTCATTACTGTTACTGGTTGATAAATGTATATTTTCCGCGTGGCCTATCATTATACAATATCGGTTAATCTGGTAGGACTTACCCCACGCACTCCCATTGGAGCGTGGGTAGCAGCAGATTTTCAATAAAAAATAGTATTATAGCATACATTATTATATAGAAAATTCCATCTCTACGTTCGAAGCCATTTGCTTCTACATCTTCCAACTTCCATTCATTATGCGTAGGTACCGCTAAGGAGTGGAACTCTTAGCCGGAATCTCTGTGTTTACCCATTTACAACCTGGGAGTATTGTCACGAGTCACGAGTGAACAGTGGCATGAGTATGAGTTTGTACTAGCTCGACATAGTACGCGTCAACTAGCTCTTTGTATGAAGATTTTTCCTTAATATTCCATAAACGCGCCGGTAGGGGCGCTGTTCGAGTTTTCATAGAAATTACGTTTCTAACTACAAAAACTCACGGGTACCGGTTAATTCTAGGTGAGCGTGCACCACCGTAGACCACATCCTCACTTTTACAGCAGGTGAGATAGTGGTCAAACACTAACCTAACAAAATATAAAACCTATTCGGTACTTACTTACTTGAATCTTCAGAGAAGCATCCGCGAACAGCTCTGCCACCCGTGAAGGTCCTCTCCTGACGCCGACGCACAGTGGGCTGAAATCCGGCTTTCATAGACATATAATAATTTTTTCGAAAAAGTCAACTTTTATGCCTGTAAATGTTTCGGTAGGCTAAATACATACCCCTAAATATCATCATTATGGAATAGCCTTGAAAACAGCTCGCACAGAATTTTTTCTTTAAAAGTTTGTATGGAGCTGGCATGAAAAAGTCATATCTCGACTATCGCACAATTATTGGCCCTAATTCCCTTGCAGATGGTCAATCTTTGAATTATTTAAAAATTTTTGACATACTCCATGAAACGGCCACTGGTGCGACTGATTAGTATATGTCTATGAAAGCCGGATTTCAGCCCACTGTGCGACGCCCGACACCACACGAATTACTTAGTAAGAATTGATGTGTCCCTTACACGGCCTACACCCTACAAATTACTAGGCTTATACGTATAACTACAGTCTTTCATCTGCAGCTATTACTGTCGCAAATAATGCCCGGCTCATCCGTCTAGCGGTGGCCGAGGGTGCGATGCGAGCGTCATCTGCCGTCGATTTATCTTAGCGGTCATCAATCCGCCAGATCTCCCTTTAGACGCAATTCTAAGGGACGTAATTCCTTTATCTTTATCCTCTATAAAACTAGGCTCTTTTACTACTGCGAGCTAGTGGGGGTTGTTTTTCCATCGCATGGTTAAAGCTATCTGAAGTCTGTATCATTAATTAGATTAAGTTCTAAGATTTAACTTTGTTAAAATTAAATACCTATAGGTAACTTATTTATTTAATGCGAGAATTTTCGACACCCGATAATAAGTACGTTTACCTTAATTATTATTGAACTCAGCGATTCATATTTCATAGGTAAGTAAGTAACATAGGTAGGTAGGTACCTAATGATGACAGTACCTACTATTAAAAATGGCATTTGACGATAGTAGTAGGTAATACTTTGTGAAACAAAGCGTCGTTTTTGTTTGTGGGTTTGAGTTTATCTTGGGTGTGATCTGGAAGCAATTTTTGTGTTGTATCAGTTTCTAGGTTGATTCGTAGGTACCTAAGTACCTAGCTAGAGTATGAAGACAAAGGGCTCCGGCAACTGCAAATACAGTTACTTATATAAGCTTTTATATACGAGTACAATAACTACCTACAGTATAAAGCATGCAATGGAGTCATGCGCCCTGTTTTCATGAAAACTAGAACAAAGTCAGTTGTGGAAATTCCATATCCTCCAAAATCGATTATTTACAAACATAATAATGATTAGGTAGATTATGTGTTTATTAGTGACAACTAAGCTTAGTTTTACTTTTTAGGTAATTGTCGATTTCCGTAGGTAACGTTTGTTAGGAATGACTCTGTTTACCGATTTATATTTTTTCCTAGACAATAAAAGGAAAATTTAGATCAAGGGAGTTGTTTTCGAACAAACCTCGTTTCACTTGATTTTATCTCGCGCCTTGAAGAATATTTTAAGCAAGTTTCGTGTGAGTAAATCTGTAGGCAGTATTTTCAATTACTTATTATAATTATCCTTAGCATGGCGCCTAGGCTTGCACAAAAAGGCAGGACATCGGTCTATTTCTTTATAGATATATAAGTAGATACCTACCTACCTAACGTAACAATAACTGCAAATAAAACGAATAGAGAATGATGACTTGCGAAAGATAGGAAGCAGAGGCTGGACGTGGAAAGCTGAATTGATTATCAGGCTTTCCGTTGTAGAAGAAACTATGACTGTGTCTCTCAATAGTCTCAACTGACGTATGGGTATATGTAGTTATGTTTGAAGGCTGAATGAGTGTCGCTGTATATCTACCTTGGGTTGGTATTTCATTATGAATTCTTTGTAGAATTAGATTTAAATTAAACAAGGTATGATATGATGCCTGTACGGTAGGTAGGTATGTACAAACTCAATAATTAAGGAGTTGTAACTACTGCTATCTGATCAATATACCTAATGGCGCAAACACTTATCACAGTAACTGAAAAGGCATAGGTAGGTAAGTATACCTACACTCTCAAAACTGCTGTGCATGCAAAATTACAAAATTGAATTGAGAAACTAAACAGAACTGGCTTTATAGAAAGCTGGTAGGTACTTAACAAAATTATACCATCCACGTACATCATGTTGATTATAAAGTTTCACCCTACAAATGAACTGGCCACTTTTATTTATTGCTAATTTGCCGAAGGGTTCATTTTCGGCCAGTGATCGCGAACAAGCGAGCCTGATTCGCATCTCTAACTTTCTTCCACTTTTTCTAACAATAGCCACCCTTTATCCGGCTTAGCAAAATCCCCATAGAGTAAGACCATGAATTCCCATAATAAGTCGGGTAATAACTTTGGAAAATTAGGTCACCCACATATCGGCTAAGCTGAGAGCACGTAGCGCGTAGGGGTAAAGTAGATTTTTCGCTCTTCTTATTTCGATAGAGCTCGGGATTGAACAATATATAGGATCATTTACTGTTTTACTGATACGTAGGTCCAGAAGACAAAGTCTAAGACTACAGGCTACGGTATGGGTACCTACCAACTTACTTTTTTTTTGTTTTAATAATAATAACAGCATGTAGTGTCAGGAGGTTCCTCTCTCTGCAATCCTAGTACCTATTCGTAGTATTAGTAGTATCGGTGGTAGTTTTAAGTTGTTAGGTTTTAAGTATAATATAAAAATATTAAAAAAAAAATCAATGTAAAATAAATGATGCGAATAATAATAATACTTATTGAAATATAGTAGGTAGGTACCTACCTATAAACATATTTCAAGTGTCAAATAATATACCTAGGTATTGTATATCCTACTACTATAAGTAAATGTATTTTTACAACAGCAAAGTCATAGCAATCCTCGTGGTCAAGTAGGTACCTAGTCAAGTCGATTATTTACGTAAGTACTTGTCAAAGTCACGATTCAGTGAAGTGGTGGATGATATACTGAAACTTCCTAGCAGTTTTGGAAAAAATGCGAAGTGACACGCTTTTTGGGTTTATATAATTATTATATTATCATTATTTTGCCTACACTCGTGCACGTTAACGAACACTCGATTATTAATATTCCACCAATATCACACTAGGAGGATACACGCAACTTTGAAAAAAAAACCAACAACGTCTCACTATCGGATTCCCACCAAAAACTCACGAAAAGTAACCTAGTGCCTAGAATCAAGGATATTATAATATCTAGCAACAAATAGTTCTTCTACGAGAACTTCTTAAATAATTAATGCCTGAAAAGCCTGAAATAGCAATGATAACAGGGATTATTGCTATGTAATATTATAGGTAGACGTACCTACTCTTTGCTGTAGGTAGGTAGGCTCTCCGCCGTCGAGCTCTTCACTCACAGAAATAACAAACGTCAGCTAGCGCACAAATAAAAGCTGTCTGCAACCAACATTAAATTAATAATGTTGGTTGGTACATACTAAAATATTGAACATGTAATGTCTGCCTTACGTCATGACGGCGATGAACATAAAGTTGTACTGTCAAAGTCAATGTCAAACGAAAAGTATATTTTTTTTCTGTGGGTGGAAAATTGGAAATGTCAATTGTTGTTTGTTTACAATTTTGAAATTTTAACTTTGTTGTTTATTTTGTTTGTTGGGTTTTGGAAAATATTCGTAATTAATAATATTTGTGCTGATGGTTACTAATAATGAATATAAGTACGAGTACACTCCATTGTGGGCCGAAAATGAGTAAGCGCATTATTGTTTATCAAATAGATAGCTGAACTCTGACTAATATTTTCTATTTATGAATAACTAGCTTTTATCCGTTACCCGCAACTTTGTCCACGCGGATTACAATCATATTATTATAATATCTCTATAAAAAAGTATCCTTCATAATGTCCTTCTCCAGTCCAATCTGTTACCAAATTTCATTGAGTTCGGTACAGTTGTATGGTATACCAAATAGAGATAATAGTTATGATTTTTTTTCACTGGTTATAGTTTCATATTTATGTTAGTTTGGAGTAGCCTAGGGATTACAGGTAAACTTTCTTGGTGTTAAAACTACTCTGTTAAATAAGTCATGACAGCATCAATAATATAGATATTCTGGAAAAAATTACATGTTTCTGCTCCTGGATAAACTGTAATTGGCAACGCCAGGTCATAAAAATACATAGATGATAGTAGCTATATATGTTTATGTAGCCAACCATATCCCAAAGTTAAGCTGTGGAATATTTCAGAGGTGATTTTATTATGAGTACCTTCTTCCCTACCTACATAAGTTGTGTGATGGAGAACCATGGGTTGTGGGTTCACATCAAACAGATAAATCTATCACCAAGGTCCATTCGGTGTGTACCTAGTACTGCAACCATTCCTAGTCCCATTCTAGGCTTAGTCTAGATGAATTGACCATATTTTCACATTATACTACATGTAGGTAATTTAGTCATCCTATCCTCCAATATAAAGAACAGTGTGAAAAACAAGTTATTTAGTTAAATTACAAGGTTGCAACTTGACTTTCACATGTCAATGTTTGTTATTTGTTTAATAATTAATTGAATTATATTGTAAATTGTAATGTATATTATATTGCAGCCAACTGGTTTAATAAGCCATTCCATTAACAGCCTCGCCTTTTCGCTAAATGGCACCGTTTAACTAGACTCCTGAATTGTATTCAGCCAATCATTATTGAAATGAGCTTCGATCGCTAACATTTTTGCTACCTGGCACTGCAAAGGACACTGTCAAATATGGCATTGGCGTGTAACAATATTGCTGGTGTTTCTCAGGTTAACTTTCTTTTCGTTTCAATTTGATATGTGTTATTATGAATTTAGGTCAATCATGTGACAAGATAGGCAACATCTGAATAGATGTTATAATATTATATGTCTGTGCCCACTCTGATCCGTAAACGCTGAACATATTTCTATAAAAACTGGCAAAATAGTACCTACCTACCTGAGGACACTCTTTTCGAAAATAATTTCTTTTATGTACCTACCTAAGTATTACAACATCAGTTGGATTAACAACAAATACACACTAATCCAAGTTCTGAACAAGTCATTCGAAATAGTTTTCTAGCTATCATTGTTTACATTGTATGCAATTATACCTAACAAACTACCTGTCTAGTGTGTGATTCTGTGATAGCGGCGCATTCCCATTTACTAACAACATAGGTACCTACCTAATGTGATACGACAAAATCGTTGCCGCGTCATAGAAATAGTTATGGTAAATTCGTCTTAAAAAAATACTCCCGTGCTTGCACGGCACTTATAGTACACTAAGATGCCACACCACCTAATAGGTGGACATAATCTGCCGGAAAAGAATTGTATCACGTTGTTGTAAATTTAAACGAGAGCAATGTAGGTAGTAGATAAAATAATTAAAAATCGCAACTATTTGAAAACCTGTTCCTCTACGAACTTTACCGTGAATTAATTAAGCAAGTATAATACGAGTAGTAAGTAGGTACCTACATAGTTAGTACGCCTAAATTGCAATTTGCAAATAGGTGTACTTATGTAAATCCAACAGGAAAAAACCAAGCTATTCATCAAGAACTGTTTATTGGGCGCGTTGGTAGGCTACCGGATTGTGGCGAGGTATCTGATATCTAAAAAACGAGTACCTACCTACCTACCTAGTATCGGTATGGAAGTCGTGGGTAATGTTACCTATTATTCTAATCTATAATCACACCTACGCCAATATAAATGTATTGATCCGTGCCGTATGTAACAACGGACACCCACGACAAGTGGGGGGTGTGGAACGGTGGACCGCGTGAGTGGGCGATCCAACTATACTACACTACAGTCAGTGCCGAGTGAGAGGCGCGGGCGTCGACCGACTAGTCGCCAGCCAACCTCACCACACTGACCCCCTGAACCTTATTCCGAAACGCATAGAATCCAAAACTGTTCTTAGTGAGTGACTTACACGTGACGACATTACCAAAAAATTCTAACAAAATGAACGAAGAGAACACGGTATCCGAGGACCTGAAGCGGCAAGCGGCTATGTTCTACAACGCAACGCCCAGGTTCGTTGCAAAAGCAATTGTTTTGGAATGTCGGCGGATGTGGCATTTCGGTTGATTTGGACCTGGCGACATGCTGCAACTGCTGCGATCGTATCACGAGTTGTTAAGGTCTAGTTTGCTTATAACGTGTTGGTTCTTACTACTCGTGTATGAGGTTTGGTTATCCAGCGATTTGATTATATCGTCTGACGGAATTGGCTAAGGCTTTATAGGTTTTCGCAATAATACCTATGTGATAGGGGAAATGTTAACTTTGACTATGCCTACACGTAAAATGTTACCGAAATGTCAGAAAATTGCCAAAGTGTTTCATATCAAATTATCAGCTGATATTGGTAACCAACCTAATAACAGTACTTTGATGGGTTTTAAAAGCTACGTTTCTGGTATCATCCGCTACCTACCTATCCTTATCTCTTATCGATTAGAAAACTTTTGACATCGTAACGTAATTGAACTGAAAAAAGAAGGAAATAAGGAAATAAAGTACAAAGGATACAGAGAGCCTATTTGTTATACTACACTATCAAGATTCACACCCTATCAAAACTTTCATAAAAAAAGAAACATATTAATTAAGTATACGATACATGTACTCACGACCAAGTATTCGTTTATGATCGTCGATCGAACGAATAGATTTTGCCCCTTTGATACGTAGAAAAATTAGGAATTGAAACTTGTACTCGTATAAGAGTAACTTAATTATAAAATTACCTACATTTTTATCACCTACCTACCTACTAAAGATTAATATAAATATGCCTGGAACGCTTTTGAACTTAACAATCAATGTGTGGGAAATAAGTTCAGTAATATTATCTGACCTGACAGAAACCTGAAGCCCACATAGCTTCAGTCACGCTTTGTGAATCCAAGGCATTGACGTAGATTGGATTGGTAGGTAGGTACTCGTATGTGAACATGGTTCTCCTATTATTCTGCGCTATTTCAATTGTGTATCAAAATAGCGCAGATTGAATAGTAAAATGTTATATAGTGTATTACAGCGACTGCCGTAGAGTTGTTTTAGTGTTTCATTGATTATGCTTGAATTCACAGAACACAGAGAGACAATAGAAGTGGGTTAATTTTACATCTGTCGATCGGAAACGTCGCTAAAAATTATTGAAAGTTACTTTGTCACTAAAGGTCTCACTAAAGTCAACTGCCGTTTATTTGAAAATATACCATAATAAAGTGTTAACTATTATGCTTAATTTTAATGGGCTCTAAAACTGCACATATGGCATTTTTCAATGTGTGGCAGACGTAGACCATGACATAGTATGTATGGCAAAACTGGCGTTGGTTTTGAACTACGAGTCTTATGTTTGGCACGCGCGTCCCGCCCACTTTGCACTTCTACTTGTCTCTCTCTTTCGTGCTCGAGTTTATGCAATAAATATGTATGCAATAAGCCATAAGTAGCAAACACAACAAACATACAAACACACAAATTTTCGCCTTTATAATATTAGTAGGATTAGGATGGTAATATAAAATAGCAGGATTTCTATGACTTGTAGGATTATTGCTACACAAAAAAAAACTAAACGCTGTGGATATTACCACATAATATCAGCTCCTAGTAGTCAACATTATTTAGGAATACAGGTAGCGCAATGGAATATAATGTGCTAACAAATGCTAAGAAATTATTCTTGCTAAGTATAATATAGTATTTGTTATAACTGACTCTACAATCTACTTAGACATATCCGAGACTGCCTCATTAATATTTAACATTATAAATACCTGTATTTTGAACGACGACCTTCGCATTTCCTGCTCTTACTACTGGCAATTTTAATACGACCAAAATAATAATACATACACGTGTTTAAATTAAAATGCTTGTTTATAGGACAATGAAACTAATCAGGAAAAAGATATGGTTGAATTACCTACGGAACTTCTTTCGAACTTTCATTTTAACTACATGCTTAGCACTTAGGTAGGTACTTTATTTAATTATTTTTATGCACAAAACTCTTAGTAAGTAGGTACCCACCTATACCTAGTGCAATGTGGCGGACTAAATGTATTTTCCAGTATTTTTTCATCTTACTAAATTCATGAAAAAAAAATACTTAAACGTTTGAATTTGTTTAGTGTTTACTACACGCCTATAAGAAGGGACTTTATTTATTTTTTACATTTCCCATTCACTCGCTATAAAACTTAATTTATAAAATATTTTTTTGATATAGTTTTCGTGGAGTAAGTAGATTGGAATTGAGGAAACAAGAATCTTGAAGAAAAGAAATCTTGATAATATGAAATTGTATAATCTATGACACTTCATAAACATATCTTTTAAGCAACACACATTTTACTAGAAATTCCTTGACCTAAACTCAGTATTCTCGTAATCGCACATTTTCCTTATTTAGGGAGCTGTGCTTTATATCTGTATTTGTTCAAGCATTACTCATGTGATATTTAGCTGAGCACTTTGGACAAACTACGGATTTTTCATTGTCTGCTCTATCTTTTAAGCATATTTGATTTGAGATAATGTTAACATCTCCAATCTTTTCTCGGATGTGCCCTTGCAAACATCTATTCTAGTATACTTACGTCTCTACTTATACGAAACTTCTGTTGGAAAAGTCACTTTACCCTTACTGAGAGTCGCAATTGAAGTTGATGGTAAAGTTTTTACTTTGCTTAGACCTGCGTTAATCCCTAAATAACAGCGCGAATAGTTCCACCAAAAAAATAAAGACCAAATATACTTTTTCATGGATTATTACAGACGGACTTACATAGAAATAAAAAACACTATTGTGAGGCAGATCTTACAAAATAATTATGTTACAGGAATGAGGAAGCTAAGGATTGGCTCAATTACTTTCTCATCAACTCCGAACTGCCTTGGGCCAATCAAGACCTGCAACTCCCTGAGGTTTTATTGTTTACTTTAATTTAGTAGGTATAGTACCTAACTCTTAATAAAATGTGTACATACAGATGATTTATATACCATACTCCATAGTTGGATATTGGTTTTTAATAGCACTTGAAAAATCGGATAGCTAGAAAGTAAAAAAAAAAATCGCAATATGAGCGTATCTTATAACCATCCCCTTACTAATTGCTAGTATTAAAACACCTTATTAGCACCTAATTATATATTATATTATAATATATATTTATTTTCTTATTTTGTAACTCCAGCAACACGTTTCATTATTTTTCTCTACTTATGAACCATTTTCATAATTTCTTCTCTGGGTTGCGTATGTTATACGTACCCCACTCAGTACGAGTATACACGGATATAAAATCATGAATTTTTACGCCAATAGCTTAATTAAAATTTTTTAATAATACAGTTTTGCACGTAGCTTCCATCTTTGACATCGTTAGTTTTCTCGCGTGTTTGCATCGAGCGTAGGTACTTCATAAATAATGCGACCTTCACTTTGACACCCGGCTTTGCCATTGTATTGTATTTTTGCACGCGTGCCTTTTTTTTTATTTCTTAATTTTTTTTATGTCAGAGACAAGTTGAGGCAAAATCGCTCAATCAGTACCTAACGCCGCCAGGGCTATAATGCCTAAGAACCTCAAAGTTTTTGGAGATGTGACATCCACTAATACACTGGGCCAGTATGGGCCATCCTCTCCCTGACAGAACGTTTGTGCCCCAGCAGCAGAAACGCTGGCTGATTATGATGATGATGATGAGACAGTATTTATGCAAAATGGAAACATGGGGGTAAATGCACAAGGTCTCTTATAATCATCCTATTTTTATACTTATCGAAGGAATGCTAACCTTCTCTGTGTCGATAATTATACTTAGACCAAAGTACTCAGAGGATCTCACATTATATATTGTTGTTTGTTTGTCCTATGAGGGTGTGCTAGCCTTATAGATACATAGATTAAAGTAGGGGCACAAAGGATTTCCGCTGGGGCGAGATGGTGAATGCCAAGCCAACACGACCCCATCTCGCCCCACTCCAAGCGGATCGACTACTCACTGGGGTTAGTGGATTCGTGCACCACACGCCCCCTTGCGCCACCCCCGTGGCGGAAGGAATAGTGCAGAGGCAATACACCCTAAAAAAAAAATTGGGCACAAAAAAATCTTGAAATACTTATGCGTTTACATACACCTTCATAGAACGATGTGTCCAGCTCGAGTCGCTCGTCTTCATTACCTACTCAAAGAGAGATATCTAATGCCCCATTTTTGGGGTTTACTGGCATATCATATTAAAATCTATTTACTGTATTTATTCAACGTTATTGTATCTCATAGAGGTTTATATTTCCTACAAATTTACGGGATAATCCATTTCAATTGTTTTGATGTATATCCCGTAACTCGATTATACGCTGGTATCTGTACGGCAGCCATGACTTACTTGACTTTTAGAGCAATAATTCCACCCAAACCACACAACACCACAAACACAAATTTCTAGAGAAATTATTCATTTAGGTACCTAATTTTATTTTCAAAAGCGGTTGATCTGATACTTCTGCTTTCATTGTACTCTGTGGTAAAGGTCAATAACTGATTTCGCAGTAAGAATCGGTAACATGGTAACATGCCTACGGCAATTTCATCTAACGTTCATGCCAATAGCATAACTTAGAAAGGTCATTGATTTCAAAGAGGTGCAATGATCTGAGAGGTTAGTAATCAAGGCTCCTCGCGTTATATAAACCCATTTCAATCCGAGATGCTAAGATAAACTGATGTTTAAGATTCAACATTATAAATAAGTCCAGCTATGATATTCAGGATGTAGGTAGGAAGGTAGGTAGGTTAGTAATTGTAACTTGAATTAGGTATATAGGTACGTCCTCAATCACGGTAGAAGAATTGGCCAGAGACGGATCGGTTGCTCGCTCAGCTGGCCTATTCACAAATCTCGGAAAGTTATCGATTCCGAAAAAACCGAATTCATATCCGATCCGACGCATTCGAAATATGCGATTCAGAAATCCGAGAAGATCCGATCGACAAGCGTTTCCGAAAGATTGCCGTGTCGGAAACATAGACAATACCGGTAATTTAGGAAACTCTTGATGTTCTATGTAGCTTGACGTTAGTTGTGCGTTTACGAAGACTAAACGGTATGGTAGAAAGTAATTATCTTGGTAGAATTATTTTAGTTGTTAATAAAAACTATGAATCCCATAATTTCACAACAATATTATATGCAGACTTACAATATTATGTGTATGCAAATTTTTAAACATGTATTACATATTTTTAAATCAGCATTTAACGAAAGAAACAAATAATTTTATAAGATTTGTTTGTAGTGTAAATTCGCTTTGTAAATGTCATGTCAATAGATGTCAAATTGTCACAAACTTGAACTAAAAGAAGCTGGGCTTGGATGTATCGTATTTCTATGCGACTTGTTTTGTTTGTGAACTGTGAGGCGTCTTGAGACACTTCAACTTTTGTTTTGTCTTGTTGGAAGGAACTTCGCGCGTAAATAAGATGAGCATAGTGAGTATAATATATCCAAATTAACTGTACGTACATAGGTAAGTATTATACCTCAATGATTATGTCACCCGTATATTCTTGTTTACAAATCCTTTGGAGGTAAATAAAGTTCTATTGATTTGTTTAGTAAATAATTATGTGGTCTTAGTTAATATTATCTGTCTTCGATTTTATTACTACAGTACCTATACTAAGTAAAAAAAACAATGAACTCTCAAAATTACCTACGATAGCAAAACTGAAATACGAGTTTATACAACAAGTTACATGTTAATGGTGATTGGCCATCAGCAACTTACAAGTTTTAATACATTATGTTTTATTATATTTACAGGAGGCTTGCAAGTGGCCCGAGAGGAGAAGGTAGAAGCTATTGAGCAAGTGGCTGTAGGTTTACATTAAAAGCCTCCGAGTTGCGTGAAATCGCTAGAGACTTGGGAAATTTGCCAGAACTAAGTAGGTACGGTAAAGTTTTTTTTGTTACTTTTTTTGGTTAGAATGATTGGATCGGGAAAATAATAATATGATGTATTACTTTTATGTTACAATCTTTTTAAACATACTTAATCTATTTATTGCATACAGTCTTATTTCTTAACTATGAACACTTTGTTGCATAAGTTTTGCTAGTTCTCAGTGTCAGCATTTAGAGCTTTGTTGAGGTATATTCCAGCATGTGATGCTTATTATCTAAGGCGTTCAAAACCCTTAAACAACGCTAGATACAATTGTGGGACTGAATGTGCAACTCTGTGTAGTGTGCCTCTGGGCTGTTTGGCTCGCCAGTATTGGTGTGAAAATACTTGGGTCCAAGGGGTACCCTGAATCACCTAAAAAATGAAATATTGTTATTACTTACAACAAGTTAATACCTATATTATTATGAATTGTTCCAGGTAACTTCACTAGTCTGCAACTGTCACAAATCCGTGCCAGACGTGCAAGATCACTTGGAGTTAATAGTGTTTAGAAACCAAGAAGACAGCAAGATGTTGCCTCCGTAAACCTCTTCATCTTATTTCTTAACAGCCTACTCCTTCAAATGAAGGCGTCATGTGTGCTTCCTGGGTAGCAGGCCAATTAATATATAATATAATTATCCAATTGCTGTCACATACCTAAAGCCACAGAGAATAATTTAGATAGGTGGTACTTACTCAAAGATATTTTTTTATCATCAGCCAATTACTATTTATATGTGATAGATATGGTTTAATTTAAAATGAATAATATACCTATACTTACTTAACATAAATGAACATTGAAGTTTTGTTAATAATATATATTAGGTATAATTAGGTACTTACCATAATTTTAATGCTCATGCAGTTTCATTACCAAAATAAATATTTACTGTGAACTCATATACCTTTTATTTTTAGTACCTAGTACCTATCTACCTAATTACATTGAGAAAGTGAGTTCGGAAATGTAGTACTTATTACTTACCTACCACCTAATATCAAGTAAAGCTGTGTGTTTGATATCATTCATTATTATAATAATAGTAGGTACCTACATATTACTATTTATGTTAGGTACTTATTTAATATAACATTCATTACCTACTCAATACCTACATCATTTTGTATTATTTGCTAGCTTTCTAACACACCCAGGGCAATAGCGCGACTATAATATCACGCCCCTTCACACCGGTGTGTAGCTGTGTGAACCAATATGAACTAAAACAATATATGCACCTACATACTTAATACAATAATTTCAATAAAATAGCAAAACACTATTTCTTCAAGTATTATAACCTCAATCTTTTCCAAGAAAGATGGCTTTCCGTGACTCAATAGCTGTCGGAAGAGTTTTCGATTAGGATCAGCTGTGATCTGTCAAAAGTTATCGATTTCGGATTTGTGAATCGCGATTTCGAATCTAATCGGAAACTTATCGAATCCGATAGTTTCCGAAACTTCTGAATAAGGGTGCAGGACTGACAAATGAGAAAAAGAAAAATCTCACTAGTTCGACGATTGAACTATTGAGAATTTTTTTCTCACTAGTTCGACGATCGAACTACTGAGTATTTTTTCTCACTAGTTCGACGATCGAACTACTGAGAATTTTTTTCTTACTAGTTCGAACGATCGAACAAACGAGTCGAACTAGTGAGAACGTACAGGTTTTATGTTTAATGGCCTCATTATCAAATTGGATTCAAACCGCAGAAAACAAAAACATAATTAAGTGCTTGATATAGATGCTCAAATGCTAGCTAACCAATAAAGAAAAAAATCTACGAATGGGACGGACCTTTCCGGCTCTATTTTATTTGGCAAAAGAGACCAAAACCATCCGTAAATAATACAAAAACAGCGGCTTTTTGCCTGAAAACTTTGAAGTCTGTGTTCATTTGAAGTCCTTGTCAACATCGTCTCAAATAACTCCGCGTAACTTATGTTACCAATTCCAATCCAACAGCATAATATTGCCGTGAAATTATTACTAAAATTTGTAGCAGTTGACTTGCAGAAAACACTGCTTTATTCCACTGTGATAACAGCGACAATGTCTGCAAACGCGTTACAGTGTTCAGATCAACTTTCTGTTACCAAATGCTGAACAATGTGGCCTAGTTTACAGGTAGAATTTTAGTCTCATTTAAAATTCAAATTAATTTTATAGGTGCCCGGTGGTTTCTGTTCAATAAGTACGAAGTCTTCAAGAATACGATTATTGATTATGCTCTCGATCCAGTAAACCTAGTAAATTTTATAGAAGTAGGATAAAAGTGAGATATTTATAGTTATCTCACTTTTATCTTATCCCATTTATGTTTACTTGTAACTAAGTATTTTAACCTTATTTAATTAGATGCCAATTCAAAAATACGGTAGGGCTATAGTCTACCTGTTCTAACGATGGAGTATTAACAATATTTAAGTTAACCTGAGTTACTCGTTTATTGGGTTCCAGCGAGTTTGAGCTCGTTTCATTTGTTTCGCTGGTTCCGATTCCAACATGTGACTAATGACGCTCGTCCGGCGATGTCACCAGAACTGTCTAAGCGTATTCTTGGAGGTTTCTTTACTGTTTTGATTATCTTCCAGAGAGCCATCCAAAGAGCACGAGATGACGTGGCGGTTCTGGCGGCGGCGGCGACTAGTGGTAGCGCTACTGGCGTTCTTCGGGTTCTTCAATGTGTACGCGCTTCGAGTCAACCTCTCCGTGGCCGTGGTCGCGATGACTGAACCGGTGGAGACCAAGTTGGATAATGGAACTATTGCCATGGTAAAAAATCTATTTACTTGCACACTACAAGAGTACTTATATACATGGGTACATCCGCAGATTTCAGATATTTAGGCGTTACGCACCACGAGCGTTAGGTAGGTACATATAGGTAGGCACATATACTTCGGAAACCATTATAATATTTTGTAATCAAATAACAATTGGTGGGGTGACCCCGTATATCCATCATGTTTATATTATAGTTATTCTCTTTAAATCCTGTTCTACTCATATTATTGGCGAAATAATAATACCTCATCATCATCATCAGCCTGAAGACGTTCACTACTGAACATAGACCTCCCCCTCAGACCGCCACACCGAACGACAATTTGCCACTTGCATCCACCGGTTGCCTGCGACTCTTTGATACGTAATAAATTGTAATAATACCTACTAGCCTATAATGTTATTTTGCATATAATATAGCCTTACCTTACCGCAAATTTCGCCATCGGTACAGCCGTTCAGACTTCAGATAAGATAGTTTTGAAAATCCGTAAACCATTAACGTAACCTAACCACCTGGTAAACAAATAGCGTTCATAAAACACCGATAAAATGCTTTTTATTTATGTTATTAGCACACACGTAACAGTGAAAGTAACAAACAAAAAGAAAGTAAGAATCTGTTAGTGTATGTTACCTCTTAACTACCCCAATTAAAGACATCTTAATGCAAAGTTTATTATGGAATTAACAATGTATCTAACATTTCTTGAATTGGTAATAAATTTAATGTCGTGACCGGATACCTACTTATAATAATAAGTATACTAGAAACGCCTCGCGATTTCCTACTATCTACTACCCGCCTACTATCCCGCAGGAACCGTAAATATTTACATAATATAAAGTAGCCTATGCCACCCAGGGATAGTCTAGCTTTCCAACGGTGAAAGAATTTTTCAAATCGGTTCAGTAGTTTGGAGCCTATTCATTGCAAACAAACAAACATACAAATCTTTCCTCTTTATAATACGAGTATTAGTATAGACTTAGGTACTTTATTTAATGGTAAAACATAAACCACCTAGGTTGGCAACAGTTTTTACTAATAATTCTAAAGTGTAGCCGCGTCTATAGATAGAGAACAGGAAATGACAACACGGTATTTTTGTCGACTGAAAAAGTTGGAATACCAATCCCTTTATGTGCACATAATGACCTTAACTTTAATAGAATGTGTGATATTAACACCCGGGTCCGCGAATCGAAGGTCAGTTTTACGTTCACATTAAACACATAAAAGGCATCCAGTGAATAAATTCTTCGACGGTTATAATAAAGTTTTATAGTCAAGCCCCTTGGAGCATTTGAGTTTTATGAAGTCATTATAATAAACTCGTGATGTAATAGCGAACTAATGCTGAAACGTGAGCACGACTGGTGATTGTAGAAAGTGGTTCTTTACCTACGAATATGGAGAAAATACTGAAATGATAGGAATATACGCAACAGATGCCATTGGATATACATCTTCTATATCTTCTATATCTATATCTATATTAATAAAAGAAAGTCGTGTTAGTTACACTTTTTATAACTCAAGAACGGCTCAACCGATTGAAAATTGGTAGGAAGGTAGCTGAAGGTATTTATCCCGTTACCACGGGAACATTTTTGAAACTGGGAAAAATATATTATGATAAAATCGGGTTGTACAGTTAGCAGCTGTCACTCTGTTTAACAGCTGGGACAGGGAGAGAGGGAGAGGGAGAGGAAGAGAGATAGAGTGCGAGGGAAAGAGATGGATATAGAGGGAGTGATATAGAGTTCGAGGGAAAGAGATAGATATAGAAGGAGAGGAAGCTTTTTCCCATAGAGACAATGATAGGACGTCTGTCGGGTCAGCTAGTTATAATATATTAATATTAAAACGGGAATAACTCCCGCACAGACGAATATCAAAATATCGTTTTGAGTAATCTCGACGTTACGATCAAGTTAAAAAAAAATATCATTACCATGCTCCTATGCCCTAATTCCCTAGTAGGGTTTACACTTCTACTTCTACAGTTAGAAAATATGCAGAATCGTGTTATCTACTATAATACCTAATAGATTGCATACATACCTATACGTTATTATTATAGTATTGTTTGTCTCGCAAAACTATTTTGCGTCATAAAAACTACTGAACCTATTGAAATCCGGTTTTCACTGTTAGATAACTTGTATCCGACTTGAAATCTCATCGAGTTCAAAGTACACGAGTCCATCGCGTCTCGGTGAGATAGAGTAGGTGCGAGGTAGTAGACAAAAAACTAAAGAAAAACCGGACTCGTCTCTGAAGCTAGAGCCAATTCTGTTCTGTAAATCGAACACAAAAAATATTTATCACTCCGAATGATCTTGAACGCAGGCGCGAGTTACAGATGCGAATAACTGCTAATACTTAGGTATACTAGTACCCAACTTATAAGGCGCGTCGTGAATCTTCGTTCGCGCAGAAAAGAAAGTATGGTCCGAAGATTAACGAAATAATGCTTATAACTTACAATCAACCTAAGATCACTATTATAAGGTTCATAATACACTGCAGCTGTTAGTTCCATCTCACTCTAAGCTATCTAAGGCGGCGGCTGCCGACCAATAGCGGTCAATAGCATTTTCCGCGCTTTGAAATTCATCTTCTGCGCAGGTACATCGGTAAGCTATATCAGTTGGGTACTACTGTACATTAAATAAATATTTACCTGCATAATAGAGGATTGAAAGTATTTTTCTCACAACTAATAATAAAAACCGGCCAAGTGCGAGTCGGACTCGCACACGAAGGGTTCCGTTCCGTTGTATGGAAGCTGACTTATTAAGTATCCATTTTATTGGATTTTCAGTATTTGTTGTTATAGCAGCAGTAGAAATTCATCATCTGTGAATATTTCAACCACCTAACTATCGTGGTTCATCAGATATAGCCTATGGTGACAGACAGACAGGTAGACAGATAGACCGACGGAGTGAAGTCTTAGTAATAGGGTTCCCGTTTAAGCGCTAGTTCAGACACGGCGGGAACCGCGCGATTATAGAATCGCATGGAAAACGCGCGGGTCTTATTTATATGAGTTAGTTAGTAATCGTTCAGACATAACCGTGCGGTTAATCAAGCCGCGCGGTTACCGCAACCCAACCGCCAGAAAATAGAATCGCGCTGCTCCCGCGCGTTTCTATGACTATGGAGTCTTTACTTCGCGTTCAGTTGCATTGCGGATACCGCGCCGTTAGCACCCAATACCGCCTTTCTCTTTTCTTTATTTTAAGAAGCAACCACAGTAAACACACTTCTTCGTCGACTTCCATTTTCAAACTGACGTTATCCTCGCACGAAAATCGCATAATAACCGCCGGTGTCTGAATAGCATCACAATTTTGCGGGTTCAAACAGCGCGATTTGTAAACGCGCGGTTCCCGCATGTCTGAACTAGCGCTTACGGTACGGAACCATAAAAAGAAACAATAAAGTATACTCAGTCCTAAGTGAGGTCATAATATAATAAAAATAAAAATAATAATAATGGGCATAGGTCTTAAGTAATAATAAAATGAGTAATATGAATAATATATAATGGTTATCTAAGGGGGATCTCTGGACTTTTTGTCCAGGTCTCCCCTTACAGCACGCAATCCGCACGCACTGGTGGGATCCTCGCAGGGTATTTCTGCAATTCGTTCATTCCGTTCGTTCGTTCATCTTATTTTGTACAGATACCAGAATTCGACTGGAGCTCGCAGACGAAAGGGCTGGTGTTGAGCTCTTTCTTTTACGGATACCTGGTGACTCAGCTGCCCGGCGGATGGCTCGCTGCTAAAATAGGAGGTAACAGGTTTGTTCCGTCCTGTAGAAATCTTAACTTTGCCTTGCAAGTCTTGAAAACTTGAGACCCTTTGTATACTTTATAATATTACATAATTATGTATAATATTTCCCTTTGTATACACTAACAAAGGGAAATATTCACATTATTCTCATTCACGATATTTCTCGTTATCCTCTCTATGCGTGGTTGTCTGGAAGAGATCGCTCTGAACGTGAAGACTGCCCATAGTGACACTAATTGTATTGTTATTTGTGCTGCAAGTTTTCTTTGTTTTGGTGGTGTTTCAATAAAGAGTTTATCCATCAATTATTATTTACCTATTTTTATTTTTGTTACATATCGTATTGGCTCCGCATGATAATGGCTTTTCGTCCAGGTGTCAAATTTGAATAATAATTATTCTTCGTTCCATATTATGTTCAAACAAATCTAGAACAGGTGTAGGTAAGAGCCATGTAAACCTGTTGTTAGGTACCAGGCTACAGACAGATAAATCAATAAGCCAAAGTTAGATGCTAGCCTAGGTATATGGATAATATTGATGTGGTCAGTTGACTTTAACCGCAAACAACATGACTCATACATTCGCTACTGCTTTAGTCAAAACAAAATATTTAGCATAAAATCTTACAAAATGTTAATTCATTTATTGAAATACATTATGTTTGCTTACAGAATGTTCGCTATCGGAATCGGCGGTACCTCACTTCTGACTTTGTTCACTCCTCCGCTAGCCCATACCAGCACGTCCCTGCTTATCGCAGTGAGGGTAGTAGAAGGTTTATTTGAGGTAAATAATATACGTTCAACACATTTTTTTTTATACTTCATACCCTACGCAAGCATTTGACTTCTATCTCACCTGGTCATAAGTGACGATGTGGTCGAAGGGGGTTAAAATGTTCAGACTGAATGGGATAGGACTGACATAAAAATAATCAAGTCGATGGTCATGTGATCGATCGCCACACCTTCAAAACCAAATGGCACCAAACCATAAACCAAATGGCACCAAACCATAAACCAAATGGTACCAAACCATAAACCAAATCGTACCAAACCACGAACCAAATGCCATAAAACCACAAACCAAAAACCACGAACCAAATACCATCAAACCACAAACCAAATAATGGCACAACATGGTAAATTTTGAATCGCAAGTCAACGTCTGTCCCGTCATCTAGCAGAAAATGTAGTAAGTTTAACACGTATGAATGTAATATCACTTGAATATTCCAGGGGGTTACCTACCCGTGCATCCACGCAATATGGTCGCGTTGGGCGCCGAGCCAGGAGCGCGCGCGGCTCGCCACCTTCGCCTTCAGCGGGAGCTACGCGGGCACCGTCGTCTCCATGCCGGTCTGCTCCTTGCTGGCCAAATACACCGGCTGGCCTGGGATATTCTACGTGTTTGGTACGCCACTTGTCCCGATCAAACATAAGCACAGGGGGGACCGTGTGCCTAGTGTGAGTTTTGACAATTTTTGTACGTGCTCGATCCAGCAGCGCCATCTAGTGTCAGTCAGTCGGTCACTAGATGGCGCTGCTCTTATTCCATACAATTTCAATTTTACGCTAACCGGATCGAGATCGTACAGAAATTGGCAAAACTCACACTAGGCACACTGGACAGTGGAGACTCCATACAAACGGCTAAATCGAACAAAAGACAAGCGAATATGTATTGTATGCGAAGCAAAAGCGTCGTCCGCTTTGTTACTGCGTTGGTTGGTACTCAATAGGTCACCCAACATGCTCACAATGTCATACAAACTCCCGATCTACTATCACGCTTTAATTTCAAAATATAGAGTGTCCCTTCTTCTAGGGTATTTATCTATTCGTGCCTTATGTCTCTGGCTGGATTTAGAGACATTACATTTAATCCTACTAATAATTATATAGGCGAATGTTGAGTACTATGTATGTTTGTATGTTTGTTGCTTCTTCACGTTGAAACGGCTGGAATGATGATGAAGGTCGAATGATGATTATTTAATATTTACAGGCATAATGGGGCTAGTGTGGACGACGATTTGGTGGATTGTCGTCAAAGAGAGTCCAGAAAAAGACACCCACATAACACCGGCTGAACTTAAATACATACAGGTGAATACCAAAATTATGATAAAGACCGCAAGGGAAATGATTCAAGAACATAGCTAGGAATGTAAGTGAGCAATGCGCCTGACTCACCAGAATTATAAATTAAAAAAAGAAGTATAAGTAGCGGTAACTTGGAATACAACGATGCCGGGATCGATCCTTGGCCAATGACTTTTCGTAAGTTATGTGCCGATTTCCATTGTTCCGTGCTTCGGACGTCGGTCCCGGTTGTTATCGGTCAATAGCGGTCGTTAAGCCACGTCTGAGGGCTTTGGCGGCCTGAGACCTTACCTTAGAGGCTAAGCACAACCTCACGACAAGCAAGCCTGTAAAATAAATATATTTTATATTGATTTCAGGACTCCCGGGGCACGCAGTCGGTAGAAGGCTCCAGGATCCGGCACCCGTGGCGGGCGATGCTGACCTCCGGCCCAGTATGGGCCATCGTCATGGCGCACTTCAGCGAAAACTGGGGATTTTACACGCTGCTAACTTACTTGCCCACTTTCATGAAAGGTAGTCACGTTATGAAGACACTATTGTTTTTATTTATTAGTATTGTGTCGTCATTATGGTGTGCATAATTTAATAATTGTGACGTCTGGATGTAGGTGAAAATAGAATTTTTTATTTCTCTTATTTTTTTTTATCAAATTTGTTTTTGTTCGTGTGGTAATAAATATGTATCTAATAGTAGAAATATTGCTCGTTAGGTGTTTGTTAAAGTGTGGACAAAATGATAGGTACAACCCCAAAAACCGTGTCATTTTGTATGCTCTCCGAAACTGCCTAGAAGTTTCTATAAAGCCACTTTATTGAGGCATGGAGTGGCTTGAGTATACTCCGACTTCTTACTTCTACTGACCGAGACTCAATATTTTCACCTATAGGTAATAATCAATTATAATAAAAAACATTAAAAAATGGCCAAGGCAAGTCGGACTCGCGCACGAAGAGTTCCGTACCATAATCTATAAAAACGGTATAAAATATACGTTTGTTGTATGGGAGCCCCCTGAAATATTTGTTTTATTCAGTGTTTTAGTATTTCTTGTTATAGCAACAACAGAAATACATTATCTGTGAAAATTTCAACTGTCTAGCTATCACCGCTGTATCATGAGATACAGCCTGGTGACAGACGGAAAGACAGACACACAGACGGACGGACAGCGGAATCTTAGTAATATGGTCGCGTTTTACCCTTTTGTTACGGAACCCTAACAATGTACCGTTTCCAGATGTGTTCAAGTTCGAGACGTCGCAGACGGGCTGGCTGTCGGCGGTGCCGTACCTGGCGATGGCGGTGGTGCTGCAGGTGTCGGGCCACCTGGCCGACTGGCTGCTCCAACGCGGGACCCTCTCCAGGACCAACATCAGGAAGCTGTTCAACTGTGGAGCGTTTGTTGCACAGGTGATCTAATCTATACTAATATTATAAAGAGGAAAACTTTGTTTGTTTGGTTGTAATGAATAGGCTCCGAAACTACTGAACCGATTTGAAAAATTCTTTCACTGTTGGAAAGCTATGCTATCCCCGGTACACATAGGATACCTTTTATCCCGTAAATATTAATGGTTCCCGCGGGATAGTAACTAACGCGGGTGAAACCGCGAGGTGCTTCTAGTCTGTAATATAATTATACTAGCAGACACGGCCACGCGTTGCTGTGGCTAAGGTGTTTGTTATTGCGACTATACATTGAGATTAAAGCTACCCTATCTTTTAAGTTAGATCAAACTGCACAGGGTGTGCAAATTTGATTAAAATCGGTTCAGTAGTTTAGGAGTACATCGCGGACAAACAACGTGACGCGTAACTTATATATATTGATACTAACTAGATGCGCCTCGCGGTTTCACCCGCGTTGACTACTATCCCGCGGGAACTGTTAATTTTTACGGGATAAAAAGAAGCCACCTGGTCATATGTCACCCGGGGATAGTGTAGCTACCCAACAGTGAAATAATTTTTCAAATCGGTTCAGTAGTTTCGGAGCCTATTCAATGCAAACAAACAAACAATAAAATCTTTCCTCTTTATAATATTATAATAGTATAGATAAAAAAATAAAAGTGGCTGTTTGTAATGTCAAAATAACAGATTTTTACTAAATGTAAAATTACTAAAATCGTATCTGTCTGGTTGTTCTGGCTAATCTCCGAAACGACTGAACCGAATTTCACGGGACTCTCACTAGCAGATAACTGATGTTATATTAAGGAACAATTTAGGTTTTTATTTTAGAACTAGCTGTATTTTACTACTAGCTCAAATCGAGTAATCTGTGCCGTTACTAATAGTATAATTTCTGCTATTCTGCCTCGACACTTTCTAAGTTTTACCATTTCGCTTTCAGACTGTCTTCATGGTTTTAGCCGCGTACGCGTCTACAGTGGTTGGATGCTTGGTGTTCCTGACAATAGCCGTCGGCCTCGGCGGGTTCGCATGGTCCGGATTTAGGTAAGAACACACAGATAACAGATAACTAATATTATACACGCGAAAGTTTGTGAGTATGTATGTATGTTTGTTGGTGTTTCACGCAAAAACTACTGAATGGATGTTGATGAAACTTCACAATAATATAGCTTAGATATCAGAATAACAATTACATAGGCTACAATTAATAAAGATATATCGTATATTATCCAAACGCGGGTGAAACCGCGAGGCGCAGCTAGTATCCAAATAATACACCGATGTTGCTTTGGGTCTGGGTATTTGTCGGACCACGGTCCGTTTATATCCTAATTTCCTAAAAACGGAATCCTAGTTAACGAGCGACGCGACTAATTTATTAATAAGATAAGTTTGTGAAAGCAAAATCGTACCTAGTACAAATTGACAACTGTAAAAACTCTTCCCGATGATTTGCGATTTAGATGGTAGTATTGGTTATTTTTCATGGGCCTTTCAGATAAACGCCGCGTGGATACACCGCAGAACAAAAGAAAACTTTAAAGTAGCAGAAAATCGATTGAGATAATTCTTTTTGTCCCTGAAATAGAAAAGTATAAGTAGGTACCTACCAAAAATATAGAAAATGAATATTTAAATTTAGTTTATTTCTATAGGAAAATGTTATAATTATTATTTCAGTGTGAATCACCTGGACATAGCGCCGCCACACGCGAGCGTGCTCATGGGTCTCTCGAACACAGTCGCCACGCTTCCCGGCATCATTAGTCCAGCATTAACAGGAGTTATCGTCACGAATAAGGTACATTGCTTTTATAATGAAATCCTGCCATCATGACATGACAAAACGCTTTATAGTAAATTCGCAATAACAGCCACAGATTACTCAAGAGACAAGTGGAAGTGAAAAGTGGGCGAGGCGCGCGTGCCAAACATATGACTCGTAACGCAAAACCGCACGCAAAAACAATTCTATCATACATAATATTACATACTAAGTCACGATCTACGTCTGCCACGCAATGAAAAATGCCTTATGTGCAGTTTTAGATCCCATAAAATTAAGCATAATACGTATGGCATATTTTGATATAGAAGGCCGTTGACTCAGAAACCTTTATTGACGAAGTAGCTTACAATAATTTTTTGAGCGTTACCGATACAGATTTAAAATGAAACTAAACCACTTCTATTGTCTCTGTGTTCTGTGGTTAGTATAATTTATTATTTCTTTTTTAGACTGCAGAAGAATGGCGTGGAGTATTCTTCCTCTCCAGCGCCATCTATCTGATTGGTGCAGTAGTCTACGGCTCATTATGTTCGGCTGAGAGGCAGCCCTGGGTCGTGGAAGCGGACTCCGACCCGAGTTTCGACACAGATGGCGCTAGCGTCACTACCGCCAGGGGATATGACAACAAAGCTATGGACAACTCGGAAATGTAAGGCTAGATTCAAGCTTAGTTGCTCTAGAAACACTTACATCCAGCAATCTCGGGGAAAATTATCGCTGTGGACTATAATAGCCTGGCTTTTACCGTACGTGCGAAAAGGCTGACATTACACGTTCAATGTAACGTTAATCATGGATTGCAAGGGTTGCCGGCGGGATCTTTTGTTCCAATTTCTTTTCTTTTATTTATAAAAATAGTAAGTGGGTCACTGGAACACATTTCGAATCTCTTTGTTTGACTTCTGATAGCACTACTGATAATTTTACTGATAATAGATTGAAAGTGTAATATCTGCTTTATAGTTGTTATAAATGTAAGTCTGATATTTCATGTGAAAACAACAATATCTGGTAGAATATGGATAGGAGGTATACGGTTTTAAAAATAAAGGTTCCAAATTAATTTATTAATTAAGCTTTATTCAACAACAATATCTAAGTAGAAGTATACATTATTATCTGACAAAAGAAACAAGTACGAAAAATTATATTTAACGGTAATTAATTTCGTAGGTAGGTACCTAACTTAACTTTATGTGATAATATGATTTTAATTTGTTGTGCGACTATTATGAAAAAAAATGAAAGAAGATTCAGCTAGAAAGATTTAGAAAATATTTATTTATTTCATATTTCTTAAAAATTTAATTATTTGCAACAACTTTTACGATATCGCTTGATTGGTAATTATTATTAAGCTTTTGCGAATTGCAAATTTTACTTGATCTTATCTAAAACGGGATTTCCCTACCACTATCTACAACACTATCATGTAGGTTGCATAAGACTAAAATATGTGATTTTAATCATTCCAATAATCTAAGACTAATCCGTGCTATAACAAGACAAAAACACTCATAATACCTAAATGCTAGCTACATAAGTATATTCATGGTTGGAGCTTAAATTTTAAACCAGGGCCGTGAACTGTTGACATTATCATATAAAAAATTCATAGTATCATAATAATTATGTATATAACCAGAATCGCCTCCAATATCATACGTCTGAGTGATAAAAATACGGAATATATTATCAATATCGATAGCTGACGAAGATAGAAGGAATTAAACAGTCTTACGGCCGAAATTAATAATCAATCCAATCCAAATTTTGCTATCTGGGATTGATATCACAATCCATTTTTAGGGTCAAACGTGCCAATAATCGTCAATCGATCCGTGGATTGGTTTATAAAGGCACGCAGATTGGAAATCGATCGAACGATAGTCAGCAATCCAAGATCGATTTCAATCTTGGATAGGAGATACAATATTAATTTCGGCTGTTAGCCAATAATTGTGATATCCGTTACATTTAAGTTAAGTGTAATATTGTAAGTTTAAGGTAATTGTAAATTCGTATTGTAAATTAAGTAGGTAGAGGTTATACCGATATTCATGATCATGATGTTATTGTAGTATAAACTTTTATCTGTTTCATTAAAAATGTGGAGCTTTATATTTGATGTTTTTATCTGTTCAACCTGCGACCCTGTATCACAGAATTTAATTTATTGACTTTCTTTTCTAGTTATCTAGACAAGATCAGTCAGTAGGTAGGTACTAGGTACCTACTTAGCTAGGTTACCTACATAAAAACTAACGATGTATGGTGTGGACTATAAATTTTGACTATTACATCATTTATAACTGAATCTAACCGGATATAATAGGTGTTTATGTAGGGTACAGACTTATACCTACCATTTTTAACATTTATAGAAAGTATAATTAAAATAAATAGAGATCCAAAAATATTTTTTCTCCTGCTATGATAAACTATAATTTGAAAAAGCGCCATCTATTGGCCTTCAATGGTACTTCTAATGGAACTTTGTCACGGTAACATTGTACGAATTCATCACATTTTGACCTAAAAAGTACTGTAAAAATCAATAAAATCTGATTTTGTTCAAAACGTTAAATAATCCAATGCATCTGATTACATTTCAATTGCATATTTGAGCGATTACAAGAATTATACGCAGAATAGTTTTCCGTTTCCGTTTAGAAACTTGGATAAATTTGTTTACTTTTTACTTATTTAGAGTATTATTTATAGTTTGAGAATAAAATAATTGTTATTAATATATTACTTACATTTTAACGTTAGTTAGAAGCAATCGTCAATTGTTTTAAAACAATCGTCAATCAAAAATGAATCTCAAACAACCGCCAATTTCAAACTGGCTAACTACGTCACGTCCGCCGCCTTGCGTTTGTCGGCAAAACTATAAAGAGCGCCGGTCACTTTGACTCGCCGCTATTTCGCCGGTTGTCTTCCGAAGCGCACGCGCAAGTGTAGTCGTCTTTCATAATGGTGGAACAAAGCAAGGATTTGACGCGGAAGCTGCTAGACCTGATGCAGCAGACAGGGTACCCTCTGGTCCAGCACAATGGACAAAGAAAGTTCGGCCCGCCGGCCGATTGGCCCGGCCCACCCCCGCAGAAAGGGTGCGAAGTTTTCATCGGGAAGCTCCCGCGTGAAATCTTCGAGGACGAGCTCGTCCCCCTCTTCTCCAAGGTTGGGAAGATCTACGAAATGCGTCTGATGATGGATTTCTCCGGCTCCAACCGAGGATACGCGTTTATAACGTTCACGTCCAAAACTGAAGCCTCCAGGGCGGTGAGAGACCTGAATGGATACGAGATCCGTCCGGGGAGGAACATAGGAGTGGTGAAGTCTGTTGACAACTGCCGTCTCTTCGTCGGCAGTATTCCGAAAACGAAGACCAAGGAGGAAGTTTTCGAAGAACTTTCGAAGAGAGTAGCTGGAATCGTAGACGTGATCCTGTACAAGAACTGCTTCGATCGGAACCTGAACAGAGGGTTCGCGTTTGTGGAGTTCGCGTCGCATCGGGCTGCTGCGATGGCGCGAAGAGCGCTGGTTCCAGGCTGCGTGAAGCTCTGGGATCAGGAGGTCAACGTGGACTGGGCGGAACCGGAACCAGACATTGATGACGACCAAATGAGGAGGGTAAGAGTTTTCTGTTTAATCTCTGCTAGGTCCGAAGTGTTTTTGACCTCTATTTATTGCTGTGTACCTACCTACCTAGGGCAGATGATTTCAATAGGTCGCGAACAAGTACCTACCTACCTACCTACCTACTAAAGTTGAACAGTACCGTCTGTCTTTTTTAAAGCCCACCTGTTCTGTGTTTAGAAGTGTCCCATGACTGTTTACATAATCTGGCCTCATAAAACAATGGTCTAGACTGTGTTAGCCTTATGGCTGTCAATTGAACCAAGTACTTACACCCACATGCTTTTGCAGGTGAAAGTGCTCTACGTTCGAAACTTCATGATCAGGACCACGCCAGATACAATCAAATCCATATTTGAGGCTGCCATAAGTAACAAAATAGAGCGTGTCAAAAAGATATTTGACTATGCCTTTATCCATTTCTATGAGCGAGGTCATGCAGAGCTGGCGATGAGCAAACTGCAAAATGCTGAAATAGATGGATGTAATGTAGAGATCAGGTGGGCGAAGCCTGTTGACCGCGAGTTATACCGCATTCAGAAGCAAAGTAGAGGCAACGCGAAATTCAACAATAGCTTTGACCTGTCTCAAACCCTATTGCTTTACAAACAGCATTTGGAGAAGAAAGAATATGCCAACTCTCCAAAGGAAGACGAGGGAATTGGATCTGCTTGTGCTGAGTCACCGTGCGGATCGCCGACTGAAGTGAAACCGCTGATCTTCTCACACACTGGTGGGAAAGAAAATTACACACTTGCTCCAGCTAAGCTTGCCTCCGTGTGTAAAAGGTATGTTACCCTGTTGCACATTCAAATTGCATTTTTTTTTTGGCCCGATATCCTGTTTCCTAATGGTTTTTAGGTTTGGTACCCAGAGGGTAAGTGACCCTATTACTGGACTGCTGTCCGTCTATCTATATAGTTCGCTAGTTGGGAGTTTTCAGATTTGTATTTCTGTTGCCACTACAATAATAAATCTTAAAAAACAGAATAAGATAAATATTTAGCTCCCATACAAGAAACGTGATTTATTGCTGTTTTTTATAGTTGGAATTTCCAACCCTTCGTGCTCTCGTCAGACTCGCACTTGGCCGGTTTTTGACTGCAGTTGTCTGTAACTGACAATGATTTAGACCTGATGTTTACTTTTGCAGATACATGTGGGCGCCACCAGTCTATGAATATCAGAAGTATGTGGACCCCCGAGGCGTTGAGATCTGGGTGGGCAGGGTGGAACTGCCACAAGTGGGTTTGCCGTTGCTGTCCATCCCTCGCTGCATTGGTCCACTGATAACTGGAGTGTGCTACAGTATGCAGCAGGCTCATGTCGAGGCAGCAGAGAATGCCCTGAGAGTTATTCAGGTTGGTAAATTATTTTGTTTGGGTGTCATACCCCAAGAGTAAAACGGGAACCCTATTGTCTGTCTGTCACCAGGCTGTATCTCGTTAACCGTGGTACAGTTAAATTTTCACATTGTATCTATGTTGCCACTACAACAACAAATTACTACTTTAATCTGAATTTTTAGTTTTTGATGTTTTTGTAAATAAAATGGTGCGCGAGTCCGAACTCGCACTTGGCCGGTATTTTTTTACTTATTACCTAGTAGTTATGATTGTAGGTACCTATACTTTCTTGGTTAATATTGACATTTGACGGCCTGTCCACCTGTATTTTATTTCAGCAGGCCTTTATTTTTTTACTTATACCTACCTACCATATTATTATTTTGGTTTTCAGTTGCTGCGATCTGACCTCATCCAGCAATCGTCGCCAAGTCCCATGCAACCTATGTACACCTCTATGCCCATGCCCAACTGTGTCGGCGTTCCTTACGAATACATGAACGCATCCATCTGCACTCAGCAAATGCAGCCGCTCACCATTCCCGCGCTTTGGCGAAATGTATGAACTTCTAGGTTAAGGACTCTAGGCTAAGTTACTGAAATTACCGCCTTATTGTTGATATAATAAGATGGTATTTCTATTGCGTTTTTACATTGAAGCTAGGATTACGAACTTTCTTTTTAAAAAAGAGGGTAGGAATTCAGCTACTATGTTTAGTTTTGTTATTGCTCATGAAATGTAAGTAGCTAGGCACAACACTAAATTGCAATTGTTGAATTGTAATATTGTTGGCCAATGCCTAGTTGTAGTGTCCAATGACTATAATGTGACCTAGGTAGGTACGTAGTGTTTAGTACCCTTAAGACTACTTTTATTTTATTTTGGAAATCTTATTTCTACTACATTAACTTTAGACTTGCTTTAGTTTGTTTATATCTATGACCACACATTTTGGACGCATAAATCATTAGTCTGCTTTGACACATTTATTTGATTTCTATTTCGTTAGTGAAGATTCGTTATTTTACTTTCAATGTTCATTTAAGATTAATTACTGTACTTGCTTAGTAACTTTTATACTTGCCCAGTTGATTTAGTTGTCGTTTTTGTTAAGGCGTTATTTACATACAAAATGTAAAGCTGCCGTTTCCAAGGCAATGCTTCCTTGTGCTTATACCTTGGTATATTCAGAGAGAACGCATTGTTCGTTATTTGACGTGTTCTAACAGTTGTTACTTTGATAAATACATATTTTTGGCCAACCCGTTTTTATATTTAACCTGATGCCTACCTGCTTTTGTTCAGATAGATTTATCCCAGCGTGGTGGAAAAAATAGTTAAAGGCTTTGGGAGACGATGCCACAAACGTCCCTTTGGTACAGTCCGACAGTAGGTACCTACCTACCTATGGGCACGTCGGTAGGTCCTAATGCCTATGTATACAGATGCAGTAGGTAGGTAGGCTATAGACGTGTGTTAGGAATGCTTGTAATGATAAAGGTCTCAGCACACATATGGGATCGGAAAGGGATCGTAACCGTAACGCCTTTTCGTGTCGCCGTGTTCTGAGGGGAGGCGATCACGGTACGATTCCGATGCGTTGCAGTAGGGAGTTTAATACAAACCATTCTGAACGACTCGAGGCGATACGGTTACGATCCCTTTCCGTTCCCATATGTGTGCTGAGACCTTAAGATGTAATATTACCCAGCCGCGTAATGAATTACTTTCCATCACGCGGTAAAATCAAATATCACCTATCACCTCCCATCACCCATCCATCACCCGCGCTGAACCGACGCGCGGCGCGGCACGGCGCCGGCGGCGCTCGAACAAGTCGAATAACCGAGCGAAAGAAACAGCACGATCTGCGGCAACGCGTGTGCGTAGCGACGAGCGCGTGATGAGATATGAGTATTTATTAATATTCAGCTATTTGTTTTTATCCAATAGGTAAGTGCCTACCTGATTGTCAACCTTATTCTGAATAGAATACGGTGCACGCACGCTTCGGTTGGCAAGTTTAGTATTTATTTCCACTATGGGAACCGCTACGCGTTTGGCTGGCAGTTGGCGCCATAGTGAAATGCAATGTTTTGATTGAATTTTTCGAAACGCTTCCGTAATTTCATGCGAAATCGTTTTTAAGTAATTTGTAAAATACCTAATACAAAGACTGGCCTGACGTCATTTTTGTTGATCGTCATAATTTTAGACATGATCAAAGGTAACAAATAAAATGGGTGATGGATGGTGGTAGTCGCCGCGCGATGGTCTCGCTCGTCTCTCTCAATCGAAAACCACGGCCCGACCGAACATCACAGTGAAGGTGAACCGAACATCAGCAACCAACCGAACATCACGCGTGATATTACAGGGTAATATTACGCGACCGCGTGATGAAATGGTGTAATGTATCACACGTTCGCGTAATGATTTGCGCACGTCTAGTAGGCTATGTTCGGGGCTTTCCCGGTAAATTAACAAGCAATCTACAGATTTTAATATCTACAGTAGGTATATTGCTATATTATGGTCGGTGCGCTTGCCGAATCCGGTATTCTTTCAGGGGGGCATTCATGTACGCATGAAAGTACTTCATTCAGTGCGGACCATTGCTGTTGCTCTGAAATAAATTATTTTCTTTGCGAGGCCAAAACTAATAAAAAGTCAAAAGCTTGACAGTATGACGGATCAGCGTTGCCAACTCTACGTCTTTTTACGTAGATCTACGTACTTTAGGCCTTTCCTGCAAACCTACGAACTTCAGTCCCAGAATCTACGTATTTTCTATAAAATTGTACAATAATAATTTTGTAAAATAACATTCACTACATAAATGCTGAGTGGGCATAATTTCCCTTTCATTCGCAAAAGTTCTCATTCCATTCCATAGATCTGTGACTGACACATTGCTGGACCAAAATTCAAAACGTTCTGTACAATCTATAGCTCATTTGGGGTAAATGTTTCCAGGTAATATTTTTATCATTAACATCAAATATTTTATTTATGAGTTGAGTCTGCTGCACTTTACTTAGTTTTCATTTAATAAATGAATTCTAAATTCAATAATAAAACAATTACTAAGTAAACGATAAAACTAAAAAATCCTAATACTTAAATATAACTAGACTAAACAAGATTTAATATTTTTCATTTAATTATCTTTATTTTCAGGATTATGTCCAACAGATCTGACGGAATTAGACAGGGAATGGAGGACTCTAAGAAATACAAATCTTCCATTTCAAGAGGAACAGAAAATTAAAGCAGACGTTTTTTGGCGTCATATTTCAAAAATAAAAAAGGCGATTCGTCTCAAATGTTTCCTTTATTGGCCCTATTTGCACAAAATTTGTTAACATTGCCACATAGAAGTGCCAATGTCGAGCGGCTGTTTTCTGCGATCAATTTGATGAAAACTAATATCAGAAATAGACTTTCTACTGAAACGCTAACAGGCTTACTTTTCACGAAAAGTGGCTTAAACCGCGAACCTTCACAAGAACGTATTAAAAATTTTAATAAATTTATGTATAAATTTAATTTGCCGGAAAATTAATAAATTGTACAAAACACTCATTTTGTTCAGTTTTACCTACTCTACCCTCTTCATTTCACTCTGAAATAAAGTTCGTAGATCTACGAACTTTACATACGCAAATTTTACTAATTCTACGTAAATTTCTAATGACGTGCTCTACGCCTTTTTCGAAATCCGAGTTGGCAACACTGAGACAGATGTCAAGAAAATGTCTTGTGTTGTGATGTCAATGCCAGTACCTCTGCCAGTTGCATTGCAGATGTTTACGAACTAGATTAGCGTTGCACTGCACACATTTTGCAATTGCGAATATTAGTTTTTGACTTGTTGGATTATTTTTATAGGTAGGTACCTACCTACGAAACTATGTAATCGACACGTTTCATGAACGGAATGAAGTATTTCGTATACAAGATACCTTATGTCCGTGAATATAAATACCTAGGTAAGGTAAAGTAACTTATTTTTGTTCGTGCGTTGACACCGTGTTTATACCGGCCAAATTTATCAAATAAATACCTAGATACGAAGATGTGGGGAAGGATTTGCCTGAATCCAAGATACTTGACATTATCAACGCGGTATACCTCCCGTTGTGCTAGTAGATCAGGAATACGGACTCTAAGAAAACTTTGCTACAGTGATATCTTGATGCTCCAAAAGACTTCTAACTATCTCTCTTGTATCTCTAGAAATCAGCATAGCACAAAACAAGATATTGTACAAAGTACGACAATTCAAGACAACAGTTCCTTTACGTACCGGACACATACATGCGGCGATCTAAGGACGGACCATGAAGGTCAAAAAGTCACGCTATGCGGTTGGGTACAATTTTCCCGCCTTTCCAAGTTTCTTCTACTCCGTGACGCCTATGGATTGATACAATGTGTTGTCAATGAATCTGATCATAATATATCTGATATACCTCTAGAAACAGTCGTTAAAGTCACCGGAACTGTAACACTTAGGCCAAAAGACACAATAAATCTTTCTATGTCAACGGGTGAAGTAGAAGTTATCATACACAGTTTGGAAGTCTTAAACAAAGTTGATAAACTCCCATTCAACTTGAGAAACTACCAGAAACCTAAAGAACAATTGAGGCTGCAACATCGGTACATTGATCTGCGATTTCCAGAGATGCAGAACAATTTGAGGCAAAGATCATACATGCTACACAATATGAGGAGATTTCTTATAGAGAACAACGGCTTTGTTGAAGTTGAGACACCTACTCTGTTTTGTAGGACACCGGGTGGAGCGAGGGAGTTTGTGGTACCTACTCACCATTCTGGACTGTTCTATTCATTAGTGCAGAGTCCACAGCAGTTCAAACAGATGCTGATGTCTGGTGGTGTAGACAGGTACTTCCAGGTAGCTAGATGTTACCGTGATGAGACTACTAGACCTGATCGACAGCCTGAATTCACACAACTGGATATTGAACTGTCTTTTACTAACCTAAATGGAGTTCTAACTATGGTTGAAGAACTACTCCATAGTACATTTCTGAAGCCACTACCAAAGCCACCTTTCAGAAGAATGACCTACAAAGATGCAATAGAAAACTATGGAACTGATAAACCAAATTTAACTTATGGACTGAAACTGAAGAATATAAAGCATTTGTTTCCCGAGCAACATAATGACACAAACTTTGGTGCATTTGCACTACCTTATCCTAGTGTCATTGGAAAATTAACAACAAAATATATAGAGAAATTAAGAGAACTTGCCAAGAAGTACACAACAAAAGTGGTTTTACATGATGATATATTGAAGGAAGTAGGAGCTGATTTCCCTGATAAAATACAAGACATTGTTGGTCAAGGAAACTCTGTGATAATATCATTAGGAGACTATGAGAGTGCTTGTCAATGTTTAGGGGAAATCCGAGAGATGCTAGCATCATTATTGAAATCAAAAAAATTGTTGAGTATTAATGAAAATGTTGAACCATTATGGGTTGTGGACTTCCCTTTATTTCTTAAAGGAGAAAATGGTTTAGACACATGTCACCATCCATTTACTGCCCCACACCCCGACGATCTTCATTTACTAGACACAGAACCTTTGAAAGTGAGATCCCTGGCTTATGATATTGTCATGAATGGTAATGAAATTGGTGGAGGATCAGTGCGAGTTCATAATGTAGAGCTTCAAGAGAAGCTCCTTGTAATGTTAAACATTGATGGATCAAAACTGTCACACTTTTTGAATGCATTGAGAACCGGATGCCCCCCACATGGTGGTATTGCTCTTGGGATTGATCGATTGGTAATGGTAGCATGTAACGCGGAGTCTATAAGGGAAGTTATAGCTTTTCCTAAGTCCCATGATGGGAGAGATCCTTTGTCCGGAGCTCCTAGTGCTATAACTGAAGATGATAAAAAGTATTATCATATTGCTACTATTAACTAATGTTAGAATTATTATGTTAAATATACAAGGCAATTTTTTAAATGTATCATAATTATGTGTGGATTTATTTATATAGATAGAACATAAGAAGTGTTATTCTAAAAAAAAATATTGATTATTATTATTCATTAAGTTTAACAAAGGCTTCCAAATATAATATGAGTATCTATATTTGAACTTTTCTATCAATATTCTATGATGCTACCTAATACTATCTACCTATTTAGGCAATAGCTATCCAATGTCAGTTATTTCCCATGACATGATTTTAGTTTACTTTGCTAAACCAGATTAACATAAAACATAAAAAATGTATTGTTCAAACAGTGCAGTGCCACACAGATTATGCAATGCAAAGTATTGGGTGGCACTGCAACTGTTATTGGCAGGCGTGCTTAGCATCAGGTGAGCGAACGTGTCGTTACTCTTATTATATAAAAACCAACAATCGAGTGGACTGTGGTATAAACCAATTTTCCAAGTAAAGCCAAGAGAGACGAATGCGAGATGAAACATTTTCATCACCAGGGGTCGCTATTGGTGACAAAAATTACGGTACACTGTAAGACACGGTACAAAAAAATGCATGCTTAGGTAGGTAGGTATCTGTACAAGTTTTAATTATATTTTTGCTTGGTAGAGAATCTCTTGATTTGATCCTTGCGGTCCTTGTTCCGTGATTATATCGTTTGCATTGTATGTTTGTAATTAACGAAATATCCAAGTTTAAAGTTTACAATTCCCAAAACGAATCCATTCCATAATCTGCGTGGTCAGTGGACAGGGGTGCCGGGACAAGCAAAATAAAAATAAAAAATGGAATTTTATTTCGTGTAACCTGTAAAAAATAATATGCTATAATATACATATATATTTTTTTATAAAGTAAATACCTATACGTTATTGCTATTTTCTGATAGAATGGCAACAATTTTTTGTATATTTTCTATGTTGTTAATAGCCTATTCTAAACTATGTGGGCAGTGGTTCCACAAACACCCAGCCAGACAAACCAAAAACCTGTGGTTCACATAAATATTTGCTCTGTGCGGGAGTCGAGCCCACAACCTCACGCTTCAGTCAGCTTATTGCCCAATGCCCACTACACGCAGAATCCGTAACGATAGTTGTTTATCTCTTACCACTGCACTGGTCCTTAGAAACACAAGTGCCATTTTTGTTTCTCAAAGTACCCTCGACGCAGACGCACCCTTGTAAACAGAATCCTTCTCGCACTCTCGGGCAAGCTATTGATTCCCCTATTTGTGTACAATTTTGGGCACGGCACACAGCTTGGGTGCAGTTGGAGAACTCTTCATTTTTGAGGCAAATACCGGCTGGAATAAAATTAATTTGTTAGACAGTGATTATGTAAGTAGGTTAATTAATAGGTCATCAAAGAAAAAATACACAAAATATAATATTGCGAAGCGGGACCAATAGAAGAGTTAAGTATATTTAAGATTTATATATGCGAGTAAATAACTAAACAAGAACTTACGACAATCAGCATAAGGTACACATATCCCATCGTTTTTCCAATAACCCTGAATACATCTGCATGTCGGTCTGCACTCCAGCACTATACCAATTCTTCCAGGGAGACGGCAGCGGCCTGAAGGTGAGGCTTGACTGCAGTCGACGGTGGGACAGAATGGCGGACAAGAGTTATATTCTTCGTAAGGATCAGAACTGCAGTCGAAAGGAGCTGAAAATATTGTAATGAAGATTGAATTTATTTCACGTTGAATAACTTGTCATAAAAAAAACTATTTTACATGTAACATTGCTATACCTATATACCTAGCTGTTTTGTTAACTTACGACAATCTCGGGTAGAAATACAGGTTCCATTTTCATTGCTCCTCTTGTAGTTGAATCTGCATTGGCACTTTGGTGGTCCACACGAGTCAGGAGTTGGGTCGGTTATGGAACATATATCGGCGACATTGCTTGTGGGACAAAAGTCACTGCAGCCGCCAGGGCATGTGACAACAGTTTCATTCTCGTCGCATACCAAGTCTCCTGAAATTATTAAATATAAATATATTGATATAATTCTGGGTTAATATCCGTAGTAATAACTTTAGACCTACCTACACCTACTTGTTTGCTCGTAATTTTCTTGAGGAAGCAGGCAATTCTGCACTGTTTGTTCCGTCTTCGGATCGCACGCCGCAGAGCGTAGGTAACTACGTTAGAAACGAGCTGACCGCAAGGAAAGATCACGAGCGTCCGATGATGGACTTACCAGTACAGCGATCTTCAGGTATGCAATCACCATCGGCAGTTCTCAAATATCCAGCTTGACAGACGCATCCACTTTTACAGGACCCTGTGGCTATAGCTGCACAGGCAAGTGGCTGATCTTTTTGAGCGCAGGTCAGGACTCGACATATGGCTTGGGTACAGTTGGAGTACTCCTCGTTTTCGGAGCAGATTCCAGCTGGAAATATCGTTTGAGTGAAATGGTGTGCATTAGTATACCTATATACTTAATATTTTGAAAGTAAGTGCCTACATTAAATTGATTATTAACCTTAGAACGTAGGTAGTTAGTAGATAAAACCGCTAGTAAAACCTATTAATTCTACCTACCTAAAAATAGATAATGTAGGTACTTACGGCAATCTTCAATAGGAATACAATTCCCGTGCTCATCTCGTTTATAGTCTTCAATGCACTCGCATTTCGGTGGACCGCAAACGTCAGCGCATGCAAAACCTTCACTATCGCTATTCAAGTCTTTTGGGCAGCTATCATTTTTACAGACGCTGGTGCATTCATTTAACTTTTCAAACTCACCGCATGTTAAATCTGAAAATAGCGCAGTTATCAAAATTCTTCACGTGTGTCGATAGGTACCTGTATTTATGGCTGAGTCAATAATATTTTATATAGGTACGTATATGTAAGTAGCAGAAAAATGTTTACTTGGACATTGATCATCCGCAATACAGCTGCCATTCGCAGCTCTTAAAGTTCCCTTAATACAAACACACCGTTGTTGACATGACCCGTCTGTTATTTCGGGACAAGATATTGTTTGACCTATTTGGGTACAGTTTTCAGCACGGCATAAAGCTTGGGTGCAGTTGGAGAACTCTTCATTTTTGGGGCAGATACCGGCTGTAATAAAATTAATTTGTTAGACAGTGATTAGGCAGGTAGGTTGAGTTGAGTCTGCTGCACTTTACTTAGTTTTCATTTAATAAATGAATTCTAAATTCAATAATAAAACAATTACTAAGTAAACGATAAAACTAAAAAATCCTAATACTTAAATATAACTAGACTAAACAAGATTTAATATTTTTCATTTAATTATCTTTATTTTCAGGATTATGTCCAACAGATCTGACGGAATTAGACAGGGAATGGAGGACTCTAAGAAATACAAATCTTCCATTTCAAGAGGAACAGAAAATTAAAGCAGACGTTTTTTGGCGTCATATTTCAAAAATAAAAAAGGCGATTCGTCTCAAATGTTTCCTTTATTGGCCCTATTTGCACAAAATTTGTTAACATTGCCACATAGAAGTGCCAATGTCGAGCGGCTGTTTTCTGCGATCAATTTGATGAAAACTAATATCAGAAATAGACTTTCTACTGAAACGCTAACAGGCTTACTTTTCACGAAAAGTGGCTTAAACCGCGAACCTTCACAAGAACGTATTAAAAATTTTAATAAATTTATGTATAAATTTAATTTGCCGGAAAATTAATAAATTGTACAAAACACTCATTTTGTTCAGTTTTACCTACTCTACCCTCTTCATTTCACTCTGAAATAAAGTTCGTAGATCTACGAACTTTACATACGCAAATTTTACTAATTCTACGTAAATTTCTAATGACGTGCTCTACGCCTTTTTCGAAATCCGAGTTGGCAACACTGAGACAGATGTCAAGAAAATGTCTTGTGTTGTGATGTCAATGCCAGTACCTCTGCCAGTTGCATTGCAGATGTTTACGAACTAGATTAGCGTTGCACTGCACACATTTTGCAATTGCGAATATTAGTTTTTGACTTGTTGGATTATTTTTATAGGTAGGTACCTACCTACGAAACTATGTAATCGACACGTTTCATGAACGGAATGAAGTATTTCGTATACAAGATACCTTATGTCCGTGAATATAAATACCTAGGTAAGGTAAAGTAACTTATTTTTGTTCGTGCGTTGACACCGTGTTTATACCGGCCAAATTTATCAAATAAATACCTAGATACGAAGATGTGGGGAAGGATTTGCCTGAATCCAAGATACTTGACATTATCAACGCGGTATACCTCCCGTTGTGCTAGTAGATCAGGAATACGGACTCTAAGAAAACTTTGCTACAGTGATATCTTGATGCTCCAAAAGACTTCTAACTATCTCTCTTGTATCTCTAGAAATCAGCATAGCACAAAACAAGATATTGTACAAAGTACGACAATTCAAGACAACAGTTCCTTTACGTACCGGACACATACATGCGGCGATCTAAGGACGGACCATGAAGGTCAAAAAGTCACGCTATGCGGTTGGGTACAATTTTCCCGCCTTTCCAAGTTTCTTCTACTCCGTGACGCCTATGGATTGATACAATGTGTTGTCAATGAATCTGATCATAATATATCTGATATACCTCTAGAAACAGTCGTTAAAGTCACCGGAACTGTAACACTTAGGCCAAAAGACACAATAAATCTTTCTATGTCAACGGGTGAAGTAGAAGTTATCATACACAGTTTGGAAGTCTTAAACAAAGTTGATAAACTCCCATTCAACTTGAGAAACTACCAGAAACCTAAAGAACAATTGAGGCTGCAACATCGGTACATTGATCTGCGATTTCCAGAGATGCAGAACAATTTGAGGCAAAGATCATACATGCTACACAATATGAGGAGATTTCTTATAGAGAACAACGGCTTTGTTGAAGTTGAGACACCTACTCTGTTTTGTAGGACACCGGGTGGAGCGAGGGAGTTTGTGGTACCTACTCACCATTCTGGACTGTTCTATTCATTAGTGCAGAGTCCACAGCAGTTCAAACAGATGCTGATGTCTGGTGGTGTAGACAGGTACTTCCAGGTAGCTAGATGTTACCGTGATGAGACTACTAGACCTGATCGACAGCCTGAATTCACACAACTGGATATTGAACTGTCTTTTACTAACCTAAATGGAGTTCTAACTATGGTTGAAGAACTACTCCATAGTACATTTCTGAAGCCACTACCAAAGCCACCTTTCAGAAGAATGACCTACAAAGATGCAATAGAAAACTATGGAACTGATAAACCAAATTTAACTTATGGACTGAAACTGAAGAATATAAAGCATTTGTTTCCCGAGCAACATAATGACACAAACTTTGGTGCATTTGCACTACCTTATCCTAGTGTCATTGGAAAATTAACAACAAAATATATAGAGAAATTAAGAGAACTTGCCAAGAAGTACACAACAAAAGTGGTTTTACATGATGATATATTGAAGGAAGTAGGAGCTGATTTCCCTGATAAAATACAAGACATTGTTGGTCAAGGAAACTCTGTGATAATATCATTAGGAGACTATGAGAGTGCTTGTCAATGTTTAGGGGAAATCCGAGAGATGCTAGCATCATTATTGAAATCAAAAAAATTGTTGAGTATTAATGAAAATGTTGAACCATTATGGGTTGTGGACTTCCCTTTATTTCTTAAAGGAGAAAATGGTTTAGACACATGTCACCATCCATTTACTGCCCCACACCCCGACGATCTTCATTTACTAGACACAGAACCTTTGAAAGTGAGATCCCTGGCTTATGATATTGTCATGAATGGTAATGAAATTGGTGGAGGATCAGTGCGAGTTCATAATGTAGAGCTTCAAGAGAAGCTCCTTGTAATGTTAAACATTGATGGATCAAAACTGTCACACTTTTTGAATGCATTGAGAACCGGATGCCCCCCACATGGTGGTATTGCTCTTGGGATTGATCGATTGGTAATGGTAGCATGTAACGCGGAGTCTATAAGGGAAGTTATAGCTTTTCCTAAGTCCCATGATGGGAGAGATCCTTTGTCCGGAGCTCCTAGTGCTATAACTGAAGATGATAAAAAGTATTATCATATTGCTACTATTAACTAATGTTAGAATTATTATGTTAAATATACAAGGCAATTTTTTAAATGTATCATAATTATGTGTGGATTTATTTATATAGATAGAACATAAGAAGTGTTATTCTAAAAAAAAATATTGATTATTATTATTCATTAAGTTTAACAAAGGCTTCCAAATATAATATGAGTATCTATATTTGAACTTTTCTATCAATATTCTATGATGCTACCTAATACTATCTACCTATTTAGGCAATAGCTATCCAATGTCAGTTATTTCCCATGACATGATTTTAGTTTACTTTGCTAAACCAGATTAACATAAAACATAAAAAATGTATTGTTCAAACAGTGCAGTGCCACACAGATTATGCAATGCAAAGTATTGGGTGGCACTGCAACTGTTATTGGCAGGCGTGCTTAGCATCAGGTGAGCGAACGTGTCGTTACTCTTATTATATAAAAACCAACAATCGAGTGGACTGTGGTATAAACCAATTTTCCAAGTAAAGCCAAGAGAGACGAATGCGAGATGAAACATTTTCATCACCAGGGGTCGCTATTGGTGACAAAAATTACGGTACACTGTAAGACACGGTACAAAAAAATGCATGCTTAGGTAGGTAGGTATCTGTACAAGTTTTAATTATATTTTTGCTTGGTAGAGAATCTCTTGATTTGATCCTTGCGGTCCTTGTTCCGTGATTATATCGTTTGCATTGTATGTTTGTAATTAACGAAATATCCAAGTTTAAAGTTTACAATTCCCAAAACGAATCCATTCCATAATCTGCGTGGTCAGTGGACAGGGGTGCCGGGACAAGCAAAATAAAAATAAAAAATGGAATTTTATTTCGTGTAACCTGTAAAAAATAATATGCTATAATATACATATATATTTTTTTATAAAGTAAATACCTATACGTTATTGCTATTTTCTGATAGAATGGCAACAATTTTTTGTATATTTTCTATGTTGTTAATAGCCTATTCTAAACTATGTGGGCAGTGGTTCCACAAACACCCAGCCAGACAAACCAAAAACCTGTGGTTCACATAAATATTTGCTCTGTGCGGGAGTCGAGCCCACAACCTCACGCTTCAGTCAGCTTATTGCCCAATGCCCACTACACGCAGAATCCGTAACGATAGTTGTTTATCTCTTACCACTGCACTGGTCCTTAGAAACACAAGTGCCATTTTTGTTTCTCAAAGTACCCTCGACGCAGACGCACCCTTGTAAACAGAATCCTTCTCGCACTCTCGGGCAAGCTATTGATTCCCCTATTTGTGTACAATTTTGGGCACGGCACACAGCTTGGGTGCAGTTGGAGAACTCTTCATTTTTGAGGCAAATACCGGCTGGAATAAAATTAATTTGTTAGACAGTGATTATGTAAGTAGGTTAATTAATAGGTCATCAAAGAAAAAATACACAAAATATAATATTGCGAAGCGGGACCAATAGAAGAGTTAAGTATATTTAAGATTTATATATGCGAGTAAATAACTAAACAAGAACTTACGACAATCAGCATAAGGTACACATATCCCATCGTTTTTCCAATAACCCTGAATACATCTGCATGTCGGTCTGCACTCCAGCACTATACCAATTCTTCCAGGGAGACGGCAGCGGCCTGAAGGTGAGGCTTGACTGCAGTCGACGGTGGGACAGAATGGCGGACAAGAGTTATATTCTTCGTAAGGATCAGAACTGCAGTCGAAAGGAGCTGAAAATATTGTAATGAAGATTGAATTTATTTCACGTTGAATAACTTGTCATAAAAAAAACTATTTTACATGTAACATTGCTATACCTATATACCTAGCTGTTTTGTTAACTTACGACAATCTCGGGTAGAAATACAGGTTCCATTTTCATTGCTCCTCTTGTAGTTGAATCTGCATTGGCACTTTGGTGGTCCACACGAGTCAGGAGTTGGGTCGGTTATGGAACATATATCGGCGACATTGCTTGTGGGACAAAAGTCACTGCAGCCGCCAGGGCATGTGACAACAGTTTCATTCTCGTCGCATACCAAGTCTCCTGAAATTATTAAATATAAATATATTGATATAATTCTGGGTTAATATCCGTAGTAATAACTTTAGACCTACCTACACCTACTTGTTTGCTCGTAATTTTCTTGAGGAAGCAGGCAATTCTGCACTGTTTGTTCCGTCTTCGGATCGCACGCCGCAGAGCGTAGGTAACTACGTTAGAAACGAGCTGACCGCAAGGAAAGATCACGAGCGTCCGATGATGGACTTACCAGTACAGCGATCTTCAGGTATGCAATCACCATCGGCAGTTCTCAAATATCCAGCTTGACAGACGCATCCACTTTTACAGGACCCTGTGGCTATAGCTGCACAGGCAAGTGGCTGATCTTTTTGAGCGCAGGTCAGGACTCGACATATGGCTTGGGTACAGTTGGAGTACTCCTCGTTTTCGGAGCAGATTCCAGCTGGAAATATCGTTTGAGTGAAATGGTGTGCATTAGTATACCTATATACTTAATATTTTGAAAGTAAGTGCCTACATTAAATTGATTATTAACCTTAGAACGTAGGTAGTTAGTAGATAAAACCGCTAGTAAAACCTATTAATTCTACCTACCTAAAAATAGATAATGTAGGTACTTACGGCAATCTTCAATAGGAATACAATTCCCGTGCTCATCTCGTTTATAGTCTTCAATGCACTCGCATTTCGGTGGACCGCAAACGTCAGCGCATGCAAAACCTTCACTATCGCTATTCAAGTCTTTTGGGCAGCTATCATTTTTACAGACGCTGGTGCATTCATTTAACTTTTCAAACTCACCGCATGTTAAATCTGAAAATAGCGCAGTTATCAAAATTCTTCACGTGTGTCGATAGGTACCTGTATTTATGGCTGAGTCAATAATATTTTATATAGGTACGTATATGTAAGTAGCAGAAAAATGTTTACTTGGACATTGATCATCCGCAATACAGCTGCCATTCGCAGCTCTTAAAGTTCCCTTAATACAAACACACCGTTGTTGACATGACCCGTCTGTTATTTCGGGACAAGATATTGTTTGACCTATTTGGGTACAGTTTTCAGCACGGCATAAAGCTTGGGTGCAGTTGGAGAACTCTTCATTTTTGGGGCAGATACCGGCTGTAATAAAATTAATTTGTTAGACAGTGATTAGGCAGGTAGGTTAATTAATAGGTCACCAAAGAAAAAAAACCACTAAATTATTGCGAAGCGGGACTAATAGAAGAGTTAAGTATATTTAAGATTTATATATGCGAATAAATAACTAAACAAGAACTTACGACAATCAGCATAAGGTACACATATCCCATCGTTTTTCCAATAACCCTGAATACATCTGCATGTCGGTCTACACTCCAGCACTATACCAATTCTTCCAAAGAGACGGCAACGGCCTGAAGGTGAGGCTTGACTGCAGTCGTCGGTGGGGCAGAATGGCGGACAAGAGTTATATTCTTCGTAAGGATCAGAACTGCAGTCGAAAGGAGCTGAAAACATTGTAACGAAGATTTAATTTATTTCACGTTGAATAACTTGTCATTTCACATGTAACATTGTTCTTTGCAGATATACCTAGCTGTTTTGTTAACTTACGACAATCTCGGGTAGGAATGCAGGTTCCATTTTCATTGCTCCTCTTGTAGTTGAATCTGCATTGGCACTTTGGTGGTCCACACGAGTCAGGAGTTGGGTCGGTTATGGAGCAAATATCAGGGACATTGCTTGTGGGACAGAAGTCACTGCAGCCGCCAGGGCATGTGACAACAGTTTCATTCTCGTCGCATACCAAATCTCCTGAAATTGTATCAAAAAGTAGGAGATAAGTACATCAGATAGATGTATGAAGTTGGTATTATTAGTAGGATATACATGAAATAATAAAGGAGATAAGTAGGTACGGTATCCTCAATGTCAGATTTGGAATAAGCTGCAGATTGTCCTCGTGCCCTCCTTAGCTTGTGTCACTGTCTCACTGCCTGGTGGGACTACGAGGCTCGTGCTAAACCATTACCTTCAATCAAAAGGTTTGTAGTTTAAAGTGAGAACAAGTGGAATGAATTCCTCACTGTCCCACCAGTAGGCCAAGCTCCGGTATACCCGCTGATGAAGACATATACGTCTGACAAGAAAACGTACCATTACAGCGGTCTTCAGATACACAATTACCATCAGCAGTTCTCAAAAATCCAGCTCGACAGACACATCCACTTCTGCATGACCTCTTTCTTATGGCTGGACAGGCAACTGGCTGACCTTTATGAGAGCAATTCTGGGCTCGGCATGTTGCTTGAGTACAGTTGGAGTACTCTTCGTTATCAGGGCAGATTCCAGCTGCAGGAACAATGAATCGTTATAGGTCAGTGTGGCACTCGATATATTGGTCAAAAATACAGCCTTCAGTATATTTATTAGGTCTCGAATTGACTCCCGACTGCACTCAAAACGCTAATGATACGTTACTCTACAGGATTAGGTTTGAGTCGTTGTCAGATAGTGATAAAATAATAGAATTGACTGACTAAACTGTTAAGATAATTAAATACTTACGGCAATCTTGAATAGGAACACAAGCGCCACTTTTATCCCGTTTGTAATTTTTTATGCACTGGCATTGTGGTGGCAGACAAACGGCACCGGCAATACAAACGTTTTCGGTTTCATTGTTCAAATTTATAGGACAACTATCGTTATCGCAACGATTTGGGCATTCGTTCAACCATTCGTTTTCATCGCAAGTAATTCCTGTAGAAAATTATGTGCTGAATAAAATTTGTCATAATTATCCATGGTATCCCACATTTATGACACATTTACGATTTGATACGACATTACGAATTACACATAATATTAAGTTACGACTTTCTTATTCCACAAACACAGCCCCTTTTTTATTAACAATCGAATTTACACGTGTTATTTTATGTCCTATGGTGATAATCTTTAAGACAAAAATTCGCATCGCTTCCTTTTTCTTCGATTCCGCTCCAATGAAAATTTTCCCATAAGCCACCAGGTACGTGTAGAGGTCTTACCTTCTGGCTCCTTTTCATTATCAGACGAGCTACAAGCGGTCGCAGAAGCTGATGATTTTGCATAAGATTTCCCCCCACTTCCTGAGTGTGCTGTCGCCGATGCTGCACTGGTTCTCCGCGTTGCATCTAAGCTCGCAGTAAAATAAAAAGATAGTACATTGTCTCCAGTAATACAAAGGATATTGAAAAATGATCTCATATTGTTGTCTCCAAAGAAGTTCCATTGAAAGCAGTTGTTAAGCCATTTCAAAGGTCCGCAGACAACCTGAATACGCTGGTTCTATCTCCTTCCACAAACTAACATATCGACGGTGAACTACCAAGACCTCCTAAGTGAAAAAACGCTACTTTACAGGAGGCGAAAAAAACGTCTCATTTATTTAGGTTATAACTTTTTCATAGTTTTCTTATTGTTTAGGTATAGTTAATAGATACCGAATATAGCGCTGCATCCCATTTTTGTCTAATATTTCTAGTTTCTGAAATAAATGTAGATAGAATACATTGCTTCTGATATGACACAAAACCTGTCATATTTATGAAGAAAGAAGGTATTATAAAGGAAGATAGAAGGAAAAACTATAGCATTGAATCAGGTTCAGACCAAATAAAGGCCCAAAGTGTTGATTAGTTGAGCTTTTAAGAAGTTATTTGATATAAACATGTACCTAACGTTTATCAAAATATAAATATTTTTAAGCCGAGCTTTTTACACCACTATCAACGATGCAGCGTGTAATAGCTACAAAATACCACATAATAATCATAATAAAAAATCAATCATTGTTTGTTAAAGTTACTAAATTCATACTATAACAAAAAATATACAAGTAACCTAGAAACATAATCAGGTAAAACATAAACTTTTCACAGTCATAGTCGCAGGTCACATGACGTATCCTTTCAAACAACCAACATGGTCTGAAGTCTGACCTGAAAGCCTTTTATTCACATTTAATAACATTACAAAACTGTTATATTTTTGTGTGTAAGTAATTTGTGTTAACTAGATATAGCTTACGTTTCGTTGGTCACGGAAACAAGTTTAATCATCATCATCATCATCATCACTCTGTAGACGTCCACTAGGTGCTGTACGTAGGGGCAAACCCTTAGACCGCCGCACCTAACGACTATTTGCCACTTGTACCTCCGGTTGCTTGTGACTCTTTTGATGTCGTCAGGCCATCTACTCGTATAGTAAGAGGCCTACCTATGCTGCATCTTCCAGTTCGTGGTCACAACTGTAGAACCTTTCTCTCTATCGGTAATCAGTTCCATGAGCAATATGGCCCGCCCATTGCTACTTCAGTTTACAAACCCTGCGACCTATGTCGTAAACTGTAGTTCTTTGGCGAATATCCTCGTTCCAAACAAGCTTCATGAATATTGGAAAAAGTAGCTTTTTAAAAAAGTTTATGGGGAAAATTTTTAGACGAAAATTATTGCCATAATGCGTTAAAATTCTAGCTAAATCAAAGAATTGCTGATATAGTGGTGGTGATATAGAATGAAACAAGCCATTTAACCAATAATCACGTGTCCTACTTACTTTTCATCCAACATTTTGCTTAGCAAACTTTGAACCCTTTTAAAATAATATACATCGGTGACTGATGTGATGATCTTTCGGATTTATATTATTTCAATCTACAACATACCCATAGTGCAGTTTATGTAGTGTTCCTAACAAAATTATTTGTTTTGCTCAGGCTATAAAGCAGTCCGCTACGGGGGAAACGTTAGAACGGAAACGTGTTTGAGCGCAGATAGCAGATTTTAGCAGCATAATTTTCGTAATGTAACTAAGGAGGTATTGAAATTGTAGTTTTACTCAGAAATTTGAAAGAAACCAGTGACGGGAGTCTTCGCGAGCCTGTGCGTTGTATTTTTCTACGCCCAAAAATGAAATAAAAAAATTCGTGAAATTGTAGTTCACCGTCGATATCGGCTGTTTACATTTTATACATATATTATTTTACATATATTTGTATCATTACCATTACTCTTTTCTTGAACAAATACAAACAGACGTAGAAGTGTTTGCAGTTTAAACACATGTTTTGCCTAGGTACTCATTGTTGTATAGTTGTTTGTATATTCACTATAATACGTGTTTAACCAGGCGAATCCATTAAAAACAACATCAATAATAGTGGCATTAGGTATAGGTTGTTGTATGTGGCATTAGGTATATAGGTATGTGTAATGTGCATAATGTGTAGGTATATAATATCTACTTATTACTTTGCAAAATATTGTATTATAATTTTTTTATACATTGAAACCAATAAAGAAAAACATGAAAATAAATATTATAACTATTATATAACTCATAGACTAACTTTTTATACTGGAGGGTACCTACGTACTATGCGCGGAATTATCACCAAATTAAAGGTTACTGTACCCGAAAATGTGGTTTGTCTGTTTTTTGTTTGTTTGTTACTTTAAAACTCAGAAATTACGGAAAGGATTTCGATAGGAGTATCATCATTTGGTAGCTTTGGTTTCGAGTACCTATATTATTATGTTAACAGCAATGACTTTTAAGATTTTGCTAAAAAGTGGGTAGTATCGCGTCCAACATTTACGCGGGGAATGGAAATAGTCGGCGACGGGGCTAGATTTATTATAATGACGTCACACATTGTTTTTGTCCACGCGTACGAAGTCGCGGGAATTGGCTAGTTATAACAATATAATTAGGGAGGTATATGACTTGATCCTAATGATAAATAAATATGGAGGCGATTGCTCAAACCTGATTAATAGGTACCTATATACATAATTCGTTTATGTAGTACTAGCTGATACCCGCAACTTCGTTCGCATTTTTATATAAAATGTAAACTGTTTAGAAAATCAATTGATGTCGCGGGGAACAGTTATAGGTAAGAATATATCTGTCTCTTTCTCTCTCCCTTTTCCTCTATCTTTCTCCCTCTCTAGCTCTTTTTCTATCTTTCTCCCTCTTTCGCTCTTTCTATCTATCTTCCTCTACCTCCATCTCTTTCCCTCTCCCTATATCTCTATACCTTTCCCTATCTTTCTATCATTAATATCCCTCTCCACTCTCAATCTCTTGCGTTCCCTCTCCCTGTCCATCTCATCCATTATATTTATTTCCCTCACCCTCTCCGTCTATATCTCTTCCTTTCCCTCCTTCGCTCACTCCCTCTCCCTCTATTTCTATATATTTCGCACTCAATCTCTCTCACCTATTTCCCCCCACTCTCCCCTCCTTCTAGCCTAACTCTCCCCTCTTTCACTCCCACTCTCCACTCTTTCTCCCCCCACTCCCCTCCTTCTAGCCCAACTCTCCCCGCTTTCACTCCCACTCTCCACTCTTTCTCCCCCCACTCCCCTCCTTCTAGCCCAACTCTCCCCTCTTTCACTCCCACTCTCCACCCTTTCTCCCCCCACTCTACCCTCATTCTACCCCACTCTCCCCACTTTCTCCCCCCACTCTCCCCTTTTATCCCCCCCCCACTCTCCCCTCTTTCTGCCCCCACTATCTCATCTCTTTCTATTCACTCTACACTCTTTCTCACCCCACTCTCCCCACTTTCTCACCCCACTCTCCCCTCTTTCTCACCCACTCTCCCCTCTTTCTCCCCCGCTCTCCCCTCTTTCTCCCCCCACTATACACTCATTCTCCACGCTCTCCCCTCTCTATCACCCCACTCTACCCTTTTTCTCACCCTACTCTCCCCTCTTTCTCCCCCCACTCTATCCTCATTCTCCCCTCTACCCTCATACCCCACTTTCCCTCTCTATCTCCCCACTCTACCCTTTTTCTCACCCCAGTCTCCCCTCTTTCTCCCCACTCTACTCTCTTTCCCACCCCACTCTCCCCTCTTTCTCCCCCCACTCTCCCCTCTTGCCCCACTCTTCCCTCTTTCTCCCCCACCCTCCCCTCTTTCTCCCCCCACTATACTCTCATTCTCCACGCTCTCCCCTCTCTATCTCCCCACTCTACCCTTTTTCTCACCCCACTCTCCTCTCTTTCTCCCCCCACTCTATCCTCATTCTCCCCTCTACCCTCATAACCCACTCTCCCCTCTCTATCTCCCCACTCTACCCTTTTACTCACCCCAGTCTCCCCTCTTTCTCCCCCCACTCTCCCCTCTTTCTCCCCCCACTCTCCCCTCTTGCTCCCCCCACTCTCCCCTCTTTCTCCCCCCACTCTCCCCTCTTTCTCCCCCCACTCTCCCCTCTTTCTCACCCCACTCTCCCCTCTTTCTCCCCCCACTCACCCCTCTTTATCCCCCCACTCTCCCCTTTCTTTCTTCCCACTCTACTCTCTTTCTCACCCCACTCTCCCCTCTTTCTCCCCCCTCTAACCTTTTTCTCACCCCACTCTCCCCTCTTTTTCCCCCCACTCTCCCCTCTTTCTCCCCCCTCTTTCCGCTTTCTCCCTCACTCTCCCCTCTTTCTCCCCCCACTCTAACCTTTTTCTCACCCCACGCTCCCCTCTTTTTCCCCCCACTCTGTCCGCTTTCTCCCCCCACTCTCCCCTCTTTCTTCCCGCTCTCCCCTCTCTTTCTCCCCACTCTACCCTCTTCTCCCCTCGCTCTACCATCTACTCCCCCTTTCCCCCCACTCTCCCCTTTCCCCCACTTTCCCCTTTCTCCCCCTCCTCACATCGCACTCTCCCCCCTTAATTACTTTCCAATTTAAATTACGATCCGTTTAGCCGTTTATTGTGGTCTGTAGGGGATGATGCATCTAAAGAATACCTCATAATTTCAACCCCCTTGCTTTTCCCCCTTTAGGGATGATTTTGCAAAAAAGCTGAAACCCGTATTTATTTATTTCTTACCAAAAGCCTAAATAAGAATTTTCAGATGCCTAACTTGAGGAATTATGGATTCCCCATACAAACTTTCAACCCCTATTTCATCCCCTTCGAGATTATTTTTTGAGACAAAAGATAGCCTATGTCCGTCTCATAGGTCCAATCTACCCCTATACCAAATTTCATCGAAATCGGTTCAGCCGTTTAGCCGTGAAAAGGTAACAAACAAACAGACAAACAGATATACAGACAGATAAACAGATAAACAGATAAACAGATAAACAGAGTTACTTTCGGATTTATAATATTAGTATGGATAGGAACACAATTATTTTCGAAATATAAATGTTACCAAAACTTATTCCTACTTGGTACTCGTGAAAAAAAAAAACATTTGCATCTTTTTTGCTCGTCCTACTGGATTAAGGCTTAGTATAATATTCGATATTGGATTTCCAGAACGAAAGATCTTTTCAATTTGCTTCTACATTTTACTATGGCTACCGCGAAGAAGTGGAACCCTTTGCAGGAGTTTTGCCAGAGTTTCCCGATATCCATACCTTTTAGGGAGTCTCCTAGTCACGTGTTATGTCTAGCTAGGTAAGCGTACACAATCTCTACATTTCGTCGTCAGACGCGAACTTATTCATAAATAAAAATCATATTAAAAAAGGTAATACTTTCCTATAAATTGTTTTCCACAATAACACTCACCTGCTGATAAATTTAAAAGTAAAATCACATAAACACTAATGTAAATGCTACCCATCTTGCGAAGAGTTCTAAGCAGAATGGTTTCAACTGCTATAGCGTTCATAAAACCGGTCTTCAGTATAATTAAAATAAAGTACACAGAGCCAAGCCACCCATTCCACCTATACCTACCTATATATACCGGCAATAAATAACATGTGTTTCACCATCTTCCGATACATTATATAATACAATTTAATAAAATAAGTGATAACCATTATAGTAGAATTGATTTAATATCTAGTTTTTTTATTAATTCTTATTTTAGAATAAGTATTAGGGATTTCTAACGTGCATCGCCTAATTTGAAGGTCATAAGAAATCAACCGCAAGCCATGTCATCATGTCATGAGTCACATCATGACGATCCACTCGTACGAAGTCGAGGACAAAAGCTAATAGTCTTTCCGTGCTATAAGGCCACTATATCTAGATTATTCGTGTGCGTACACGGAACAGATCAAGGCATCGCTGTCTATCTATATTCATGGGTTCATTGGAAATAAAAGCTAGTAATTACTAACACGAACAAAATAAAACAAACTGAGATAGCAAAAACTTGTTAAATTGCATAGTAAAGTGATTTATTGGCTATAAAAATATTGATAAGAAGAACCATCAATGTTGTACGTGCAATGTAGTATGCTACTTATCACCCACTATATTGCACGAGAAGTCAATAATTCACAATAACAAACGAATCATACTAATACTTAGATAATAGTAACTTTTTATGAAGTTTTTGAATACCTAGGTCGATTTTTGAAGCGTTCCTTATATGACAGGGTAAAAAAACCGCAACAAAACTATATTTTTTCTGAAATGGCTTATGACGCTGGTTTTATAGACGAGAAGTTCGCACGGTTGATGGCTAGCGCCATGCTTACTAGTAATTGATGTCACTCAGTAGTACTTTCCTAGGTACCTACTTGTCATTACCAATCTTCCGCTATAGGTACTGCATAATAATATAAGTTCGCCACCCTGAGCATTATTTCATAAGCTGTGCCCGTAACAGCTGAATTATTATAGCATAGTTTGAATTTTTTTAAGTGTTATAGCTAAGTATTTGTTTCCTTTTATAGTTTTTAACTATTAAGTCTATTAATTTTGACAACATATTATTCTTATTATGTTGTCAAAATAAATATAATTTTCTATTTATTAAAAATAGTAAATAATATTATTATAGTATAGTCAGTGTCAATAATTTTGAATAATAGGTAGTCAGTTGTACAGTTTTCAATAGATGAACGGGAAAAGCGGCGCCGGAGGCTCGTTCTTATCTTTCTCAGCTGCAAATAAAATATAAATAAGACACGTACCAGGTATTATCTACTTATATACTTGTCTATTTGGTGTTTACTTTGGTACCAACGTACTTTAGCTATTTCATTTACTGGTATTTAGATCTTGCAATTGGTACGGTACCTATGCTGAAGCCATTCAAGTTAACCAACTAGAAACTACTCGTATTATTTAGGTATTAAGTCCCGTTTTCTGTGCTTTGTTCATTTACAATACCATTTTAGATCAGTTTTTTACTATTACCACATCGAGGACAGGCGTTTTTGTAAAGTTTGCAGTTATTGTTGGGTTGTTGGGACAAATAATAAAGTTTGATAAAATAATAATTTGATAAAAACATAATTACTCACGACATTCGTCATAAGGAACGCATTTCCCTTGTTTCCTCCAGTATCCTTTCTTACAGCGACAAGCCGGCCGGCATTCAGTGACTATAAGCATGTATCCAAAAACAGGGCATCGCCCATCCAGAGTGGCCTGAGAGCAGTCGTCAGTCGGGCATAAAGCCGGACATGAGGCGTATTCCTCGTTATCACGTTTGCAGGGGAATGGAGCTGTAAAAACACATGCAAGTTATGTAGTAATTTTTTTTTTACTTAAATTGTACTTTGGCCCGGTAGGTAACTATAATGTAAGTTAGTTAACTTAGTTACCAGCGGTGATATATATAATTATTAAAAAGTAAAACTAACGCGAGTGATATGACAAAAATACCTAGGTACTATTATTTATTCTGTGACATTAGCTAGAACATGATGAATGGTTTCCGCTGGGGCGGGATGGTGAATGCCAACACGACCCCATCTCGCCCCCCTCCAGACGGGGGGGGGGGGGTTGTAAGTTCAAGTCCCACACGCCCCCCTTCCGCCACCCCTATGACGAAAGGGAGAGTGAGGAGACATTTCCCCCCTCAAAAAGAAAAAAAGGACATGAAAATGGTCCCTACATGTTTCTACAATGAGGAGGTACTTTTACAGGGTATTGAAGATCATTATCCCTACTATAAATAGGCTCATAATAAGCATACTTACGACACTCCCTTGCAGGTATACAAGTGCCGTTCTTAGCTTTTCTATAGTTGAACCTGCATTTGCAGGCTGGCGCTAGGCATGAGTTTGGCTTTTCACAAGACCGGCTATAGTTCTCATCTTCCGGGCAATATTCGTAGCATTCATTTGGACAGTTGTCTACAGCTTCGCCGAGACCACAATCTAGTTCTGCTAAAATAGTTAAGAAAGAGATTTTATAAACGTTCTGCTACTGGCGCCCGTATGAGTGCACCAGACTGTACCCTATTGACACTAAAATTGACAGGTGTAAAATTATGCCGCTATCACTAGAGGTGTTTAGTGTGATGCACCCAGTTTAATTGACATCAGTGATTATGTACTATAGGCGCCTTAATAGGCTAGTCCTACTGGACTATGTTTTTGTCGTCAATTTGGTCAAACTAGAGACCATTGATACCCATGTAAATCTGCTAGAGACACTCTCTGTACAGCCACTTGTGTGCGATGTGTATCTCTAGCGTTCTATGATACAAAACTGTAAACGGTAATTAAAATTCAATATAAATAATTTAACTATAAGTACACGAGTTATACGGTTGGTAGGTATATTGATTTCCTCACCTGCAGAAATCGTGACAGCTAAAGTGCACAAAACGATAAACACAATTTGCGTCATGGTTGTTCCGAGGCTAGATCTAAAATAAGAGGTTACGGGCAATAGTCGTGCGGTACTGTCGGTCTGTGATTTCCTCGCTTCCTTGGAAATTATTTGGTCAGTGTAACGTCACTGATTAGCAGCTTTTTGTTACATGGCAATTGTTTGACAACTATGCTTTATATTCAAGTTATCCGTATCACAGTACTCAACCTACCTAGAGTTCCTGTACCTAACTATCCTTGTATTAGTTACATATTATTAGTTGCATATTTTCATGGCTATTCATGTATATTGTAAGTCTATATCTAAACTTCAACGCGTTTTCCTATAATGGTACCTACATCAGATGACGCCATCTAGAGTTGTCTTAAAGAATTAATGTAACTCAACAGCCTCGTAGAGTAGAGCCTAACACTTCATCGCAGTTGTTTTGTAGCATAAAGTCTGTAGATGTCACTAGTATGGCTTCTTCATCATTTTATTTTTTGGTTTCAATTATATATTATTCATACCTAGAAATCTGATCGGAACCGAATTATCTAGCGCCTTCAATTTGATGATTCTTTCCTTCGCAGTGTTTGTTTGACCTCCTTCATTAGGCCCGTTGTTTATCAATTGTTATCTGCAGTAGGTGACAATAAGACAATGTTGCTGACGTTTTACGACTAATACCTAAATTATCACCTAACTAAATATTTATTTAAACATATCTAACGTTTTTCTACATTTACTGAGTTACAAATTCAGCTCCAATGGACGTTCCATTCTCGAATCGATGTAGGCATAAGTCAACATTCAAAATATAAATGCTCTAATAATCGGGTGTTTGAGGTACCATGCAATCCCCGTCGTTCTCGATTTCCTATAGACAGTGAATCCTAGTTACAGGTCAGGGTCCATGTGATAGTAAAGCCTTATTTTTATTTGGTTTAGGAATAAAATTGGTATATAGACTTATATACGCGTACCTACTGTAAACTATGTCAACGGACCATAATTACTTTATTGCATCGTAACCGAGACACTCCATCTATTTTCCAACCGACCAGACTATTTTTTCAGCCAGGCTGTTTTTTCAAGGGACTGTATAAAAAGCACCCGCTACCAAAAATGCGGCTAATACTGTATTTTGTAGGTCCCAAAAGATAAATAGTTTTCCATCCGAAATACATAAAATACAATATGCTGTAATAACCAAAATGAAACTTAGTGGTACAAGCAAACGATTATGTTGACGCCAACGAAAAGTATTGCTGTAGTTTTGTATCATCATCCTGTTTAAAATTTTGTTTTTTTGTAAAGTTGTTCTTAAATATTTTTGGCGAAAAAAAAGTAAGTACGTATTCGTAATAAAATGAGTGAGGACATTGTTTGCGTATGTCTTTTAGTTTTATCAATTGTAAATCTAACTTCTGATTTGTTTCACTCAATAAAAAAAAAAATTGATTACAAAAATTGTTCAAAAATATTTTTCGTTTTAACGATGATTTGTGCCTATTTGTATCTCAACATATCTTGCGAGACAAGTGTGGTAAAGATAAACAGGTGGTAGACAGGGAACGTAACGACCCCGAGCCCCGTATCAAACGGTTTTCCAACCCGGATAAGTGTGGTTACCCTAATTGTCCGGGTAAATCTGTAGGGTGCTTCAGTTGCAAATAATATCACCGCCACGTGTTGTTTGGTATCTATATTCTGGGTCTATTTTACAGGCTGTTATAATTATGTAAAAATGCCCTATTAAGTACTTAGTTTGGTTTGTGTTTCGGATAAAAAAAATTGAGCGCTTCGTTGAAGTGAAGTGAAGATGTTGTATCGTAATCGTACATTAATTAGGTAGAGCTTAAAAAAAATCCTACAATTTCGAGGTTTATTATTCAATTCTGTTTAAATGGATTCGGGGAGGGGTGCAGACGATGCAGAAAGCTTAGCGAGGGCTAAAGTACTCATACAAATATATCAATTCTCTAACAATATCATTTTGCTGGCAATGCACACAAAATGGGCCATAACACTTAACTACTAAGTACCTATAACTTTGACAAATGTTACCACCGAATTCTTAAAACATACTTCAAATTAAGTACCACCCGAATCACCGATAGTGCTAACAATAGCTTGGATGTGCGGTCAAGTGAATCAGGACGACCAGACCGTGCAGCGACCCTTCTCAAGCAGTTGTCGAACCAATTGAGATTTTATCCTGTCTATTTCAGAAACAAAACAATGATAAATGAAGCTGTCAATTATAAATCCATCCATTATATTAGAACCCATTATTGACACTTGTCAAAAAGTTGAGAACATAACTTTGTAGAAGCGTCAAGTAAATTGTATACCTATCCCATACAAATTAATGGTTTCACGATTGTTGTGCGTACAATTACATTTAAAACAAAATAAAACAAACTGAAATGGATATTCCTAGTTTTAGAGCTGTGTTCAATTAATATGTAAAACTAGATTCAAGGGGATAGAAGAGCCCAATTTAAATGTAAGTATACTATATTCCTACGTAGCTCGTCTGAAAACGATATCTTGCGTAAGATCGTATTACAAGCTTTGTACATTGTCAGACCATCCATCACTCACACTATCTTGGAAATTCCCTTGTTTATCTTTTGATGTTCCTTTTAACGTGGCATATAATATTATGTATTAACAAGGGAGGTATCAAATAAATGTATGAGGAGGTATATCTTTCTTCTATATATATATATATATACCTATATAAAACAAAGTCGTGTTAGTTACAGCATTTATAACTCAAAATCTGCTGGACCGATTTTCATGGTCTCTGCTTTATTGGATTCGTATCCGCTCTAAATAACAGAATAACTATTAAAATATGGGAAAATTTATAAAAATGACAGAAAAATGAAAATTCGTTTTCTCATAAATTTTTGACATGACAACGCCTTTCGCGACCCCTAGTAAGTATGCAATTTAAATACGTACTGAACCCCCATTGATCTAACCTTAATTAATAAAAAACAGTGACAGTATAGAAAGGGAAATAATAACTTGATACACACAACGACTCTAAATAATGAACATGATCATGACCACTTGAAGTTTATATGCATTTTCACATCTTGGAGCAGCTTGTTGTCCGAGGAGGGGAGACTCATTGGTGGGATATCAAATCGATGCCGATGGTTTAATAAATATCAGCTGTAAGAAAACTTTTGCCCCCAAATTGTGTAATGTTGTTTAGTCAGTTTGCCCTCACCCTCACATATAAAAAAAATAAAGGTTTTCTGTTTTTGATCACAACCACTGTTGACTTCTTCTATAGATGTACTGCGTTGTTCATTCGGACTAAAGCCAACAATAACACAGTCATGTTTAATTCTGGCGACATCAATCTCATTGCCTATGCCAAGCCTCCAAAAATATACTTTATAGAAGCCTGTGCTACGCTTCCAAATATTTTTCATACATTGTATGTTGAGCTATCTCGTTTACACCCTAAATAATACATGAAGGCAATTTTGGAGATCTCTCCGAGGGATTGAAAGAAAACATTTTGTGCTGGTGCGCTTATGAGCAATTTCTTAAATTACATTAGTAAAAGGATGAGTAATAGATAAAGCTCTACTCCTCCTGCTTAATATAGGGCCTGTTTTTTAGCAAAATTTTTAACAATACTTAGGTAATAATAACATAATTTAAATCACATAACTCTTTATAAAGCTTTGCAAGTTTTTGTCATTCTTACTACCAGCGCCTCAGAGGTCCTGCTATTATTTGGGGACTTTGGGACAACGAGGAAAAAGCCAATAACGCTTCAAAAGCTTTCCTTCCATAAAGCGATTTACTAGATTAAACGTTCACCCAAACAAAAAGCCTCAAAATGACAAAAGACTTGACAAAAAAAATTCTAAAGAAATACGTAATTTCGTGAATGCGGCTCGCTTCCCTAATCTTTGTCTCTCCTTAATTTAAAAATGATATAGATAACTTTTGTAGAAGTTAAAAAACAGTATTTAAGTGAAATAAATAGGATATTAACATTTTCGTGGCTGGGCAATTTTTAATAGCGATTGTGACTTGAGAGGAACACTAAAGTAGTAAACCCATACTTTTTCCAGATGAAACTCCTGATACGGGTCATCCTAGTGTGAGGTTCAGTGATTACCAATGGTTTACTTTAGTTAGATGCTTAAGTTTTAATAACATAACCTTCGGTCTAGTGCTACGCCGTATATTTCTGTCACTGTTATTAAACTCTGCAAAGTGGAGATATTACGCAACGAAGAACACTAGACGCATTAGTCCGCCAAACCATTTAGGGTTTCTTACCTAAAGGGCAGATTAAATGCTAAATGATTAAGTAGGTACTAGGGTACATGGGCATGACTAATAGACTATCTCGAAAGAAAAAATACTTAACCTTTATTGTAATAACCCTCGTAACGTCAATTTTATTTGAGAGCTTTGGAAATTATTTTGCAATTTGGTGGGTTGTTTATACATTACCCATATTTAAAGCAGTAAATAGACGCTTACCGGCTATTTATGTATTAATGAAACACAAACGTCTCTTTTATAATTGAGTAGGTAATTGGCTACCTAACCTACTGAGCCTAATAAGTACGTATAAAGGCATGGAAAGGGCCACTTTATTTTAGAACCACTGTATTTAACCGAAGAAAAACATTTGTGTCGTAAAAAGGAGGTGACATTAATAATTAATTAATCCACTTATAGCAAACAGGAATCTATGCTGAGTTACATAAGAACCAACAAGAATAAGAATAGTGTAACACGCAAAAATAAACAGGTATTCGAAGATAAATTGTAACAGTTTGTGGCGACACAAAGATAAGTAAAATCTTTTAGGCCAAAAATCGAAGACATTTTTAATTCAAATCATTTTCTGCAAATCTTATATTGTCCTCATAAACACCGAGATGATTATAACAACTACAAAGTGGATCTGAGGCGGGCCTTGTTGCAAGTATACATAAGAAATCTGTAATACGTTGATGGAAATACGTCTCTACTCCAACATTCAGAAACTATCACAAAATAATATAAATATACGCTGCTTTTGACATTATTAGAATGAAATGAAAGAAAAATATTTTTTCAACAACAACAACATTTTACTTTCTATCTTTTTTATACTTATAGACCGATAAAGAGACAATGAGAACATTTTGAAGTTTATTTCTTGTACACTCCTATCGCCAATTACTCCAAAAAGAAAGCTTTTCCTGAATTATGTTCCATGTAAGTTCCAAACAATACCTTAGTTACAATTTTATTGGCATATGTAGTGATTTATGTAAATTATCTATACCTAACTCACTAAAACACTCTGAAACCCCTGAAATCTCCCAAAAACAGAGACAAAAGTTCTCTCCATTACAAATATAATGGTAAAATAAAATTTTATCAGCATCGTTAATGTTTGGCTTGTCGATTCGGTTTGTTTATTGCGATACCTGGGTAGCGAATTTAAAAAGTTCCAATGTTCCCTGTATGGATATGTTTGTGAAGCCATTACATTGTTTCGGTCGTTCAGTAACAGGATTCTGAAAATAAAATCAAACAATCAAACGGATAACGTGCATTCAATTTTATGAGAATGTAACCTCCTATAGATTGCGGTTAAAATCAGTTCTATATTATACAGTGTCAGCTTTCTTTGGAAGTGGGGACAGGAACATGTGAGTTACAGTATTAGCTATTCTATGGCTTTATGCAAATTCGTGCGCAGTGTATTTTTCAGATCGATATAAAAAGGTTCCGTACGGCGGCATTGAGTAAGCTAACTGTATATCCACGCAATTCGCAACATGCAATAATATCAAAAACAGTCATGGCATGAAACCATGGAATGACTCTCGTTGGTTTTTTTTTTTCATTTCAGATTATATAAAAATGTCTGATTTATTTTACTGTTTCCAAGTATAAGTATTTACGAGATAATTCATTGTGTACCTACCTTTCGTAGACGTCCTTAATACTTTTCGTAGACACCGCGGTGAGATTTAAGTATAGCACTCTCATTTGGTTTTCAAATGAATTGTTCCCTGGCGTTAAATAACAGGTAGGTATTATCTTAACTTGGCTGCGATTATAATAATAAATCAATTTGTAGGCGTCCACTCAGTGGGATTGCGCGGGTTTGGTGCTCTCAAATAGTGAAATTAAATTTAGCGCAGTAATTTCGTATGTTTTATGGATAATGTGTTTCACATCTGTGTATTAATTAAAGTAATTACGGAAAAGCCGAGTCCACATATGTATCGTTTGTTGATCTGGCTATAGTATCCGTATCGCCGACGCGTATCATGGTCTCTAGTGGGAATGGTTTTAGGAACTTCGGATATCCTCTAATGTCGATTTAGAGTTTCTAGAAAAATCCAGGCGTTCGCGTTGAACGCTTGGACTTTTCCGGTTGAACATAGGTTACGTCATGAAACGTTAGAAGGGTTATAATATGCCTCAACAACACATGTAGCCTCATTTTGTTAAAATATGCCCTTATAACTCATGTTATTAATTAATATCTTTTTAAAAACAGTGAATATGACTAACAGAACTAAATTTAGGTTAGGTACGTTAATTATCAAAAGAAAAATTGTGGAGACCGTCCGCGGTCTTAATTTTCGCATTACTTTATAACGACCGGGCTAGGTAGAGATGCTAAAGTATACAAAATTAACCACGCCATCCAAAAAATTAAGCTTAAGTTAACTTTAATCAGCGACACCTCGATTAGGCACGTCATGCTACTTACAAACAAGTAGGTAAGGTACAATGTCGTACAAAACTGCAAACTTTAGTGATTGCCACCCGCCCGGCCCATCCGCAACAAGACTGTAAACAGCATTTAACTTCCAACAGACTGTGTAAAAGCTATTTAACTTGTACAAAAGTTTTTTTAACATGCACAGTCTACTGCAAAAGTAAGTTACGTACCTATCAGTACACTTTTTTTCTTGGAAATGAAAAAAAGTAGCCCCACTCACTATAGGATTGTTCCTGTATCGTGGGTACCGCTTACAGACATATAATTTCACATATTATACATCACACCCAGACCAGAAACAAATATCTGTGGATCGCACAAATATTTGTTCCGGGTGGGAATCGAACCCGCGACACCAAGCGCAGCAGTCGGATTACTACGCCAATCCGTCGTGCCGTCAATTTCTCCCATATTATATTAAATAAAATTATATTAAAATGTTACAATATTTACATAAAACTTAACTCGGGTTGATGGTAAGCGCTTGTTGTAACGTACATAATATCAATAATTATAGAAGCTAATTTAAGTAGTATTAGTAAGTATGTAATATAAGTATATTGTACTATGTCGCCGTTTAGAGGAAACAATAAGTTATATACAGTATGTTACTATGACACCTTTTAGAGGAAACAATACGTTATATAAAGTATGTAAGACAAGGTCGTTTCTACTTATACAATCATTACCAACCTTAGTCTGCGTTCGCAACAAGTTCGTAAAAAGTTTAAAAAAGGCTGTAAGCGTATGTAACTATAAGTATATTATATAATGCGTTTGTAAACAACGGACTTGATACGGGTATTTTTCATGCCGACTGTACTCTCCATGTGGCAGCGAATAGTGTAAAAAGTTTTGATTGCGGTCGCTTGGGACCTAAATTAGGTAAAGTTTGACTGTAGAATTAATTTTTAACAAAAAAAACTTGTGTGCCTTGATTTGTAGAGAGGGGACTTTTTCATCTTGCGTACGGTACTTCTAATCTGTCTGTACTCTACATTCTATTGAAATATAAATGTTGATAAATAAAAAAAGAGAAATACACAAAATTCGTAAACATAAAAAGAAGATAATTCTTTTTCTAAGCTTATGCATGGTTACGTCCACGAAAAGATAAAAGTTGGATAGTTTCGCTTAACAACGAAGTTTTCTCGGTGAGGCGAAGATTGATGGCGCTGGCAACTAAAACGCTCGTCGTACTCGTATAACTAAATCGAAACTGTCGATCGCTGTCAATCTTTAGGAGGTAGGGGCTACACTATCCTTATAAATTCTGGAAATTTGTGGGAAATTATTTTGATTATTACCATCAAATATCACGAACTCAATATATATAATACGGAGTAACCAACCCTGCCCCCGATTCAGTTGTGTATTAGGCTCGCGCCGCAACTCACTCTTCTCTCTTGCGCTCTGTCGGTTGGGCGGTTTAATGCTACGGTGTAGCAGCAAGGCCTACGACTTTGTTTTGATTTTTGAAGAGTTTGCGAGCTACGACAGTCTTAATTCACTCGATAATTGCTGTTTCACTCAGCTCCATACACTTGAAAGTATACTTAGGTACCCTTTTACTTACGTATACTTTTTACGTTACATCTTCAAGTTAATATCAAATAATAATTTTGGGACAATGGCTAAACGTACGTACAATACTTAGAGAAAAGATTTTTGGTTATGCCTATGCTCGAAGAACAATTAATATCAAAAGATAATTTATCAAATTGGATGGACGCCTACGCTCTCAGACCTAAATAAATGAAATCAAATCTAAGGGAATCACTGACAAAGAAAAAAAAAAAACGGTTCAATTTAATGTCTTCTGAGACCCTCAAACGGAGTGGGATCTCAAATATTTTATCTCTTAATCACTCATTAGTGGAAGTGTAAGAATTCTATGAATACAAGTAATGCGTATCCTTTGTTTAATTATTGCTAAAAGTTTGAGATTTTATTTTAGACGGCAAATTTTTATATTTTATCGGCTTGACATTGAAAACCAGTTAGAACTATTGAAATTAAATGTTTTATCCTTTAAACATTTTTCTATTCAATGGTGCACGTAAATGCTACCACCCATATAGTCCAAAGTTTTATAAGTTCTTACCAATAATACTATGTAAAATACACGAAGCTCTCGTAGCTCTGGAGATTACTCCTTCTCGAAACAATTTACCAGAATCATCAATCAAGGCAGTTACTTAGCAAAGCCGATTTTAGTTATCTCATAAGTAGTCTACTCTGAAACTGTGGTCGCAATATCAATTTCCTTCATTCGACCTTCGGCATTTTTGCTAACTTCTGTTATTATACATTTTGCAATGACAATACATCATGGTGAAAGTAATCTGTGTGTGGTGTACGAAACTAAACTCAATCTACTTCTCTTGCAGTATAGTAGCAATACGTAGTAATAGGTATTTAGAGTACCAAATACGTATTACGAGTATATAGAAGTTTTCCTAGAAAAATATATATACGTACGAAAAACGTATTTCACACCCTAACAAAATAAAAGAGACAAGATAATTTTATTCTATAGCCAACAATGCGCGGCACGCTCGCTTGTCGCACACTTGTATATGTAAAGTGTATTTACATATGCAGAGAACACGACTTTAAACCAATAGTTGACCGTGGACATCCAACTATTTGGTGTTTTTGTGCAAGAGCTATGGATTTTTTCGATACCAAGGTAAAAATAAGCCCGAGATGATTTCGTAACAATTACAATTATAGTATTTGTCCTCTATCAAGGGCACAATAAGAATTAAGTGTTATAAATTATTGTTCATTCTGTAATATTAGATGCTTCCATTTTTCCCTTGTACATTTTAGAAGATACACTTCAACAATATATTTCATCATATCCTTATGTAGACCAAAATGATGCTACTGAAAACCTCAAATATAGAGAATCTACAATCTTTCAGAGTAGGCTTTCAAGGATCACTCCTTCAATGACGTAGCTGGCAAGAAACGTCCCCGAGGGTCACCTATGGCAAGGTTCCAAAAGAATTTAGTCGGAGAGATAGACTGGGCCCTTATCGTAATATCCTCAGATAGGAATGGCTATAAAGTTATTTGTAAAAAAAGAACTTATTTTAATAAGTTCGTTTTTGATGCTTCTGTAATATGATATATTTTATGTACATTGTGCAAAATCAGAAACCAGGATGGAAGTGTTGTGAGAGGAGAGGAATGCGTTCTAAAGAGATGGAAGGAATATTTTGAAAGTTTATTTGAAAAAGAGGATATGCATGTACCAGTGCCACCTGGAGACGTATATGAAGATAGCGATGAAAGTGATATCAGCATGGAAGAGATTATGAAAGCGTTGAAAAGTATGAAGTTAGGAAAGGCTGCTGGGTATGACAGGATTTCGGTCGAGATGTTGATAGCTGGACAGGGTGTGGTAGCAAGGCAGCTGTACCGCCTATTTAACCTTTGCTGGAGGAGCGGAATTGTACCAGGTGACTGGTGCAAAGCCGTCATCGTACCGCTGTATAAAGGAAAGGGGTCACAGCAGGACTGCAAAAACTACCGAGGCATTAGCTTGCTCAGTATCGTCGGCAAATTGTATGCAAAAGTTTTGATTACGAGAGTGACGGATGAAACTGATAAGAAAATATGGGATGTACAAGCGGGTTTCAGGAGAGGGATGGGATGTATGGATCAAGTATTTTCCTTGCGAAACATAGCCGAAAAATGTTTGGCCAAAAACCAAAAGGTCTATTGTGCATTCGTGGACTTGGAAAAGGCTTATGACAGAGTAGTGAGGAGTGAGTTGTGGTCAACATTGTCTATGTATGGAGTGCGCGGCAGTCTGATACGAGCATTGAAATCACTCTACGAGGGTTCCAGTGCTTGTGTCAGAATAAACGGAGCTGTCACAGACTGGTTTAGCATCGAAAAAGGTGTTAGGCAGGGGTGTGTGGCATCACCGGGCCTGTTCAATCTATTCATGGATAATTGTTTGACAGATTTGAAAGAGAGTATGTATGGACTAAGAATGAATGATTTAACCGTCAAATGCCTCCTATACGCTGATGATCAGGTTCTGTTAGCATCATCGGAGGAGGAGTTGCAAGCGATGGTTAATATTATGCATGATGCTTTGAAAAGTAAAGGGATGAAAGTGAATATAAGCAAGACGAAAATAATGGTTTTTGAAAGAGAAGAAAGAATGACAGTGTGTGAAGTTAAGATTTTAGGAGAGAGATTGGAACAAGTGGAAGAATTTGTGTACTTGGGATCAAAGTTTACAAGAGATGGTAAGAATGATAGTGATATTGAGCGAAGAGTGTTAGCAGGAAATCAAGTGAATGGGGCACTACATAAATTTGTGAGCAGTCAGAAAGTGTCCAAAAAGGCACGACTGGCTGTGCACAGGGGAGTGTTGGTGCCTACGCTTATGTATGGTAGTGAATGCTGGGTATGGCAGAAGAAGCATGAAAGTAAAATTAATGCTGTGGAAATGAGAAGTCTGAGAAGTATGATTGGAGTGACTCTGATGGACAAAGTGGAGAACAGTGTGATAAGGGAACGATGCGGAATGGTAGAAGATGTAGTGACAAAACTAGAGAAAGGAATGCTTAGATGGTTTGGACATCTAGAGAGGATGGATGAAAGTAGATTTACGAAACAGCTTTATGGATCTAGTGTGAATGGACCAGCCGGTAGGGGTAGACGTAGACGGACGTACCACGATCAAATCGAAGACGTCTTAAGGAAAGGTCAAATCAAGAGTACCCATAACCGGAGAGCATGTATGAAGCAAGTCATGAAAGTAGAAGAAGCGAAAGAGGTGTGTCAGGATCGTAGCAGGTGGAAAGATGTAGTCTCTGCCTACCCCAACGGGAAAAAGGCGTGACTGTATGTATGTATGTATGTATGTACATTGTGCAAAGACGATGTTGAGAAGTTCATGGGTAGTATATACAATTAGAAATCTCATACTCGCTCTTATTTTTCATGTATGTACAATGGTGAGCTTCATATATTTGGTGCGTGTTAACTTTTTTTGTGCCTCAGGAAATTGCCCTACGAATTTTCCTATAAAATAGTTAATCGTGATTGGTGGTTAGTGGTGGCTAATGGTTTTCCTGTGTGTGTAATAAATCTATGTGTGCCTATTAAATGTGTTGTAAATATTAACTTAATCAATCAGACATTGGGTTGGAGGATTTTCTCGTCCGAAATTGTACTGAGGACGTCTATTCTAAAACATATCTCAAATGTTATGTGATTCCGACCTGAATATTTATTTAAAACCACATTTTAACTCCCAAGAATATGTTTGCCATTTTATTATTAGAAAAGCATCTATCCTATGTTTCTATTTTTCACGGCTACTTGAACACAGGATGGAAGTGTTTCATCACGGCTACACCTTTTTTCTGGACTTTGAATGACGATTTTCCGTAAACTTTATTTTTGTCTAAGCATATTTCTCGTGCTTTCTTTGCTTAGTTTCGACCCCATATAATATGACTGTCCTTACTTATTATGTAGGTCGCCACTTTGTGGAAGTTGGATGAGATTCCTTTGGCTGTAACGATGTTTATTTTGTTAGTCATAGTGACTGTCACAGATTTAGAAAGTCGCCTATAATGGCAACCTATAATGTGTATATTAATAAAAATATTTATGCCGCTAAAATCAATAAGCAGCAAACTGTAATTACTAAGCTCTTAGTTGTTATAAGAGCCAAGCAGAATGCTCAAAACTTTGCTCTATGCAGTTGCCAAATCGTCGAAGTCGAAGCAGAAGCTTAGACTGTAAGTAAAATCCCTTTAACCGCGCTATGACCGTTTATAGTCATGTTGTGATGTAAATATTTAATGCTCTCTACTGCTAAATCTCACTAAAGCTCGGAAATACGCTGTGAATCCGAACACACCTACTCCGTCAAGTTTAATTTGGCAGTTCACGCTCGGCGTGAATGTTTGTGATTTTTCTTTTCTTTCTTTCTTTTATTTTTTAAAAAGTAAATGGCAAAGGTACTTCTTGGTTAATAGCGTTTTTAGGTAAATAATTCAATTACCCTTTATTTCACTATCTGTTGTTACCCAAGTTTTTATTTTCTTAAATATGAAATCATGTCTAAATAAAAGACAAACGGTAAGAAAAACGATAATTATTCTTTCAACCCTTGTGTCTTTGTGCCGTAACTACCTTGCAGAGACGTAAATAATACCTTGAGACAAGAAATAATATCTTGGGTTGAGAGGAGTGGGGCTACAAATAATGGCCGCAGTGCCCGCTTTGAAAACGCTTTGTGAACATTTCTTGTTAAATTTGAAGAAACGGAGAGTGGAAAAAATCCAATGAGACAACTTGGGGGCATTAAATTGAATTATCTTATTCGAGTTTCAACTTTTATGCTACAATGTCGTAACGCAATCAAGTACTATCTAGAAATAGACAAATGGATTATGTCGGAGAATAAAGAATAAAAAAACAAATATACAGTCGAATTGAGAACCTCCTCCTTTTTTGAACTCTGTTAATTAGAAAATATTTTTATTCAACTTGATCCGCTTATTTTTCAGTGTTTGCACCTCGCCGGGCTTCTGACCTCCTTTGTTTCTATCTGCAGCACTCAGACGGACAAGAATCATTTCAAATTGAGCCTTAGCGTGGCGTATTGCTAACGACTTCACCAGTTCTAATCATGACAACAGCAGAAAATATCAGGCTGATGGCAGCCACCATCCCTCTAAGATTTATTGTTACTCAGTATAAGAAAAAAAGAACAATAGGTTTTGTTCAAACTAATCGCGTTTTTGCGAAACGTAATACCGTGCGAACTAGATGGGTGGTTGCGAAGATCTTTAGCGATACATCGTTAGTAAAATGTTAGGCTGTATTGGTGAAAGATTTGTTTAGTATGTCACGAGAACATCGTTGATCTAGCAATACTGAATAAATTATTTAACATAGGGTTATTGAAAATATAATCATTTACCGTTTATGTACCTAATACCTACCTAAATATACTGAGAGCCGCAGTATAAATTTGTCTTTCCTAACATGACGTTTAGAAAAGAAAATACTATGTATTACATGAATTATTGGACCTGCATTCGTCTAGGTACGTAACATACGATAGGTGAAGACATTTGCGACCCACCTGCGCCTTGCATTGCATTATCTCGCGTCAGCAGAATACAATAATGTTAACGCAATAATGTGTCGCTACAAACTACAATCACATAATAATGCGGATCCAGACAAGTACAAAATCTGTGTTTTGCCCGTTGTCCTAGCGTTTATTACCAAGATGCAGAAGTGTCATATTACAAAGTACATTTACAGCATATTATTGACAGTATTTGGCATGAGACTCCTTACCCATTGCCCTGCATTTCCAATGTTAATAGCTCAATCTCGCTGTGTCCGTTTGTCAAGTCAACCAATGTAAATAATTGTCGAAGCTATTGACATTACGGATGCCGTGCCGCATCCGAGCCGAACGGTTGTGTGGAAGTGAATAATGTAAAATATTGGTATGTGTATTGCCAGTTAACATGGCATGTTAGTTGCCATGGCATGTTAGCTGGGAAGTTCACAGAACACAATAAATGAATCATGGCCGAGGACAAATAAGTGCCGCACCTACGGTGTAGTCCCCTGCAGCTGCAGAAAATATAATTATAAAATCATACAACTATTAGTTCACCTTTTCGCTATAAAACAATAAAAAACCCTTAGATAAATGTCATAAAAAATATTTTCAGAAACACACGCTACACTTCATTATAACACTTACTTGCGCGATACTTTTGTGTTGGAGGGAAACTTTGGTCAAGGTGGGAACGGAATTGTTCATTTTACTTTATTAGACGGCTCGTATGGCGTAGTGGCTGAGCAATCGGACTGCTGCGCTAGGGGTTGCGGGTTCGATTCCCGCCTGGGACAAATATTTGTGCGATCCACAAATATATGTTTCTGGTCTGGGTGTGACGTGTATGTGAAATTATATGTCTGTAAGCGGTACCCACGATACAGGAGCAATCCTAGTGTGGGGCTACGTTTAAAAAACAAAAAAAAAAAAATATTTGCCTTGATGGCGCATCGGATCGGATACGGCACGGCGTGGTATGGGTCAGCTTTGAAATCAATGCTAATTGGACTCGGTGACCGGTCTGTTGACACCTCTGTAATTTACTTGTCGGTAGTTTTAGCATATAATGACATTTTGTACGAATTGACAATACGAGGTGAAATTGAATTTCGATCTGTTATGCAATTCATTGACTGAAATGTTGTATTTTGCATACGCACGAACTGTGCATTTTTCCTGTCCACAAATATGTGTAAGCAAGTACTCGAGTACCTATTTATTTAATGTACAATAAATTAAGTACAATGAGTCAATGACTCAATTACTATCACGGGTCACTAGCCAGTGCTTCCCATCTGCGGGTCACCTGGCGCTTAAATGTATTAAATGATACCCGTTATTTTAAGACTTAACTCATTAATAATTAATAAGCGGAAGAGACTAATCCTTTCCAGTAAGTGCTTAAGCCGCTTAAGGTCAAGTCACTGAACATTAATTTCAAGAGATACCGTTGTAACCGCACAGAAAATTATTTTACTGAAAATAAATTTTCTTTGCGAAAAGGTTCGGCTTATTAAAAGCCCGTTTTATAAAGTCGGTGGTTAGTACGATAATGGTGAATTTATTATCCACTCACAGCAGTTAAAGGTGACAGAAAAAATCAGGTAAGTGCTACTGTGGCACAAAATTTATGTTTTTAGACGAAATTGTAAAAAAAATCTAGAATTCAAACAAACATGTAAATGTGGCGATGACTAAAATATACCAGAACAGTTCCAAATTACAGTTTCTCTCAATGCATTATACCTACTATCGTTATTGGTCTATTTATTTTCACTGCTGAAACACAGACCCACTCCCAGAGAGAAAACAGAAAGGATAGGCTATACGGCATATTGCTGCTACCCAATGCGATAAGATTAGTTAAATTATTTCTCACAACAATAGCACGAATAAAGTTTGTCTTCGTAAACGTCGCTGTATTATCACAACGTAAAGATTGGTATTAAACAGCAGGCGCAAGCAAATACATTTACCAAAATCGATTGGCAACAAATCGAAGCTGTAGATTGCATAGCTGCCAAGCTGCTGGGGCCCGCACATCACTAATTATTGGCCGTTCATCATTTATATGCTGTGCCAGTTTAATCCTGTTATGCCGGGAAATTGGATTCTTGTATTAGGTACTATTCCAGTAAGCCGTCATTAATAATTCCACACAATTATCAATTATTATGTGTATCTACCTAGCTTTACGGCGAAAGTTATACTAAAATCAAACAACGTTGAAAAAATCTTGCTGTTTGGCTAAAAATAATAATTATGAACATCTCATTATTACAAGGTAATATAACATAGAGTTTAGCTGTTCATTTCAATATCTACCCCGTTTAGATCTAAACGTGTCGAAGCAGTTTTTGTTCATTCGCTAAATTAATTTAGTGAAAGGAAACCATTCGGGCAAATTATTAAAAAATCTAGGTAACTTAAAGCTGTGGTACGCACTACGCATAGATAATAATAATTAAGTTCTCACACCATTGCTATTACATATTTGCACAATCTTTGGAAATTAATCACAGCACAATTTCATTTGGAATTACGCATACTAATACCACCATAGTTGAGACTACAATAATTCATGTTCTTTTTTATGAGCTCTGAGATGGCGTTCGTGAAAGTTCCCGTAGAATCCCGTTGCTGAAAAACCTACTTATTACGGAGCTGCGGACGGATACAACTTCAATTAATAATAATTGTCCTCATACGTTCGTACTTGAAGTGTAGTACCTAAGTCTCACCTATGACGCTCACATAGCGATGACGGCGATGCAAATCCCATTGTTTGGGCATTCAGTGCATGCGCATAATTAATGCAATTACAGTGAGTGCCGAGTGGTACAGAGCTTTAGTGGGAAGAGTCCTAATTCTGTATAACCACCAATTTCACGAATTTCGTGTTAATACCCCTTCAATAATTGATTAGTAGGTGAAAACAAAATAAAAGTGAAGTCTCTTGTGAAGCTAAAACAAACGAAATCAACTAATATTATAAAGTATATAAGCTGTATATTGCATAGTACTATTACAATTTTCTAGACTAAGTTAGCATATAAGCCATTGTTTCTAGTGAGAAGTTCATGCCTGTAAATACAGGTAATATATTTTATGAGTGAAATGGCTCCAATCCCATTATTGCCTTGGCGGTTGAATAAATTTACCGCAGTTGTTTACTTGATATTATCCACAATAGGTACCAACACTTCGACATGAATAAGACATTTACAAATGTCTTATTTGCGTTGTACGCGAGTCGCAAATGTGATAATTGTTTTAGTTTTTTTTTTGTACGCCAGACTTTCGAACATAATTTATTAAACTTTATTTTAAAACTAAAGCCAATTATTGCGATTTTCTCTCAGTATACAGTGTTTTTTTTTAGAGTACTGACTTCCCGTCCCTTTGACCATATTTGAGCCGGTAACTGGCGTCCTACCGCACCTAGAGCATTTCTCAAGGAGTTTTAGGCCCATATCATACATATTCAAAGCAGCCACAAGTTGTTTATGTTGACCACAAGCCACAGGCTTCTGAATCTTGCAGTGGGCAAGACTTCGTGAACAAACGTGGGTTGTGGATAATAAAGGCGCTTGTATGAAACTGTTTATTACCTTGACGGTTATTTGAACGGTTATGTGTACATTACTTTAAAATACACAGTAAAATTCGGACACGAGCGTTGAATGCCTATGCAAACTGTTTTGAAAATGGTTTTTGCTTGAAACATGTTACGATACTTGAACTTTTTAGCCGTTCTAAGCTATGCGTTTGTGCCTGAAAAGCAAATAAAATAATATGCACCATAATTGCACAACCAAGTAACATTAAATTAATTGCAAAACGCTTGTATAACTTTTTGTGACTTTTCTGATCTTTGGGTTTAAACCTAAAAAAGAAAGAGGTGTCAAGTAATAAGCCAAATGTTAATTAGTATTTAAACGGGTCTAATTCGCGCACAAACGAATATCAAAATATATAATTTTCACATACCTCGACGTTTCGACCAAGTTACATCGGCCGTGGTCACGAGAAGTCTTCTCGCGAATTAGACCCGTTTAAATACTAATTAACATGTATTCAGTTCGCGAAAGTTTAAGAACTTCTAATAAGCCAAATGCGGATATATTACGTCTTTTTAGGTATAGTAAATTTTGATAAGTACCTATATCGTAAGATAGAATACATTATTATTATAGAAAATGTCCCCACTTACGTACGACATTTATCTCAAGTCACAGTCGGATTCACTCCGGCACTTGGATTGACCCGATTAGTTCCCGAATGTCTTGGGTCTGTTCCGATCCACATACGTATACCTACCTACCTATATCAGTATCGAGTTGCTCGTAACTATTTCAGTATTTCAGATGTCGGCGGAGGTCTCTGTATTATTTGTAGATACATCTGGTATCGCTGTAGTTTCAATTTAAAACTATTGAGTTTCGAAGTCCACAGAACTGTTTACTGAAGTTTGGGGAAAGGTGAATTGGGTGTTTGTTTTTCCTACCCAAACATTGTAGATAGTTTTAGGAGCCATTTTAATCACAAGTAAGTTTTATTACAGAAAGCAACTGCGGCGAAACCTTCAAATTTACTCGACCCTTGCGATATCCGAATCTTTCAATTCATTTATATTCATAGCTAGCTGACCCGACAGTCATTGTCTCTATGAGTCAAAATAAGTGACAGGAGTCAACTGCACAACCCGATTATATCAGTTCTATTTATCCCGTTTTCCCAGTTTCAAAATGTTTCCCGTGATAACAGGATAAATAGTACCCTATATCCTTCTCCTGGTTCTCAGCTACCTTGCTACCAATTTTCAGCCAAATCGGTTCAGCCGTTCTTGAGTTATAAAAAGTGTAACTAACACGACTTTCTTTTATTAATATAGATTAAAGTATAGGACACTCACATAACATGAAATATACCTCCTACTCTATCTTCGCTGTCTCCTCCGCAAAATGAACTAAGAAGAACTCATATGATACCTAACGTCGTGGGTGGGTACGATAACAAACGCGAAGGAAACTTAGGCAATAAAAGTAGTTTAGTTCAATAGTAGAGAAATTGCGGTTGACACTTGTCTAACTGTTATCTCGCCGAGTTAATGGCTCGGTTGCAACTTGGGAGCCTGTTCAAGGTATAACCTGAGGCGATATCATCTACACTGATAAATTCTGAGTTATAATCGTTATGCGAGTTTGCAAATTCAAGTTAGCTTACTATACGTAGGTAGCTACTGTTTTGGTTGAGCAAATATTAAATACCGGTACATTTGATCTTAAACATAGACCTTGGGAAGGACGACCCGTAGGCTCTTGTGTGACATTAAATATAGGAAGTCAAGAAAGCTGGACAGAAATAGGGATAGTTGAAACCAGACTGGCTGCAGTAGAAGGTTAATATGACAATTCGACAACTGAACTGCAAGTAATTCGAAATAACCGCTAAAGTAAACGCTTAGTTTCACATTGTCCCCTAAAGGGAGTCTTATCGGCCATTCAGAGTAAACTGACCGACCGACGACATTTCGCCGACCATAAACACTATAAACGTCGACCGCTCACCACCCACCACATCAGAGCTTGCCCACATTTCAAGATTAGGCATTCCCAAGAGAACAAAATTTATGGAATTTACGAAAGTCTACTGGCAAGAAAAATAGGGGTTTCATTTATCATTTAGCTCTTTCCACAGAATACCTTTTAATTATTTAATTAATAACCAAAGGTTACCAATTATCAGGTTTGTGGACTCCAATAAATAATTATTCCTTCCTAGTAGATACAACTATGTAGGTATAATACTTTTAGATTTTTTTCTCATACATTATAATATAGTAGATAGATGTAAGGCAGCTTAATCCAATTTAAGTTTTATACAACTTCGTTAATATTGTAAGTACCTGTTTCCATAGTATCTTAATCTCATATATCACACGTTTAACTAGTACCTAAACGAATTAAATTATACATTCAAAAATTTACTGACTACTCTACAAAATGTTATGAAACCGCTGTTATTTCCTAGTTGTACCAATCACACAATATCGAAGTTTGCACGTCTGACTTATATTTTCTTTGTAAGTGGAAACTTTTGCGGTCTTACCACAAAATTTTTAAACATGAGTTGAACCGATGTGTCTGAATATTTTCTCCACAAATCCGCGTCTAACTCTCACCTTTTCTAACTCAATAACAAATTCACAAGTAAAATAATTAGAAATGCCAGGATCGAGTAAGATAACGCGATAGACGTCGATTTTGTAGAACGAAATTTTAGAAACATCTGTTTAACTCTGCTTTAATTAAGCTTTTGTGGTAAGACGGCGATGTCTGGTTGCCATGTCAGCCAGACAATGTCGGCGACTGTACGTACAACCGCTCCTGTGACGTAACAGTTTCTTCAGCCAGTATATTTTTTATGGACAGCTTCACAAATGAATGACGTGAGGGGAGGCTTACGAATGCTGAAACTATACCAATACATGATTTTCAGCATTACTTGCTCCTATCCCACTGTAGTAGGTACTAAACTTATCTTCTTTTGTTTAGTTAGATCATACTATATTTTGTCTGGTAGATATCGCTTTAAGCGATAAGGCCGCCCTTTGTACCTATTTTAAGTTTGACCTTGCTGTGTTCTGTACATTTTGGTGTCAATAAAGAGTTATCTAAGTAATTTTCTTGATCCAAAGTTATGGAAATTAAAAGAAATCAGGACGTACTTGCACGTCATAACTCGACCACACGTACCTATGACCACAAACGTACTCTTGAAACAAAATAAACCTGCACCAATTACAATTAAGTCTAGGGTACTTCATTTGAAGTCTTCATACTAAATGAGTTGGTAGTAAGAGGAACCTATACATTAGCAAAACATTTTTGGTTTCAGTCTAATAAAACTTAATTAAACCTTTTCTTCCTCTCCTTCCTTTCCTTTGATAATGACTATTTTCGCAGTACTTATTTCCAAACAGTGGAGTCAAAATGGTTTATTTTGTCGCAAGAGTCAATACCATGAAAGTCTACTTTATAATAATTTGAATTAACACTAATCTGTTTCTTGAGAGGATCCTGGCAACATTATACTAAAAAAAAAACAATAAACGCCTTCTTTAAACAATTAGCAGGAACAAATGAATAAAGCTTTGCATACATGAGCAAAATGTATTTAAAGTTTTCCGTTCGTTTTAATTCCGCTATATACTAAATATTTTGCTTCAATAACGAAATACAGTTAAAATTAAAACCTACTGCACATTGTGTATATTATGCCACCATACACAATTTAAGCCTCTGTCTAAAGGCTCTCTAAGTACGGGTAGAGCGTTTGCTCTGCTCTCTACTTTGTTTTTCACATCAAAAATATTTTCCGAGATATACCTATCTCGCTTAGGTGTTTAACATTTTACTTTTATATTCAGTTCGCAGTTAAGCCTTTGATGTCTGCGCTTGTAGTGATTTGAGTCCACAGACAGCAACAGCTTTTAATGAGAAAAACTAAAATTTTGTTTGTAGGTAAAACCAGGTTTAAAAAAAATTTACGGCAAGTTCATCATCATTATCACCACAACCTTTTCCTCATTTCCACCCACTGCTGACAACGGGTATCATCTCGCTTTCGTGAGGAGTATTAGGTCATAGTCCACCACATGGGCACGGACCTAATCAGTGGATCCTGCCTCCGTTTTCTTTCGCCGTAAAGCTATATCCTATACTAGCTGTGCCCGCGACTTCGTCCGCGTGGAATAGTGATAAAATTCACCTATTAAACCTTCCCTGGACTTCCACAAATCATTCAAGACCAAAATCAATCAAATCGGTCCAGCCGTTCTCGAGTTTTAGCGAGACACACGAACAGCATTTGATTTTTATATATATAGATTATTATATCGATTTGTCTATGATGTCTTGTTTTAGTAGAAATATTATTTAGTCCACCGTCCTTTGTCGACACGACTATCTATTCAAGCACATTATTGTCTAAAAGCACAGCTACATAATATAGTAACATTAGGAAAGTTAGTAAAGTATATAACCACAGCAAAACTGGAAATCCTTAAGTTTCGCCACTGTACTAGAGCCGAACTTCGGACTAAGGCTTGCCACTTGAAGGCAATGGTAAGCCGGGATTACCGCACGACTAACTGGGAACTGGTATTGTATACCGAGGCTAAGCCGAGCATTTTAACAAGGAACGTTTTAAGAAAGTATGACACATTGATTAACGAAGTTAGACGTCTTACCCGTACTATAATACCGTTCGTGAACGTAGAAGACTGTATGACTATGGGACGCTAGTGTGAAACTAACCGACTTAAATTAAATGACTTATTTATTTATTTACCATTAAATGTTTGAAAAAGTAGGTTGTCTTATTCAGTGTTTGTGAATCCATAATACTTAGTTATAATGATAACGTGCAAATTATAATATGATTGAGGATTTCAGTATCTCTTCGTCCATTTTATTATTTTCATATAAATTGTATAATTCTTGTTAACTTAATTTTAAGTCTATTGTATTTAATTTAACTAGGTACCTACTGATAAAATGTAACACATTCGTAAACTGTAATGTTCCTTTTAATATGGAAATAAATAAATATACTCGTATGTAAAGAAATACAGGTGTATTCCTTTGATTTTAAATTTTGCCGCACATGGCGTTGTCAATAGAGTAGAAGCAATGACAGCCAGATTATCGAGAAGTTATGTTGACATTTGGTTTGTCAGTGTAGTTATATTTTTTGTTTTTGTATCTGTGAAATTTTATTACTCGGTTAGATGAAAATGGCGATTTTTCAATGTTGTTTGTATAGTGAAATAATTTACAAAAGAACCCATAAATTGTGCAAGAAACACCATACGAAATAGAAACTTTAAATGTCGTTTCTTTGTTTACAGGAGTCTAGATAATGGCTAATAGTGTATTAAGTTATGTAGATAATTCTAACGAAATAAAACTTTGTTTACAGAGCAACACAAGTTTATCTATTTGCTTTTCACAATTGATTGGAGATAAATACTATTATATATATATGTTAAAAAATAAATAAAATACTATTTAAATTAAATAAAAGCTTGAGGCACCTACCCGTTATAGGTTGCCTTCTCACTTGTAACTTGTGTGTCTAAATTTTGTAAGAATAAAGGTAGGTATGCACGACAAATACTTTCAATGATGAATAATGAACGCCTCTATGTAGTTACGGAAGATGATGTTACTTCGCAACTCCAAAATATATTACTGTGTTCATTTCATTTTATATAATTTATTACTGCTCCGAAAATTACAAAAAATAATACAATTCCAACTAATTATGACGGCTTCGCCTTTAAAACTTTGCGCGAAAATTCCCTTCGGTCTTAATCAATTAACGAAGTTCGTTAAAACATTTAATTAACGAAATAATTTAAATCGTAAACAGTACGAACCAGATTACTAAGAACTATATAATTCGAATTTGAATACTGACATAAATTGAATTAATCGTAACACTCACTTGCTTCAATGGAATCAATTCTGGGCACATTAATTAATTTATTACGAGTTTAGAACTCTCGCAATCCAAATTCTAACTTAATAAATGAGAGTGGCCTGTGCAAGTGCTCAACTTCATTAAAATATAATAGTTATAATTATTTAAATAAACTTCAGACAGTTTTCATTAAAAGTGTAAGTGTTTTAGAGTACGTTATCAACAACGGAGCAGGATCCCTCGGGATATTTATTGTGTAGTTCATAGCTAGTGACAGCTTATATGTGCTGCCTTTTTTTGTCATGGTATTGACATCAATTGTACAAGCATTATTTTATTTCCAACTTACACAAACACAAAATAAAGACTAAAAACTATAACTAAGTAACCTTTTTTGTTATTCCAACTATGTTTTATTATATCATTAGCTGCGCCCCGCGGTTTCACCCGCGTTTGGATAATATACAATAATATATCTATATGAATTGTAGCCTATGTGCTATTCTGATATGTAAGCTATAGCCTATTATTGTGAAGTTTCATCAAAATCCATTCAGTAGTTTTTGCGTGAAAGAGTAACAAACATCCATCCATCCATCCATCCATACTCACAAACTTTCGCGTTTATAATATTAGTAGGATTAGTAGGATGTGGGTTGTGTTATAATTGATAAATTCTTTGGTTAGCGTATTTCGATAACCATACGAGTGTAACTTCCTAATTGTTGCATTAGTCTGTTGGTACAATCATAAAGTTATCTATAGAATTATGCAGTGACGGAAACGAGAGTGTTGTAATATTTCGTTTCGCTTGGTGTAGCCTAAAAGTATACAACACCGACATCAGCAGATATGTCAGGGAAACGAACCATTCTCTCACAGTGGATACGACAAATTATTCATTTTACGGGTAAAATATTCCGTGAAATTTGTGACATATTTCCCTGATTGATATTAAATCCGAATCATAATAATCGACAGATTGATAAATTGTATATCAACCCATTACCCATTATGTCAAAGGGTAAGTGGATGAGGGTTGTAGCAGTTCGGATTTTCATCATTTAGAACCCCATCAATTTTCATGACGATGTTAAAAGATTTAACCATATTGATATCAACCAACCGTATACCTTTATTTGATTGGTATTCTTTAAAAAAATGATGTATCAAGTACGTGCTTGAGTCCTAGATGAAATTAACGTTACTTTCATACGTTTTAAAGCGTGTAGGTACGCCAGTATTATTGGTAACGTAACGTGACAATAACGTTACAGGTGGGCCGACACACGCGGCTCAAAGGGATCTCTCACAAAGACGCAGCCACTAAAGCTAAGAGGCTTTTATTCTTCTACTTATCTACCTGGGTTTTTTTACGACTGAATGTCTAAAATGCTGCATGAAACGTTGAGCCAAATATTTAGTTTTCGTACCAAGTAAGATCTCACCAAAAATGCTCAAAATGACTTACAAAGAAAATAATTATCGCTAGGTATTGAAAACATAGCTTGTCCTGCGGAGTCTTCTTCTTCCATTTATAGTGACCTCACTTGAAACAGTAAATACCTACAGAGTGAATTGATGTTTTCTCGTGATCTAAAACTTCAGTTGAAATCTTTGATTGAGGTTTGAAACTATCACATAAAGCTTTAAGTACTTCGTATTCCGAGGCTCAAGCGTATTTTTGCGTGCTTGTTTCTTTCCCATTAAACATTTTCTCATTTGTTTTTCTTAACTTTAGCTTTACCTATTTTCCATCGAAATTAAAATATATTTTCAAAAGCTTCAATTTTAGCGGCCTCGCATATTTTTTCTCAGCTACAACGCTTGCGGAGACAGGCCCGGAATGAAAGATTAATGAGTCAGCGAGGAGGTCGCGCTTAGACAAAAGGTTGGAAACGCCGAGCATTCAACAGTAGGTACTACACAGGGAGCTGCTAGATAATATTATTACTAATGGTGTAACTGAGAGTGACGGGAAGTCATGCTTGAATAAAATATAGATAGATATTTCTCCTTCTTTTTTTGGAGTTTTGTTAATGTTAATGCAAGGAACATCTTGGGAAAATCACACTTATACCAGCTACATCATTATTACTAATAGGTACGTATCTACATACGGAAATAAATAGGTACATAAAGATTTCAAAATGAGGTTGCAAGCACCAATGCCGACGAAAAGGAGACGTGGTCCCACCGAAAATATAACACATTTCTCGTCATGTTCGTTTCACGGCAACTCGGAAATATACCCGGATTATGAAACAAAAAGTTTTAAAACGCAAAAGGTAAAGTGCAACCAGCTGCGAAAAATGACTTCAAAACTTTGTAATTTATGACCGAAACATTTCGACATTTTTATAAGTACGCCGCTAACTGCACGCATCACAGCGCTTGTTATAGTTCAGAAACTGCACTTCTTATGCTACAAAATACTGGATCTAGTTTTATACAACGAGCCAAGTGCTTAGGTATTTTGCAAAAAGGTAATTAATTGTCTTCATATTATTAAAAAAGATCCAATATAAAGAAGCGAGAGGATAATATATCGCTGAAAAAGAGAACAACGTAACTTTATAACCAACAATAAATAAACAAAGGACTGGTTAACGTATTCTAAACAAATGTCATAAAAACGTTCATTACGTTTTGATTGTAAAAACAATACGTGCCAAATTGTAATTCTGTATTGAAATGAAACACGCTTGTGTTTTGTTTGCAATAACTCCTGTGTTTTGTTCTGTACGATTGTTCCACACAAAAAAGTTGTAAACTGTCTACGTTGAAATTAGTAATTATCTGTCACAAAAAAGTTTTCAACGTAGAAAGTTATTTACACAATAGGTAGGTACGCAAAATATGTAGGTACGATAAAAATTCGACATAAATCTCTTCGAAAATACCAGGCGTGATAATTTTCATGATTCTAAGTAAGTTTTCGTTGAAAAATATGTTTAAAGCTTTTACCTATGTATTTTGGGTCCTGAGATCTTATCAAAATGAAGCTAAGCAAAATAATCAATCTACTATTTATAACTGAGAAGATACCGTTGTTTACTTCCGTCCGTCCGTTCCGTCGGTTTCTGCAGATCAGCTCGCTGTCACCATATTGTATATAAGTAGGAAGCATCGAAACTAATAACACATGTATGATAAATATCAACTCAATTGAACAACAGAAACTAGACTTGGTCAAAATTGACTTCCCAGTCACTCACACAAACTAACACAACGAACTTTGCAATTTGCCATACCCCTTACCGTCACTGACAAAACATGCCCTATAATAACAACCCACAATGTGAACTCTATAGCCCGGCCATTATTATGGGGCTTGCCTTCATAGACTGCTGGTGAGATGATTATACCCTGAATAACTCGGAATAGACGAAGTCGTACCTCCAGAACTTCTACCCCGAACCTACAAGTTTAATGGAGCGACGAGCTAGTTCATTCTTCACCGTTCCTAAATCTAGTTTTTGTGACGCTTTGTAATGTCTGCGACAGACATGAGAAATATAATAGTTATCGTAAAAGCTATTATTCGTAACGTATTGTTCTATTCCATATAGGAAACCCAAAACTTTTCACGTGCAAACAACATGATGCATAAATGTCTCCCATGCATTTTTGAAGTTTGATAACGCAGTAGGCAGTTGCGTATAGGTATTGAAATTTATTTCCCCACTGTTCATTGACATCGTAACATTCTGGTTGTACCCAATTTCTTCCGTAAATATAAATGCTGACAGTTAAACTTTTCAACCCGCAATATGTAACGCTTTGCTCTCTCATTTCCTTAACTGAGTTTGAGGAGCTTGTACATTCAGGTCACGCACAAGTTGAAAGTTAACATACCTCAAAGAGTTTCTTTTGTTAGAGGAAAGGGGGAATAATAAAGGTTTACAAAGATTCTAAAGGACTCCACAAAGGGAGCCAGGACCAGGCTTCACGACTCTGCAATGAAGACTTTACCGTCATTTTTATTTCAATTTTAATGAGGTTATTTTATTTAATGTTATTTTTACTGACTTATTCGTATTTCCATAGTTTTTTTTATTACAATGATTTGAACTCACGATTTTATTTTATTTAACTTGTTTTATGTAATAATAATTGTCTTTGGATAACAAAAATAAATACTTTTCATTATAAATGTCAAGTAGTAGTACTCGTAGTAGTATTGGTTGTGTCTACTATAATATTCTACCTTAGATCTAATTCTATTCAACTAGACGGTGTATTCCATTGGACTTCCAAACTCACAAACATAATCGGCAACGATTTTATTTCACAATTCCTGAACTGACTCACTTTATTTGCCTAAACACCATTATGTGGTTTAGTTTCGGTATTAATAAATCTCTTTACGTGCGAGACCAGGTATAACCGGCCATGAAGTAGGAATGTGAATAACTTCGCCGAATATTTACCTTAACGACGGTTTTGGGACCAGTTGTCTAAGTTTAAATGTGGGTTGAATGTCTTGTTGTCTAGCTGAGTTGACCTTTTTGGTGACCCTTGCAGTTATGGTGAACGCTTATTTATTATTGCGTCTCATGTTTGTTTTACGAAATAATGATCCCCGTTCTATTAATATGGAGTAGGTATGTACTTTATTGAAATACATTTAGTAAATTTAATAATTATTTATTAGAAAAAAATACGGACACGTTACAAATAATTTCGTTGTAATTGGCTCAAAAGATAGTACTGAACAAAATTGACCTCAGGAATGAATACATAATGAATTTCATAGAAACTCGTGTAAAGATTTCCTTTGTCTTATTCAAATCCAAACGTTCTCATTAACCCATTTCTGTTAGAAACTAAACTATTAACGAGAAATTTAATATCCCAACTGTACAAAAGTTATCTCCGCATTCAATCAGCTCTGCCAATAGACATGCAAATATTCTCTATAGGAATGTAGAGTCCCACGCTATTTCCCACCGATGCATAAGTAATTTGCTTAGCACATAAATGGGTCATTTTGGTCCACAAAAGTAAAAATAAACCGACTTTTAGGATAGAACTTAATGAGCTTATTGGGTTAACTATTTTTGACTACATCTTCACTGAACACCAAGGGAAATACCTATAGCGTCTAAACTATTGACTAGAAGAAACATAATGTTTGGGCAAGTATCGATATTGAGTCTGCGATAATTAAGTCGAACCGTGAAGTAGCAGCGAAAAAAATAGTGACCTCCAAGTTCAAAGCCCGCTTGCAGGCCCAGTCACTAAAATAATAATGAAAGAAGTAATCACGTTGATAGAGCCCACTTCGAGCCACCAATTTACTCACAATTTCAGGCGTTATAAATTAAACCACCTTACGAAGATTTCAACCGCACGGGCGTGGTCCAAACTAACGAAGTCCTCAGAAGAAAGATTATTCCATACGTCAGAGCCTCACTGTCGTAAAACGTATTCGTAACAGTAGTCGGTCTACGAAGAATGCAATAAGCAAGGATTTATGAGGCCCAAGTTATTTTGCTAACCGTCACCCTACGAGCAATTCGCTTCATATTTTATTTGACTGTTTAAATGCCACTTTATCGTTTAGCTAGGCGTCAAGAGCTATGTTTTTACGCGTATTAACGTAATAAAATGATATTGGCATATTTGAAGTGTCTTTTTGATGATAAATGTGATCAGATTATGTGAATTGTAATGCTGCAGATAAGCTAAAAAAATTACATATCTAGAAGATAAGCGGTATTAACACTCTCAAACACGTAGACCTCGTTTTGGTAGTAGCTAATTCAGTTAAATTACATATTTTATGAAGCATTTAATGGAGATTTAACGAATAAAAATCTAAAACTTAAGCTATTGTGCTCAACTACTATCATACTTCCACTTCAAAAGCTGCTCTCCCCTTTCAGTGTTGCCGTTAAGCACAACATTTACCCTGAAATGGCTAATAAACCCCTCCACTGTGACGCGGCTTTGTTTCTGTTACTATTGTCATCCCCTTCAGAGGATAAATAACTTTGAGGGGCAGAACAAACACGAAGTTACTGAGAATAATTTACTAGTAATTTTGTGTCAGAAAATAATTTGTCAGTGTTATTTATTTATTTATTTATTAAATAAAGACATAGTTAAATAAATAGATGTGTTAAATACATAGAGTAGAATAATTTCAACGATACAAAATATGGTATTTATGCTCATGTCTATTGTGGGCGATCTCATGGACAAAGAGAAAAATAAAAATAATAAGAACATTGGTCATTATTTCTTATGCCACAATACTGAATATGTTTTCGGTTAATGGCAAAACTCGCTCAGTTTTGGTCAATCACTTATTTCAATCTAAACCCACATAAAATATAACAAAATAACTATAATCAACGCGAATCAACATTTTATTATTATTGCCCAAAAATAATCACGGACGGTATGTAAATAGACAATTATTTATTGTTTTCCCTGTCATCCAATCATACACGCAATCAGCAGAGAACGTATCATTTATACATTATTCTGTATATTTGTATCCGTGTATCGACATTCTATAGATAATAATGACTCCAAGTCTGAAAATTACTTACAGTGTAGAAAACATTATGGCAAAGAAATAAAAGTCAAAGGGTATTTCATGTAATATCCGTTATAAGCTCAAGCCTACTCCACCTTGAAATTAAACAGGGCGGCGCTTCATTAAAAAACAAATATCACTTGTACGAATATCTTCAGGGCTGACGAGTTACCATATTATGTGACACAGTGTAATATTATAGACAAAAATTAAAGTATAATGAAGTAAAAGGTAAAATTCATTACGAGATTCTCAATCTACAACATTCTTAATATCAATTTACTGAGAAATCCGGCAACTCGAATTCAGTATTGGTAATAGTTTAGTAGTGAGCTTTTCGTACTTACTTCAAACTGAGGCGAATGAATTAAAAATTTTCTCATCTCGCGCTAACTTACGAACTTACGGCACGCACAACCCTAAGAGCCTTGAGAAGTGGAAGAGAGTGAATGCTGAAACAACATTGATCTACCTCTCAACAGCTCTGGATCACTGTACAAATATATTGTATTTTGCTGGTAGCAGACTGAACATTACTGTTATCATAAAATTTAATCTTATGTGCACATTAAATTAATTGAATCTACGATATACATGCGTAGCTTCTATGGAGGCCAGCTGTTACTTCATTTATGATATGCCTACTATGGTTCAAACTGGGGAAGGGCTTGGTAACAGATATATAAAGTAGAGGACGGGAAGTAACAAATTGTATAACACACAGTTAACGTAACCATAGACGTCTTGTTCAGGACTAAATTTTCCCGCTGTTCAAAATGTGCACTTCCAATAAATAAGTTTCAGTTTAATTTCTGAGCGTCTTCAAATGAGTGTTCGAAAATATTTAACCCACTTTATTGCTCTTTTTTACACAATCTTGAATATACATTCATAATGTAATATCATTGTGTGAATCGAGCTTTGTTTTGTTAATTAAACAAGTAATGTTGTTTCGAAATTTCCAAATTGCCCCCGAGAAATATTTTGCACGAAATGTTTTCGTTTGTTTAATTAGATACTAGACTCGCAAATAAGATAAATTAAATGAAGCGAAGAAGTTACGAAGAAAACCAGTTACACTCATACATACCTACATCCAAAGTAAAATATTGTAACGCCAAAATGTTTTACACCGTGGGGCATTGCTTTTTTTATTAACTTGCGATAATTAAATGTTATATAACTAGCGTCTTAGGAAAACTCATGTATTATAAGCTGTAAGACATGGAAAGCCTCGCATCATAAATGCATTTGCCTGTTTTATCGCCGTGTAATCGTCTTGCGCATATGAATCTATTAATCTTGTATTTTAGATCCGTATGAATAAATCAAACGTAGCTCTGAGAGCTATCTTCAGTGTGCACTTGCTCTTTTGTTCTATTTAATAAATACATCTTAAGTTGGAGATTAGGAACAGAAACTTACATGATCTCTGGCAAATTAATAAATGACACTCAGCGGTTAAGTGCTATCCGATTATGACACAATTGACACATACAAGACAGTATCTAGTAGCCAGTGCTACATCTCAATATCCATTTATTAAATAGCAACGATCTCAAGATGCAGATTACATTTTGAGTGTGGATTAGCTGGTAGCGCACTTGGTAGCGCTATTGAGGTTCTTTTATTAATACGGACCTTAGACTTTGGTTTAGCTTTCATATACTCCGACCTGAACGATTCGCAAATACGATAGTGCTGCCAAAAGTGTGAGGTTCACCGAAACTCCAAATTGGGTCGCTCGTCCAAGTTACAAATTGGTTCAAACCGAGCTGTTCGTACGACACTCGTAACACTTTCAAGCAACACACTGATGGTAAAGGAGACGGCAAGCTTTTCAAAAAGGGTTTGTGACTCATTAACAATTTCATCAATAATGAATAGGTGTCTTACTATGTAGATTTATATGACATAATAAATATCATTAAATTTAAATTAATGACACGTCTTAAGATATTATATAAATCATATTAAAACGACGTGCTATAAGTGGCTCAATACGCTTGCACCGTCGTCTTTCGTACTACTCGTACATTTTAATTACTCTCCGCTCGAGAAGTTGAACAAGGCTGAAGAAATTATAAAGAAAACTGGTCAAAAGCTCCTCGACTACGCTGCCGATAGCCGGGGTAATTGGCTCCCTTTTGAATGTCGGAGTGCTTCTTGAAACTATCTATACATATTGTGTGCAGCTCGGAATGCTAGTTAGGAAGGTAGAGCCATAGAGCACTTAATTCAGAGAACCTTCCCTTTATGGATTCGGTACAGTTCATAAATGTATCTTCTTCAACAGACATGAGTGGGTCACTGAGATAACCACTTCTTCAGGGTATAATACCCGTTGGAACTTCTAGTTCTCATACAGTTTATACTAAATGCTTTGTAAATTGCCGACAGTCATTGTGCTGGAGCCATCGTGATGATCATTTGAGTAATTTATTAATCTAATAATAATATCACGGTAATACCATATAACTGCTTATTTCCTCAAATCTTCGTATATAATTCCTATAACAATAAATCTCGATGCCGTGTACTACAAAGCGCGGAGTACTTACTAGTAACCAAATGGCCACCAGAGAGCGATATTCAACATCATTTATACCTATGTGCCTAATGTAACAGTCGGTGAATTGTTGGTCAATTTATACATACATTATTATTCCTTTGCAGTCTTTATTTTACAAGCTTATTACATTGTTACTGCGAAAGGTTTATTTGTAGCTACTATTAACCAACGTTTCTAAAGATACCGTGGATTCGATTAGTTTTATATAAAATATCAGAAATTCGTGACGATTGAGTAATAATGTGGTAAGATTCTATCACCAAACAGCCAAAAAGTCCGAAATCCTAATAATAGGCGAATGACGCAACGTTGATGAATCTCAAAACACCTAAGTACATATTTTCGTGGTGTTTTAACACGTAGGTAAGTGGGCATAAGTGATGCGACAGAACGCCTGTCAAGTTTTAATAGTTTAAATCAGGGCGGTGGCTAATGAATCGCGCAAACCGCAGCGGTGGTGATATAGAACCATGTGAAACTTACAAAAGTTCCTTTTGAAAGGTACAAGGCACTTCATGTTTGTGTCTGTGCACTCTTTGACTCATTAATTAACAATACAAGTAAATTATGAGAAGAATCTTTTCTGAGAAGTTGGATGGAATAATAAGGTAAATAAACCGAGGGGAAAAACAATATTTTCAAGAGCTTTCATAACAAAAAATAATTTAGTATTGTTGTACGTTGAATTATTTCGTTGGTCGTAATCTCTTTGTATCCTAACTCTAACTCGTCTCTTCTAAACAGACATCGCTTGCTATACGTTTCAAACAAACATACGAGTAGCTATTTTTTTTATAAGTTTTTTTATAAGTTCCGCTAAATATTTTTAGTTTTGTAATGTCATGGATATTAGAGTTTTCGTGATGTCATAAAGCTTTATGGTTTTCGGAAACTTTAGATAGCTACCTAGTTCTAACGATTGATAGACCCATTTGTCCAAATGGCCATCTCCGTCTCATCTGTCGTTAAGTCTTACGAGTAGGCATCTAGACACACGGCCCACGTCCCACGTTCTAAGTTGAGCATGATTAGGTACCTTCGACAACATCGTCACTTAAGAGCTTGGAGTTTGGACGTTTTGACATGAGAACATTATTCAAGTTTGTGGCTGTATATTACACGCAAGATGTCTTCAAATAAAAGCAATTAACATGTTTAAGTAAATTAATTAAAAAGTTAGTTTATGCGCAAAAGTTACTGTTGTTAATGTAACAATATTTTTTTAACTTTTTTGATACATTAAATAATATCTTTATTTGAAAAACAAACATTACGACACGCTAAAAGTCTGAATATTTTCTAGAATTTAAAGTTCAGTGGTCCTTTCAAACATCGGCAATAATTCAAGGGTGCTGTAATGTAATGTAATCGTGTACCTAGACGTCTACGTTTGTAATATCAACGCTGGACCCCTAGTTCTCAATACCTATGAAATTGTGTAGGTATCTCGTAGTTTGGGAACTACTCGGTCTATAGTTGATGCAGTGTTTTTTTTATTACAGCGAACATTTTTACAATATAATATTACGATATTGACATTAACAGACTTTAATTCAAATATCTAATAACGAGTTAGTCCAATATGCAAAGCTATTTGCGACACGTCCGCATAAATTTATTATGATTGTTTATAAAGTAAGGAAATACATTTCAAACTGTACAGAAAAGCGCCTGGTTTCATATTCATTTCCCTACGTTTGATATGTAAAGTAATTTCACCAATACGTTTAAATACGTAAACATTACGGTTGGACGGTATTACTGAAACTACACGGACTTTTGACACAGAATTGCTCGTATTTGTATTGAAGGAAAATGGTTTGCTGGGCTTCGTATTTGAACAAGATGTCCGCCGGCTGGTGATAGTTGACCTTCGGCAAACTCACCTTATGGACTTAATGTTTTATTCAAAATCCGGACTTTACTCAAACCTAACACAAAGTTCATTAAGTTACATTATCATGTAGGTACGTGCAATGTTAGGGTCAGATTCCCTTGCAGCTATAAAGCTAGTTGGGCGGTACCGTGAAGCTGGGTAGGGCAGATTATTTTCTGTGTTCTTCTCCACCGCACAATCTTGTTTTTTCCCTAAATAGCAAGCAAATGTTGGCTGTCGTAAAAAGCCTAGATAATAAAACCGGTTTCTCTATTTCGGTAATCGTATAAAGCATTACAATCGTGCTTGTTTAATGAATTTTTGGTCGACAAGTAAAGAATTATTTGTATAATGGACGGACGTAGTACCTAAATCTCGCGGCAAGTATTCTTTACTGTACTAACGCCGATAGTACGTTCAGCACAGAACGTACTTGCCATTGCTCCAACCAAATACAACAATACCATACCATATCAATACCTACTCCCCTAGCCGTGCCGGGTTGGTATTGCTTTTCATCTAGAGAGTTAAACAGACTTTTTAGAATTCTTTGCATTATACAAGAACTATCGACACATTAGTAAACACTTTACTTAATGTTACTTCTCAAATAAGTAAAATGTTGTTTCCTATTGAGAAACGAATATTTTTAACCAGAGAAACTGCACTAAAGTGAAAAATAAACTATCCATTTGCTCGGTCATGCAATAAAACTAAGACTACTCCATCCCAATAGACACTGATCGAGCGATATCCGAGTGCATCCGTTCAGACAACCACCCGCCTCATTTGTAAAACGTTCGACAGAATTACAGATGCATTAGTTTCCTATAAACTACATAGTATAGTGAGCAACAAAAGTCACTAGCACTGTCTTAACTTTTAATTTGGCTTACTGAATTCTATTACGCACGCAAATGCCCAAGTTTTGCAATGAATATACTTACGTGCAAACACATACTTATACATTGCATTTTGTGAGTGTGACCAACAAATGGTAAGAAATTGTTGTCTTTAAAATACATGCTGGCAAATGACAGACATTGTCCTGTCAAGCCATTCCATAAGTTCCATACAAAATGTATGATAAAATTAATAACCCTCTTTTTTGTTTTCATGATTTTGTCCCATGTTTTCCTTGTCTGCTTTTTCCATGCTTTAATAGATATTCTGTTATTCGATGTGGAGACGAACCCAATGAACCAAAGTCATGAAAATCGGTTTAGTCGTTCTAGAGTTATAATAAATGGTGTGAAAACTAACCTATCACGGCATTATGTTTTTAGAATTCGTGGTTTTAATCATAATTACTAAAATAAATTAACACATAAATCAATTATTGTAGTTAAAAACAGACACCGTACCCTCTACGGCATTGCTTTACCGTAGCCAATGAATCCTCTACGCCAGTCTACGCCGTAGCTTTCTAACAATTTATCCGCAGCCTCGTAGCTGCATTTTGTTACCATCGTAGTTTACTGAGGTCTAAGATAGATTGCATCGTTCTTGTAGAATATTCACTATGCTTTAACTAAGTAAAGCTTTAACTTAATTTAGCGTACATGTATTGGTAGTATACAGCTTGAGTTTAATGGATGTGTATTGCCTTAGAATATAGATACGTTCATTACTGTCTTAGTTATAAACTCGAGTGATGGAAGAGTCGTAAGAAGATCAATTCAATTTTACAACGTAGCAAAACAAATCGCCAACTAGATTATAGAAAAAAGTGAATGAAGACTAGCATTATTTTGTGACCAAATGGTAACTTACTCTTATTGCAGTTTGTTGATGTATTTTTGAACGTAAAGATCAAATGAAACTTTAATTGTGTCAATTCAATTAAGAGATTGAAAGATAAATAGTTGCATGGGCAGTAGCATGATAAAATAATAAATTGAAATCTGTTTATCATCTACTGAAATTGGTTTGTATACTGAATATAGGTCAAAGATACGGTAATTTAATATTTAACCTTCCATACATCCTAAACCAAACGGAAGGGTAAATAACTTTTACAAACTTTTTAATCATTTGGACGTTGACAGGTGCCTTTTAAAATGTTTTTATTTTAGCATTGAGCAGGTAAATTACTGACTGAAATAAATACAATCCACGTCACAATAAACTTTCAGTTTCACGAACGTGTTTTTTTTTTGTCTAGAACCAGTTTTATCAACGTTCTGTATGGGCTTCGCTCACAAAAACATATTATTGTGGAAAAGTCCGTTAACCCCGGTTGCGGGTGTTAAGGTCCTAGTCTTCGAAATTAACAGGCGTAGTGGAATAAAGAAAAATAAACAATTAAAAATACTTTATTAGAGAATAATCCTTAATAAAATAATTATTAATTTAGTACATTAGGGCTAGAACAAGTCTGAGCTTCTTCCCATAGTAAACTGGTTAATGGTGTATTACACTTATATTTGTGGTGAGAGTTCAAAGTTTTGGGGGCACTGAAACTGGCACTTCTCATCAGACGAACGCCTGGCTTGTAAAATACATACATAACACTGCGCTGTACGTACGTCATAACTATCTTGAACATTTCAATTAGGATTAATGGGAAAACAACCGCAGACATAGTAGAATCTTACAACTTCTAATAAGTGTTTTTACATTTTGAGTTCGTACTAAAAACAGAAACATATTTCTTACCAATACATCATCCATCCAATAAAATCAGCTTTTTACAAATTAAAAAAACTTATCCGTCAAAAATACTAATAGGTATTTCGAGAATTCGACCTACTTACTGCACTTGTATAAAAGACTTGTGGAGAACAGTAAGCGGTCCCACAGTGGCACGGTGCCAGCGATGCTGAGGGAATTCGCCGACAGATAAATTTTGTGCACGCCCTCTCTAGTATTGTATGCTTTCATGGAGCAGGAAGATAGTAGTCCATGTAGCCCGTTATGTAATGATGTCGATTACTGCTAAATAGGTTTTACAAATGTAATAAAAGAGTATGAGTTACCGAATTACGAATGTACTCAGAGACTACTGCGGGTACAACGAAAGCGTAAAAAAATTCGAAATCTAATCAGTTGTCATTTGTATTGTTTTTGACTACTCCTTGTATCCCGTAGTAATAGAAAAGACCGGCCAAGTGCGACTCGGGTTCTATACCATTATCTATAAAACGACAAAAAAATCACGTTTATTGTATGGGAGTCCCATTAAACATTTATTTTATTCTGATTATTAGTAGAATTTGTTGTTAAATTTAGCGGCAACAGAAATTTGTCATCTATGAAAATTTCAACTGTCTAACTAGCACCATTCATGAGCTACAGTCAAGTGACTGACGGACGGACAGCGGTAAGTAATAGGATCCCGTTTTACCCTTTGGGTACGGAACCCTAAAAAGAACGAAAAGTTATTTATTTATTTATTCATCATATAACTGCAACATCACAGAGTACTCCATTACGCTACATTTATCACAGAAATTAACTAAGTCTAGGAATAACAATAAGAATTTTACAATAGGTAGGTACCTACTTAATTAAAATATAAAAGAAAAACATAAATAAATAAAGTTAGCGTGTTTTGTTAAATATTTTTAATATAGATTTCTAGTTTCAAAATAAGTTAAACCCTGCATACCAGCTGCAGACCTACAAGTCAGTACCTACACTGTATCGAACAAGGATGTATTCGCTTCAGAACTTTATAACTCCGACAAGCTCTGAAATTCAGCGGTCCCCTGTTAAACTTCAGTGAGGCAAATATCGACAATATCTCTGTTCACATACTTAGCAGAAAAATTCTGCAAAGAATATGATATGTAATAGTTTATGTATATTTATACATGTATATTTATACTTCATTTGTCTCTAGTTCTTTCTTTCTGATGATTTATTACAGAATATTTGGAAGCAGTTTTTCAAACTATGTGCATGTTTCTGTGAAACAGGAGGTAAATTTGACATAATATTATTACTGTTTTTAGCAAGATTTTCAAGGACAAAAATAATTTTGTCTATACGGCAAGTTATTTTATTACGTATTACGTTACATAACTGAATACACAGTTGACACTCCAATAAACATTTTTAGTTTGCAATGAAGCTGAAAAGTCAAATACGGCAGGAGGCAGGTATGTTTTTGTAAGTTTCTTTTGCTGAATATTCAATCTAAAAATATTACCCATTCACTCTGGAGATACGTATCCAAATGTTTTCAACGACTGACTTCCATCTGTGTATTCACACGTGGTCAATTTTTATTTTAAAATTCTATATCGACCATCGGGCTGAGATGAAAATAAAATTTAAAATGGTTTGCAATCTGTGGTATAACCGGTCCTATTACGCATGTTATTATTTGTACACTCGACACATAAGTGTTATTAGATCTCGCCGTGAATGAGTGTAAGAATCGTAAAGTATGCTTCAAATGGAAAGGTTTCATCTAAAATTCTCACTCCTTAATTAACTGACTCCTTAATTGTTTGAAATAGATTAGGCATTAAGAAAATTAATGCCATCGTAATATTGATATTAATATCTGCCAAGAAGCTTTCAACATTTTAATTAATAATGCTGATTCCGGGTTTTCAAGCTGGCGGGTGAAATGGGACCAAATGAAATCCGAATAGTACCGGGATCTGGAAATAAGTACATTTCAGTGGAGCCGTCTTTTCAACCGGAAAATTTCTAATTTGTGTTCTAAACTTATCTGGGCTGTGCAGCTTGAAAATTACTCGCGGAAACTATTTTTGCCTCTCTTAACTTCTTTGGCGGTACGTGAACCAAGTGCGATGGGTAGGAGCTACTTAGGTCTTTAGAACGAGCTTATTAGGAGGAGGGATCAAAAAGTAGTGAGAATGAGATAGAATATAATGACTATGGATAACTTAATAATTTACTTTCTTTCTTACCAAGGAGTATGTCGTTCTCACTACTTTTTGCCCCCCCCCCCCCCCCTAATACTAGTGCAATGTTAAAAGATGTTCTATAGCAGTACTATGTTACAGGGGAATTGAAACATTTATTGAAAGACTAAGAGTGAAGAGTTGCCGTCTTGTGTTGTATCATACAAGCGTGGGTCTTTAAATGCGATATTTTTTTTAGATGAATACTGTACTTTATTTTTAGTCAAATATACATTTTAACATAATAACTTTTTGTCTTCGAATGTAAACTCAACTTCCCGCATCGTCGAATATCTTAAACATACTTTGTGTAGCTGGGTTAACAAACAATGCGAGTGTATGCAACAAAAGTGGAAACATATTCCATAAAATATCAAGCGCCACCGTACAGTGCCTGAATATTAACAGTAAATCAGACACAAAAATAAAGGATCACGTTGCCCAATCCTTTTTCCTTTGAGAGAAACTTTTTGAATCTATTTTGCGGTAACATTTTCAATATATCGAACATTTTAGTCATATCCATATCTTGGGTTTTAGGTTTTAGTAAATGCTTTTAACTATGCATTGTTACATGTCAATTAAAGTCATAGTCATATATAATAAATGAAAGATTTTAAGAACCTAGGTATAAAAGTAACTTGATTTATGAAATCCAGCAAAAATACCTAACCTCTATATATCTCTATCTAACCTAACCTAGCCTAATATACTCGCATTATAATATAATCTTTAAAGCAGCAGTGCAGCGCCTGAGCGGTCTCGTAGCAATCATCTCTAACAAGCAGATTATGCTCGAATGTTTTTGTCTATACAATCTTTGAGGATAATGCCTTATCTCTTTGCCTCCCTCGATGTTAGATCGGTGTATAATCTGCAAGTGTCTCCACTGTATAAAAGGGTATAATATCATATTATCTTCTGCAAGTATTATTTAACGCTATAAAATTTCCAAATGTTGGTGAGCTTACCCTTTAAATTGCAATGCTAATTTGATGCATCAAAGTGCCAGTATTTTAAGCCAGTAGACTTTGAGATACTCAGGGCCGTATTAATAAATGAGTAGTTTTTTCCATAATATATCGTAAGACACAAGGTCAAAGTCCCTTAGAGAGCTCCAAGAAACAGGTATACACAGTCGTTTGTCGTTCAGACCTCGTAGTTTCTTAGGTCCTAGAAATAGGAAATACTAGTTAGAGGTCAGGCTACATAATTATTTGTGAATGATCGTGATGCGCTATTTATTTCAATTTTATTTTTTTATTTTTATTTATTTATTTTATTTTATTTTATATATATATATATATAATATATTTTATATATGTTAACTAGTTGGCAATAGTTGAAATGAGTTTTGTTTTGTGAAATTAGTATTATAGCATGCCTAATTTGTTTTCTTCGCAACTAGACTTTATTGCCCGTATAACATTAATGGAAAGGTAAGCCAACACCTCCTGTAAGCTATTAAGAGCTACACTGAAGTTGTTCTGGTTGCTAATTATTTATATTATGTGTGAAGAGAATTGCAGTTTATTTACGCAGTTACCTCCGAAATGAAAATGTATCCAGTTATATTATAATATAATTAATGATCTAATTAATTCCATTATTGGGGGGAGTATCATACTCAAGGGCATGAATTTACTTACCAAAAGTCCTTGATCTACTTACTTGAGTCCTATAAAGTTACAATGTATTGTTTTTTAAGTGAGAAAAGTGCCATTAAGCTTTTACACTGAATATATATTATACGTAGGTACTTTACTTATTCATCGACAATCGATAAAAACCGCAAAGTGACCTTAAAGAGAGGCATCGTTCACTCAATCTCTCTAAGCTTAGTTTTTATCTGACACTCGACTCTCGTATAATCTATCTCCTGTCTCCAAGATTGATGCTATAATAACAAGTACTTTTCGCAAGGACTTAAATCTTCAAGTAACGGCTTTTGAGACGATGACTTGCAAAGGTTATTGAAATTTTAATAAAAATATTTTCAGGTCTTAGCTGGAGAAATGGGATGATGTCAAACTGCTATTCAAAACTCGTATTTATTATATTTGCCATGAAAAAAATAATGTCACTGGAACTTGAACTTTTCAGTATAGATGTTTGTATGGTATCTGGAAACCATAAAAAACAACGCGTTACCATCATAAAATATTAATATAGAATAGAATGGATTAGAAAACTCTCTTCGTTTTTACGTTTATCGTCGCGTACCTACGTTGAGAGTTGTATATAAATTATACATTTTTACAACGAAAAAACTTCCACCAAAGAATGATAATGAGAGAGATAAGGATCATTTTAACTGTTGTTTTATCGTATTTCAGGTAACTTCATAAAAGGAAACTTATTACATAAAACTTATTCATCAAGCTAACTGAAAAAAATCTTTTTTAGCTGATGTCTAGGGTATTAAGTAGGGGTTACTAAATGTTCGATATTCGTCTAAACTTTTTTACTGTATCATCTAGATATGAGCGCATGGACATCTCGAAGTAGCTTTAGATTAATGTTTCATGTAAACTTTGTAACCTCAACCAGAGCGTCAAACCAATTCGACCGACTATATCGATATGCGATCCAACTATATTACCTTAGTTCCCACAACTATTTAGTTCAGATACTAAAGCTAGAAAAGCTAAAAGGCTACAATTTACTCGAAAACCAACAACAGACTGATACATTTTTTATAGGTACAGAACATTAGCACACATTTCAACAACGGACTAACAAATCTGAACAAAACGACAGCATATTATAATATCTAATGTTTCGCTTCAAATAATGAGTATAATATTATGTCACAAAATATTGCTGTGAGGATCAATGCGAGGCAGGCGAGTAAAAGTAACATACACATTCGTAGTGCTTCCATCTTTTGTCTACATAACATTATTATTAGTTCTGTGCCTACTCGTTAGTGCTGACACTTGATCCGCACCGATACATCACAAGCGCAAACACCACTGATTGGTTAACTGTGTCAAGACGCTCCGAAATAGGTTAAAAGCACGACAAATATTGGTAGCTCTTGTGATAAATGAGAAATCGAGATAAGAAGTTGTACATCAATCTATTGACAAGCAATAACTACCATATGAACTAATGGAAATGTACATTGCATGCATATTCATTACAAAAAATATTGTATATGTACGGTTTTTTTATTGCACTTTTTGTGATATTTCACGGCATATTTTCCAGTTAAAATGCTACTCCAATCCATTTCCGCCAAATGGGACGGGCGTGCATTAAACAAAGATATATAGCAGTTATCTTTTCTGAGCCACAAATCCTAAAGAGCGATGTATAGTCTGTAGTTAAATTCTTACGTGCTTTTGTATAATGTTGAAAAGGATTTTAGAGTTTGTCTACAAAGTCACTTGTAATATAACATTGAGCTGGATCTTTTTGCTAACCAACAATGAATTTAATGACGCTAATATGTTCAAATCCGTCGAGTGGTTTAGGTTGTAGTGTGGCACAATGAATAAGATAATACGCTCGAAACACATATCCCTCCTTCGGCATTTGGGTAAAAATAGATAAAATGTTCTATCTCACTATCTATCTACCTAAAAATATCTGCCGAGCTTAACACTTGCGAGATTACATAAAAGTTCGGAGCAGCCGGGAAAATTAAAACTGACAGGAACGAACATCGAGAATAGCAATCAGAAACTTTCAGCTTTTACATTTTTTATTAGTTTTTGAGTTTATACGAGTTTACAATTGCACAAAGCAGAAATGAGCATCCTTAGCACGATATTCTTTTCTTAGTAAATTCATTTGTAAGTTGTGGTTAAACATACTTGTAAAAAGCGTACTGCACCAATCGTATTATTGTTAGAATTAAATTTAATTCTGGTTAAAAGAAGGTTCTATAATACTATAATGAGTATAATACGGGCAGTAGGTACTAGTAATAAATCCTTATGAAAATATATGAAGCGATAAGTATACAAATAATCATGTTATTTAGAGCTCTTAGGAAAAGTCCCTAACATACTTTAGAAAAATAATGTTAAAACATACCTCCAAAAACTTGTTCATCCAAAACGTATACAAACATGTCTACTACTAATGTATGACTAGCGATGATTGTGATTCGATTGTAACATAACTATCATTTAAACTTGTAAGTTTGTGGCGGCTTTGAAGTAAGTTTAGGTTTTCTTTGAAGCTAGCTGATTTCAACCGGACATCTCGTTCTAGTACAGAAAGTTACAAAATTAAATGCCGGTTAGATCTACATGCTAGGTATATCTGAGTCATTGTGATTAGATCAAATTGATATCAATATTTACCTACTTATTTCTATACCAGCTCCAAGATACACGCGAAATCCATTTAGGTATTCGATTATCAAAGGCATATTTGTTCAGGCCTCTCGACTGAACCCACAATAAACAGTCGTTATATTACTATACAATAACGCTTTAGAAAGTGTTTTAGCTTCGGACGCCCGGGCGCCCGTACGTTTATATTAATTGGGTGGGTTTATGTTATTGAATTTAAAAATATGTTGCCATAATACCCAGTTTCTAGATCCCTGGTCAACTTTCACCAACCGATAAGTGTATTGCTCTTTGTTTAGTGTCAGATAGAAACAACAACCGTCTTACCACAAAAGTTTAAACCACAGTTAAACAGATGTTTATAAAATTTCATTCGAAAAAATTGACGTCTGTCACTCGCGTTGTTTTACTCGATCCTGGCTTACTACTATTATTTAGCATTATTTACTTGTGCATTTGTTAAAGTTCCAAAAAGCTAGTGTTAGACGTCGATTTGTGGAGAAAATATTAAGACACATCTGTTTAACTCTTGTTTAAATCTTTTGTGGTAAGAGCGCAATAGTCTTATCGGGTGGCCAAAGTTAACTTAGTTCAGAAACGGGGCATAGTAAGTCGTGTACTATACAGCATATTTAAATTACATTATGTCATTTAGATGTAGTAATCGAGATGAGATGGTGTTTTTATTACCTATTTACGAGTAGGTATTATAAGGTGGAAGTAACTTATTGATACAGACGGCTTCAAAAGTAACCGAACTTAGACGTAAAATAGATCATCTGTTCGTGCTCAGGAAATTGTACCTACTAATGATGAAATTACATTGACGGTTTCCGGCTCCTACAAACTGTAACTGCGCGTAAAGGCGGTTGTTCTATCGTCTCGTATCGGCTTTTTATTTTGTTATATGCGGTCATGTTTACTCGCTCTTTGCTATACAAACATCGCAAGTTTCTAAAGCTACTGAAACACTATAATATTCTTAGCGGCAACTACATAAATAATATCCAGTAAACAACCATAAGTGTCCCATTATATTGGATCGTCCTACAAGTGTCATAAACGCATAAATCTGATATATTTTACGTCGAACATAAACCCAATCTTCAATATTTGCCCTGAAATTTATTGCCTATTATTTCCGCTGTAAACCGAAAAGAGGAGATTTTTGAGCACTTATGCCTCTTAAATTAAAAAAAATACAATAAAAAATTACTTGTAATAAAATACTTATTTGTAATACGATTTTGAAAGGTTGAAGATAATATATAGATACTGGAGGAAGAAACGTTATGTATTTGCGTGTGGAATAACGTATATTCATATTACATGAATTTCAATCGCTTAAAAAACTTCAATGGGATCGTAGATGGACCCTTCTTGACATGGTATAATCGAGTGTTTATTCAAAAATGATTTAAAGATGTTAATGCATGTAGTACCTACTATATATGGCGATATTTACTAGCACCTATACGAGTATTACTATACCATATTAAGTTTCATAGTATAATAGTATGTATGAATAAGAAAAAATAATATTATAATGTTTTTCTTCTGTTTAGTGGAAAAAAGGTCTAGCCTGACTTCAGATTCTCTTGGGATCACCCAAATATCTGTCCATCTATCTTCAATTCTTCACGTAATAAATCTTTTTACGTCAAGGTTTTTTGTAATCTATGCATGGGCACGAGCTCTAACTAAACCCTTTGGGATATTGAAAATAGGGAGATTATCTATTTCATAGGTACCAAATGGTAAAACAATAATATGAAAGTTTGTTTACCAATGATTGTATGGAAATAATGAAAGTATTCCAAACTGACACTGAAAATAATTCGATAGTCCGCCACTTTTCCTACGTAATAGCCAATATTGGATCTCTTTAACTGTATCACCCTTCCCATTGTCCAGCTTCCCGTATTTATAAATAGATTGTAGATACAGCCGGTTAGTCGTTAATTAACCCGATGGTGATCAATCTGAACAGTGATCTTTTTGTTGTGTAAAGGGAATTAGACGCAATTTTCTACAGGGTTGTTACATGTTTAATACATTCATGTCGCGTTTCGATGACAATAAACCACGCAAGATACTTAATATTAATAATATTTTACCCATTACATATAAGACATTAGGTACCTACTTGAAAATACGATTTAATTCATATCGTCATCATCATAGCAACACAACCCATTTCCTTCCTTTACTTTCATTTCGTAACGTACCTACCTTATTCCAATAGGTATCGTGTAGTACCTACGAGTATAAGATATTATACTCCTATATGATAGAAAATCGTAGCTTAGACGCGGAGCCAATATTAGGTATGTGTATTGAGTAAAATCCAATCCCACATTCCAATGCACATGGTCGATTTATATTAGTGTTTTATTACAGTTCATCACATACTATTTGCTGAAAGCACCCTGAGTGCCTTAAGGGTAGACACAGTTCTACTCTTAAGGCACTCAGGGTGCTTGCAGCATGCATGATAAGTTGAATTGGTTGGGTGTAAACATTTTGTGCACACTTTGCAGCTGCATTTAGGCATAATTAGTATCAATATTTCGCATGCCAATACCACAGTAGGCAATAGGCATACCAAACAAATGAACTTCTGTTGATTGAACCAAAAGACATAGTACGAGTATAAGTAGGTATGACAGAAAGAAGAAAACGATAGAAAAAATTTAACTTGCATTTTTATTAAACGGATCTAAGAGCCTTATAACAAACTATCCAACAAGCACATTTTCTGCTTGTTTGTTTGTTTATTTATTTGTCCTCTAGTACAACAGGATGGCGCGGTATCTTTGGTGGTGTAATTTCTTCAAACATATCGATATATAACCTGCGAGCGTAGTTTGGAGTAACAACCATAATATAATATCAACGATGCACAATGTTTGCATAGAACTAGCACCCCTACATCCTTATACTCGTACAACGGGAATGTTATACAAAACGTTACAATGGTGCCATAAGCAAAAACAAACAAAGACCGACCTCATTTGAAAATAGATAATGGATCCTTTCTCGGGGACTAATATTGGAAAGTAAAAAGTGTTGGGATTTTACAGGAAGCTCAGGAGGATACCAATTTTTTTATACGCTTTCTTATCCATGTCTATCGGCATAACATTGTAAAGGTTTCATCTCCAAAGACCAAAATTAACAAAAGGTTTTCAAAATGTTTATTTTCTAAATATTTTGATCCTTGGTAGGTACTAAATCAGCCGATTCAGTTGCATCCGAATCCGAACTGGGTCGAGGCAGAGCTCTTTTCAGATTTCGCCGGAGCAGGAGAAAACAGCGTTGTTTTAATTTGGGTCGGACGCATCAGCACTAAGCCGATCCAGTGATTGGAAAAAATGGAAAACGAAACGCCATATCCGGCACTGTTCTGGATCGGCTTTCTATCAAATGCTTCTATCTTGATATTTAGCTACACAGGTTCTGCCTACGGGACTATTCCGAATACTCCGAAAATCTAGCATAGCTTTTTAGATCTTCTTATAAAATTTAATGTAGATATGAACGCCATATTCTCAGCACCCGACGCTCCCCTTTTTCATTTATCTCAAGTCGTTATAATTACCCCGAGAACAGAGGAACTGGCACGATTAAAATATATGCTCCCCTCAAGCGTGTTGCACCAATTACTCGCCCAGGATTTATCACTGTCGGTATCCAAGGGGAATTCACACAATTACGAGCCTTTCTGGGTATAAATTCATTTAGAATTCCGTTGTAATATTATGAACGGGTTGTTTGGATAAAACTGTAAGTTATCATGCTAATGTTTTTGAGGATGATACTGCAATAACGTAACAATAAGTTGTCAGCCGAAGTGTTGTACCTATTCTACGGTATGATATTAATTTATAGTCGAAAATAATAGATACATAATGTAGCTGTTGTTCCTTAAAAAGAGTGAAATTTAAAAACAATGCCAATACGTATACTTAATGATAAAATAACTTTTTATTTCGATTACCGAGTGTTCGTGTCAGGAGTATTTCGAATAGGATAAGAACTACGACATATGAATTGATAAAAATTAACAAAACAAATTATTTATAATAATACGAGAACCCACAACACAAAAACTAGTTCGATAATATTCCCAGATGATTGTATATATTGACAGTTCATTAATGCGAGAACACGTAATGGTGATGCTTCAAAGCGATTAAGCTGGACACTAAGTATTAAAAAAAAATTAATCCTATATTTAGTCTGATAAGATTCCCAAATATAATTTGAACCTCGAAACTGGGAAGGAGTAGGACTATACGATAATGCAGTGCTGCAAGTCTCTTCGTACCTTTAGTATCTAGCATGATCGACCTCCTCATAAAAACCACAGCTCATCTGAAAGATCATCGATTTCAGTCTAAGAAACCACGCTGCTGCATTTTACAAACAGCGGAAAAAGTGGCAGTCATTTCTATCTCAGGAATTTCCCCATGTTTTAATATTTATCCTGCTATTTGGGACGGAGAGAAAGCCAATAAATCAAAGATCATAAAAATCGGTCCAACCGTACTTAGTTATAAATGGTGTAACTAACATGACTTTGTTTTATAAACGTAAAGATATTATACTTAATATGCTGCGCTTGATGCATTGTTGATAATCTGTTTTCTGTCAAACAAAAACCTGAATTCACTACAACCTAAATATTGCGATTATTTTTGTACATTTCTCAAGCTTCCACATTAAATGCCTCACAGGAAAACGTTATAAACAAGTTTTAATGAATTATATTTAACGTCGTTAATTTAATGGTAGTAAAAGTTCGTAACTTTTGGCATTTAACAGCGCTATAAAGATAAAGCCTGAGTTTGGAACTTTTATATGAGTATGCTTGATGAGTTTACCTTATGGCACAAATGTCAAACGTGGAAACCGAAGTGTGTATGTACTTTGTTAATAATTGTTGATGTTGTTTTTTATGTTGTTTTAGTTGATTATTGCTGTGGTAAGCTGAATATAACAATGTTGTACAAAAGCAAGCATGAAACATAGTAGTTTGTATAATCATACTATTAGGTGAAATTGAGTCTACGAATACCAAAGTCATACGGACATAAATACATGACGGAATAAATAAAAAAACTGACGTTTCTTTGAATTCCGTTTTTCAATCCTAATTTTATTGTCTCAATGTCTGTAATAGTAATAGTCTTAAAATCAATTAATTTTGTACAACTTTCGCATTTATAGCATATCTAAAAGTAATTTGTACAAACGCAAAAAAAGCCTTCCAAATAGTAGTTACCTACATTTTAAAGGGAAATTATATAAGGGACTCGTTACACGGCCTGAATTCGTAATGAATTGGGCCTGTATAGCGGCCCGATTTTACGACGTATCAGCATTTTGTGGCAATATAATATCTACCTGAAATGGAGGCATCCGTTCATGGGTTCTACGACCATACAGCTTTTGCGCATATAATTCAATGAAATTCGTGGAAGCTATGTACTCCTTCGATTATTTATTAATTTATTCAACAAAAACCACAGCTCCTTGAATTAATGAAGTGGTACTACTTATGAACTTAATTAAAGCCAATGACAGTTTTAAATTTTATGTTTTTACCGTTGTTAAATGTTAAATGCCAGTAAAAATAAAAATATTTATAATAATATTATAGGTATGACAAGATAAAAGATAGGTGTTAAAAACTGCTTTCAATTGTTTTATCCAAAACTCAAGATAAATTATGAACAATAATTTACCGATTACATTACCCAATACTTTTATTTCCGATATTTATACGGATAAATTTGTACCAATTATATACACAATAATAATTTACCCAATACTCCTATTTACATTGATTGACGTGGAAAGAGACACCTGCGTCATCATCTAGTCCGAAGTGCCATATCCAGTATTATATATACGAGTAAATGCCATAAGTATACAGTTATATATATAAATGCAGTCATTTTGTTGATGGTAGGTAAACCAACACATAACAATGTAAGCACAACGCAGCATCAATGACTGTGTATCACACAAGGATATTTTATTATATGATTTCTTCCACTAAATACGAAAGTCGTAACGAGTTAAAAGAAACCTGCGAAATATAGTAGAATATAATAAACAAGGGATAAGTAAGTAGAGTGAATTTTGATCCCGTGTTTCCTTGAGGACATTTTTGGGCGTTCAGGCTAATTCCAAAAAGGTTATAGCATCACGATTCACGTGAACAATCCTTAAGAAGCTGCAAATTAACAAAGCGATGCAGCCAATTACCATTTCCAAAATTCAAGTGCATGTCGCTTACCACTTCGCTTGCGTACTAATGCAATGAAAGCCTAATATACCCCTACTACATGAGCTATTTAGAAACATTGCAAATATGTGAAACTTTGTAAGAATATTAATGATGACGACGTGACAGCGGAAATGGGATGTGACTGTGTTTGTTAAAGGCCCGCGAGAAATAACGCTCTGGTGATTTCGCAAAGCGCTTCATATGCTTCCAAACATCGTAACTAAACCTCAGTTGAGTGTGGATTTTACGTGTCACTGTACAACCGTCTTCTGTTTTTGACCGTTTATATAAGCTACGGTTTACAATAACGTCGGAAGTAGATAACTTACCTCTGACATTATTATAAATCGTTGCTATGCCTGCAATATCCGCTACGGAAGTAGGTAGCCCTTTTTACAGGAAGAATAAAAACAAAATCTATGTTCTTTCCAGGGTTCAAACTATACTCATACCGATTCAGTCATGAAAATAGGGTAAACAGGCATAGTTACCATCGCTTTTATAGTAAAATCATGCAGATAATTTATCTTCATGTCCAGTCAATTAAATACTCGTACTTACGAGTACCAGCGATATTTGCAATTAGTAGGTTTAAAATGTGTCATCAACACTATCTTTTTCTTACTTATCTTTTTCACTGTTTTATAATATAACTTCAGCGGAAAGCCCTCCGGCCTGATGCTTTCAGCAATCACATTCAACGTAATAAATACAGACCCAATAAACTAGCTGCTTGCCGCACACATCAATATTTATTGGAAAGGGCAGCGAGCCCTCGGTAGGAAGGAAACGCATTGGGAACCTAGCCAAATCACTAAATGTACGAATGCGAAATCGATTTTTGTACAGCAGTTTAAACAAATGAAGTTTATCATTCTTGCCTGCTTATATGGTTGATATTTTTTTGTCATAATTTTATCTTTGAATATTATTAGTATCACAGCAGCGATCTAAATGGCTGGTTAAAGTAATCACAGGGTTAAAGCTATTGAAATATTTGTGTATATATTCAGTCAAACGTAGGTCGAAAATATGTTGCACTCCGACCCCTTATTGCAATAATTGGCTTAGTACCTACTTATAAAACGGTCGTAGATATAATGAACCTAATTCATTGAGCAGTGTATTAGGCTCTCAAACGCTGGAATATAGAAACTTTATTATTATGGATTACAATACGGTTCCGCAGTAGTTAGTAGGTTAACAATTAGTGTTTGAACGAGAGTGGCAATTTATTTTACACCTCAATTTTTTTATCTCTGCACGTTGGACGTAATTCTAAAATGTCGCCTCCATCGTACGCACAAAAAGAATAAGTAGGCTTCGGTAACGTATCGCATAAATATTTATCAAGCGGCGTATCCACAGAGTATCCCATTAGGAATTTATCGGTACCTACTCGGTACAAATGAGAACATGTTGGCGAAACGTGCCGTCGATTTAGCAAATTAGGTGCAAATTCAATGCTAAATATCGGGTTAGGGGAACTCTTGTATGCGAAGGTTCTTGTATCGTTTACATTTTCGGTGAAATCGTCGTAACGTACTTGTTATTTCTGGCCCGTTTGCCTGAAATACGACCATTTCAATATTTAAGGAAGAAAAAAAACTAAGTAGGTAGTCCTAAATGTTAGGCAAACGTCGTAATGTGCCCCATTTGTTCGATAAGTCCAAAACGTCCTCATGGGGCTGCCGCGGCTAATATTGATGACGGGCGGGGGACATTTTCTGCTAATTTACAGGACATTTGTCCCATTTGTATGTCAATGTGGATCGACATATCCTATACTGGCTGTAATGTAGCGATTTATGATATCGCATAATCGTTTGTATTTATGTACAAACATAAACATTTAGCTTTCTGGTATATGGGTTACGAGATAATATTTTCTGAGAAGTGATCTTGATAGGCACTAAATTGAATAAGGTGACAATTCACAATATTAATTTTATTGTTCTTAAATCATAATCTGGACATCATCACTGATGGTTCGTGACGTGGAGCTGCGATCGCCTGATCTATTGCATTCTCACTCATGGTATTCGAAGTTGCAGAAAATAGGGCAAAAAGAGCAAGTAAATTTGTAACTAAATGAAGAGACGTTAGGTAGGTACGTCGTATGCGATGGTCGTTAACCTAATAAAAAACGCATGCAAAAAATATTGCAAGGTTAGTTATAAACTACTTCTACACCTATCCTTATAATATTATCTACTAAGATCATAAAACGATAGAATCCAACGCTAGAGGCAATAACTTTCATGCATATCCTCTTATGGGTCACGTAAATAAACATAACATAGCTATATTTATCTGGCACTAATAAAGTAAAGATATAGCAAAAATACTGCACATGACTGTAACATAAAGTGTAACCGTAAAGGAAGGACATCTTTAAGCTTTTTCCACCTTTACGTAAGGTTTATTCAGATTTAATTTAATCAAATATTTACATGTACGCAAAATAATTATCAACTCACAATACCTACACTAAACAAGACAAATGACTGAACCCCGTTTTCGTTCCGCTACAAAAATACGTCACTCTTTTTCCTGGTGACATTTTTAAAAGCCTTCATTCGCACGCCACTACACACATTATACGCGTTACGTTTACGGCACACTAATCCCTTCCTACAGTATAGCAAATAAAATGTGTTGGTTTATCAACTGTTTTGATTTAACATCTATGTCACTTGTGTCAACGAGATACCAAGCCTTGTCAACTTTCCATGGCAACGTAAATATCTTCTTATGTCCTAAAATATATTTAATTTCTCATAAAATTAACATTCTCTTGTAGCAATTACAATATTTAAGAAAAACAATAATAATTAAATAAAGCTTACACTATTCTAACAAACCGCTACCAGATGGCAAAGTTCCCAAAATGCTGGCAGCATTGCCACGTTGTATGGCAATGCTTAATCTTTGAGTCAAGTATAAGCCAGCATGTTCTTCTTATGTTGATATTAACTTTGTGTTCTGTCCATTTCAGTGTTTTGCTATGTTATTTTGTTAATTCGATCCATCTTAATTAATTAACAGTAACATACCTACTTCGGTCATACTACCAGAAACATCCGTTTTTCTCCATTTATTTCCTACTAGGCAGTACTGCCCATACTATGTAATGTAATATTGAAATAAGCACGTGACTGTCAACGAGCCTTAAAAACATAACATTTGTATCACTTTGTGAACTTTTGCAACCTTTTTGCCGTGTAAGATTTATAAAATTTTAGATATGTTAGTGTGTGTGTACGTCAAATTTTTACAATGTTGATTTTTTGTAATTTGATACTAACTGGGAATAACTGTGTGGGATTGGAGCAGTCTTTCTTAGTATTAGGTGAGTAAAATGTATAATGTACCTTTACTTAAAACCCATTTGTAGTAGAGTAGAGAAAGGGAAAGAGTCCACGTAATTTGTCTATTTGTATTAAAAATAAAGTCATTTAATTACCTTTCCATTTAATGTAAAAATATATATTTAAGAAATTACCAAAACCCGGTATACATTTAAGCACTACATGCATTGAAATAGCCTCAGGCTGGGGCAACATTATCTAATTACAGCCCACAATCCAATTTTCTTGCTTCAGTGAAGCTCATAACAGCACACGGAATAATAAACACAAAGCTGGTGAAGGCATTTAGTCCCAACATTAAATGCATTATGAAGACAAATATTTCGCTGCGCTCGGTTCGAGAGTCGAGAGTCAAGAGTCGTGTGAATTGCGCTGACGCGGGCTGAAATGCGGTTTGGCCTTCATTAACGCGATTTCACCCTTGCCTCTGTTTATTATAATTCGAATATTTACCCAACTGCCGAAGGAGGGTAATGTTTTTTGAAAACTGATTTTGTTCCAGCAATTGTTTTGGAATCGTGATGTCCTCCACAGAAAGGTTGCTTGGAAGATATCGCGAATGCTATTCATTTTAATAGTTATAATGTTATGCATATTTCAAATATGTGTCATACAAATGTACGCGAGACTATAAAATTACGATATATAAGTAGAATTAATATAATTTGACACTAACTAAATAGATCTCGTATACAAGAAGCGCACGAAGCCAAACTCAAAATATACGAGAGCTATAATATCTACCAAAATAATAGTAATTATGACTATTAGTACGAGTAGTATTAGGTAGATAGTATTACGAGGCTTTGTTCGATCAAAACAGAATAGGTAATAAATAAGTTATTCATGTAATTTCGTAATTTTACCTCAAGAAATCACTAATTATATATAAACTTTGTTCGAAATCCACATTTGGTTTTAAGCCAGCGTCGTCATCGGTTGCCGGCTGCTTCTAGGTAGATAATTAGCGTAGGCCTTAGCATAGGCTGCATATTAATAATATGATTCAAGAAATTACAATTAGGTAGGTACTTCAAAAACGTTATAGCTAGAAAGCTAATCGAAGAGATGCTCATCTAATTGTGTTTGAGTATACATACTAAGACTAAGGATAAATAAACTGGTGCTCTAGGATTGGTCGTTAGAGTTTATCAATGCATGCTGAAACTTGATGAGGATATCGGATATCGGAATTTTTTTCGTATATCCTATTCATTGAATACTATGATATTAAAAAATCAATACCAACTCTATCTGTTTGTGGCCTTTTCACGGAAGAACGGATCTCGATTTGGAATGGTAATATTTTAAGCCATGGGAAAGAATATAGAATACGTTTATCTCGATAAAATGTACTTGTTTTTGAAGTTAGAAGAGTTAAGAGTTTAGAAGGCAAGTAGGCTACAATACTTATACTTGAATTATATTGAATACTGCCAATACCTACGTATTTGCGAGATAATTATATAGAAAAATGAATGCCAAAAGTCCAAACTTTCTATCGCTTTTGTAAGAAAATTTTACAAACTCGTAATTGTAACAACCTAGGTACTCCAAGAAAAATAAACTCGTTTCCATTCGTTTCGTGGCCCAACCCACCCAATCGAACAATTTGAAGAAAAAATAACTAGATATAAGAAGTTCATAGAAGTGCCTCTGTTGCTACAAGTCGTATCGTGTACTTAATAATATCTTATATCTGTCGTACTGTAAAATAACGAAAGCGTAAAGTAAAGCGTCTATAGGTACCAGAAAGAAACCAACATGTAACTCAGAAAACAGCAAATGTTGCACATACGGAAGCACGCACAATTTAAATACATGAATTATCGTTTTGGGGTTGTCGGTTCTCGGTTCACGGATGCGTAAACATCAATAAATACGTAATGTTGTTTGTCAAACGTGTCAAACGCATCACAAGCGTCAGCCCCACGGTAATGTCGCTAAAATAAATAACACCACTACATCAAAGGGCATGCCAACTATCAAAGAGATGGGAAAAGATTATTTTGTTCTACATGCAATTTTTTTCTCATCCCTAAAAAATCTTCTCATCACATATTTTCAAAATTCTTACAAAAAAAAATTTTGTTATTGACCACTCTAACCCTTTAGTATGAAGGTAAAAAGGAAATGAAAACTGACAGACAGTATTGCCGCAGCAGCTCTGTTCGAACTCTGTTCCTTTTGGGCACAGAACCCTAAAAATATTAAAACAATATAACCCTACAAACTTTGAAACACCGACTCCTGTAATTCACAGCTAATAAAAATGTATACAGAAAACGAGCTATATTTTAATACCAGTAGGTATAATAAAATTATAATTTATGCGATGTTTCTTTCCTCATTTATATTACCCCTTGGAAGCAAAATGCGAAATTTGTTATTATATTCTTATAAAAGTTACAAAATATGTCAGTAGCACCCGTAAAATGTTTAATAGATATATTATGTAGGTATACCTACATAAATTTAACTCCATAATAGTATTACATATTTCATTAGTAACTTTAACTAACGTAGATAATGGCAACAGAAACGTTAAATACTAACATCATACTACTCGAATATAAAATAATTTAGGTAAAGTTAATTCACACCCAAAACCTCAGCCCTTTTTCTCCACTTATCTAGGACCCAAAAAATGGGGCTATTTTTCTTATCCCTCTGAATCCCTATGACTAAGAGCGACATAAATTTCCCGTGAGCTAACTCAATTTTGGATGTTCCGTACATTTCGCGGACTTACCCACGTGACCTATCATTAATCTCGAGTATAACTACAGGGGGCAGGAGCCGACCAATCTTCTGTTACGACGGAAGGAACATTGCAATTTTCTTTTACATTTGTATTGGCCTGAAATGAAACAAACAAATAAATTGTTTATATGAATAGCCGAATATAGCCCATTTTCATACTTTCCTTCTTGTATCAATTTGCGATTAGAATGGCTTTGGCTATAACCAACCAAAGCCAGCCGTTTAACTCAGATTTGAATTTAAAATTCAATTATTATTATCTACCACGGTATATAACAGTTTTCATAAATTTCGAATGAATTTAACAAGGTGATAAAAAGTAATCAGCTATACAAACCTATTTTGTAATCAGTAGGTACACTATAATCGAATGGCAATACAAACAGGCTGGATGAATACGATAATGACGATCTACTGATAGCTACTTTGAACTTCTGCGAGTAGATAATGTCTTTAAACCAGATCCTTGATTAGTTTACACCAAAATGCCCAGGTCTCTTTGATAGGCTAAAAATGAAGACAATTCATTTAAACTAGCATTACATAGTAGCTATAATTTTTTGTGAACCCAAGTTTCATGATAAATGAAGACGTTGTATTGGTTGGTGGTTATACTGGCGGTACTGGCATATAGCCGCGAGTGCTTGAACTGGCAGTTTTTGAATGTTTTTATTTATTTAAAAAAAGGTGATAACGATATTAGAAAATGAAAATTCCCAATCCGTTTCTATATAAAAAGCGCCATTTATTGGTATAACATTCACGTGGTTTCATGATGGAATCTTTTAGTAGGAGGCAAGTAAAGATGCGATATAGTGTCATCTTTGTGATTTCTTTTTACCAAGCCTATTATTATTCGTAATCGCGTTCCTGTCTTCCCAATCGACGTCATTGTATGATCAGTTTTAACAAAAAAAAATTAACTCAGTTTTATTTTTCAATTGGTTATCTGAGCTTAAAAAACTTCGAAATCGAATAAACCCTCGCGCTAATGACATATAAACTAGCACATACTTACCTACTATCTAAGTTATAGTTGTTACTAACTATAATCTGTTCAGATGTCGAGTGTAGTTACAGCCCATTCGTCACTCTGAGACATGTTTATGGCCTACCAGAAGTTATAGCTTTTATCGTGCTGTATAAACTGATACTAAGCTCACAATCTTGCATCTTATCTTAATTAAATTGGCTATGAACCTTCAGTGTAGGTTTTAGATTAACATAATTAACGCAGGAAGATCCCACGCCGATTTTTTACTTACTTACTTACTAGGTAGGTATACCTGTGCCTTGTGTGCCTAGTGCGAGTGTCACAAAAGCATTCACCTAACTTCACCATTGCGTTAATCGAGTAAACGTCAAACGCAGCGAGGATCGTTTGTAAGTGCGTGCGAGTCACTGTCAAGAAAGAACCGCATATATTTCACCGTGAGGATTATAGTGAATAATTTTGTGACACTCGCACTAAGCACATTCTGTAAAGCGGCGCTACCGCGGTGCGTGTATGAGCGAAAGATCTTCAACGCGTACTATGTCGAGTGCATCAGCTGTAGCCAGCTGTGACATGCTAAATGCCAAATAAAATGGTATTTACCAAGGTTAATTATTCAAAGAAAATTCAAATTAGATTCTTCTTCATTAGGCGTAGACTTAAAAATTACTATAGTATCTACAGCATTACTGTATAAAAGTAGTTTAGTTTAGAATGAGGCATTTTACCTCAATATTCTAAAATCACTTCGCCCCAAATGTGTCGTGTCATCATCGGGTCATCGGATTTTTTAATATTGCCTCACAAATTTGCCCCTTCAAAGTTCTCGAGATAATGTTGAGTCCAATAAAATTTCCTTAGCAAGTGGAGCGCGCATCTCAAGTTTTATAAACGCGAAACGTTAATTCGGAACCCAGCGGGATTCAGCTCAATCATCGTGGCCGTAAAATGTTCACGCACTTTTTTATATCATAAAACTTGGTGCTATACTGTACCAACATACCGCTACTTTCAGCGTGGCTCTTAGCCGGGTAGAAATAAGGTTCCAGGTTTTTACAAGTAACAGAAAAAGTTGTATTGTGAGATTCGAGCACTGAGAATTGAATGCGTGCGTAAATTCGACGAGATTCTTTGAGATAAAGTCAGCATTTCTTGTGAAGTGAACATGTGGACCATGTGGTTGCTCAAAATATACTTTCTACCTTTATTTTCTACAAAAATTTACGACTCAAAGCGCCTTCAAATAAAGGCTGACAGAAGTGCTGCAGTGGCGCCCTTATTACGCGACTAGCACTCTTCTATATACATGTATATTAATTCTATATACATACAGTATGTAGGTATCTATATTATGTTATATTTTATGTATTTTGTGATTTGATGCAAAATCAAAAGTTGTAGGTAATATAATTTATCATTTATTATTACGGCACATAAAGTCATTTATTAAAAAAAACAAGTGAAATGAATTAAAATAAAAAACCATTTCACTTAATTTAATTTAAATTTCGAATATGGTCATACTTGTTACTGTATATCAGTTGGTTCAGAGTATAAACGCTGTGCAGAGCCGTTTATGGCGGTGGTTACGGTGTCTTCCGTAAACTCCAGATAAAATTGAAGTACCTATATATTATTCAATATTGGATACAATTTCTAAAAGCGCAGTCATAGCGCAAACGACTTGACACGCGCGTGCTTCATCATGCATTTCATTTCACGGAAAGTTTCTAAACTACCGAGTCCAACTTCAGCTGCAATTTGGTTACATTAATGTTACGAGTAGGTATATAGGTAGGTACACTATATAGCTACAGAAGCGCGGTACACGGTTCGTCTCATTGCCACAGTAGTGCCGTGCCACACACTTCTGCTGGCGTCTGATTTGAAGGGCCTTTGCTATTAATTGAATGAAGCTATAAAATTGTGTATACAGTATACAAACAACCATAAAATGTGGTTCTCTCCCTATATAATAATTATCCTTTGCAATATCTTTCAGGCGCTTGCGGTTGTTTTCATGGGCACTGTTTGATGATTGTCTGTGACGCATTTATAAGATGGCTGTACCGATTTTTATTGCCAATACAATTAAAATTTCAGCAATTTGCAAATACAATTAAATATCGATTATATCTATACTCATCACAGAGAAAACTGTAAAACCGTTTCATCAGAGCGATAAATCGCCTTGTGTTTGCTCTTAGTTACAAATCTAATCTTGTTCATAAGTTCAACAAAGGGTCTGGGTTAGCAGTTCGAAATATCTGAAAGCAATTGTTATAACATATAACTCTTCTCTAAAGACGCTGGGGCCCAATACTCTCTAACCAAATATTTACTGAAAGATCCAATACCAATTACTGTTTATTTAATCTAGTATCTACTACGGTCACAGTGTCCGTAAATCGGCGCTCATGAATATTAATGATATTACGTACTACTCAAAGTTTCAAACTGAATACTAAATAGCCGCCTGTACACAAGTGGAAATTTGATTCCTTTACAACTGTATAAATATGAATAGGTTATGATTATCCTATAACATTTTAGGGACATATTTAGCATACAGTATTACTAATGACTTGCCTGATTCTTTTAGGACTTAGGTATATGACTTTATGAGTATATAAGTAAATTTGCCTTGTTTAACAAAAATAATTGAAGGTACTGCGTTAGGTACGTACATACTGTTAATTCACCATTTAACCCAACGAGACAAGATCAAAAACAGACGTTGATATTATAGATCGCTTCAAGTTGTATAACGTATTTCGTACGAATTGGGCTACTTTTTTGAGCGCTGTAAATATCTAGGCCCCAAGTTTTATAACCTTTCCCTCTCTGCAAGAGTAGTACACATTAGTACACATGTAAAAAAATCTTATGATTCTGTCTACGATATTAAATTAAGGTAACTTTGACTGTATGTACTTACCTTGAGCATACGTCCATGATGGACCGGCTACGTAGAGCCTTGAAATCATTAAAACTGCCAACCCAACTGTAACCAACTTTTTGAAGTTGAAAAAAAATATCTCGTCTAGGTAGAGTTTTTCCTTTGGAACGCCTTGTTAGAATTTTAAACGACCAAGAATTCACAGTCGGTGCAACACGGAAACCTGCTTAGAGTTAAATAGAATAGAATACTTGGAAAAGCTTAACGTGTAGAAACTATTTCCGCTACTTTCCCTGTTTTTGTGTTGTACTTATTTTCAAACGATGGATATAAAGATGTACCATGTACTTACACCACCATTAGTAATGGAACGTATCCGCCATGATGGCCCAGTACAGGTTAGAACGAGATAACTGGTAGTTTCGAAATACTATTAAAAGTAGTTATCTTGAAGTTTCAGTATTTTCAAGATGCTGTACGTACACGGTGTGGCGGTCACCAACATGGCTGTTCCACAAAACAGAATCACGCGAAAATTTTGCAATTGTTCTAATTCCACTACTATTATCCTTTTCAATAAAAATCAGAACAGCTAACGAGGTTTGAAATGTACTATTAAGTATACCCGTAAAAAGTTACCGTATGAACTTGTAAAATTATTCCTCAGAAGAAACACTGAAATTCCTTAAACTTTTAAGCGTGAGTCTTCTATTATCGTGCTCGCAGACGGGTTAAGCATTTGCCGATAATTAATTTTAATACCTATTAGTTTTCGGTTCATTGAACTAAATATTAGTAGCTGTTTGTAGTTTGTAGACAGCACAGATAAATATCAAAAGCATCAGTATTTGGGTACATGCGTCATCAGCCAGCGGTTATGTAATAAATATGAATTATACTTTACCGACATCAAAAGAGTCGCAGGCAACCGGCGGATGCAAGTGGCAAATTGTCGTTCGGTGTGGTGGCCTAAAGGGGAGGTCTATGTTCAGCAGTGGACGTCTTCGATGATGATTAAAATTACCTCATTATCATTGTACCTAATATGATGCTTATTGTACATTAGTTTGTAGCTAGAAAATCCTTTGTAGATAGGTATTCATGGTACAAATCCACGGCACTGGGTTCCCGATCTCGTGACGTCATACCAGCCGGGCCTGTCAGTTCTCGCTGTCAAATGTCCCGGATATTACGATGGCCGGGCTGGAGGGTAACAAAGGGCTTCTTTTGTTCGGCTTTATCCCCTAGAATGGGCTTTGTTCCTACGCAATGGATTTACCACACACATAAAATGCACTTCCAAAACACATTCAAACACCTTAGCTACAATTATAAGTAGCCTGTTCACTTAAAGACTCCATCCATAGGTACCACGAAAATCAGTAGTGTGCATAAGAAATGCATGTTCACGCGTGCCTCGAAAACCTTATTCCAAATTGTCCACTAAGTAATAAGTACGTGATGTTTTTTTTTCTACGGCTTCTAAGTTTTTATTTGTTGAACTTCCTGCTGATAATAAAATGAAGCAGGAGCAAGACAAATTCAATTTGCCGCTAACGGATCATATGAGAGCGGGCTGATGTAGGCAAATCTTGTTAATAGAGTTAACTCGTTAGCTGTTACTCGATACATTACTTACTCTATAACCTGAGTTTAAGGTTCAAAATGAATAGAGCTCATACTAACTATGTAAAATCAGATTTCCATTGTCTTTATTGCAGTATAGAAATGCTAAACTGAAATCGAATATGCTTTTAATATATATACATAGTCAGGTCATAAGTATTGTCACACAGTAAAAACTTTTCTTTTAGAATGCTGGCCACAAAAAAGTTTATTGAATCCGAATTTCGAATTGTTCATGAAAATAAAAATGTATACTTTTTAGAATTTTACTCATTTTTAAATATGGAGTGGACGCTTAAAGAAGACCGTGTTGCAGTTATTGCGTTGCATCGTTGCGGTTACGCGCCAATTCAAATTTTTGACATACTGAAAAATTTGAATATAACCAAGAGATTCGTTTATCGTACCATCAAACGATACAATGAAGACTCTAGTGTAGATGACAGGTCAAGAAGTGGTCGCCCTCGGTCTGTTAGGACTCCAGCAGTGATAAAAGCTGTGAAGGCGCGAATTCAAAGAAATCCCAAACGTAAGCAGAAACTGTTGGCCCTTCAGATGGGATTAAGCAGAACCACGGTGAAAAGGGTGTTAAATGAAGACTTAGGGCTTCGGGCATATCGAAGAAAAACAGGACATCATTTGAATGCTCGTCTAATGGACCTGAGACTGAAGAGATGCCGCGCTTTGTTGAAGCGGTACGCGGGAAAAAAATATCGGGAAATTCTTTTTTCGGATGAAAAAATTTTTACCGTAGAAGAGAGCTACAACAAACAAAATGATAAGGTGTACGCACACAGTAGTGAAGAAGCGAGCAACCGTATTCCGCGTGTCCAACGAGGTCATTTTCCATCCTCGCTCATGGTATGGTTGGGAGTGTCTTATTGGGGCTTAACAGAGGTACATTTTTGTGAGAAAGGTGTAAAAACGAATGCAGTTGTGTATCAAAATACAGTCCTGACGAACCTTGTGGAACCTGTTTCTCATACCATGTTTAATAACAGGCACTGGGTATTCCAACAAGATTCGGCGCCAGCTCATAGAGCGAAGAGCACACAAGACTGGCTGGCGGCGCGTGAAATCGACTTCATCCGGCACGAAGACTGGCCCTCCTCCAGTCCAGATTTGAATCCGCTAGATTACAAGATATGGCAACACTTGGAGGAAAAGGCGTGCTCAAAGCCTCATCCCAATTTGGAGTCACTCAAGACATCCTTGATTAAGGCAGCCGCCGATATTGACATGGACCTCGTTCGTGCTGCGATAGACGACTGGCCGCGCAGATTGAAGGCCTGTATTCAAAATCACGGAGGTCATTTTGAATAAACTTTAGTGTCATAAGAATCTATGTTTTGTTAAGTTCATTTTGGTATATAAATGGTTACATAATGAATAAACTTGTTTCAATTATTTTATATAAAACATGTGACAGAATTTATGACCTGTATAATACAGTGTTTATAATGAGGTGAATCCCTTGCTCAGCAGTGGGCAGATATTGTGATAATTTATTGATTGAATGTCAATAAAATTCATATAACATTTTAATAAACTGTTTTATTATTTCATTCGTTTAATATTTTCTCTTTTTATAATAATTTGAAGAACACCATTTTAAAATTCCCTATATTACTTCATAATTTATCTTTTAAGATAATCACTTACAAGCTAACATCATAAGTACATCAATTTGCATGTAAAGTAAAACTAAGTGTACATACATAAAATTGTATATTAATAAGAAAATGTAAACGGGACGATTTTCTTTCACGACTAACCATATACAAAAAAGATATAAATGTGCTTACATTATGTTTATTACAAAAAGGAAAGCAAAATAATATTATCCCATAAATGTTGTTTGTAATCTAAGTAATGATACTTCTTTATGTGGGCCATCTACATAGTCGTTATGAAGCGAATCTTGCATGAATTAGGCGAATCTCACACGCACTGCCTGCCGCTGCGGTGTGCAAAGGCGGTACGGATTTTGTAGCAAATGTCTCTTCCACGCGCGGCGCAGCCATAGTTACTTTGTATAATACGGAAAGGCGCCGCTTCGAATGGGGGCGCACAGTACCTCAATGTTATAATTTTTAAAGCAACGCGAATGGTAATAGCAAACGCCGATGACTTAATTTCTACGAGCGGATTTCCATCGGGTTTTGGTACAGATGACTAAATAGTTACAAGCTGCTTTTGGTCCTGATTGTCATCGATTGATAGCAGTCTACGATTAAATATAGGGTAGATCCCCGACCGCTTCAAAATGGCCGTCATAAATGTTTTGCAACGCGTTCAACATAATCGGATTGACGGGTGGACACTTCTGGGATTTTATTTTCATAGTGTATCTATAGTATATTTAATCGAAGATAGTAGTCTTTTAGCCACGTTAGAGGCCCTTGGGCCTTGATTCCGTTATCAGTGGCTGGCACTATCTCATACAACAAACATACAATGGTGAGCTTTACTGATGTCCTGGGTGGATAGTTGTATGCCGTTAGACGTCACAAATTCCCTACAGAGCAGAGTTTGCTCGGAGGTAGGTATATACGGAGCAGCTTGATGGGAGCAGGTGGCGCCGTGTGAGATACGTTTTACGACTGTTATAACAGAACTTTCGATCAATATAGTCAACAGCCAATAGAAAGACTAATCCATTCCATCCCAACAATAAATTAAATGGAATTGAAAGTTTGTATATCCAGACTACATCAGCTTTTTGAAATGTTTTTCTCAGACGCTGATGTAACCGCTCGACGGATTTTCTGTCGGGATCTCGTTTTCATAACTTACAACATATTGATCATATTACATCGATTTGAAAATTAAACAATAAAAAAACTTGAACTTTATTTTTGAGACCACGTAAAGGGCGAAAAATAAGATCTATCAGTCTTGAAAAATATGTAGTTAGATATAAAGTTAGACAGCTATTGACGAAAGTTTCCCAGAGAGTAACTTCGTCAAATATCACGAAGAATGAAATCTTGCTTTGCTGTAGCAAACTCAGATCAGAAGAAAATCAGAAAATTCTCCTAATTACAGGAATGTACTTTCTTTTGTGTCACAAATTACAGAATACTATGAAATAGTAGTTTGTTTTACAAGGGTATAAAACGACTCATACATTACTCGATGGTTTGCCTCACGAGCGTAGCGAGTGTGGCACATAGAATCGAGTATGAGTGAGTCGTTTGAGACCCGCGTAAAACACAAAATTTTTGACACAGAGATTGCGAGAAATATAATAAGTAGGCATACAATTAAAAAAAGCTAAGAATATTTCACAAATAACTTTAAATAAATCGTTCACTTTCAAATAAATAAATAATCAAATTCAATCTTTTAAAACCAATTCACATTGTCGTCAAAATTCTACACACACCTACAGATTATAGGCGGCAATTACAAACTTTTTAAAATTATCTAATGTACGCAAACGCACACGTACACATAGCATACATCCTATGATCGCCAAAAATGTAGACGAGAACTACACTTTCATTTAAAAAAGTAAACTGTTTAGGCTTCGCACGACTTGTACATTAAAATGCTCTTCTTTTTTTTTCGAAGTAATTATGTCAAAATGGAAAATTGAAAAGTCGAATCTTCAGCCTGTTGATAATGGCGAGTACAAATAAAAAAAATATCTACTTTCACTCCCTAGTGCGCAACAACCTCGTTTGCTACCGCTAAGCTGAGCTAATCTGACACCTTTTTTGAGCATGAGGTGTGAAAAATATCTTTGTAGAGTAGTTACTTACCGGTGTTGTAATAATTATAACAGATCAATAGGTAGAAAATATTATTATTGGATTTGATGACACAGCAAGACTGTCCCCGCATTACCTATTGCTTGTGGAATTATTCTGACTCATTGTATACTTTATATTTAAGGATACTATTTATATTTAATTGATTTGACAACGTGTGATCAAAAAACTTGTACTAATTTCACTAATTGAAACATTAAAAACGTCGGCTTTCTCTTTTGAGTATTGACGTCGATCAAGCCAATGTCATAATTAATTTTCAGTGGTGAAAACGTTAGTGAAAGGTCAGTGATATAACATACGTCTGATTCCCTAAATAGTCCTGACAGTTGACGCTAGGTTTCCCTGTATGGTTCCAAGGACTACGAGGACCGTGGTCCGCAAATACTATGAGAATATGAATCAAATATCATTACATCGTTAAATACATAGAGAACTAGCTTACATTCAAAGTTTTATAATTTATAAAGATACCTACTACAGTTGAATTCTAAACTCGTTCTAATTTGACACATTTTAACTAAATAAGTACATTTTACTATATTTCTTTACTTTATTTTCTAGTTACATTCGTTTTGTAATATTATTGGTGTTTTATCTTAATTACATTTTATTATTTAAGTTTGAATCACAAAAATATACTTTTTTTACTTATCATGGAATAAAATATATTTTTCATTCAGACACCTACCTAAGTGCTTTTCTAAAGAATTAGACGTGCATTTACAATTTTTTATAATAATAGAAGTCAAAGTGTCTATTTTTCATGTTTAGAATTGAGCTTTCTAACATCTTTACAATTCGAAAGTGAAGACTTTACAAACATAAGTACAATACAACACAGTTCCCACTTTACATGAGCTACAGATTCGATATTTTTACCCTTCATGATAAACACTTAACAAACTACGAAGATTAAATATTATATTTTTCACTATGAACAAAAAATCCGATAGTTCTTTGGGGATAGCACAAAAATGTTGGTAGAGATGATAATGGCGGCCATATTGCAGATATGTGTTGCGTCGATTGCAGATGGCGAGAGGCGCGGGCTTGAGGCGCGGCGCGGGGCGCTCAGATCGGCTGCAGCAGCGGGCTCGGAGAGCGCGGCCGCCGCACGCCGCCGCCCCACGACTCCATCATATCCTCGTCTCCCTGCACACGCGCACTCGACATACTCTCAGCGTCACACTCCTCAACTTCCCAACTCTGAGATCGAGATTTCATTAAATAACTAAGAGCGGGATCTAGCCACTAGCGGACAGGGCGGACGCGACGTGAAGGCGAGGTGATAGATCTTCTACGGTTACTAGGGGAGGAAGTGTGCGGGGTTGTGCAAGATTAAACCACGTATTACGGTGTCAACACTTACATATAAGAGGTAATTACCATCATCGTGTGAGGCGCAGGCGGCGCGGGGGGCGCGAGCCCCGACGAGGCGGGGGGCGGCGGCGCGGGCGGCGGCTCGGGCGACGCCGCCGCGGGCGAGAACGAGGACGGCGCTAGTGGAGACTGGGCTGCAGACAACATACGAACCATTTCAATACAAACACTCCAAATGAACTTGCAGCCCACGAGGGCAGTTCTGCAGACACATTAATGTGTGTCTCTCTTACACCCGGCAGCAACGGTGCTCATCGCCGCTGGTGCAAAAGTGTCAAGCAACACTACTACATACCTAACATGCACACCAAACAACCTACGTTCACAACTCGTACTTACCAGGCGCGTGATTGAAAGCGGATTCCCACAGAGCATCACAGCAGCGTCGCGAAGTTGACGAAGACGGCTGAACCGCGTGTGATAGATAAGACTACTCATCGGATGCACTGAGCTCCTGCACGTAGGGCTCCCATGCTCGGAGCATCCACAACACAAGTGCAGTGCAGCCCGTCGCTACGGTCAGTACTGCGTAAGAAATCGACGAGATGTGAACAGCCGCTGATCTTGTAGAGCTACTACAAGGGGCAAAACCACTAACACACACAATCAACACAACACAACTTAACGTGTAGCAGCTCTCGTTGGGTCTCGAATCTAAAGAATTCATTTATTTGCAGTTTAATCACGTTGATGATAAAAATCCTGAATATGGAAACCAAATTAGGATTGAAGGAAAACCGGTTTAGTACCTCGAACCTCGTAGTAGTAGAGTCCGAAGTAATCCCTTCTGATTTAGTATGTACCTATGTAATAAAATAGACATCTAATGGCCAAATAGGCACGAGAGAGTGCAGTACATAGCACAAGATGCCAGCAAGATTTAACATACAACGTGGTCAAATTGCAACCAGCGTAGCTGCAAAAAAAAATTGGCCAGCTCACTTTGTGCGCTCAGATAATACATGCGAGTACTAATTCGTAGAAAATAATTTTGATAATTATTATATTTTCAAGTTGATTTATTCATCAATATAATAATTTAGATATGTATATTGTCTAAGAGTATATTATGTGCTGAATTTAAACAATTCCGCAAACCAAGCTACGATATCAAAACATTATAAGAGTTCCAAAACAAAAATTCAAACAATTCCACAAACTTGTCTACACGTCAGAACAATTCAACGAATCTATCTACAGAGTCAAAAACAATTGCACAAATCTGTCTACGGAGTAAAAACAATTCCACGAATAATATGTCTACGGAGTTCAAACAATTCCACGAATAAGTCTTCGCACGTGTATCTGGATGGAAGGTCCTTACCGGCTGCAGTGAGTGCCAGCACAAACTGGCTCCAGTGCACGCAGCAGCCGCAGCACAGTTGCAGCGCCGCGCGGCGCAGCGCTCGGTGCAGCGCCATGAACAGCAGCGGGTTAACGGCCGCGTGCACGTACGAGATGTGGAGCGTGATTTGGAAGTACATCTGGGTTAATAGAGGTGTTTTTGAGGAGAACTGAACTTCATCCTTTACTGGCTGGAAAAAACTTATTCGAGGAATCAACCCAAAAAGGTATAAAGACCTCTTTACGCTAGTCTGCTCCTTCGTTTTTTCTCTTAAACACAAGGCCATTATTTTACGGTAAAAGGGTAACAGAGCCATAATATATATTTTCACCGTTGTATACTAAACATGGAAGAAATTGTATGTTTGTTCGCAGTGCAGTGCCGCACAATAACTTGCATTGCAAAACTCTGATACTGCAATTGTTCTAGGCAGGGTGGAGCTTTGTTACTTAGAAAAACTCACCTCATAAGCTATATGCGACGTCAACGCCGGATGATGCAGTAGAGTGATGAGGAACAGCGGTCCCCAGAACAACACGTATGCTGCAGTAATGACCAGGAACATGCGGACTCTTCGCACACCCTCTCGCTCGACCCTGGCTAGGTAGCCACGGAGACGGCGGCCACCGCCCAATGGCAGGTTGCCAGACGGCCGGCAGTGGCCCTCAGATAGAGTACCATCAACAGTCTGCAAGGAGGATATACCCGTTAAGAGTCTGACTGAAAACCATTTAAAAAAAACAACAGAGTTAAAAAGAAAAAAGGAATTATACACCTAAGAGTAGCTACATAGAAGTAGGTGTTTAAGTTATTGTACAAGTAAAGGAAGTGCATTATAAAACTGAAAAAGGTGACACATCACAAAATTAGATAAAGTAGAATAAAATAAGACGGGAACATTTCATTTTAATCTTTGTTTTCATTTTAACACTTGCGTATTACCAGTCAGTTAACATATTAATTAGTACGACTAGATCCAAAGATTTTTGCTAAAGATAGGTGATAGTTGGGAAGAGAATTCAACAGAGCAATTACGTTAAGTGTGCATGCTATTGCAAATCTATTGAAATCTATTGTTTACCAGTCACTCAACGTTGACTGCACAGCTCTAAAAATCGTGCTAGACAGATCCTGATAGGGAATCTATAATAGACAATACTACAGAAGTACCTACAGACAGATTGACGTACTAACGCACACATGCACACACTTACCCTCGGTCCAACGCTGTTGGGCAGCGAATCCATACGCCTGTTGTCCCCAGCCATGCTGACAAGCGTAGTCACTAAGCCAGCTACTCGAACTGCCTCTACGTTAGCCTGCATGCGATAAGATTTAAATTTATCGAGCACACTTCTTCCGAATCAGAATTTGGCAAACATACGTATTCAAAACAGAACGTTGCGTTGTTTAGAAAACTGGATATGGGAGCGGTCCCGGGTTAGCGCCTCCAAAACGACTTCGGAAAATTTAAATCTTATTTGCGGAGTGCCGCAAGGAATATTGGCATGGTACCAACGAAAATACCTAGTCCGGCCAACGTGAGACTAATACGTTTTATGCATATTGTTTGGCGACTTGAATCTATGTAGATGGCTTCGTGAATTTCATTACGACTTTCTGAGCTCTTGTTCGGAATCTTTCAAAAATGATCAATAGCATGACACTACAAAATACCCACAGTCTAAAAATTACGGATTTTTAAACTGTGATAGAAGTTAAGGCGTCCTAGCAGTTCTCATCACATCATTTAATTCTTGAATCGACTAGTCAGTAAAATGTATATAGTACGCATTGAAGACATATGACATGTGATTAACATTTTTGAAGACAGACACAAACGACAGTTATCTAGGACTCCCAGGCTGTTACCACTATGGCTACTTCACAAAGCTTGATGGCGTGATTATGCTGATTATGCAGCACACGAATGAACATGGAGGAGTTATCAGCATGATAATGAGTTGTAATGGAAATCGGTAACGAACAAAGCCTGTTTACGCTAAAACCTCTTCATGCCATGTGTTTGGTTCTCACGGCTCCTTAGATTTTGGGAGGTAGTGATTAATTTAGCATTATGTACAGCACAAGAGTAGTATTATTTATCTAAATTGAGTAAAAAGGGACTAATTGGTATTTTCAAAATAAGTATAACTTTGAGGGCTCAACAAAAACACAGAAAATTTCTTATCGTACTTCAATAATAGGCGTGTCGAAAGATTTTGAAATCCTTTTCCATAATAGCGGTACATATTTACTATTTACGAAAAAACCTTTATTTCGGTTATAAATTTTAGTTTAACGAAGTTAAAACCCTTTTTCTAATATTTTTTCAAATAGTGCGCCAAAACAGCTCGCGGTGTCATGGCGTCGGCTCTGACGTCACGCTTAGGTAAACATGTAATTATGTCTATGCGTTACGAAGAATTTAAACAAAACATTTAGATACTTAGTGTGATACAAATGAATTCCGAAGTTTATAAGTGGTGTGCAGTACCGCAGTGTAAAAACACATCAATAAGAACACCCAACAAAGTGTTTGTACATTTTCCAAACAAGAAAATAATAAAAGTTAAGTGGTTAAAGCTCGCACGGCAAAACTTCTGTGAAGACCACTTTGATGTGAGTATGTTATCATGTAATTATAGTTCTTAAAATGTTTGTTTGACTGGAAATAGTTGAATTAATGCGGCTATGGAATAATTAATTTATTGAGGTTATGTTTGTTTTGGCCTTGGCTATCATTCCTTATCAAAATTAGTTTTCTTTTTTGAGGTGCCAAATGACATGGAAAATTATATGGAGTATCATGTGATGGTATCAGTATCACCAGTGCGTATGACACCAGAATGTTTGCTTCATAAATTTACACGCCAATCAGACAGGAAAATACGAACATCCGACACAACTGAGCGACCTTATATAGCTAAGAAACGAAGAATGATGGTTCTTGAAGTGACTTACAAAGAAGTCTTCACGATTCGGAACTCAGACGAGCAAAATTCTTTATTTGTTGCGAGGAAATCGCCCAACATTATATATCAATCCTAGGCAAATTAGAGCTATTTGCCTTAACAAAGCTTGGTTCCATTGTTATATTGTAGATTAAAGTCGATAAATCACACGTTAAATAATAAAAAAACCACTCCAAAAGCGCAAAGCAGTATTCACAACAACAAAATACAGTGGTATCAGCGGAGTTTACCTAAGCGTGACGTCATGCGCTGTGATTGGTGTTTCAATCAAAATGGCCGATAGCAATATTTTGATGTTTTATTTTATTGAAAATCTTAATAATCTGATTATTTTAAATAAAACTTAACCCGTATTTTAAATTATTTTAGTATGTAGATTGCCCTAAAATTATTAAATCGACGATTCTTTGATACTGTCGACACGCCTATTATTGCCATGGTAAGCATTCCAATTAAAAGCTGTAAATATGAAGTTTTTGGAAATTCCATATACTTCCACAAACTGTATAATAGTAGCTAAGAACGGGTCTAATTTGCATACAAAGTATATAATATTGACATACCTCGACGTTTCGATCGAGTTTCGAGTTACATCGACCGTGCTCACGAGAAAACGACGAGGTATGTAAAAATTACACATTGTGATATCAGTTTGTACACAAATTAGATCTGTTCTTAACTACTAAATATAACTTTACTATTCATTTCTTAAATTAGCCAATCCCACAGATCAAAAAAAAAAACTTAAAATCGTAGGACCTAGTAGAATTATGATATTTCACACCATTATAACACTCTGGCACTAAACACATGCCGCAATTAATCATACGGACCTTTTCACTCTGACATTAATAACGCGTGACACAAACCTTAGTGAGGTCCCGATGTAGCTTCTTCAAGTGGAAAAGTGTCAACCCGACGCAGACGGCGTTCACGCCTATCCAAAGAGCGTTAAGTACGTAATGCCTGAAGGGTCCTCGGACCAGCGGGCACGAAGGGGACGGGCCGTAAGAGCCGTAGGACCCGGCGCTCGCGGCCAGGGCTCCAGATAAGAAAGTTGGTCCGAGATTTATAGTGATCGATGCGAACCATATCATGAATGATCCGAACAGGACACACTGTAACAATATCAATTTGTCAAACATTTGCATGACACACGTTGTGTTGATGCATAAGTATATGGAGCGGCGGTGTGCCTCTGTCACATCGCCTTTGTGAGTTTATTCAGTTCAGATTAGATTCAGGTGGCTTTGGATGAAATTTAATATATTATACATATTATTGTCCTGGAAACAACAAAATTGCAGAAACGCGAGTGCAAGTACTATGTAGTTTAATATAAAATATGGAAGTGCCGCTTCTATCTCCCCACGTGCGATGTCCATTTTTATGTCGAGCTCCTCAGACTAATTTAATAACTTCCGAAATACATTTGCCTTAATTTGAGTTAAAACGCAATTCCCGGCATTTTTAGCGAAAGTTTAGCGTCTTCCTTCTTCCATTATAAATGTAAGGGTATTATCAAAATGAAGATTATCTTTATTATGTCTTCCCATTTTTACCTGGGGGCTGTCCATCAGTAATGGGGCAGATAAGTCAGCTTGCTCCTCCTCGTTTTCCGGGAAAATAGGGCTGTCGTTCAGCACCGTTGTGAGCATGTTTACCGTTGAAACTGTCACCTGAAAAGATTTCCTTTATGAATTGACGCCAACAACTAGTAATTTTGTTAACAAAGCAGGCTATTTCCGCTGTTAACTTATTGTTGCTGCGTGCGTTCCTCACAAAATTTCTAAGGCGTGTTAGGTTTGTAAAGATTTTTCCCCCTTCACAATAAAGTTTTTGTGTAAAGGAAATTATTTTTTTATATCAAATTGCGCGTGTTCTTTATAAAATAAACAGCCGTGTCATTTATAATACCTACCAACTAACTGAACCTCACTAAATTGTGCATTACGATGTGAAAAGATATCTGCAAGGCGTTTGAAAAAATAAGTCTCATACGAAACTTTTGCCTTATATCAGGCACTTTACCCTTTTCTCCTTTATTAAGCTCGTATGAAAGTTACACAATGTTACAGAAGTTATCCCGTTTCGCTAGCATTTTATGCTAGCACAAACAACCACATTCGTTTCGCCAACACCCTCATTATTTACAGAAATTCCATTCAAGATACCATCAAAATTAAGCGCCAAGATTTCTCTCGGCATCTTGGCCACTCATCCATCTGAACTCTGAAGTTAAGTGCCTATAAATCACCATTTTAGCTCACAATCTTAAAATTTTCTCGCAATTGTTAACCAAATTCAAGTCACTTAGTCTCTCTCAAGTTGGGTACTCTAAGCGTCATAAAAATGTGTTGGCTCTAAGCTGAATGAATGAGTCACACAAAGTGATATATTTGAAATTTATCTGATGGTTTTGAACAAAGGATTTATCGGTATCGGAGATTTTTCGTTAAAGACGAATACATTGTGGCTCAGTAAAGCAGCAGTTATTGATTGTGCCGTATTTCACAGGCAACCCTGGTACCTACGTGCATGGAATTTAACTATATAATTAAATAAATACATGTATGGACTTATGGAACCAAAAGTTATTAAACTTTTAGTTACAAACATCGCTTCTTTTCTGTCCTATATGAATTGTTTGACGAAAGAAAATCGCCTGAATTCAAAAGTATAATATATTAGAACCATAATACATTTTATTCTCTGAACATCTTGGTTTTCATAGACTCTAGATTTCTATATCTATTGCTGTTTATGTAGGTCCCAATGTATTTAGCGACCATGAAGACAAGGAAACAATACACTTACCAACAAAAGGAAAGCAGTCTCAACTAATGAACACTTATATACAGGCTGGCACCTAAACACCGCTATGCCCAGCGGTAAGAGGATGGCCGCGCGGGCGCAGTCTACCATCGCTTGGTGAAATAGGAGACCGTGTGACCACCTGTGAACAAACAACTTAGATAGTAATATACAAGTTTTTGCCCTACTTTTATACAATAAAAAATAATGAAGTTTTAATCTCGGCTACAAGAAGAGTTTATAAGCGTCTTGCGTTTGTGTCCAAGAACCTCAATTCCTATGTGAGAGTACATGGGCCTTAATAATGTATCCGACCTATGAATGGAATCCATAAATATTGACGTTATTTCCAGCCACAATAGTTTATTATTCATTGTTGTCTGGTAGGATCTTTGGCAAGTTCATCATCATAATTATTATCGTCACAACCCATATTCACCCGCTGAGTTGGTAATCGAATAAACAAATGTTTAAATACATTTTGTCTCAAAACAAACGATTCGATTTAAACAAACCCTAAAACACGCCATTCACAGGCTCTTAGAAACATAATGTTCTCATGAATCACGTCGATGCGCTGCTTTAATACAAATCATGCAATAACGTACGTTCCTGCGATCACGAACCAGCGGTTTCTCATTCTGCTCTCGCTTATTCCGTTTACGTTGTTTGCTAGGAAGATTTGTGGTATGACAAAACTAGAAATGACCTGCAGAAGTATACTTAGGTAATAGAAAAAAATAACCAGCATGTATATTGGTGTTGTTTTGAGCTTTGCTCACGCTTAATATTATTTTTCCTATTCATGGTGCATGGTATGGTGAATCATAACTTTATAGAAACAGATTTTAAAGCTGATTGTAAGTACAAAATCACTTGCCACACAAATCTCTTAATAAGTAATTTTACATTTGTTAGATAACTATAGGGTAGCCTTTTGGAGAGCTGCTTATGCTGTGTCATGGAAGACCTCTCTCAGATATTTATTATAATAATAACTCTTTATTTCAAGTAACTTAAATAACATTCAGTGACTAAGTACCTATATTATTTAATGACCCATATAATATATACCTTACAGACTAACATACATAAATTTGTATACACAATGACTAAATATTACATAAGTATAATGCTACCACAGGGAACTATTTTCGCCTACTCTCCCTGTATTATATTATAGCCATGGCCAATATGGTCATGTGCAAACATAAGGGAATTTTGGATTGGAAGGCACACTATTTTCATAGAGGAATTAATTGCCATTGTATCTGGGCTCCAAGTGCGATGCAGTGCCGGGAAATACTTTTAAAAACAAAGTGCCGGGTATCATGTTTCTCGCTCGTTTCTCATTAAGTAAATGTCAAACTTAAATTATTTCTCAGATCACATATTTTTTTGATAAAACCGGAAATACCTACCCCAAAAATCAAATAATTCGCAAACCCAACATCTATCATTCTGGCAACTAAGAAAGAAATCTATATTGGGTTGGCCAATTTATCAATCATAGAAAATGTCAAGTGAGAGAGGTCTCGGTGAGTGACGACCCGCGAAGTGCCCAAGCGACGCGTTTCTGCGAATCAGGTGTATAATTTATCAGGGTCCGCTTATATTTTATTGTATGTTTTCACAACGGCTCAGCAGGAAAATGCTTTACGGAAAATGTAGAGTCGTTATTTTCTTAAATTGTTATATCGTGAGAAGACATTTATGACTATGTTTGATGGATCGTAAAGGGTTTCTTTCGTTTTTGTAAAGAAATACCAAATCTTTGTGGATAAACCAATGGAGCAAATTTTTGCAATAAAAACGTAGCAATTGTTCGCTTATGCAGAAGAGGTAAATCCTAAAATGATTTTGCCGTCGTTTCTTCCTTATACATTAAGTATTCCTCTACTTCAATCGTACCTAAAACACCTATCTCAAAAACCTTAACACGTTTACGTATATTTATGCTACTGAAGATAGCCGCTTCCAGCTCACTGGTTACAGGCCGCCGCGAGCCGAGAATAGGCGGGACAGAAATAATTTTTCACCTCTTATCGTGTCAATCTTCAATTCTACGGTCTCCGAAGAGGGATTGAGACGTATTGAAAATAGGTCAGCGATAACGTTAAGAAAGACTTTATGAATACCGCTGAGAAAAATGGTAATTTTTGTTATATTTCAATTATTATTTTTATTACCTGACAACAAAATACTGGTTTATATTTTCATGGCTACGGACCAACATATTGGGCAGTCATCGTCTTGATTAATTAGTTTTAGTTACATTTCTTGAATACTTTGCTTTGGTTATTTTATTGTACAAATAAAATAAATATGTCTCTTACTAACCTAAGATCTGCATTATTCCTTAAATCTGTGCACTCAGCTGATGAATGAAAAATCATAATAGGATCTTAAAAGATAACTGGTATAAAATCTATACTTTGCAATATTACCAGTTTCTTTGAATAATGTTCTTGGTACACCGACAAAACCGGTAATTAGATCGAGCTAGCTACAACCTTGTGCCGCGTAAATCATATCTCGAGAGTTATCTTCCATCTGGACCTACCCACTTCATACGATACGATATGCTTCCCAATTTAGTGTCTTACCTTCGTCTGAAAAATTAAGGTTTTGGCTCTTTGGGTTTATTAAATTACAAATTGCGCGTGTTTGACAAGAAACGTCTACATACAACCTATAACTGGAGGCATTTAAAAAAAAACTGATCAAAAGATAGAGTAAATAGTTTTACGAGCTATATAGTTCATCAGATTAAGCAGCTCAAAGCAATTGTCATGTTATTTAGAACATCCATTATACTTTTTGGGATTGCCAGTAGACCAGTGTTATAACAATCAAAGATTAAGGTACGGTACTTGCAACGAGATTAAGCAATACGGTTCGGGTTCAGTGAGTAAACCCCATCTACGGTCGGTACTTTAAGAAAATAGCGAAATAGCGCTACAGAGGCAGAGCCGCATTCAAGTGTTTTACGTCGAGTTTGTTTGTAACCCGCACTCGTAGTCATTGGAGGTTTAACTAATATAGGAGCGATTCATGTATTTTAGAAGATGAAAGTTACCTGGCCGGGCCGCGCGCCACGCTGGCTCCGCGCTCACGGCTAGTCGAAAACGCTAATTCATAATAATTATTATACTCTTACTAACGGCATCACGTGGCCTTAGCACAGATTACTAGATAGTTACTACGTAGGCTTTAGTCTGAAGCATTCAATTATTTCGACACTGTAATGACATGTCAGATTGGCCGAGCGGTCTGAGATGCTACGTTCCGTTCCTAAAGAATTATTACCGCCAGCATTACATAAATTATTACCTCCTTGACTATAATCCTATCAAATTTAGAATGCCGCACGAATTATTGGAGTCACACCTAAATAAGTTGTATTAAATTTATTTAGTGTTGGTCCCTTCTGGTATGCGCGTTTGTCAAGTCCATTTGATACAAGACATCCTCTTTAGTCCACTTCCATAATTTTCTTTTTGATATAAGTATATTTTGACAATGACAATGACGGAGTAAAAGATTTGTGCATTTAGCCAGTGTCAGGCATCCGTACTAAGATCATATAAATGCGAAACTGTGTGTGTGTGTTTGTTGGTTTTTTTTTTAGTTTTTGCCATCCTTTCACGTCTAAACGGCTGAATAAATCTTGACCAAGATTGGACCTATGAGATGGTTATAGGCTATTTTTCGTCAGAAAAAATAGGGATCTTAGAATCCAAATAAATAGGAGTTGAAAATTTATATAGGCAATTCATAATTTCTCAAGTAGGTGATCTGACACTTCATTATTTTAGGCTCTTGATAAAATATAAAGGTTAAGACTAAGGATAGGGAAAAGGAAAGGGACAGGGACAGGGATAGAGATACAAAGACTTCAATATTTATTTTCTAAACAGTTGCTTTTTCATATACGGACGAAGTCGCGCGTAAAAGCTAGTTTCAGTAAAGTTTACTGAATCGTAGCTATGACTGTAAATTTACTTTACCACGAGGTTGTAAAAATATGGAATACTAGCTGTTTCCCGCGACTTCGTCTGCATTTAAATCGAATCCAGCTATAGTAAGAACACAATATGCGTGAACTTTGTATGCTATTGTAAATCAATCGGGCACGTCACGTCTCTGTCAATATCTCTATCTTCCTATTTCCTCATCGCTTTTTTCCCCAACTCCCAATATCTCATCTCCCATCCCTCATCCATCTCCGATCTCCCATCTCCTCATCTCTCCAGCTGCTGCTCTCCATCTCCCCATCTCCCCAGGTCCTCATCTTTCCTTCTCCCATATACCTACCAAATTTCTTTTTCATTTTTGTTGTCTCTCTATACCTAATTTCATCGAAATCGGTCCAGCCGTTTAGCCATAAAAAGTAACAAACAAACAAACATACAAATAAACAGACAAACAGAGAAACAGTGTTACTTTCGAATTTACAGTATAATATTTGACAGTGACTAAATGCACAAATCGTGCGAAGCAAAAACATTGAAAAAACTGGCTCATAGCTGAGCAGAAAGATTACTGGAAGTGTGCTAAAAATAAAACGTCAGAATATGCATCCGCCAGATCCGCCATTATGGAAAACGGAAGTTCACTACATCTTCATTTTAATATACAATCATAATCTGCTCCTTTGATTAACTCCAAACTATCATAAGAAATCCCAGTTTTATTTAAATGAACAATCTAAAATCGCGTTTTTGCTGCTAATTTCAGTTACAGGTGGTGCAAGAATAGTCATATTAGCCATTATTCTTTACACACAATGGAGAATAAATACAAAGTAATAAAGGTTATAATAAAAGTTTAGTAATCGTCGAAGGAAGTCATTTACGGCAACTAAGTAAATAAACCAGTTGTATACCATGTAGAGATTCTGTTTGCTTTATTTTTTTGGAGAACGAACAGTAAATTCGACGAGAAAATTTTGAGGAACAGCGACATACGTCCTCTCTCTGAAACGCCGTAGCGGGTACTGAGCCGCCTAGTACGCGCTCAAACTGATCATATTCTCGTCGTTTTTATTAATTTAGAAGAACGGAATCGATTCAGTTCATTGGAAAATTCAAATTTCATTGGAAAATAAAATTGCCTTTTTTATGGTTCCAAAAAATATGATAGTTGTCGCTGAAAATGTTGAGCATTATGTGACGAAAGATTTTTTTCGGGTCCTTTCTCGTGAATTTTTTTCTCAAGATACTAGACAACTTTAGTCCAATATTATTGATTTATTAGCTAACTGAAACACTTGGCTATACACTGTATTTTTTCTGGCTTATAAATATTTGTAATTACAGCTTAACTTTTTGACAAAAAACCGCCCATTTTACGGAAGCTCGCTGCCTACAGGTCCTTAAGACAACGTGTGTTTTGTGTGAATTTCAAATTATATTATTTTGTGCGGCGGCAACGGTATTATAACAGCACAAAACCTTTATAGGCTTCGTCTTTTAAAGCAATAGTTGTGAAAAATACCATACGTATGAAATCGGAAGTAACAGCACTTCAGTTGTGAAAGCATAATTTGATATTTAATAAGTTTATGTTGACAAAAGGCGCTCATGTACGAAATATAAGACTTCGTAAATGTTTACTCGTAAAAGTAAAACATTGGTGCAAATTAAGATGACGGCTACAGCTAATTGGATTACGTTCGTTAAGGATAATAACGTTATAAGTGACACGTCATTTGTGTTGGTACGTTATATGTATAGATACATTACTGCTCCTCGTACGTAACCCTTAATAGGGTCTTGGGCGAAGATTTAAGGTCTAAGTACAGAGGTATAAGTTATTGCTACAATTAAAATATGATTCATAGAATGATGATGAACCCTAAAAGGCCTGTGGCGTAAGTGAGTAAAATAGTAAGTAAGACGAGGTGTTTGCGAAGCGTGATAATGCGGATTCCATTTTCGCACAAAGCAAATACTTGTGTGCACCAAAAGTATTTGTTCTAAATCTGGATATTTGTAGGACCGTGGCCCACGTTACTTCTCGGTATACGGAATCATAGTTAAGGGTCAGAATATGTGTTTGTGATCGTAACGTGGTAGTAAATTATAGGATAGGATAGCTATAGCCATACCCATGCCAAATATGTCAGAATGAAACTATTACATAATTATCTTTCTCATTATGGTTGCACATAAACGAACTCCTGAGTCTATCAACAAGATCATCCCACCAAAAATAATGAGTAAGTAGGTACATCTGACCGCCTACGTAACAATAACAAGACAATCGTCAAAATGTCAAACATAAAGTTACTGATAAGTGGCATCACGGCGTGTTTCGGAATAGGATCGTGCCGAATCTCGGTGTCCCATCGCAAATTCAACATTATACAAACACAACGGCTGACCTCAGGACTTCTTTCTATTGTCTCAGGATTTTGTATTGCGTTCCGAAGTTCTGTCAGAAGCACTTACAAATATTTTTCATGAGTATTACTAACAATTAATTATTGTCGCATATTTTTGTATTGACGATATTTCTAATTGTTTAGAATAGAGAGATTGTTACACGCCTAGTCTTACCAACCTAACTGCTTCTAAGTCGGGATAATTACCATCAAGGATAGCTTCTGCTGACAAAACGCCAGTCATAGCAGCTCCATATACTCTGAGCTTTATTCTCGTAGCTACTACTTTGTTTTTGATAGATGGGGAGGTTCATTAACTTCATACCTTCTCAACTGCTTCTTGGTCAGAATAACTGTCATCAAGGCCAAGTTTGCTGACATGCCCAGTCCTGACAGAGCGAGCAGTGCCGCCGCGCTCGCAGCGCCACCTGGTGGGCAGTGCCTCGTATTGTTCAGAATTGAAGAGTTGCTCGCTCCAGCTGAGCCAAAGCGTAGATTGGCGCCGATCATGGCGACTGCCGAACCTGCTATAAAAAATGACTAGTTAAATAGAAGGAACTTTAACACGTATAAAGTTAAGCTTGAAGTTTAGTTAAAGTAATTTTGTGTAGGTGTCTTCTTCACTTTCTCACATATCTACCATTATGGAAGCGTACATGAGGCAAATAAGGCAATGATAACATTTTAAATGTAGAACTTTTTGTGCCACCTCTGCATGAGCTCGATTTCGAGGAGCATCTGTGAGATTATACTGCCCGGATTTTACATGATTTGTGGTTACTACTGTTCGTGGCAATAAATAGTGATATTTCCGCAATAGTTTGCAGATTTGCCAATAAAACATAAATCTCAAAAATATAATATTTTTCCTGGCCCAAAAGACATAAACGGTACATTCACGGCCCACCAGATGTCTATCGCAGTAGTAACCATTTATCACCATGATTTAGAATTCCATTTCGAATGAAAAATGACTATCTTCCATTCACAAGTTATAAACAGCCGAGAATCAGCATGAAAGTTGTCGTAGCGGACCGTAAATTACCTGCCGACATTTTGGTTTGTAGACGTCCGCTCTCAGTGGGCGCTCGGCATCGAATGCAATGAATCACGCTGACAGCCAATCAGATCGCCTCCCTTCCCCCCACCGGCCCATTGCATTTTCGCACGAATCACATTGTTTTTCACTGACATTACAATACAGTATGTATTTTATTGAGTTTTTTTTTGATGTGCCACGATATTTTTCACTTCACACTTTTGTTTCGTTTTGGTTTCATATTACCTATGTCCGTAGATTGTTTTAGACTGGTGGCGTTCCATCGACATTAAAACTGTAAAAAGAGATTTACGTATAACAAACGTGTATGATTATTATTGATATACTTAAAGAACTTTTGTATATACCTAGTCAGGTCATAAATTCTGTCACATGTTTTATATAAAATAATTGAAACAAGTTTATTCATTATGTAACCATTTATATACCAAAATGAACTTAACAAAACATAGATTCTTATGACACTAAAGTTTATTCAAAATGACCTCCGTGATTTTGAATACAGGCCTTCAATCTGCGCGGCCAGTCGTCTATCGCAGCACGAACGAGGTCCATGTCAATATCGGCGGCTGCCTTAATCAAGGATGTCTTGAGTGACTCCAAATTGGGATGAGGCTTTGAGCACGCCTTTTCCTCCAAGTGTTGCCATATCTTGTAATCTAGCGGATTCAAATCTGGACTGGAGGAGGGCCAGTCTTCGTGCCGGATGAAGTCGATTTCACGCGCCGCCAGCCAGTCTTGTGTGCTCTTCGCTCTATGAGCTGGCGCCGAATCTTGTTGGAATACCCAGTGCCTGTTATTAAACATGGTATGAGAAACAGGTTCCACAAGGTTCGTCAGGACTGTATTTTGATACACAACTGTATTCGTTTTTACACCTTTCTCACAAAAATGTACCTCTGTTAAGCCCCAATAAGACACTCCCAACCATACCATGAGCGAGGATGGAAAATGACCTCGTTGGACACGCGGAATACGGTTGCTCGCTTCTTCACTACTGTGTGCGTACACCTTATCATTTTGTTTGTTGTAGCTCTCTTCTACGGTAAAAATTTTTTCATCCGAAAAAAGAATTTCCCTATATTTTTTTCCCGCGTACCGCTTCAACAAAGCGCGGCATCTCTTCAGTCTCAGGTCCATTAGACGAGCATTCAAATGATGTCCTGTTTTTCTTCGATATGCCCGAAGCCCTAAGTCTTCATTTAACACCCTTTTCACCGTGGTTCTGCTTAATCCCATCTGAAGGGCCAACAGTTTCTGCTTACGTTTGGGATTTCTTTGAATTCGCGCCTTCACAGCTTTTATCACTGCTGGAGTCCTAACAGACCGAGGGCGACCACTTCTTGACCTGTCATCTACACTAGAGTCTTCATTGTATCGTTTGATGGTACGATAAACGAATCTCTTGGTTATATTCAAATTTTTCAGTATGTCAAAAATTTGAATTGGCGCGTAACCGCAACGATGCAACGCAATAACTGCAACACGGTCTTCTTTAAGCGTCCACTCCATATTTAAAAATGAGTAAAATTCTAAAAAGTATACATTTTTATTTTCATGAACAATTCGAAATTCGAATTCAATAAACTTTTTTGTGGCCAGCATTCTAAAAGAAAAGTTTTTACTGTGTGACAATACTTATGACCTGACTAAGTAGTAAGCTATCAAAATTAGAATGTAATGCATGTACTTAATAATTTATAATAAACGTATTATAATATTTTGCAGTCCTGAATAAGGATTACATATTGTAAATCTGTGTGACACGATCGCTTCGGTGTTATACGTGTAAGGTGGTATTAGTAATTTGTTTTCTGAAAAACGCTTTTTGGCATCGAAATTGACACACACAATCAACACCATTCACAAAGCCCATCGGTCATACGAGATTGACAGTATGTTCACACTTTTTCCCTAGTGTTCCATTTGCACGGAAAATCCAGTTTTCTTTTGCCGACAGGGTGTTGGCTATTAATGGATTAATGCAGTATGTTGATCGGTGATGTGAAAGCAGTACGTTATCTTTATACAAATATCAAACTGTTTGTAGTCTTTATTATTTTACGTCGTTATTTCCTTAGGATTCGATTTCTTATGACACTAAGTATACTTACTAAGCGCTTTCTACGTGCACATTATCAATTAAACTCATTTGAATTTGTACAGTACTGCAATGGGAATGCGATTATGAGAAGTAATCATTTAATTTTAATAATCTGTTTTTCATAATAAACTGGCCCTACATAATTATCACAATGCTAGCTAATATGCGTTACTGGAAGTCCTTAATGCCAAACAAAATAGAGACGTCAGTATTCATAATATGTATGCGTTCCTTTGGGATGAAGTGTGACAAGGGTAGGCAATTCCGAGGCATAGCACATAATATCGTGACTTCGTGAGTGACGCGCTCTGCTCCTTTGTGCTCTCAAACCACGAGCGCTTGAGGTGACTTTTTATATTAGAATGTCGTTGAAACGAGCATCACCATATTAAACTATAAACATACAAGTACTATAATATGGAAATGTCAGGGTTGAGGATGCACGATGGCCACTGTGACGACGATTATTCTGAACAGAACGTGACGGTGTCTTGTGAGAGTGTGCACATAATTCATGAATAGCATAACCTACGCTTTAGCAAATCCTCCAATTCTTACCACAAAAAGTAATAGAAACTCGCGCTTTCCATTATGTCAATATGTTCGCTTCAAAAGAAAGTGACAAAGCCGGAGCGTTAAATGTAACATAATACACAGTCCGTTGGTATGTTGATCAATAAAACATGCCTTAGCCTTGAACTTTCTCGAACAAAAGAAATAGGCAAATCTTTCTATCTCCATAATATAGTGAGGAGACAGACTGTCACAAAGATAGATGCCCATTCTGCTTACAAAGCTGCGGGCCTACAAAAGGGACAACACATTTCCATCTCATTTAGGTTTCTTATTTTACTGGCTTCTTATTTTTATTAGTAGAAACTATATAAAATAGTAAAATGGTAGAGTAAAACGGTCAATAAAAGTATTGCGGAAATCGCTCTAAAGGATTACATTGTCATCCACTTAGGTACACGTTGGGGCATCTTGTATTAGGTAGTTTCTAAATTTTGACGAAAATCTATCACGTATAAAAATTATAATTATATACAAATGTTAATCTCCGGAAGTGTTCGGATAAATTAAAACCAACCCTGTGAAGGTACACGGTAAGGTTGAAGGTTGTACACATTTCTTATGTGCGGCGAGTGTGGTGAGATGCAAGGATTGGTTGTAGCCGACGTCAAGGTTTAATCTATTAGAGGTGAAGGTACAGGCACGAATGCGAATCTTGAACAAACCGCAGCTAAAAGCTGAGGATGCCTCAAAGGTTCCATTTACAGAGGTATCTGTGCGAGTGGCCTAATGCAGCCGGTGAATATAAGCATATAAATAGGTAAGTAAAAAGATGAATCAATATATAATAAGCCTAGGAAACTTCATATTTTGTTCGTATACATTTGAAGATTTTTTATTTCATAAAATACTGTTTGTTCTAAGGAGATAGACATTTAAAGATATTGACAATTAAAACAAATACAAAAACAAAAAACTTAGAAAACACCTTTAAAAATCCTTATAAAATAGTCCCAAAATAGGGAAATTTCAAACGGCAGAGCACAGAATATATTGGAAGTTATTCCGGGCTTGCAGCGACGGATTGCGCGATCTGTCTTTTTTTTACCGTAGTTTCGTTCGACATTTTTTTACGTAGCGTATAATTTGACACAATTATATTTTTTACCAAACCGAGTCACGACTTTATTCGGATTGTTGTTCTGATTTGGTCATTCAAACGCTACAGAAATCAATAAAATAATCATTTTGAAATAAATGTTAAAATAATTATTTTTTCACTCTAAAGCCTTTGCCAAAACCATTTCAACGATATCTAGTTACAGTTTCAATAAGAATTTTCCGCAATTTGATCCGCACTTTTGACAAAATAAAATCCTCTTGACGGCGTTTCCGTATTATGCGAAGTGTTTTCCTGTTTGCGGAGGCATATCGACCGCTTTTATTCTACCTTATCATGACATGAATCCATTAGAGCAAACTGTCCTTGAAAAAGAAAACCTTTCTCGTTGTAGCCTCTTGAAATGCCCGGATATCAATTATTTGGGTCAAGGAGTCCGGTGTTCAGGACTATAAAGATTCTAATCAAAGCTAAAGTAGGTACCTACTAGTTCCAATCTTGCAGTGAAGTGAAACTGCCAGCCGGTGAGTATAGCTCGTTCTTCCGCGATTTCAAAATTCTTCTGAAGTCGAAGTACGGAATCTAGTGACTTCGAAATAGTATAGGATGAACATTACGTTTTGCGATAATAATAAAATGTATCTCGCGTAGATGACACAGATCTCAAATGTTCTAAAATACATAATGTTTTAATATAGAAAGTTTCTCAATATACTTATGAAAAAGTGCCGTAGGTATTGTTTTGCCTACAGAGTGTAGCTGTTATTTATAGGGTCTGATAATGCTTGTAATTTCTGATTCCATAGATACAGGGAATCCTAGTTACTGGTCAGAATTACCGTTAGGGATATGTGAACGTGACTCGTTATTTATTGCATGCACTAGGTTCACAAATTGCTGAATATGTCAAGCGTTTTTATTAGTTACGTTTCAGTGAACCCCTTTCATACACTTTTCACGAATTATTTGAGTGTTTGAAAGAGTTGTGAAGTTTAAATTCCCGTTGAGGTGTAGGGGCACTCAGTCGACCTAGTGACCCCGCCATGAATGGAAGCGAGCCGTGCGCCGTTGAACTTCCGCAGGTGTAGTATTTACTGGATTCCAAATACATTTATAATAAATCTAGCATAAGTCCTGGCCTTAGCAATACAGATTGCAGATGTAGCCTGAGCTGAGCCAAATGCTGCATGTATTGAATTGGCAGTATGTATATTCTCCACGATGCGGTATCAATGGCGCTAATTTCATATCAATCCTCCCTGACGCATGGTTTAATCCAGGAGATGAAATTTGAATTTTGAAGGGCGTACCTACGGGTTATTAATAACCTATATATATTAAACCCCAAACAATTGATTATAAACTCACCAACGACAGCTTTTGATATTGGTGGAATAACTAAATAAGTAAAAAAAATCTTTTTTTTTATAGGTTTTTTTTTTACTGTAGGAGCTAAATGTAGGTAACGTGAAATTGTGTCAACTGTTTGTACGCCACAAAGTACGTTTGGATGACTTTACAAACACCGGTTTATTTATTTTATAGCGGTTATTGTTACAAACTAAAGTTCCTATACAAACGACCACTACCTTGTCTCCGCTAGGGATCCCCGCCGCCTACCGCATTAATACAGACTATAATCCCAGACAAGATGCAGGAACAATTAAATATTCTGTGTCTTGGTTTCTGGTATTGTCAGAGAGAACGCTACAAAGGGAATGTGTATATGACATTTCTGTGTAAGGTATATCATTACATAGCCGAGCTCTATACTATTCTGGGAAGCACTCTGTTTCAAGGGATCGGTAATAATACTAATAAGGGATTGTGCGATCCGATCATAGTCAACACATATCTCTCTACTACTCTATTACTCTATAACGCGATCGGTTTTCGCTCAGAACAAATATTTTTCTTATTGGATTACGTTAATCGTGGACACTGAAATTAAATTAGGTATATACGGAAGCGGTAAACCAGAACTAGAAATTTTTACCTACTGCGCCAATTTCTGCCACGACTAATATTATTGCAGATAATTCTCTACTATACGTTCAGAAGAATGAAGCAATGAAAAACATCAATGTCCTTCGGCAGTCAGTCAAAATACGGCATAATTTCACAAACGGCAAGAAATTTTGGTTTCCAGCCCCTAAAATTGAAAAAGACAATGTAAACCGTAATTTGCATTATTATCTTAAGTACACACTTAAGTCTTTAAGAAACGAGAGAAACGAGAGATAGCGCGGAAACTCAAACCCTTTGTAAAGTATATGCAATTTAACGCGATGAATAAGAGAAAGAACGATATTCAAATCGCGGGACCTTCCTACAAATCTCGCCATAAAAGAGCTATATACTAGCGATTTGTGAAGGACAAAAAGCAGGAAAGCTTTTAAACTTGGTAACACTGTGAGATTTAATTACTGGAGTTTAACCACACCCACCGTAGTAGGTCCGTTTTGTTTTTAAGTACATTGAATTTAGAATGATACGAACACAACGGAACCACAGTAAATATTGTAGGTGTAGAAGCATAGAATAACTTCAAGTGATGCGAAGTTTTGACTTGCCTGGAAATAAAATCTCAAAACTCACTCTTTTTTTTCAAAACTTGTTGCTTCGTAAAAATACGACTATGCTTTCTTTGACTTCATGGATTGTGGTTCCTCACCTTTTACAAGAGTGGGTACTCAACTGGCAACAAAAAGTTACGTAAGGTGAATAGTTAAGTACCTACCTATACCTAGTATTGGAGTGTTAGGTGCTAGTTGGGATTTTCCTCATTCTGAATCCGAGCTGCTTAATATAGACTGTAGGGTTTGTAACCGTATTGTGCAGACAATAGCACAAGATATCTCAATTATTTTTGCCTTTTATTATAACAGCTTTTTGCCTTTATTATCATATCCTGGAATAAAAGATAACCGCACAGTCAAGTAGGCATCTGCCTCAAAACGCACCATAAAAAGTTACGTTGCGATTTACGGCAAGGCCGGCAAGCCAACCTGTTTGCCGCCTTATTGCACAGTAAACTTGTGATTATTGCGTTGCGTTCTCCCATTCGTGAATTTATGAATACGGCATGTCGACTTTACTCATGAAATAACTCTCGATTTAACACCGACTCCCAAACTCCCACTTGTGAGTAGAAGGCAGATGGAAAGTCTTTGACGACAAGCTTTGGATGTGGGACGAAATAATAAAATGTAACTACAGCATTCTTCTCGAATAATAGCCTAAAGCCTCAGGTGCACATTTCGGTACGAGATGTAACAGCTCAAGTTACGGGACTTTAGTTTTATCTTGTCATCTAAGCAGCGGTATAGATAGGTTATAGGATACTTCGTATATATACCTACGTTGGGACACGTGAATTTACTATTATGGTTTATCGCTTCGATCTATAAAGGTTTATTGCATTCTGGCTACTCCCGCGCCATAACCATTTGAAGGGTTAACTGATGTAGTAGGTATAATTTTAAAGCCACGAACATTCATTGTAAACTTTTGTCGAGCAATAATTGATAAACGATGTTGGTTGTGCTGAAACAAAAACCTTACGTGGTTTTGCGTTATTTTACATAGCTGAACAAAAGAGTTTGAAATTAAAATACTACCACCGGATAATATAAAACGTTGCCATAATGTCTATAGATTCCTGCCCTTTTCAAGCTTAGTTTACAATTGTAAAATATCATAATAATTATGGTTATCAATAAATCATTGTTTTATTGTATTGTATGTAACTGCGCAAATTAAACCAAATATAAGCTTCCCACATACTGCATCCGTCATGTACCAATACTACCAATGCGTAAATTTATGATTATAGCATATTGGCTATAACTCCCGTAGGATAACCGTTTGGAAGGCAGTTGAAGCGCGTATGTTTAGGTACGTAATTTATGTCGGTACGAATGCTGCAGACGTTTCTGGACCCTTGAAGGTTTGTATTGTTATCGCTAACGATTGGAAGTTACTGTTTGTAATCTACTATTGTATGAGATACTGAAGAAAAGACACAATAGCAATTCGCTGAATACAAGAAAAGTAAGTTTTATTCGAAGATATTACTTTCTAGACATGTTTTTATAAAAACACGAACAAGTGCGAGTCAGACCCACGCACGACGTGATCTATTACGAAACCCTTCGTGCGATACTGATGTAACTACGTATCTATAAAATCTATGAAATGGTATGTATAAAAACGTCAATAAATCACGTTTATTGTATAGGAGCCTACTGAATTATTAATTTTATTCTGTTTTTAAGTATTTGCTGTTATAGCGGCAACAGAAACACATCATCTGTGAAAATTTGAACTATCTAACTATCACGGTTCATCAGACAGACAGACAGACGGACAGCGAAGCCTTAGTAATAGGTTTCCATTTTACCCTTTGGGTACGGAACCCCAAAGAAAAGTATTACGTAGGGTAAGCTGATCATGCAAAATTATCCGAACGTCGAGAATGTTAGTTGCTTTATGTATAGTAGTCGTCACTATGTGTATGTATAGTCACACATATGGAACAACCGTTAGATATGCTGATAACTCTTTATTTACACCTAAATGTTCTGGGGGGTTACCATGACGTCTTATTGCGATACAATTGAGGACCTAAACAGAATCGTTTCCGTTTAAATAATAGTAATACATGGCTTTCGATATCATTTAGGTAGACGTCAATCCCTTTAGATTTAAAATCAACCTAAATTGAACGTCAAGATGTCACAACAAGACGTCATGGTACGAATAAGTAGTAAAACAATTCCGTTTAGGTCCTCAATTGGATCGCAATAAGACGTCATGGTAAGCCCCCAGATTACAGAACTGAGAACCTAATAATAGGTGCAATGGCGGTCGTACTGCGACATGCCCGTTCCTTGTGGCGCTTCATACATTTCATAAGAATACATAGAATCTACTTAGTCAGGTCATAAGTATTGTCACACAGTAAAAACTTTTCTTTTAGAATGCTGGCCACAAAAAAGTTTATTGAATTCGAATTTCGAATTGTTCATGAAAATAAAAATGTATACTTTTTAGAATTTTACTCATTTTTAAATATGGAGTGGACGCTTAAAGAAGACCGTGCTGCAGTTATTGCGTTGCATCGTTGCGGTTACGCGCCAATTCAAATTTTTGACATACTGAAAAATTTGAATATAACCAAGAGATTCGTTTATCGTACCATCAAACGATACAATGAAGACTCTAGTGTAGATGACAGGTCAAGAAGTGGTCGCCCTCGGTCTGTTAGGACTCCAGCAGTGATAAAAGCTGTGAAGGCGCGAATTCAAAGAAATCCCAAACGTAAGCAGAAACTGTTGGCCCTTCAGATGGGATTAAGCAGAACCACGGTGAAAAGGGTGTTAAATGAAGACTTAGGGCTTCGGGCATATCGAAGAAAAACAGGACATCATTTGAATGCTCGTCTAATGGACCTGAGACTGAAGAGATGCCGCGCTTTGTTGAAGCGGTACGCGGGAAAAAAATATCGGGAAATTCTTTTTTCGGATGAAAAAATTTTTACCGTAGAAGAGAGCTACAACAAACAAAATGATAAGGTGTACGCACACAGTAGTGAAGAAGCGAGCAACCGTATTCCGCGTGTCCAACGAGGTCATTTTCCATCCTCGCTCATGGTATGGTTGGGAGTGTCTTATTGGGGCTTAACAGAGGTACATTTTTGTGAGAAAGGTGTAAAAACGAATGCAGTTGTGTATCAAAATACAGTCCTGACGAACCTTGTGGAACCTGTTTCTCATACCATGTTTAATAACAGGCACTGGGTATTCCAACAAGATTCGGCGCCAGCTCATAGAGCGAAGAGCACACAAGACTGGCTGGCGGCGCGTGAAATCGACTTCATCCGGCACGAAGACTGGCCCTCCTCCAGTCCAGATTTGAATCCGCTAGATTACAAGATATGGCAACACTTGGAGGAAAAGGCGTGCTCAAAGCCTCATCCCAATTTGGAGTCACTCAAGACATCCTTGATTAAGGCAGCCGCCGATATTGACATGGACCTCGTTCGTGCTGCGATAGACGACTGGCCGCGCAGATTGAAGGCCTGTATTCAAAATCACGGAGGTCATTTTGAATAAACTTTAGTGTCATAAGAATCTATGTTTTGTTAAGTTCATTTTGGTATATAAATGGTTACATAATGAATAAACTGGTTTCAATTATTTTATATAAAACATGTGACAGAATTTATGACCTGACTAGGTATATCATAGATACTCGTAAGTAGGATCTTACCTTCAAACTCCGGTCGTACTCTTTTAGTGGATTGAAGCTTTATGCAAAAATACGTAAAACCTACCTACCAAAAGACATGAATGAACTCAATTCTTAGATATACGCTCAAAGAATCTATATACCTACCTAAACGATGAATTCTATCCAGGTTCACGATAACCACTGTACTAGATGTCTGTCGGTAAGTAGCTTTTGATCTCATATGATATCGCCGCACGTAGGTGCCCTATTTACTCCGTCTTTCGCACATACCTACTCGTATTTATAACTCGCGCAGTACCTAAGCTCGCTCATATTGATTGATACGCTCGATTTAACTGCTGAGAGTTTCTAATTTCTTGATAAATCGTGTAGTGACATTTGAGAGTGAGCGGTTTACTAATATATGAATGCGAAAGTATGACGTGTGAAATGCATAAAAGGCCCTGGAAAATAACACGTAAATGATTCCAGTGTACGTAAAAACGCACAAGGTTTGAATCAAATTATTGAAAATCAATTGATTGAAAAATTTAAAAAATAAAGATCTATTTCATGTAATTATAGGTAAATTACAAGATCTAAGCACACAATTAATTTACAGTTCTATAGTTCAATACCTGCATCACTTTTCAGTAGGTAACCAATCTTCTAAATTTATAGAAAAACTTTTGTTCACATAACGTTACCTATATTAAACATTAAAATTAATTAATATATGTGTGTGTAGCACCCAGCAACACATCATTTCGCTTAGCATCTGGCTAGTAAATAAATCTTTTATGACGGGCTGAGTGTCAAATTTATTCTGAGCAGAGCCAACCAAATTGCTTACGAAATGTCTTGTGCGAACCTTATATACTGTGTCTAGCTGTACATTCTAAGGCTGTGCTGTGACACAGACGCCGCAAATGGCCCGGAATATCTGTTCGTGTAATAAATCAGGCGGTATGAGATGAAGATATTTTACAAGGTGTTTACATCGCCTTCGAATGGGGTTGAATAACAGCACCGATAAATAATGGAGAAGTGTTGAACATTATGTATATTCGTTGTACTTATGTTAAAACCACCATAATTGTATTTTTGACATGCCATGAGTTATGCTTATGACATAGTACAAGCTCAATTTAACAATTTCGTAATTACTATATTTATTATTTATATTGTACAATGTTGGGGCGCCTCGCTATACTCTTTGTTATCACAAGATATTTCCAAGATAATAAAAAGCTTTCAAGTAGACATTAACATTTAAGTGAGTCTGTACTTTGCGGGAGCCATCCAGATTCCGTATACTTATCTCCCGGCAGATTTTGATACCGGCTCATAAAGTCATTAAGATTTCACAGTCTGTATCAAGTTTTAGGTAGTTAAGCCTCCACGTTCTCTTATTTATAGCCTGGTATGGAATATTGCTCTGTAAATATTATAAACTTTATCTTCAGTAGGATCTTAAAATTTCTGAGGCTATGAAGTTGGGAGCTAAATTGAAATTTAACAACAGTTATGAACTCTATTACGGAAGAAGATAAGCCATAAAATTGTACGCAGCATCCGACATTTCGTATATTGGAATGCCACAGCTTCTTTTGCCTACTTAACGGCAGTTATAAACCGCAGTCGTTCTAATAAATCTTACTCGTAACTACATATACTCGTAAATACAAGATTTGTATTGTTAAGTAAAATTTGATGTGAAAAATAACCGAAAAGTATCAAATTGCTGGAAGATATGGTGACTCTTCATCTTTGTCCAAAATACCACATTTTGGCCATGTGCTGCTTCGACCAAACGCCCAGACACCTAGTTATTTAATATTAAACTATGTATACTTAGACACCCGATCTCTACAGTTCTAACTTTTCAACGTCAAAGTGCTCAATAACGTAACTGCTACAAGTACTTTACTTGCTTTGTTTTATCTCCAAATAAGTAAGTAGGCACATCTGAAATATAACAAAGTCTCACAACAAAATAGGGTCTATACCAAAATGACCTCGCGATACAAAGCTTGTACCGAAATATCATTGGGTTTCGTCTATGTTACATCCACTCTGTTGGATTTCAGTTTCGATTGGATTGTGTCTACATTCGCGAAGTTATTTAACGATTACTGTTGCGACATTTAGACTTTCAGTTGATTTGGGATAAGAATTTTAAATAGGAATCCATAAGTAAGAGTAGGGACTGAAAAGAGGCTACTAATTAGGCAGTGCATTGACAATAACACTAAAAGAAAACAATCTAATCACGGAACCTAAATCTTGTGAGCCCTAGTGACCATACAGGATCGGTCATCACTAAACCATGCTAATATACGTACAAAGTAGAGCACTGAACCGCTTATTATACTAAAGCCGAGTTACCAAACGCTTCCTATCAGCGAATATGAAAACACAGAAGTTGGAAAATTCGATTAAGGCGCTTTCATTTTGATCCTAAACAAATATCCGAGGCAACCGAGCGAGCGAGATTGCACGAGCCTCGTACGAGCGGTCCTAAAGCCTTTCACTTACTCTAATCTAAAATACAAGCTATATGATTACCACACCACAGAATAAATTACTGCGCTAACATGATCATTGGTCATCTACATTCACAGAGGCAGAAAAGGAGGACAGTTTACTTCTCTTTTGCTTAGGTGTCAATAAAGAATTTGGAATAATATTGAATATTGGCTTTGAACATATGGTTTGAGTGAGACCAAATTGATAGGAAATTGAAAGTTAACTAGAAAAATTTCATCAGCTGATTTTATTCGTACTTCTAGAACGCTGGCTTTATGTCCGAGAGATAATGGCCCAGGATTCCTCACGCTACATGGCAGAGTGCAGTGTAGTGATATGTCTCATATCCTTGAATTTTAAGGGTATTAGCCGGTTTTTTCACGATGGTTCCTTCAATCATGTTACTATACAACTACTAATATAATATAATGTGAGTTATTGGAATAGGAACAAGGTTGAACCAACCTCCAACTGAACCAACTGTTTTGAATTGAACCAACCTTTAAATAGTAACGAGCGTATGTTTGCTCGGCCAGTGACGGCCACCACCGCTCTTAAAAATATTCTGCAGTAAAAGTAGATACAACTCTAACTAAAGATAAAATAAATTGAGTTGTAAAGTTCCTACAACATCGAGGACAAGAGATTTGTGATATTCGCGGATACAAGTGGCGACACAAATTTATTTACGCAACACCATCACATATCTGCGGGAATTTACGAGTACCCTCCGAAACCATAAAACCGAAGAGTCCATTCGTGCGTGAGAAATACTGAAAAAAACATGATGAGCTCACGCGAGATATTCGTTTGACATACGCCTCGTATGCGGCATGAAATTATAATAAGCCCCTTTTGAATTTCGTTGTGAATGAGGTTTGTGAGGTCTGTTTGTAAAAAGGCTACATGCATATATATTTTTTTGTTTTAATTTACAGAGGGGTTCTTGATTATCTCCTACCGATGGCGTAATGCCATCTCTTTGACATGAGTTGAGCTAAATGAACACGTCCGCATGTTGCACAGGTCTCTCAGAAAATAAACATTCAAACTCTGGATTATCTTTATGCTTTCCGTCTCAGTCTATATAAAAAACCTTCGATACTACTGATTCATTTTCATTTTGAATCGTACAAGTCTATTTATTACATACGTTGTTGGACAAAAATATATTACATTATTATTACATTATTATATAATATATAGACATATTATTATATACGTTGTTGGACAAAAATATATTACTGGAATGATTACTGGTACATAAGCCTTTTACCAGTAGTTAGCGCTTCTTATTTCTTATTTATTGTTTAGATAATATGACTATATGATTATTATGATGATTAAAATGACTGCTACGTCGCAGCAAGCTCAGATGGAAGTAAAAAGACAAGTAAGACTACTATTTGAAGGATTGGCCGCAGAAATGTTTCAACCAAGAGGAGTGGACGAAGCTTTGGTCCAGCAGCTGGGTGGCCATGGTTATTATTAATAATAATAATAGTGTTCTACGCATCGTTAATCCATACTTAATTAAAATAAATTAATTATGTTATTCATCTACTACCAAGTCAACAATACATCGTATGCATTCCAATTAGAGACGATGATCTTGACCGCATTTTCAGTAAGCGTTGATTGTGCTTAGGCCATTCCAAATGTTATAGAACCCACTGTAATTACTTCACTTGTCAAAACATTTGATATCACGAATATTCACGACAAATAAGGCATAAGTATTCTCAATCGTACTAAAATCTGTACCTACTAGCCCCATTACCTACATTTTGAGAACAATATGCCAGAAATGGCATTTGTTTTGATAAGGATACAGTATGTAGACAATTATTGTTATTATGCTAACAATTAACAACTTCCTCTACGATTATACGCCCATGTACTTAGTCAGGTCATAAGTATTGTCACACAGTAAAAACTTTTCTTTTAGAATGCTGGCCACAAAAAAGTTTATTGAATTCGAATTTCGAATTGTTCATGAAAATAAAAATGTATACTTTTTAGAATTTTACTCATTTTTAAATATGGAGTGGACGCTTAAAGAAGACCGTGTTGCAGTTATTGCGTTGCATCGTTGCGGTTACGCGCCAATTCAAATTTTTGACATACTGAAAAATTTGAATATAACCAAGAGATTCGTTTATCGTACCATCAAACGATACAATGAAGACTCTAGTGTAGATGACAGGTCAAGAAGTGGTCGCCCTCGGTCTGTTAGGACTCCAGCAGTGATAAAAGCTGTGAAGGCGCGAATTCAAAGAAATCCCAAACGTAAGCAGAAACTGTTGGCCCTTCAGATGGGATTAAGCAGAACCACGGTGAAAAGGGTGTTAAATGAAGACTTAGGGCTTCGGGCATATCGAAGAAAAACAGGACATCATTTGAATGCTCGTCTAATGGACCTGAGACTGAAGAGATGCCGCGCTTTGTTGAAGCGGTACGCGGGAAAAAAATATCGGGAAATTCTTTTTTCGGATGAAAAAATTTTTACCGTAGAAGAGAGCTACAACAAACAAAATGATAAGGTGTACGCACACAGTAGTGAAGAAGCGAGCAACCGTATTCCGCGTGTCCAACGAGGTCATTTTCCATCCTCGCTCATGGTATGGTTGGGAGTGTCTTATTGGGGCTTAACAGAGGTACATTTTTGTGAGAAAGGTGTAAAAACGAATGCAGTTGTGTATCAAAATACAGTCCTGACGAACCTTGTGGAACCTGTTTCTCATACCATGTTTAATAACAGGCACTGGGTATTCCAACAAGATTCGGCGCCAGCTCATAGAGCGAAGAGCACACAAGACTGGCTGGCGGCGCGTGAAATCGACTTCATCCGGCACGAAGACTGGCCCTCCTCCAGTCCAGATTTGAATCCGCTAGATTACAAGATATGGCAACACTTGGAGGAAAAGGCGTGCTCAAAGCCTCATCCCAATTTGGAGTCACTCAAGACATCCTTGATTAAGGCAGCCGCCGATATTGACATGGACCTCGTTCGTGCTGCGATAGACGACTGGCCGCGCAGATTGAAGGCCTGTATTCAAAATCACGGAGGTCATTTTGAATAAACTTTAGTGTCATAAGAATCTATGTTTTGTTAAGTTCATTTTGGTATATAAATGGTTACATAATGAATAAACTTGTTTCAATTATTTTATATAAAACATGTGACAGAATTTATGACCTGACTAGGTAGAAGCAAGAACATAATAGTTTAGCTGGTTTGTGACAGTTTGAGACAAATTGTTCTTGGAAGATGTTCGTAGTGCTAGTGATTCTGCATTTGTATTACACAGTTGTAAAACCATATGTAATCCGATTGTCATTGGTTTTCGCAGTTAAATCTCAACATTAAACATTTGGCCAATACGCCAACTGATTTCTATGCAAATATAGATATACAGAACAGAATATTTCGCCTATTTACCTTCAGTTTATTTTCGTTGGCTGGTCGATAGTGAAATCTTTTTGTGTACAGTGTACAAAGAGAAGCTGACACAATGAATTGGATATACTTCATTCATTCATGTATATTTTATTCTTTGGACGCCTTACTAGTATTTTATTTACTGTCGTACGTTAGACGATATCGGACTGATAAAAACTAATTTTATACTGGTTTCATAGACTGTGTATATAAGAATAATGTGCTAATTGCACCACCCAACTTTTATCTCGGGCAAACGAGAAATGGAAAGGAGATGTTAAATATCTAAGGTTTGTGAATTTCAGGTCCCGCGAGGCTTAGATACCTTATTTTTACAACACGCAAACGAGAGGCAAAGAGTATTTTCTTCAAGTCTGGCATTGGAAACATCCTTTTTCAAACTCAAACCATAATAATCAATTAATTATAGTTTGTTTTCTTTTATGGTTTTATTAATTTGTTTATTAGATTGAAGTTTTTGACATTTAAAAGTGCGATTTTATTGCCTATTTACAATAAATGATTTGCCTTTGACTTTGACAATGATTTTGGATTTAGTGGTATTATTATGGTCCTCGCATTCATATCTGTTCTATAAATAAAAAAAACATCTTGTTGTAGGTCAAAATTTTTGTGATAATTGTGTTAGACCTCGTACTAGTAGCTAAAGTAATTTTAAGTTACCTTAGTATACAGTGATAACTTTAGTTGCAATCGTTAAAACCCACTCTCTGATCGTAACAGTCTTAAGTAACGGTTGTTTTTCTATGACACGCGTGTATATTGCTAGTAGAAAGATAATATTTAATCAAACATTAATATTCAAACACAAAATTTTTGGGTTATTAAGGTTGATACCGGTCACGGTATCGGTCCCAAAGGCCTGTCAACTTCAATATTATGTTCGGGACCTTATTATTATGAATATAGGACCTCAAATGGCATACGTGCCAAGTTCGCGACAGAGCTTCCATCCGAGTTTCAAAATCGATATGTTGTTGTGTTTGTTTCGTATTAGTCGTGATGGGATTTAGTTGCATGTACAGATTGTACAGCAGTCGCAGACAAAGACGCGTATAGTGAAATAAAAGCTTATCAGATGTTAAATATAGAATAGAATAGAAAACGCTTGCTTGCCTTTTTTTTTTGCTTTCGCGCGCTTTTTTAATGCTTTTTGCTTTTTACTTTACTAAAGTGCCAGGTCTAGTAGAGAATTAACATCTTGAAGACATCAAAAGTATCACGAAGAATTAAAAAAATAAAGATTTTTTTTATAATAATTTGTATACCTGACCCAAACCGTAAAAATAACATTGTAATAATGACTAAACTAATAATCAAAAATAAATGATAAGCCTTTATACTTCAAAGTAGCAGGAAATTTCAAAAACTGTTTTAGTGGGGGTATTCTAAAAAAGTAGGTCAGCAAAATAAATTGTTTGTTTTTGCGCATATTTGTAAAAATACTTTTGTAACAAAAATAGGTTAATAAGAATTAGCCATCGTTACTTCCAGAAGCAGACGCCAAGAAAACTCAAAGACTATAATATTATATAATCTATCTGTATTTTATGACCATCCTTCGACCGTCTTCCAGATAAACAAAAAGCCACCCAAAGGCATTAAAAGATCACGGATAGGTCATTCAATCACATAATTGTGTCGTAAAGTTTCTTTCGCGACCGAAAGCAACGTAACGCAATTTTCGATTCATTAGCCCTTCATTCCTCAATGGCATTCTACCATCGATAGCACAGTTTAATAGAGGGTAAGAGAAGTAATAAAAAAGTCTTAGTTGCTTTGAACCTCTCGTTAGCTTAGTAAGGGGGAGGGATCAAACCCTAAACATCAAACATAACAAACGCTGACACCAGAGAACGTCACACCCTTATTTGAGGTCATCACCATCTAGTAAATTTTCCGAAATTAGTCTAATAATGAGACCTAAATCATCTCTTGTAGAAAATGTTTAATATTGCGACTGACTTGGAATAAAACCTTAGCGCATTGTGCAGCGCAATGAACCCACTCAAGGACCTAGGGTAAAAGTGGAGTCATTTTTTTGTACCGGTGGCGTTAGATTAAATTACTACTCCACTCTAATGGATTGTGTCCTCGGCGCTTTCTACTTTCGGCGACGAAAAAGTTCAGCAACATTTTGTTTTACAAGTTTGTAGGTAAGAATTGGAGAGGTAATTTTAGTTTGTTATTGAGTTATTAGAGTTCGAAAAGTTTTGCCAAGTCTAGTTTATTAAAATTTGTAGGTCCAAATTCACGTTGAAAGGCTTTTAGAGTATTAGTAAGATATTCCTCTGACATCCCTTTAGTTATTTAATCAAGTCTCCGGGTTTTATTAAATCTGTTTGGGAAGGTTACTTGAGCGTAGAGGCGATGTAAAGTACTTATTCAGAGCCTATTTTGGGAGGGTCTCGCTTGGCTTGCAGTCTCTTGATTATTTTATTGGGTTCTTAAACGCGGCATGGGCTGTCTACTTGGCCGATAAGAATTTTGATTTTAGTTTTCAATCGTAAAATCTTACTAACACTAGTGTTACTGTCCATTTTGTTCAACTTCCAGTACTGATTTTTTTTTTAGTTTTCTTGCGCACATACTATTACTACTATTGTTCCATAAAAAACTTGTTCTACGTAAATCGAAAAGTTAGAAGCCAGGTAACCACAACCTCCAGGCGTTTGACCTACTTCTTGAAACTGACAAAACATAGCGAACCACTTACGATTCCCACTCCGCCGCAATCCAGAAATATGATAAATGAAGTAAGATAATTTAGATTTCTATTCCATTTTGTGGTAGTTGAGACAGTTTTTGCGCATCGGATGTTGTTGTAATCCTCTCAAGGAGACTCAATTTAATAATTCGGTACCAAACGAAAAACGCATTAAAAATATCAAATGAAATGAAATGTGTATGTATGTTTGCGCGTGTGGATTTCTAAAAACGTCCGGGATCCTTGGGCTGTTTCATGCTGTTTTATGCAATCACCACAACGTCATAAGCAATACAGCACATCTCAAAGCGGAATGGTGGAAACGTCGAAACGAAAGAAGACGAATAATATTAGTTATGTAAGTAGGTAGTTCTAAGTAGAAGTCCAATCGCGTTTCAGCGCACAAACTTGCAAAGTCACTTCTCGATGATGTAGGGCGTAGGGTGTGTGACATATAAATATATGCAGCATCCGTATCCGTATCCGTATCGTATCCGTGCAGGCAACTCTTGATTGATATGTTGATTTGAGTTTGCAAGTAGCGCGTCATTCAGCTGTGTATTAATCAATGTAATAGATAGCATAATTAAAGTTATTTGTTCAAAACATATATCTTTTTCTGCAAGATTCCATGTTGTAAATGTTCCTTTGAATTATAGTTACCATAGCGATAGTTGTATTGTTGATTAACTGAACGAGCCAAATTTATACAAAGACAAAAACAAATTACTGCAACATGGAATGTACGGAACTACGGACCATCCGCCACTACGCACCACATGGCCACCAGTGAGTGAACTAGATTTACGTTTCCCTTTAACCTCACAAACCGATATATGTTTCAGCGTATAGTAGCTTTCGTTAGCAGTTGCCAAGAGCTTAAGAGCTTAAAACTAACAAAAAATAATAAAACATATTACTAAACGCAAAAAGTGTTAGAGACTGTGACATCGATGAATCAATGACATAAATGTCGAGCTGGCTCGGCTCTACAAAATCGGAAACGAACTAATGAAAGATTGATGAACCGTTCATTGTGAAAGTATACCTACATAAAAAGGAGGGGGAATGGGGAAGTAGCGGATCAAAATGAAAGATTTTCTCGTTGGTACTTAAAAGAGAGGAGAGTGAGGGGAGACAGGGGAGAGTGGGGGGAGAAAGAGAGGGGAAAGTGGGGAGAAATAGGGGAGAGTGGGGAGAAAAAGAGGCGAGAGTGGAGGGAGAAAGAGTAGAGAGTGGGGAGAAAGAGAGGGGAGAGTGGGGTGAAAAAGTGGGGAGAGTGGGGGGAAAGAGAGGAGAGTGAGGGGAGACAGGGGAGAGTGGGGGGAGAAAGAGGAGAGAGTGGGGAGAAAGAGAGGGGAGAGCGGGGACAAATAGGGGAGAGTGGGGAGAAAAAGAGGGGAGAGTGGAGGGAGAAAGAGGAGAGAGTGGGGAGAAAGAGAGGGGAGAGCGGGGAGGAATAGCGGAGAGTGGGGAAAAAAGAGGGGAGAGTGGGGGGAAAGAGAGGAGAGTGAGGGGAGACAGGGGAGAGTGGGGGGAGAAAGAAACGGGAGAGTGGGGAGAAATAGGGGAGAGTGGGGAGAAAGAGGAGAGAGTGGGGGTAGAATGAGGGGAGAGTGGGGGGAAAGAGAGGGGAGAGCGGGGGGAGAAAAGGGGAGAGTGGGTAAGAGAAAGAGGGGAGAGTGGGAGGAGAAAGAGGGTAGAGTGGGGGGAGAAAGAGGGGAGAGTGGGTAGAGAAAGAGGGGAGAGTGGGGGGAGAAAGAGGGTAGAGTAGGGGGAGAAAGAGGGTAGAGTGGGGTGAAAGAGAGGGGAGAGCGGGGAGAAATAGGGGAGAGTGGGGAGAAAAAGGGGGGAGAGTGGAGGGAGAAAGAGGAGAGTGTGGGGGTAGAATGAGGGGAGAGTGGGGGAAATAGAGGAGAGTGGGGGCAGAAAGAGGGGAGAAAGAGGGGAGAGTGGGGGGAGAAAGAGGGTAGAGTGGAGGGAGAAAGAGGAGAGAGTGGGGGTAGAATGAGGGGAGAGTGGGGGGAAATAGGGGAGAGTGGGGGGAGAAAGAGAGATTGAGTGCAAAATATATAAAAATAGAGGGAGAGGGAGTGAGCGAAGGAGGGAAAGGGAGAGATATAGACTGAGAGGGTGATGGAAATAAATGTAATGGATGAGATGGACAGGGATAGAGAAGGCGAGAGATTGAGAGTGGTGAGGGATATTAATGATAGAAAGATAGGGAAAGATTTTAGATATATTAAGAGAGGGAAAGAGATAGAGGTAGAGGAAGACAGATAGAAATAGCGAAAGAAGGAGAAAGATAGAACGAGAGCCAGAGAGGGAGAAAGATAGAGGAAAAGGGAGAGAGAAAGAGACAGATATATTCTTACCTAGCTGTTACCCGCAACATCAATAGATTTTTTAAACAGTTTACAAAAATGCGAACGATGTTGCGGGTATCAGCTAGTCTATCTATATACTCGTATCTATGTTTGAAACACAACATCACAGTAACAAGTAGCTAACGAGCCCAAGCTCACAAAGTCGTCGAGCCCTACATCACTATGTCTAAAGTACAAACAAAACGAAGGCACGAGCCCTTGCCCTTATCTCAGAGTACACAGTTAATCGCGGCTCGGGCGAACACTAACTTATGGGTCGTTACACACCAGCGTTTGTCAAGCGTAGACTTGCACATCAGATATGATAACTACTCCAGTGTTTTTGGAAAGTCATCCATATATAGTGGATTTATTAGGCAATGGAGTTAATATGAAAATTGCGTAACTGTGAATATTATTGAGCCACTGTTTCCGAAAATGTATACTATTATGCTTATAAGTGGATTAAACTGCGGGGCACAGTTAGTAATTTTTAAGAAAATTTCAACATTTCTGCGATTCTGCCGTTACTATGTAAGAACCTTAAGGGCGACCACTTTAACTTAATCCATTCATTAAGCTTACGTCATTTGGGACTTACTTCTGCAGTTATATTGTGACGCCACAATCCTGGTTTCGTTTTAATTATTAAGCTTGTAGTAAATCAGGCGAGGATTTACTGAATTGTATTTATTGCATCAAGTTTTGTGGTTTGAACTTACCAGTGTTTAATATTCATGTTGAGTATTGAGGATTCTGGTTGTGGTTCGAATATTTAGTTCAGTAATGTTTGAACCGACGAATGTAGCTGGTTTGATTGGTTTTCATGAATTTAAGCTAATGGATGCTAACTAATTAAAACTTGGTGGAGACGGTTCTCCATAAGTACTGTGTTTTTATTTCGTGTAGATAAGGACTTCGGACGCTCCATGTCGTCGATCCATGCTGATCCATTTAATTTTTTTACAGTATTTTGTAAAACGTTAATGAGCATGTCACCAAAGCTTGTTATGAAACTCACTGAAAGAATGTGTAATTTGATTGAGACAACAAAATGTCCCAGTTCATTGGATTTTAAATGAGCATTCAATACAATTCCAATGTCTTAACATTTCGTAAAACGTAATCTTATTTTAAAGTTCTAAAATGAACATTTCATAAAATGTAATTCCACAGTGTAAAAAGTCAACGTCGTAGATGTCTGCAGGCTACGTCGTAGATGTCTACAGTCTACGCCGTAGCATATCTACAGTCTACGCCGTAGTTCTTACACTGTCTACGACCGTAGATTATTATGCTAAACAGATACGTTATCAAGACAATAATTTATGTTGATTTAATTTTAGATTCTGATACGTCTAGTGCGCTATTAAAAGATAAACGCAGTTACCATGGTAGCTAGTTCCTTTTAAGGTTTTTTAACATACGTATCTACGATCTAGCTTATCGAACTTCGAAAACATGTATGTATACGGGTATAAACGTATATGTAGGACCATGGTGCTAGTAGTTCCCAATTCACATGATCAAGAAATCTTAGAGGTCATGTCAGGGTGTCTCATATTTGTCGTTAAAATCAGTACCGGTATGTTAGTGATATTTTGCAAATTGTATATATCTATAGACATATTGTGTATTAAGAACGCGGTAATTAAATGTACCTCGTTAAGCCAAAGCGTATTTCAAAAATCATATTATGTAAAAATTACATCATGAAAATTTACATCAACATCGTTAGGTAATCCTTTTTACTATTCACACCCCTTGAGTGAAGTTTTAAACATCTGTTAGGGAAGGCGCTTAATAATAGTATTAATCACGAAATAAATTTTAATTTCGATTAATTAATTAATATCTTTTGTGTTATTTACGGAGCTACATCACTAACGTTAATTTAGCGTTTGATGGCACACCATCAAGATCCGTAGCCGGATATCAAATATAGGCCGAGACGCTCCCGCTCCCAGCCTAATTGCAAGGGGGTGCGGAGAAGGACACTTTAAATGTTTGCACTGCTTAGCGTGCTAGTGGAAAGCTAGAAGTCCACCGGGATTTTGCTAATTTTAGGCATAAAAATAATGGAAATATTTGTTAATTAGAAGACTTCTCGTGACCACGGTCGGTGTAACTCGGCCGTAACGTCAAGGTATGTCAAAATTATATATTTTGATATTAGTTTGTGCGCGAATTAGACCCGTTTAAATACTAATTAACATGTATTCAGTTCGAGGAAGTTAAAGAACTACCAGTTGAAATATTGTAGCTACGCCTACTAGCAGGTGGAGGGGCTTTGAGTTGCTTCGTTTTTCTAACCTTTTTGAGAAAAGATTTCTTCAGAAGCGCTAAGCTTGTGCTTAAGCCCAATATATAAAAGCGTGCACTTAGACCCTATCTCATATAACTCACTACTATTGTCTTGACTTTAATAAGTTCGTGATTCTTTTTGTCAAACGTCGGCTGCCCTCTTATTCATATTCTAAGATGGAGTGGGGAAAATATTTGTGGAGACAGTAAACACATAATAATATCACAAAATATTATTGTCGTGTATAGGAATAAAAAAAAAACAAAAAAATATCGGATAAACGAGTACCTACTCGAATGTCTATGGATGTACAACAAATATTCCGAAGCATTCTGTGAAAACCTCTTGTGTTAAGTTGATTAGATATATCTTTGATGCTATCGCGTTCACTGATTCCGAAGAAAACATTAAATGCAAGTTATAATTATATTGTAATTATATTCGTAGCATTCGCGTACCTGTTTATAATTTCATATAATATGTAAATTTTTTATTTATGTTTGAACTAAAAGCGGATTAAAAATTTATTAATTAAAATAAGTATATTATACTGTACTGCACAAGACCTGGAAAGCACATAAAAACACGAAATTCTGCCGCGTGATCCTGAAGTAATAGCTGTACACATTCAATAAATATGAAATATTGTAAATTAAAATAATAATCCATTGTATACGAGTATACCTTGGATTGAGAATCACTGCCTTTAAGGGCAGATACAATAATAACGTGAAATATGTAATATTTCACGTTATTATAGTAAAGCCCGGATATAATCGGTTTTATGAAAGAAACTGGGGTCAAAAATGATGCATTCTTTCTATTACATATATTACATAGACATTAAAAATAAGTACCTATTGCATGACTAATGGACGTGTTCCGCCCTCTCGTAATATGATATGGGGAAGAGAGAATGATAATAACATTTTTATTCTGTTTTCGGAATAGCTTGTTTCGTTTTCCTCTTATTGTATTGGTGAAAAGATGAAAATAATTGATTATTGACACCAAAATGAATACTATCGAAACAACACAAATGTGTATTGTTACAATAAGTATGTCATTGGTAGATACATTTATTTTTGAAAGGAGTTAATAGATTTTACCTTAAATCGGTAATTAACAATAAGCATTTAACGACTGCTTAAAGTTAGGTTCCTTAACAATACAAACTTCCAGATTGTATTATATGTACCTACTGGAGAAACTTCAACGTTCTGATGGTAAAATTACCCAATGGCTCAACTCAAACGAATAAATTGACGACTACATACACAATGGGGCATGAAATTGTGCGTTTGAAATCACGATTGTTCGATAATATTCGCACTCGTCGATTAATTGAGTTAGTCCTCTAATTATGGAATCATTGAGGACTATCAGCCGAAACGAAGCAACATAATAGAAACATGTACATAAATCTATGGAAGCCTTATATTTGATTTCTTATATAGAATTGCATTAAAATTATGTTTTAATATACAAATGTACGAGGTATATTAAAATTTGAAGTTAGATTAATTTAATTCGCCGTTAATAATTCTAACATGAAATCAAATTGTTTGCCAGAAATGTAACGAACAAAAATGTTGTTAAAAAAACATACCTTTAACCACGTGACCTAACTACAACATTAATTAATAACCTAACTCAATTCACCACATACCAGAAATATTAACTCCACTGACTACATAACGATAGCGGGGCAGTAGAAAAAAAGATAAAAATACTGTACATTAATAAATCACTTAGAAAAAAATAGTAGTTCCAAATTCGAATGATGATTTGAGTAAGCTCGAACGCGGTCCTATGCCGAAATGAGCAGGAGTGACGCGAGCACCCGTTTTGGCTGCCGGGTGGATACTGGCGTTGCCGCAGGAGCCTGCGTCACAGCCACTGGACCTCGACACCTTTTTGCGGGACCCTAATTAATAACAGAGCGTGACGGAAACACGCGCGGCTCGAAATCTCAATTCATTGGGCAGATTTCGCGAGTGTTAATGAATCTGGTTTTGATAGGGTCAGCAGCAAACAGCTATGTTAACGTGAACTCACAGCGGGCATACCACAAGCTGCCAAGAAAATTATCCAAGTTTTTTCACGCAGATTTTTACTTTTTACACGATATTTCACGTTGTTTGCTCTTGGGATGAAAACTTGACGACGCTGCTTGAAGTAAAACAGCGCGGCCATTCGTTCCATAACAAGATGTTTACTAGTAAACGAGATTGTTTTCTCTCTGCTTGATCCTTAAAGTAATAGAATAGTGAGCAAAATATTTGTGTTAGAAAATAATAGAGATAATATGAGTTGTGGAAACGTTCTTGTATTTCTTCACAATTCCATACACGTCGCACATGCTCTATATACGTAAACACACACATAAGGTACTTATCTCTATTAATCTGTACTGCCTACAAAGGGGCAAAAACTGCTAGATATAGTTAACTATTACGTACCTATAATGCTAAAACGAACCTTTATCTAGTTTACTTCACTGTATTGCTGTTTTTCATCAATTTAAATAGTCGCTTATCGAATTTGGGTTGCGGATCCTTTGTTTGCAAAATCCGGTGCAAATAAGAAATTGGCAAGCGGTCAGCCTGGAATCTGAGATTGCCCGTTAGAAGTATAGTGAAGTTCTGCTCAGAACCATCTGAGCTATATTGCTTTTTAAATCACCAAACCAGAGCAAAAATAAAATAATACCTTTCATTTTATCGCAATAGTTAGTATTATGTTGCAGATTTTTCTTAAACTGAGCCATTTTATGATATTTCGGAACCACGGTAACTTTAAACTGCTATGCAATGAGATTAGGACCCAAACAAAACAATGTGGTGGCACTTTTCCTGTTAGCACAGGGTTCATATAAGTATATTATTGTACGAATTAAAGCATGTGGGTAATTAGTGTGGTAATAAACAACAAATTGGTCTCTTCCATCCTTATAAGCATGCTAACGCGTGAGAGTTTTATCGGCACCAATAACTATACTATAGATTCACATAGGACGCTACGTCTAAAAAGGATCTAAACGGACCGCGTACATAATACAGTAGCAAGCATCAAAGTAGCGCACATAGGATGTAACGTTTTATTTCTTGCCACGCCACAAAATAAATAGTTTATTTTCGCTGCCCCTTGACGACGCGGCCCAGTCGTAATGAAAAGGGACGGATCTGGAGTGGACAGAGAGAGCCAATGAATATTTTTGCTACACATATAAATTGGTCAGCTCTATTTTCAACTAAGCAATGAGTGAGTATTACACTTTATACCGAACACAAAGGTAAAAACACACATTTATACGTGCTTTACTCTGCCATTTATAATATTAGGATCAATTGTTACATTATCTCGATACGGATAAAATATTTCGTACAATTAATATCAGAGCCTAATTACGATGTATATATTCAACAGATATCAATTTGTACTGCGCCCTACAATCAAGTAGACACGTCATTTTGTAAGATGAGTTGGGCGTGACTCGACTACCTACCGAAATGTATTTACTTGATGAGCGTGCGTGGTTAGTGATGTATGTACTAAATCTAATTTACCGCGAGAAAAATCGTGAGGAGATTGTTGCTAGCTCAATTCCGAAGTTGGAAGCAATCACGGACGAAAAATGCGATTAATGTTAAAGTATATAAAGCATACCTTTTAGTTCAGTAAATCAGAGTCCAGGATACAAATAAAATAAAATAAAACAGAAGAAATTACGAACTAATAAAAAAAAATATCTTACTACTAATGCTAATATAAAGCCGAAAGTTTCTGTATTTGTATGTTTGTTACTTCTTCATGCTCAAACAGCTGCACCAATTTTGATGAAATTTGATATGGAGGTAGCGAACAACCTGGATTAACACATATAGGCTACTTTTTATTCTAAAAACAGCGGGTAATACCTCGGGGCGCAGCTAGTAAATATCATACAAAATATGTTTCAGAACTGATAGATCCTCTATTGCTTTAGTTCAATGTTTTTCAGCAAATAATACCATCTTCTGGGTCACGTCTTCAATACTGATACAGAAACGTTTATACAATCGTTCGTTATGAAGTTTCTTAAATATTTCTTTTGACTAGTTCTACAACTGAAGTATTTGTGCTACGGTGTAATAAAGACACATTAACATTTATAAGGTTCAAATTTTAATTTCTTATAGCAAATCAAACGAATTTACCAGTATGTTGGAAAACAGTGTATAACAATCACTCAATTATTCTGGACGAAAAAGAATTGTAAATAGATACTAGTTTATATGTCAATGCAGAGTATGACTATTTTTTGGGTGTACTCACAAGTAGAACTAATAAACCGGACCTCTTTTCTTTAACAACTTGTTTTAAAGGATCACTCAATGAATACCAATGAATCCGCCCGATTGATTAGAAAAAGAGACAATCGCTCTCTAGTCAATGGGGTTGAGATAAAATTGATAGAAATTCAATTCTAACTAATCAAACTACAACTATCAAAGGACAAACACACTAACGTGGTGATATTGGGGATCTATTAAAGAATTGAAATAAAGAAGCAAATTACAGCTGTATAAAATGTTTATATGTTGCCACATCCAAAGATGGCCATTATTAACGCATCTTCCATTCAATAAATGTGCAGTTAAATTAAAGCAATTTATGCTAATACCCCAATCACCATTGGGCACTAGCCCTTGGCTTGAAACTTTACGCAAAGCGTTGGCTGTCCGCCGCGCGCTTTCATCCGAAATGGTAAAGTTCTAACTTGTCGGAACGCCAACGAATATAAATACGGTGCAAAGAAATTACCAATTGTAATATTTTAGGAAGATTGAGTGTGAGAGTTGGACGGTGATTGTTATAAGATACGTTTACAAATATATTATGTTAGTATGACAAAACAAATGAATGAATCTTTAAAAAAATCAGTATCGTGAAACCAAAGTTTCTTACGTTAAGCTTTTTTTTTTCACGCATCATATAATATCAACTAGAAGTTTAACATAATATGTTATGTATGTGTATATTATGCTTCGTCTTTGTGTTATCATGGTCTTTAATTTATCTTACTCTAAAGCACTATCTTTGGTAGAGCATCATTATTCAGTGGTAGGTACCACCTCTCTGTATATTCTTCTGTATGTAACTATCTACACTCTTAACCTAGTTTTGACCATTACCAGACGCCACCTACACGGCCAACTGACCGACCTTACACTTTCTCGTATATATTAGACAAATTCACTCTACTGTATCATTAAAGCACGAAGGGTCAAAAGTCAGTGTACCAAGATTTAGCAAACCAACAGAACCAAATGAAAACAGTTGAAGCGTAAATCCCAGAACTGGGGCTGTCAAGTGTCATAATTAAAAATTCCCTGGAATTAATTAAGGATTTCATTAGGCCGATTAACAATTTTAGGAGGCGTTAATTATGTTAGTCTCATGAAAGATACCATTTAGGTCAGTGGGAAAGAGTTGATCTTGGAACCCGTAGCTTGATAATTTTTATGATATATTTATGGATAATACACTCTGTAGTGTAGAGTAGACCCTAAGTAAAACCTTAGACCCTAAGTAATTAACTTCCATTACCTACATCCTAGTTTCGATGTCGTAAAGGTTATTTAAATAGTTTTCAAAACGTTCATGTTGGTTCAAATTATGTCAAAACTAAGATTACCCATTAAGAAAAGCTCAACTCAAAACCAACTATCAAAAATATTTGTGAGTGCTAAGTTTTAAAACTACCAGTGTGGAACCTAGAGCTTGAGCGTATCTAGTGCACAATTTAGGAGGGGCTGATAATGTGACACGTATATAAAAACTATGCCTGAGCCTGGTAGTAGGAATTTGATATCACCAGCATCAGCTTATTTATCTCCAATAGGTATCTAAATAATAGTAAAGAACAAAACAAATGCACGTCAAATATTTGAACAAGTACAAGAATGGTGTCTAATCGTCTATGCCTGCTTGTATTCGTCGCGCGTATAATCACTGAACTGATTTTAATCCAGTTTTCACTGTTTGGTAGCTCAAAAGTTTAGACACGTCGCATGAGTTACATCTTAATCGAATAGCTGCAAGCCGAACTAGTGAACACAAAGTTTTTGTAGGTCTCGCGCAATGGGGTGACCATGCCCCTTTGCATACCTGCCTGCTTTCGCCCACCTAGAGGTTGTTTGTGCTAACCATTTTTGCTGGTATATTGTAAGCAATTTTGTAGAACTGTGGATTTCTTACCAAGTTAGCTAAAGAATTTTAGACCCGTCACTGTATCACGTAGGTACAAGGTCCTTCAGTGTATACTCGTACTTTATGAACGTTAAGGTTCAACCTGATTTTGTACAGTAACTACAGATGTGATAAAAACCTAGTGTGAGCTATCGGAAACTTTTTTATACTTTTTATAGCTGCTATACTTCTCGGTCGGTTTCTGGCAATATTACCTAAATACAGGTAACTTAATCGTCCCTATAATGATATTATTATACTAGTACAGACAAACGTTATCGATTACATTACGTACTTCTAAGCTCAGAGGAATCATCAAACAAACACAAACATTTTAAAACCATAATGGAGCCTAATATAAAATGTAAATAGGAAAAATAGCATATATCGGACGATTTATTCTCAACGCTCCTGTTGTAGCGTACCTAAGCCGCGGGCAAATAAAGCGCAGACGCTAGAGTTTTGTAAGTGCGGACATAAAATTGGATTAGAGCGTCGTAGCAGGACCGCAGATGTGGTTCGTTATTTAATAACCCTATCTCTCAAACTAGCCTCCTAGCGGGACCGAGTTGCTATTGTAATTTTGTTATAGTTTCAACAGTTCCGGACGTGTACTGGAAAAGAGTTCATAAGTTTTTCATGTTATGGATTGAGTATCGGAACTTTCCTAACGTAGTTAGAACGTTTTCTGGAACGCTAAGTGTGCCAAGATGTATTATAATTTGGCACTACTTTGACTGTATTCCATTCCATTCCAGTCGATTCACATCCATCTATCTCCATCTCAGTCATGATTTCATCTTCGTCTATTAATATTTCTATATTTTCTTAAATTCATTCTTATTTATCGATAGTCGTCCTATTCTTAGTTGATTCTTAGAGCCCTTACTTACAGACGAACGACACTCAGCCGATGGCGTCTAGCACCAACGATGGCGTCGCCTCGTGGCTGTTTGAAGGTTATCCAACTATTATCCATATTATAACACATAGGTATAGTAGCGAGCTCATTGTATTTTGTATTAGTTAGTTAAGACACAATATGCCCATTGACAAAAAGAAAGTATTGTTTGCAATTTGCAAGTGTGTCAAACAGACAACTATAGCAAAATATTATTTTAATTAAAAACAATTTATATATTCTTCCATCGACTTGTTATGTTACATAAAATGTAACGAGATTATTCTGTGACTCTTTGTATTCTCTTATTTGGTGTACAAAATGTAACGTTGAAAAGGTTGAGAGGGTCAAAGGTTAATTAAAACTTCCAGCTGTTTTGTGTAATTTTGGTAAATGTCCCTACATTACATGCAAAAACCTTGCTGTAAAAGTAAATAAGTACTTACGCGGGTTCTTTACATTGGTAAGACTGAATGTGAATCTTAAAAATGTTGCAAACAGCCAACTTGAAGAAAAGAAAGCTGAGAGAAAACTGGGCTTGTAAACCTTGTAGAAACATTTGAATAAGCAACTTTTTAAATGCTCATACGAGCTTGGAGTTGGCTGTAATTGGCCTCGATATATTTTGAGGTAAATCTGAATTTTCCACCTGATCAATTTCATGAAGAAATGGATAATGTACTTCAATATCGTAGACTGACTTACATGCTTTTGCTTAGATATTAATAGCCCCTTACTCATATTACAGATTTTACTGTACCTACCTACAAAAATAATTCTAAGTGTCATTTATTTTTTGATCCATTCTATTGCGTATACACCTACTCGCTTTTTTATGAAAACTCAAACCATTCTACAGTTAAGTATAATGAATTTATTTTTGTCTTGATTTCATGTGGTCAAAATTATTTATCAAGCCACGAACAATTCACGTGCCTGAAAATTTATTTCGACTCTTTTATACTGTGATTTTAATAAGAGAATGTTAGTAGCAAACTACAGTCTGGTTATTTTTGAAGAAAAATTATCTAATGGTACACTTCTCATTTTCTGAAAAGAACAAACCGAAGTGGAACAAAAATGTTTTACGTAATGGCCTTGTTAGGGAACCATTAGGGGTTTTTGAACAAACATTTGCCTGTGAGTGTCGACATGAAAAGATTCCTCTTTTTCTTCCACTTTGGTTTCGGTAAACCTTAGGATGATTTTTAAAAACTGTTGTATTAAAAAAAATAAGCAATAGGTACTCATAAACTTTGAAAAGATCATCATTATTCATATAGGCATATTCATAAACGCTTGCTTTAAAAATATGATTACGCCGTGTAAGCTAAATGCCCTCCAATTCTGCGAATCATAAATCCATATTTATAGTTACAAATAGAACTCGGGAGCCCTATCGACTCTGACGTTTGGAAACGTACGCGAGGGCAAAGTTTTGGCATCCCGTCTGTTCCCCAGTCGATACCTCTGGGTATTTGTAGTTCTAAGTAAAACATATATTATTATTCCTTTGCCGATATTTATGTAAGTGTTTTTATGTAACGTGGTAAGTATCAGTACCTAGACCTAGCTGTTACAATACGATGCCACGTGCAAGTCCTCGTCACTTCCGGTATAGAAGCAGCGGTGGGACGCGGGAGCGTGCACCATAGTAACAAATAAAATTGATCTTATTACATTATTAGACATTATTATTACTTATTATTTCTTATTACTTATTACATATTATTAGACGTTAATTCCACTTCTTTCGTTGAAAAAAGGTAAATGTACTATATCAAAACATTACATCCATCCATCATTCGTCCAATTCTATTTTGACCCTTTTGGTTGAGAAATATACACCTTATCTCTAATGGTACTTCCAGTAAAAGTAACCACAAGAAGAAACACATCACAATCCCTTTGGGAAACATATAAAAGTAACATGCCTTGCGAGTTACCGACGTACCTACCTACCTTTTTCACATCGACACAAGTACTACAACAAACCAAACAAACATGTTATTGGCGGCCAATTCAGCCAAAAAAAATGGCTTAGGCAACAACTAAGAAGGCAGTTCTGTAGAGAAACACGCACTATGTAACTAATACGTGCTGAGTCCACAAGGGTCGCGCACGTGCCAGGCTGGTCAGTTATTGGAACCGAATTCGGTCCCAAATGTCGTTAGTGCTCTCTCGGCAAAATCTGTATGAGAAGGTAACTAGGCAACCCCTATTGTACTGGAATAATTTATTTACCAACTGTGTATTTTCTCTATATATTGTGTTATTTTTGTATATTATAGTCTTTTCTCTCTATATACTTTTGTATATTTTATTCCGTTACATAAATCTAAAGAGAGTAAAGCCTCCTTTTTATCGTATTTGGAGTTGTTATGATAGGATAGGGTATCAATTAGAATTTGTTGTGTTACTTTTTCGCCCAAGCCGCTAAATTGATATTGATGTATTTCTACTAAGACTTTTCATTGGCGGGATGCCAAATGCCAATGGAAAACCATGCTACGAGCTCGTAGTAACGTCAAAATTAAAGTCAAAGTCAAAGCATTTATTGTAAATAGGCATTAAAACCGCTCTTTTTTAACAAGTCAAACAGCTAATTCTCGTTAACAAAGAGAACCAAAAAACAAACTATAATAAAATTGATTATGGTTTGAGTTTGAAAAAGGATGTTTCCCTTTCAAGCACTGTACCAAGATTTTGGACAGGAAAAGGAAACTCCCTTGACTCTACCAGTGCTTTGGAATACGCCCGTTAAAGAAGACAGCACCATAGTAGTAGATACATACAATACAATACAATAACTCTTTATTGAACACCATACAATAAACATAATAAACAGAACAAAAAAGAAAAGAAAAAGATGCTGCACAATGCACAATACATACATAGTATATTAGATAACTCAGATGTGTATATACATGATAGGCTCCTAAATGTATTTACATCATCACCGTTATCACGTTAGAAAGACACGTAAGACATTTCAACATATTCCAGAAGCCACTTTTACTTATGCCTAGAGTTTGGGTGTTAGATCCCAGTACTTAGCTTACGAGTACTAAACTAACTTTGGCAACGCAGAAGTTTGACCACGAATAGTTGAATATCCTCTTAGCAATGCCATAGCGTATATTTGCAACGGAAATTGCCCCTTAATGACCTACTTGAATAATGAAAAAGGCAGTTTCATAATAATAATAATAATGATGGTTTGGTAAAATGCTAGCGTCCCTTTGGAATGGTCCCAAGAACTGAGAAAAGTCTCTGTAGGTAAATCTTTTGTTTTGGTACTTCAGAACAGTGTAAGTATTAGAAAGCATAGAATACGATTATACCTCAACACGGCCTTAAATAAAGCACGGCAGCTATGGCACAGAGAAAATGCCATTATGTTACCGGTTTAGTATTCAGTTATTCTCCTTCTGCATGGGTAATGAAAGCCCAAAGGAACAGCTAAGCCAACTTTCACGAGGGCATGTCACGAGGGACTAGTGGACGACACTATTCAACTCTAGAGCATTCGATGTATTGTATATCAGTCCAACGTTGATATATTCGTAGAGATTACTATTATTGAGTTTGATCCTGGGATTAAGCGGCGCTTTAAAAATCGCTAGTCAGGCCAATGTCGTAGAAAGAATGTGATGGGGATATACACACAATCTTTCTAAGCTATGGCATACATTAGAAACATATTTATCGGGTTTGAAAACTATACTTACTTGGCGGTCTAAGGAGGAGTTCACCAGTGGACGTCTTCAAGCTGATAATGATGATGATCATGACTTACAAAGTTATAGGACCTAGTTAATTAGCTCAAATGCAAACTCTTAATTGCTAGCATTACATAGTAGATATAGTTGTATTCTCCTGAACATTTTTTTTAAGAGTTTATTTTTATATACCAACCTACCTACATCCTAAGATATTTTTACCTGCCTACACCCACACTGTTAAACTACTGAAAATGTATTACTTTTCTGCTCTGCTTGTAAGACAGAGTAGATATTTACATTGCGCCCAAGTTGCTTTTCAATCTTGCTACATCGTCTCGAGCCGGATAGAATACGAAAGAGATTGTATATTGAACACACAACATACGGACACCGTAGTCAACGAGATGACAAGATGGTTTAGGTACTTACTTCCAAGATCTAATATGGACAAGTGTAAACTTGCGACATGAATTGATTTGTAATCTAAGAAAAAGTAGTTACCTACTGTAACTTTGGTACGTAGGTAGGCACAGTACTATAATGTGAGGCAGAACCATGTAATTACCTCCAATATCCATCAAGAAGTTCAATTGGTGATCTTCGAAAATAGGTCGTCCCCACGTTTCAAAATATTTGATGCTACTATTTCTTTATTCACTGGTTCTTACCTCACACCAAGGGTGCATTTCAAGTCTAACATTTTATGTTCCTCACGTCGCGACATAAAACTTTTTACTGCATCTCAAGTACAAACTGCCATATAAAGAGTTTCTCGCAAGGGAAGCGGGAAATTACAAGAAAGCGACAAGAACAAGTGAAACTCTCATCAAGAAAGATTGATGCACGACATCCGTTGTAGACGCTCGACAACGCGCAGATAAGCAGACAACGATTGAACTAACGTAGTTTATTAGAGTACCGAACTATGGTGCCGAACATGATGCCAACAGGGTTAGTAAACATCCGGAACAACTGAAAAGACTCCACAAGACAATTTTATTGCTCTACAATGTTTTTAGTTTATTTAGATTAAATCTAGGTCGCGATTTGAAAAAGCTTCCAGATGGCTTATGGCGGTCAGATACATTTTATTATTTAGAATATGTTGTGTCTTTGCTAATGGGATTTACGATATTTTAATATCATGTGTGGACTCAAACCCCAGTCGGATGTGGTAGATAAAAATTAACTGCGATAATAGGTACTACTGAGGAGAAAGTTTTGGTTTATAAAAAGTAAGTGGCAAACATAGAGCTTTGTTTTTATTCTCTAATTGTCAGTATATGGCAAATAAGCAGACCGCCCGCTGCATTACCTCATCAGCGCTTATGGACATCTGCAAGGTCCTGAGATTTCCAACAATTTTAAATCTTGTGACAAACTACAAAATCGCTCCCATGCCCGATAGTTCTTCGCAGATTGGTCAATAATGGCTGTCATGTATAACCGTAATTGGAATATGTCATAGGTTTGTACGTACTCTGTACCGAGGATGCCACTAGTTCATTCGAGATCAAGATCTAAACACAATACATGGTGAATTCAATACATATTCGAACGTTGTGTTTGCGGTTTAATTTAGTAGCCATAACATAAACAATGCCTAAGAATAGAACGCTAGGTAAACTGTCCATACCAGTTCCTGGGTTTAATTTATAAAATAAAGAGAGATTGATGCAAAACATAGTGACACCCATTGATTTTATTACATCTGAGCTAATTTGGCATTTTTTGGCTTTAGTTATTGAATGTTTCTTATGCAGGAATCTGACAAATTCTCACACAACCTAAAGCAATGAACATAGGCCATCTCATCAAGAGTAAAAAGTGATTGATGCACCACATTTGCCGAGGACGTTTAGCAAATCGGTTGTACTAAAGAAGTTGGGAATTTCGTCCGAATTACGAAACTTGTATGAAGGAACAAACATAAAAGCTAACGACTGTACTAGGTTCTTTGGGTTGAAAAGCTGTGCTTGAGATGAGTTTGGAGTGAAACTGCCAGTTTCATTGCGTATTGTTGATCATAAAAACTTCCACAAAAACTGGGTGTCCATAGAATCAATTTTATGTATCAGTTTGTTACACCATTGCTACTTATATTTCTGACTCCAATCATTACAGCTTAAGAAGCTCAGGGTTAAGTTTCTTCTACTAACTTTGATGTGTACAAATTATTCCTAGGTAGGGGAGACTGGGTACGAATGTGACAATTTTACTTTGATCGTCCATATTTTCGTTAGTATTCCAGTTAGCTGGAAGAATGATGGTTTTTATAGTACTATGCACATTTGCCTAGGTGAAAACGCAACAATTTTGCCCCTAAGTGCAACGGTTTACTTATAGGAACACATTTAAAAAAAAGTAAAAAATGTCACAATCGACCCTGGCCCTGGGTCGGTTGGGACAGTGCTTGGGGTCGGAAGTGACAGGTTCAAAAATACACCAAAATGGTATATAATCATGCACTATTGCACGCAATAATGTAACATAACGTAATATCATATATTTCTGGAAACATACGTAAAGGGAATAATAGCATCTGGCTACATTGTAATCCCTAAGAACGAACAGGCACTTTATTAATTATAATATTTTAACAGTATTCACATGTATTAGTCAAAAAGTTGACTAAACGTCTAATTATATCTACATTACCGCAACTGTGTCAAAATAGAACACTAATTTTAATAAAATTTGTGATTTGATGCGATTAAGTTATCGAATACCCGCAGCTGATCGCATTACTATGTCACAACCGTACCCAATTTTTTTGGCACAAACGTACCTATACACTCATTTGCAAAAAGAATAATTGCCATGACTATACCGAATAATCTACATGCAAAGTAATCACTGCTAATTAACTACATATTAGTAACTTTTAATGAGAAAATATACTCATTAATCTTTCGGTACACATATAACGACAATTATCAAATGAAATCTAATAAAAAATCTTACTTTTCGTTGAAAAAAAGTAATGTAGGTATCTGCAAAAGGCAACGTCGCCCAACGGCTGGCCCAATATAGTGAGACACCTTCAGACGGACATGCCGCTTCTTTCTTCCCTTGCACCCTCCCCGGAATTCCTTATAGTTTCGCTAATATGACGACTGTCACAATCGTACCATGGCACAAACGTACCCAGTCTCCCCTACTTATCCAAAGCTTTATGGATTGCCTGCTTGCGAAAGTTTCTTTACTAAAACTTATTTCCGCACTATAACCTACGTTATATCAGAGTTATGAACTTGAGTTGCGAAGCCTGGTTTGACCTTCTTGACCATTTAAGAGAGCTATAGGGCATAGCAGCGACATCAATCCATCCACAGGTTGCATAAACTACAACTCACACTTGCACAAGGTCTGGTCGAGCTTGTCGCTCCGGCATTAGTCTGTATAGCCATCAACGTAGGTGTCCTTAACGAAACACAAACTCTGCAATGGACGTATGAGGTCATGTATGTAATTCAATATATGTATCAGAGTTGATTGACGTATTTTCGCTTAAAGTGCCTGTACGTGCCTAGTTTACCTACCATAATTTAGAGCATACTATTTGTTTAGCATTACATATTTTTGTCTACCTACCAGTAACTAAATTATTCCAATGTCACATACTTACATATTGCGATTCCAAGATATTGTGTGCTCGCCGTGTCTTGGAATTGAGTTATTTTAAACTCACTTCTCCTGTTCGCAAGCGACGTTTGCTACTCTACCGTATTATGTTCGATAGAGCAGCAAACTGCATAGACTTTTCGCTTTAGAAATACCTAGCAGGTATGAGCGGAGGTAATAGTTTGCTGCTGGAACTGCCTGTAAAGTGTTCATAGTTTCATACATTATGTTCATTCTACTCACACGAACTCGCATTTTACCACAACGAATGAAATACTCTTTCAAGCAACGTATTCACTCAAGTAACTTTTCAATATTCAGAGTAAAATACTTCTTAGTAGAATTTAAATGTATTTTCGTAATATAGACTCAGTCATTGAGAACCGTTGCCTAATGCTTTTCGAGCTAACGAGATTCTTTTGTGAGGTTCAAGGCGAGAGTTATATAAGTATTACAAATTCGTTTATTTCCATTGGGAATGTCTGTAGGTATCTATTTTACCTCTAAATATCTCGACAACTCTGTCTTTATTGGTATAGCTAGGTAGATTGAATTTTACGTATAAAGAGGTTTTAGAATAATGTACGAGTTCGGTAGGTGCATTGATTACTTCTGTTCAGTAATTGTCAGTTGTTCAGTACTCATCAAATTGTTTACCAATTTCAAGTTCAAGCTCTGACGAAAATACTCTACCACAATAACAAAAAAAAATTGTACAGAAAGAATACAGCAAAAAGTTAACAAATAAGAATAAAATCACGAAACACACGAAAGTGTAGTTCATAGTATCTATTGTTATAGGAACCTTTTAACCAAAACCTAGGGTTGTTTTTAAAAAAGTCCTTCTCCTAAACATCGTCAATTGCACAAACATTTTTAAAGTTCGGCAAAGTTAAACAATAACCTCGGTAATAACTTAGTCTCGATAGTTTGGAAAGCAATAAATAGTTTCCGAACTCAGTGCGGCTTGGTTAACTCAGTCACGTATGTGTATACTTTATTAAGGCACTTAATTGAGTCTTGATTGATTTACATCTTGGTAACGTCCAACTATGATTTATGTCATTTGTTTTCTGATGTAGTACTAACGTTACATATTAAATGAGTCTGTGTACGTGTGACGGAGAGATCCCGAGATTACGTACCTAAGCTAAAACAGTGTGTGTGTATGTTCAAATTGCAAGTAGCTGTAATCATAGCCTAACGGTCATCCAAACTCTGACGTTTTTTTGTAAGTACATAGGTATTTTAATTACAAAGCCCAGTTGAAATAAAAAATAGCTCTTGCGCTTTTATCCCCAGTATTACAATGTACAACGAGCTCTGAAATCTTACAACACGATAAAATCGGCAATATGCTTGACTCAAATACATCAACTCGACGTCCAAGCCTCCTAAACCAGTAACTGGACAATAAAATATATTTTAGTGCGGTCTTCGCGATGTAACACGTTAAATGTTTTATGAGGACCGTCATATGATTCGCTAGAGTAGCAACATCGGGCGAAGGTTAAAATTCAAAGCGATCTTTTGAATGTGTTAAGACTGAGTAGGTATTAATTACAATCTCCCATACTGATAATCCCGGGATTCTAGTTCGTATTCAGTGCTTAGATTTGAGATTGCAAACATCTGTGATAGTAGGTATAATGATGGAACAGCAACATGCATAATAATTAGTGTTGTGATATACGTTATAATATACGTTGCGAATTATGTGTTTTTTTTTTAATAAAATGGGCGAGTGAAAGAGCTGTATAAATTGGGGAGTTGTTAATAAAAATAAGACACGCACTAACCTAACATTAATCTTTATTGTAATATATTTGAGATTTTATTTTTTTCTGAAATTCATATACCTACGTAATGAAATAAACCTATTACAGAGAAATGAACCAACAGATAAGAAAGATAGACGGCTCGATGCCATAAATACAAAAGTGAAGCACTCAAAGATTTTACGAGAAGAAACCATCTTAAAGTTTAAGGCGCCAACGTTAGCGCGCAATTTTATTATTGGCGATCTTCACTCAAGTTTATGTTAATCTAAGCTCATGTACCTAAAAACAAAAAATGCTACAGCGAGTAAGCATTGTACTCGTAACCAAGGTCTCTTGTACTAATCTTAAGAATCACTTTTTACAAGCAGCGGCGCGTCTTAACTTCGTTAGAAAAAATTACGTACTTTTGTACACGTCATGTTCTTTAGTGAATATTTGCTGTCGCTGTCATTGTCGTCGTTCGTGACCTATAAGAAGTTACATGCCATTTTTGTCACATTATTGTTTTTATTAGATACTCGTTCTCTCTTTTTATCAGAATCTTAGGAGTTTTATTCCTTTATTCAGTTTCTATAACTTGTTGCTTTAAATTTCGTAGGACCTACGAGTATTGTACTAATAAAGCTACATAATTATCACGTAGGCATGTCTACCTACTAGCGGCGTTGCCCCGTTGAATGGCAATGTTAATTCGATGTACCAAATCATGATTCCACCACTTTTTTCTAAGTACACTTAATGATGATGCACGTGTAAGGAGATTTTGATCAATAAAGTTCTTTATCTCTCACAGGGCTCGAGAAGGCTAGATGTTTTTCCTCCGTTCACTTGGGCGTAAGAATGTTATCCGCTAGATACGAGCAAAACCTCTGCCGCTTCGTTCGCTCGTTAGATGATGACGCTGCAATGTGTCGGATCCACCTTATCCTCGTTGCTTTAAAGATATAAATAGAAGAATTATAGGATATTCAACACATTAAGAGTTCCTTTTCGTAGTACGTACTATCTATATAAAATCAACAGTAGAGCAGGTTGATATAATTTGTAATGATGGAAAAGATTTTTCAATACGTACCTACTTCAGAAATGTTGCCGGTCCTAACATGTTTTGCTGTGGTACCTATCGCATGACACATCAACGAAATTCAGGGGCCAAGGCGCAACCGTAGATTGCATCCTTTCAAATTCTACATAATACATATAGAAAGAATCGTTGTTACGCTTTGTATATACAGCTACCCATTAACTATTATCCTGAAAGCTGTGGTGAAAAACGATTGTGCATTTAAAAGCGCTATTTCAGTATAGGTAACCACAATTGCAGAGCACGTGGCGCTGTGGTTTGGCTTAATTTGAACGTTGGCCTGTTATGCTTTCATGAAATATGCTGCTTTAAAACAATCTGGCTCATATAAAGTTTATCGAAGGTATATTGAACCCATTATAAGATATTTCGTCAATGAATCTATAGATTATTTGTTCATACTCACATCCATATAAAATAAGTAAGTATTTATATAAAAATACCATATTGAAATATTGGGCAAATGCTAGCCTATAATAGCCTAGTTATAGGCTAACAAACTCTCAACGTTACGCTATGTAGGGGAAGGTTGGAGTTACCCAAAAGTTTTTTTAGTTTTGTCCCTTTTCATCTCTTTTTATAACATGGCAAGGCCTAAATTACAGTCACGGTGATATTGCAGCGTTCGTCTGTATCGTTCGTCTCAACATTCGAGAAAAAAATAAAACTGCAAAGTATAATGCAATGGTTTATTATTTGCTTCACCAACATCAAATTAAATTAGTCTGGATACTTGACCACTCTATTTGATTTAATTTTTGTAGGATTTAAATCTGAAATGAAATAACGGTGACGTTATACATATTAATGTTTTCTAATACATTACACTTTGTATCGTTTTGGTATGGTTTTACTAATTATACCTACTCGTTTTATTTCGGTAGATAAAATTCGTGAGTAAATTTTATATCAATTTACATACAACATTTTATGAAACAATAATCAACTACAAATGCGTTTAAAACAACATTTTAGAAAAGTAATCTTATCAGGATAATAAATAAGCATAATAATACTTATTTATTATCCTGATAAGTTCACTTTTCTAATGATTCGAGAGTTATAGATCAAAAAAAGGGCCAGGTGGAGCATCTCCAAGGCTTTTGGAAATAAATTGACCATAAAATCTCCGACCCCGAAAACCGCCGGTTTATACTTATGGTAGACCTTTAACATAAATATAATATAAAATAGCATTCTACCCCAAATGCACGGTTGACCTATTTTTATAGTAAATTCGCTCCACTTTATGGGTACTACAAAATTTCGTCTTTCCCACATTTTAAATATCTTTTTGCTATGTTCCCATAATAATTTCTACGCAGCTGATTCTATGCCAGTGGATAGAAGTTAGGTATTAGAAAATATTATATCTGTGTGTCTCTGCAAACATTGTCAATAATTTTTGATTGAGGTAATTATTAGAATGTTATTTTTCACAGCGTAGGTGAGTCGTAGATAGCATACCAACATAAGTACATTCATGCATAAAATTATACTTTTTAATTTCATTCAAACCGAAACCTATTTTAAGATTTCTATATTTATTTGTATAAATCTAACATTGAAACTTTGGATGTTCTTACAAACTTCACATAGGTACGACTAGAAAGATAAATTGCACACTTGCACAGTATTCAATAAGAAACTGGAAAATAATGGGTTAACAATGATAATAATACTATTTTTCAACATAATTCGTACTTGCCAGAATTATCTTTAAAAATATTATTTCTTCAGAAATGCTGTATTTATTTACCATCCATTTGTTTAGTATGAGTTCCGCTTTTAATATTGAACACCATTGCAAACCTGAATGTGGCCTGAATGTCCTGAATGTGAAACCTGGTGTCTTATGGTAGTGTAACAGCACCGAGCAGAAAATAAGTAGATAGGTATACGTGAAAGGCAGACCGTTCCGTCTGATATATTCTATATGTACAACTTATCACAAATTGACAAATACCCCGATCCTTAGGTAGATTCTGGTGTAAATAACTACGATAAAGCTTGTGATAGTTACCATTTGCGTGGTCCCACAGAATCTCGACGTAATCGACAATTTCGGTACCATTTGGATAATGATGAACAATCGAACGCTTTTCGATCAACTTAGGTACACATCGTACATCATAAATGGTCACGACATCATATGTAGTCTCTCCCTTGGCCACCTTCTTCCAGAAATTTGCATCTGGACGGACCCATACGATAGGTTGGTCGACAATAGTTTTTAATTCTGCCAAGTCTGGAACAGTTAGAACTAAACACAAATTTATATTTTATCAATCATGTTCTTCTACGTTGAACTAAACTCTTCTAAGTTAAAATAAACCTAAGAAAAGTTGATTAGTACCTACTTTACCACTTACTTAGTAAACTTGTTACCTACTTGTTAAAAGTACGCAATCAGTTCTGTAAATAGAATCGTTATTGTTTTCTGCGTGTAGATCTTTGATCAATAATGTGCGTAGATGGTTGAAATTCAAAATAAATTGTGTTTTCTTACCAGTTTTCAGATTATCTTGTAGCTTATCCATTTTACTGTCAGTTGTTGTGGCTGCCGTAGGTGTTGATTCATCTTCACCATTTTTGTCTCCCGCTGGATTATCTGTTGTTTCCTCTTGGATGCCATATCCTGTTACTTTATTCAAAGATTAACTTAACAATCGTTAGACGAGTTCACAATGACCTGTCTTGTAAAATATCAATGAAATATTATGACACGATTTAGAAAAAAATATCCATTTGTCGGTATTTATAGTTTTATAATTTTGTATATGTACCTAGACATTAGGGGCTCCTTAGCTAGGTACGATAATACTTACGTAAATTTAAATCGGGCATTTCATGCGTATATGTTGACGGTCGAATCGTAGTTTGGTCATTTGGTACAGCTGTAATATAAACGTCTCCATATGAAGCGGATGTAGAATGTTCATTTGTCTTTGGAACAGGTGAGGGTGTAACTTCCTCAGGCTTTCTTCCAGGTACGCTATCCTCGTATATTTGATTAATGTCCCCAAAAGAAGTTGGATCTGTGTTTAAAATGTGAGGTTAATACACTAGTTCAGAGTACTTACTTTGAATGGATCCCTTTCTAGTGATTTCACAATGGTAGATACTTTGAAATTATTTTATGGGTGAGGGCTAGGTACTTTGAGAATGTTTTATGTAATATATTAAGTATGTAGCACATAATTTATAGTAAAATAATTTGTTAATTTTGTTTTTGTAAAATATACGTGTACAGTTATTGGAGACATAACGAGCGTATAGGTAAGTAATTTTATTGGGTATTGGTAAATTTTCTTAAAATTTAAAATAGTAAATAACTACATTGTATCAATGAGTTATAATGTATGTTCTGTATTTAAAAATACATACAAAATCAATGCGAATGTCAAACTAATTACATTTTATTATGTTATTTAAATTTTTAAATACCCTAATGTTATTGGATAACAAAAGTAAAAAAAAGTTAAAGTTAAGATGTTGGTGCTAAGTGATGCGACTGATTAAAGTAAGTTTTATTTTATAATATGTATGTCGAATAAATTTTTGTAACTAATCATTTAGAAGTAAAAATGATGTAAGCAATAACAACGACTTTGTCAAATTAATAATTAAAATACTGGTGTACCTTCTTTTGAAGGTTCTGTAATATTTTCAACATCATCACAAGTTACATCTCCGTTGGTACAATGTTGAACTATGCCAGTTGTTACTGACATGGTAAGATTTGCCAAATTTTTATCTACTTTGGTTGCCGAAGGCATTAGCGCTTTGTCAGTAGTAATATCAACGTTTTTAGCAGTAGTGGATTGTATGGGCAAAATGTATTCTGCTTTGAAGTAATCCGTGTCAATATTCTCCGTTGTAGTATGTAATATGTTAGGGAATGGTATGTGTAGTTCAGTGCGCAATGCGACGGGTTTCGTATAGTTCCGTAGCGTACCAGGGTAATCTTGATAACTGGGATTCCACTTATTGTTATTATCATGTGGGATTTTGCTTATTCCTGTATCAAATGGAAGCTCAGAAGGTTTTTCGTATGCCATTTCACTGACATTATCTTCTACTTCAACAATAGCCAGAATGTTGTTTGGTACATCTTTTGATGTAATTTGTGCATCGTCCTTTACAATACCATCTATTTTATCAACATGCTCGTATGTTCCATTCGTGTATACTATAACATAGCTTTTTTGATGTTTTGAATTATCAGTTACGGGTTGTTGCGAAGGAACGATCTGTGTTTGGTCGTCTAAAAAAATATTATTCTTTCAATAAAACATATTAATATGTAACTAATGCAGTATGGACTTACACACTTAAATAAAATAACTTGTGTCGCGATCTAATATGTAAGTATGTATACAGATCTCGACCCCTAACTAAAACATATTTTTATTTAGGAATCAGGAACTACGAGCATCATTGTCCCTGAAACACCCAGGCAAATTCTTATGGTTCACAGAAATATTTTCCCTGCACTTGAATTGCACCTGCAACCTCACGCTTCACGCACACACACAGTCAGGCCATCACCATCATATGACCATACACCACAAAGGTAGTCAAATCAACTTACTTTGATATGCTTGTTCTGGAAGATTGGTAACTGTCTCTACATTTAGAGCAGAAACATTATCTACTACAGCAGGATAACCTGGGAATGCCTGTCTATTGTATCCATTTTGTGCAACATTTGGCTCTAAATTATACTGTGGATCCCACGGTGGCGAGTTTTGAAATGCA